>OZ023247.1:13643414-14243414 GCA_964006365.1 Trididemnum miniatum | reverse complement strand
TTTTGATTTTCTTTCCACATGAGTGATTAAGCGCAAGACGATAATGCAGTAATAAACGTTGTATCTACTGACTACATTTCCAGTACCGGTACTGCTATACCGATATCAGTTAATTAGTTTTCATAATATCTTGATTGCCCCCCACCCCCCTATTTTTCTGTCAACGCCCTTGGGCAGAGGTAGCCTTAAAAAAGACGATTAATTGCAAGACATCGTTACTCGATCGTTGTCTCTTTCGACGACGACAACTATCTGCAAGCGCAACTGCCAAAAGAATCAAACCAGTAAAATATCACAGCTGAGTTTATGGTAAAAAATTAGCTTTTATTAACGCTCTAAAAGTCTCAATTTTTTTATACGACAATAGGGCACGAGTGAAGAGTGTACTACATTTGGAGAAGTAGGCTACTCGTGAAATCGCACTTGGAAAAAATGGAAAATGATGTGGCAACAGTGGCATTAAATTCACTGGAGTAAACTTTTTTGTTAAAGTTTATCAAACTTGTTGGAAGATACGAGAAACAAAAAATGCAATAATTCTCGCGTTTACTGTAAATTAGTTTTTGTTTCACAAGTTAGGCTATTCGAGAAAACTTGGGGACATGAATTATAATTTGAGATTTTACCCAGTCTGGGACGAACACTTTTATATTTTTGGTCACTGCATAAAACTTAAGAACTTGTTCCATGCTATGTGTCCATGCATGTAGAAATTATACCCGGATGTCATTTATTTACTTTATTTAGTCGCACTCGCATATTTATCCTATCACGAGAAAGCGATCAATTAAGCGCTTCGACGAGCTCGCTTAAAAGTTGCCGGCCGTCTATCTGCCTCACCAAGATGGGGAATCCCGCTAAGTGCCTTTCCCAACGGGACAACTAGTAAACTTGCCGGCTTGTTCTCTACGCTGTCTTTTTAATGCTGAGCGCGGAGTCGGCGGCAGAGCAGTCGACTTAAGGGGGGCCAAGCGTTTACCGAGGGAGGACAAAGTGTGAAATTTAGTACAAAAGCCGCTGTCTTTAGAAGAGTAAGCATGTTTATTCGGTGGGCCAGGCCCCCCTGGCCCCCCTTGACGCCGACCCTGGCTGAGCGTCAAGCAAGGAAGCTGTAAATACCAATTTTAAAGTCGTTGGTTTTAGTGGTGGCGCCAAGAGGGGGAACTAGTCCTGCTCAGGCCCATTTTTGTAAATCGTGCAAATGTAGGGGAGGGGGCAGACGTGGACTCCTTCCTGGTCTCTTTCTTTTCTTGTCTTTAAAACACGACAAAAATTGTAAGAATTGTAACTAGATAAAGTGTCCAGGGAACTTCGAAGTAATAAAATCTGACCAAAAGATACTAACTTTTGACCAGTGGCGTCGCTAGAAATGGTAACACTCGGGGCGGAACTTTATGGTGTCACCCGTCTTGCAAGAAGCAATAAACTATTCAACGTTTACAGGCTAGAGCTGGCCAGTGGAGGGCATAAGCCATTTTGCTTATCGAATTTTGTGTTGTAAGATGGACACTGAGAATTCGCAGTAGGGGGCGAAATGAAAAAAACTGTGTTATGTTACCATAGACTAATTAGCGCTAGTAGTCTGCTGGCATATTGCATATCTCGCGATGTTTCGCCGAAGGGCACACTAACAAGTTTTGGGAGCCCATTTCTGCGGAGTCACACTTCAGGAACACCGCACTAAACCCACAAAAAATACGAGCTAGCGGTGGCGAGCCGGGCCATCGGCCACATTCTATCCGATATAATTAATCCGGGAATCATACCTCAGCTTTACAGTAAAACTACACGTTTTGAATGCACCTTGCAAGTCATTACACACTTCGGCGCGATACCGCCACGCAAACCTTTTGGCGAAAACATTGAAATAAACAAACAAAATGAAAAACGACTCTGACCAAAAACAGATTTTCGTCTCACCAACACATGCAGTTTCAATTTTTATCAAATATGTCGATTTCTCTCTAGCTAAGACAGATCCTCATGACTCGTATATCGAATAAGTCGGACCACAACCGAGAAAAAAGAAAAAATATTCCACCATTCAAAAAAGTGTTTGGCCTACCATCGGCTGTTTTCTTCGAAAGCAATACCGGTATTTTGTTTTTTACTCACTGGGTAGTTAGCCCAAATACATCATCAGATTGACCCCCAAATCCCCCCTCCCCGTGCGTACGCCACTGTTGAGCAATAACGATAATCCGTAATAAATTATCGCCAATAAATGCCCATCTTTGAGTACAGTAGTAGGCCTACACCGCACTACAGAACCGGGCTACTAGGCGAAGGCAAAGGCAAAGTCAATTTCTGAACAATTATGCTCACTTGTATTCTATTTTTACTTTTTAATAAGTCCGTTTCGACGAAAAATCCTCCTGGATATACGCCAGAATGCACTAAATTAATTCTAAAATTTCGAAATTTTCTGGGGGAAACTCCCCAGACCTTCTTAAAATAGTCTAAATTTTTACTAATTTTTGCTACTTGGTTTGTCCCCCCCACACTTATTTCTGGCTGGCGGCGCCCCTGGTTGGTTTGACCCGGCTCGGAATCAAACCCAAGTCTACAGCTATGGAAGCGGACACTTTTCCCACTCGGCCATCTGAGCAATTTGAGATACGGTGCTGTTACGCTTGCTCAATACTAATACCATGGCTTGTGACTGCAAAATCAGTTTAATTTGTTTGCTTGGTACCGTCAATGTGTACGGATTTTTTTCTTCCTGCATTGTCCGTCGATGGTCCGTCAGGACACGCTTCAGCAGTTTCTTTGCCACGTGGTGTGTCCAAGAGTTTTTTTGCGTGAGCTTTTTGATCAGGTTTGTCTCTATGTGAGAACTGGTACTGTTGGACTCTATAAAACCACTTATTGATAAGGTTGGATAAAATTGAACTTTTAGTTGACCTTTTTCGTGATATTTCAATGCACCAAATAACTGTTGTTGCTCTTGCAATTTTTTAAAAGCACTATTCCAGGGTTAACGTCTAGTAGGCTATCAGCCCCCAGGTTCGGTTAGGGTTAGCTTTGGTTAGGGTTGTAACTGAACCTAATCCTAACCAACTCTAACCGAACCTGGGGACTGATACTAGACGTTTCTCCTATTCCCATAAATTGCAATGCCCAGCTAGCTGGCCATTCATGCAGTCATACTCTTAACTTTAACATACTGTGGTTAGTGGTTTGGTAAGCAAAACCAGGGGTGGTAGCCTATACTGCTCAACTTATGTGCACTTGATGCAGTGCATTAACTTAATGAACAAACAAAGTTAACGCATTGCGTTAGGTGCAACAAAAGTTAAGCAGTACGGTATATATACTGGTGCGTATATAGGCCTACCGCCCCAGATGTGTTCTGGCCGAGTTACTAATCTTTACGCAGTGTTCTGGTGTTTTCGTATTGACCAATTACTATTTACTGCTTACTGTCATACTGCAATCTTGTTTAAAGGTTAAATTGGTAGATACTCTGGTTTGAAATTTAATGGAATGTACGTAAGTAGTTATTTTTATTTTGATTGTTGCAGTGATTGGTCTAGTCGACTCTCTTAATTTGGCCTATCTATGCAATTCAAATTGGTGCCTTCATTGCACACAATTTGCTGCAACACTTCATTATTATTTAGTTAAAGTTGTTCAGTTTTTTTATTCATTTGCTTCGGCTCATTGTCACAGTTTGCACATTGGCTTTATCAGGACTTACCGATAGTGAAATACCCAATACACAACACAATGCCTCCATTAGAACCTCAATCTTCAAATCAAAAGAAAGGCATACGAGCAATTTTGCTTGGGCCACCGGGTGCTGGAAAAGGAACTCAGGTCAGTGTTGCAATTCGTTGTTTTGATTGCTATTATCAATAGGTTTGTGGGCAACCAGTACTGCACTTTTGAAATAGGCCTATGACACAGGTTGGTATGGTACTGTTAGTCTGGACTATTCTAGGGGTAATTTTTAATTATCCTGCAGCTGTGCAGTACAGAGTAAACTACCGGTAGCACTGAGCAGGGTAGGCTACTTTGTACTGTTGTGGCATTGGCAGAAGTCTTGTTGCAAATGTTTCATCACACCTCACTTGGCCATATGTAATCAGAATAACTTGAAAACTTTTCAGTTGTCATGTGAAATTCGGGGCTCTTTGTTCTGATGTTTCATATTACAATACAAAATAGATGGTTTACTATGAAGCTGAAGGGAATTCCCCAAAACGTCATGTGCAATGCGGACATGTTTTTATCGTAACCCTCTGTGTGTCAGGGTTATGCAATAACATCTTGGGGAATTCCCGTCCGTCGCTTCAAAGTGAACCATCTATTGTATAATAGTATGAGGCAGCTTAAATGCAAAGAGCTCCTAAGATTTAGGCTATCTGCGAAGAGTTTAATAGCTAATTGTTAATCCATGCCACTTATGATTTTATCCACTTTAAAACTAAAAATATTTGAATTTGACGTTTCACTACCATTAGGCCTTCTTCATATAGGGATGTCCATTACCAGATCTCGAATCGAGTCGAATCCGAATCCTAAATGATTCTGAATCTTTTTTTGATACTGCCGGTTCGAAATGAAAAAAAAATTAATCAATGCGATGCGCTTGCGGTGATGCACATGCGCGAGTAAACTGCTCACATCTACTGCACAAGCTTATGCAACAAACACGCGCAATTGCCAATGACTGCTGGCTGTTTGTGACGATCGTGCATATTAAAGGCCCATCTTTGAGTACCGATACGCGACACGCGGCAACGCAACTAAAATTATAATGTAGGCCTAAGTAAATGTAGAAGGATTTCGCAGGTTTGCGCGTGATCGGTGAACAGTGAAATAGAACAAAGTGCAACAAGTTTTTGTTGCATTGCCACGTTTCATGTATCGGTAAACGTGCCTTAAGGCGTGTTTATCAATACGCGGCTGGCGGCAATGCGACTACCTAGTTTTTTTTGTTTATTTCATTTTGGTGTTGAATTTAGGTACGGCAAGGCGATAATAACCACTCAGTATCAGGGAATTGTACCTGTACAATTTTTACCGCTTCATCGCTCAGTATCAAAAAACATTTGAAATAACGTTGACGATGGGAGTGAGACAATGCACGCTTGATTGTTACGACGTCATTGAACAATCAGCTTGATTGACGCAGGCTAGCTAATTTTATATTGCGTTAATCACAGGTCAGCTAATTTTATATCATGTTAATCGCAGGCCAGTATGATTTGTAATGGTAATCGCATTGCTGCGTGCTGCGTATGGGTAAACGCACCTTTGTACCTGCTTCCTCAGCTCCGTCAGAGAGTACTTTTTCATGCGCCGACCTTACTGTAACAAAATTACGAAACGGACTGACATTCGAACATACGGAGGCCATAAGCTTTCTTCATATGAGTGAAGATGTGTTGCAAATAGGCTAATCTGTTAGTGTATTTTGTGCATTTTTTAAGCACATTTGCTGATGATTTTGCAGCATTGCATTGTGCTCATTTTGTTAGCCTCCCAAATTTTGGATTCGACATTTGTGATTCGGATTCGATTCGGATCAGCTAAGGTTCGGCTATGGCCATCCCTATCTTCATATAGCATAGAAAGTTTGGTCTTCTCATTCCGTTTATTTGAAATCAGAAATTCCAGGCAGAACATCGAGTTTTTGATGACTGCTTGGTGAAAAAAATTTTGTCATAGTAAGTGTGGCAAAAGTTCTGGCAATCACTTAAAAAGTTGGTTGTTCCATATCGACTATTGACCTTGTTGTATTTTGTACGGTATGTCATAATTGCAGCTGTCCTTGCACATTGCCCATTAGTATGCTACTGTTCTCTCGCCATTGTCATACCATGATGTCACAGTTTCCACTGTCTTTATTGATAGCTAATTTTACCTGTTACCTTGCAAAGCAAAACTGGCGCTTGGTGTATTGGTAGGAGCGTCTGCTTGGTTGTCGGGAGACTGGGGTTTTATTCCCGGTTGGGTCATACTAAAGACTTAAAAAGTAGTATTTGCAGCTTGCTGCCAGGCGCTCGGCACAACCAGAAGTGCAAAGGGTTAAGTGTACGGTGTGTGTTGTTTGTCTTTCTTATATGTTCTTTAATAGCGTTCAATCATTCATGAATCATGATTGATATTTGCAATGGGCCGCCAATTGAGAGAGGCTTACACAGTATGTGCTTAGCACCTGCTGTCTCGTACCTTTACCTTACCCAAAAAGGAAGAGGAAATCTTTGCTAGTTGTAATTCATTGCTTTAAAAAAATCATTAAAATTTTGATGAATTTTATTTTTGGCTCTTAAAGGTAAAATTGCTTTCAAGACTAGTTTGCTTGTAGTTGGTTCCGATTAGATGGTGTAATGTTGTACTCTCACATTGTTTTTAATGATTATATGATACATTTATCATACGTGTAGGCCAGTGGTTCCCAAACTTCTCAGAGTTGGGACCCACTATTTCTTACCACAGCTTACGGCGACCCACTTAACTTTATTCAATCAACAAAACATTGACGAAGGAAACTAAATAATTCAATCTTTCAAATTAAGTAACGTTTGTGAGAAGGATGATCTTGCTACTTTGCGTAATGGGCTTGACATCAACTTCAATTTGTAGTTTTAGATGCATCGAATTTAAAAGTTATAGCTTATTTCAAGATTTCTATAACTTTTTACGGCCCACCAAGATTCTCTTTGCGACCCACAGGTTGGTCGCGATCCATAGTTTGGGAAGCGCTGGTGTAGGCTATTTAAGTATGATGCACAAAATTTTGTCCCAAAAACACCAAGTAGGAAGTTGGTGTTTGTTACACTCAAGGTCTTCAATAAGCAAGTCACATTAAAACTGATACTATAATTCAACAGAGGCCCTTAAAAGTTGAGGTCCAGAATATACTGGAGTAAATACAGTAGGTCTCTTATCATTTGCTTGAGATGATGCTTTTGTGGTCATGTGTCACTGCTTCAAAAAATTTTTCGGAAACCAACTGCATTGGCTGTGCTGCAGCATGAAAAAATTGTAGCTGTTGTTGTTAAGAAAAGTTAATGTTCTTTACCTACTTAGTATTGAGTGTACGGAATAGGTTTTCAAATGACTAGCCCGCACAGGTATACAAAATATTTTACTGTAATAAAGCCATATTGTTTCTCCATGGTCATAGTAATTTCATGTACCGGTATGTCAGTGGGCATATTCTCTAATAAGTCTGTATTGATGCACTGAGTAGCCTAGTTTGTTAATGGGAAACTGAAGTGTACACAAAATTATTTTTCACTAAAGGTATTATAAAATATGATATATTCAAAAATGGCGTTAAAATTTTTTTAATGCTTTTAGATTACTAAAAATTGGCGTTTTGAATTTAATATGATGACATAAAAGCGCACATTTTACGTGTTCATGCTTGCAAAAGTTAGAGCTGCAATATTCAACCTTTGGTCAGACAAGGAGATTTTGGTTGACGAACATTGCAGCTATAACTTTTGCACTTGTCAATGCTAAAGATGTACAGTTATAATGTCATCGTTTTATATCTTGAAACGCCGATTTTTTGTTAACTAAAAGCATTTAAAAACTTTTTAGGCCATTTTTGAATTCGTCATATTTTTTAATGCCTTTTGTAAAAATATAATTTTGTACTTCAGTTCCCTTTAAAGGATATGATAAAAATAAAATGTTTCGCACCAAAGTTGGGTTTGCTAAAACTTCAAATTTTTTCATTATGCTTGCATTACTACACTGAAGCTAGTAACGAGTGGTGGGGCCCATCACTTTGACTTAGGTCCTAGGCAACATACTTTTAAAGAAAAGTTTCTGCGGTGCCCAATTGTTAGTGACATTTTGTCTGGTTTGACCAGCTTCAGAATCAAACCTGAGACTCCCTGCTCCGATAGCGATGTCCTTAACTACTATACCAATGGGCAGGTAAGGTGGGCTTGCATAAAAAGTATTTCTCTTTTGATTTTACACTTTACAAAATTTTGTCCTTTGCGAAACTCTATCCATTTATGTAAAGGGTGGGCTAATATGTACGAAAAATGTTGTTTATACATAAATGATGCATGTATGCTTCCTAAATGCGACCATTCACTGAATTGATAACCACCTTTTGTTGGAGGCTGTGTTATGTATAATATATAGCTATTTGATGGCTGTTTCTTAAAGAGAACTATCTTTGCATGGTATGTCGCCCTACTCTTAAAATTTGAAACACACTTGGTGCACTTTTTCTACGAAAGCTCAAATGTCCATTAGTGAACTGTAAACATGAGATTTCCATCGATTTAAATTTTTGTTTTGATGCAGAGATTCTTAAACTTGTGGTGTTATGGAGACTGTGAAGAGGTTGACCATTATGTACGAAGCCCCACAATAAATAACTATTAAAGGTCTTATTGCTTCTTTGTACAGTTGCAATAAGTATATAAATGACTAGCTTGCAGTGCCCTTAGGTGTCTCCCGCAAAGCCTTGAGAGTGAGGCTCAGTATAGAACATTTTGAGAACTTAGGTTTAGGGATGTCCACTTCAGAATATATAATTACGTACCGGTATTCTGGAATAATTCTGAACCTTTTTTGAATCCAGAATTTGAAATCCTAAATCTATAAAATGACTGTTAGTACTATCTTGATATCAGTTCAGCTCGCAACCGCTCGACTACAGTACTGCAAAACAAAAAGAAATTAACCATTTGTTTCATTTATAAATGAATTTATAGCTCAGCCAGAAAAAAAAATGAGGGAGGACAATTTTTTTCATTGAATATCTGATCTTGAATTATTTTGTTGCGTTCGTTTTACATGATGTATTGAGGGCAGTTTGTTCAACGCAATGGCAATGCATTGTGACAGGCTATTGATGCAACAGCATATTAGGCCTATTCTCAGTAGCGTTGAAGTACCTTTGAGTAAGGGGGGATGAAATTTATGTATTACCATATTAAGGTAAACCTTATCAAAACTTACAACTTACATAAATAGCGATATGATATGTTTCGCTTCAATGGAAGTAGAGTTCGCTTGACACGGTGCGATATTCAAAAAATTTTCTCAGGAGGGTGCCAAGTTTTGAGACTTTTTCAGACGCGGTTTCTTCTGGCGTGTGGCAACAGTAAAATTAATTTAAAGCCAAATGAGGAAGAAAAACGACTCTACGGGAGTAAAGGGGCATGCCCTTTGAACAATTTTTAAAAATTTACATGAAGTAATTGCAGGCTTAGTGCTTTTTGAACAACGTTTTAAACAATTTTTTGTGTAAATTTTTGCTTCTAATTTCGAGTCCTTCACCAAATTGGAGTATTTCTGCTGGCCACATTTTCGAATCATGTGTGTTTGTCATAGACTTGTTATGATAATATTGAAGTGGTTCGATTTTGGAAAAGTTTATTTGGAAGTTATAATAGATAACCATATTTCACACAAGAACTTACAGCACAAAGTGAGTTAGGAGCGGATAAAAAAATACTGTACTAAACTTGTAGCACCAATCTCCGGTGGTTCAAGTTATCAAAATTAACCAGAACAATCAACAAGAAACTGGCATCTACTTTTCGCCTTACCTTACCGCACACTGATTGCTGCTACCAGATAAAACGTATGTTTACATTGTGCTCGACCCAGCCCCCCCCCCTGCAGTACACGCCACTGGTTTAAAGACTGCTGGATAAACTCAAGCGTTCTTGCAGCCCAAACACAGTAACCAGGACGACACTTCACAGTACGAACGTGCTAGTATATATTTTACGTCGTGAAGTGAATAAATAGCAATCTATTCTTAAAAGAAGCAAATGCATTGCTGAAGAATTAGCATTGTCCTTACGTTGCTTGTGTAGTAATTGCTGCTTTAAGCTGGAATCCTAGAGGTATCAATGTTAAATATGGTAGCCATCAAAAAGTGAAAACTCCTTGAATATTGAATCAAACCGTTTTTTGTTAAGTATATAAATAGGAAAAGATCTTTGGGTTCGCATTAGACTGCTACTAAAGGCTATATCTGTACGCAATAAGCCCACTGTATACATGTTTGACTTATCTATGAAAAACTAGGCCAGCAAACATAATTCGTTGAGGCTTAGTAACAAAAATACAGCTAAATATATATTTTTTTGCCTTCGAAGTAGAAATATAAAACAGAAACAGCATTACAAAATTAAAAAGAGAAATGAATAACACATTTCACGATGAGTCATCGTTCAAGTGCAGTGGGGTATAGTTATAGACTTTGAAAAAAGAGCTCAACGTTCTACGGGGGGCTGAAAAAAAAACGCCTTTTAATGCCCTTGATTATTCTCATCACAACCCATGTTTACGTGCGGAAAGCATAATCATTATGAAAAAATTGATCATTCGACAAATTATTTTCCCGACCTCCACTTTTCTGGCGATTTAATCAATGCTCGGGTTAAAAAGTATTTTATATGGTGAATCCATTGTTTGATATTTCTTAGATTTGTGCTTTGAAAAGGGGGGGGGACTAGTTCCCCTAATCCTCCCTGGCTTCGCCGGTGTACACGCAGTGGCGTAGTCATGAAGCTAACAGCGGGCATGCCCCTCTTAAAGTTTGGAAACACATAAAAAAAATATGGCTCCAGCGTATATACAAGCGTATATACTCATTGTTAAAATTATGCACAAATTTTCTACTCAATCGCCTCCTTCCTGTTTCGCCGATCTTTTTGACGGTATTTCTGATATCCATGACTGACGACTAGATCTACTGTAAAAAATGATTTGTACCTCCCTAAATTTTCGACGAATCATTGCCAAAAATCAATTCAGTATCAGGGGGTGAAGATTTGGAATAACTTACCAACTGAATTAAGAAATCTATCCCTCCGAAAATTCAAAGTTAGCCTTAAAAACTTACTATGAAATATTTATAACTGACCCTACTAAAACGAAAATCAACCAACGTAGTTTAAATTATATGCTATGCATCGTCTTCCAATTGGCTGCTGTCAAATAACTCATTCTTGAATGATTTATTTCTTAAATTTTATTTATAAATGTTACCACTATTATGGGATGGCTGCTTGACTAGAAGACTCTAGTTGGTCGTTTTCGCGGTCTCCCCACGAGTAAATTCACGTTATCTGCTTTATTTTCTTCGTTCGTAATTTTGTTTTTGACTAATAATTGCGTGATTTCCTTCGTAAAATATGCACAACATACATACTCATGGCCTCCCACAAATTTTTTACGGTCTCCGACGAACACCGCATGATCGCACACACGTGAGACCGAGCGTGCACTTGCGTTTATGTGCAACGTCTGAAAAGATTTACCTCGCGCAATTTTTCTTTACAGTTAAACTAAATCCTATAAACGGAACTGTTTCAAAATAGGAACCAGTTCCGTTAGATTCGATATTCTGAAATGGACATCCCAACCTAGGTTTGATCAAGTTTTACCCAATTTTTGTTACTGTAGTCACGGTTCGTGTTTTACAGGCTCCCAAACTTGCCGAAGCGTTTTGTGCTTGTCACTTAGCTACAGGAGACATGCTTCGAGCAATGGTGGCGAGTGGTTCAGAATTAGGAAAAAGAGTGAAAGCAGTAAGTCAAACCTTTTTGTGTTTCTGCATTTGTGAACTTTTTTATGAACTGCTACTGTAATTATTCATTGCTCTGGCATGTAGAGACTGTGTTTAGGTTGTTCAAAGTTAAAATAGCTCCTAGCCTCATTTTCTACGTTTTATCGCAAGGTGAAAACATATCGGTACATTGCTCTGTCAACAGCATTGAGTACTTTCGTCAAACAAAATTTTGTCAGCGAGATGGCCTAGCATTATTGCGCGCAAGTGACAGATCCTACGTGCGGGTATGTTTGGCGGCTGGAGTGTTATGCTTTTGGCATATATATATAAAGGGTAGCTGCTGACTCGAAGAGCGCAAGCTTACTTCGCAGTCTCCCTCAATTGCTGGAGTATCATACAATTTGAAAATAACCTCAGTTATTTGGAGTTCAATTTTGCATAAATACATAAAAAAGATATTTCCTGATCTGCGATATTTATTTCATGTATTTATGTAAAATTGAACCAACTATTTTTAGCTTCGCTACAACTTTAATTGATTTAAAAACAACCGGGCATGACTTATATGGTGTTCAATAGTTTTGTGTTAATAACCTACTTTACAACTGATTTAGATCGCGGCAGGAGTATCATACTTGATCTGATAGTATTTGATCCGGACTTACATTGTGCCAGTTACTGCGCATTAAGCATACACAAAATTTTTTTTATGGCAGTGCTGTGTTTGTCCGAGACTGTAAGCAATCTTTATAAGCATTTTTTGCCTTGCAAAACGTAAAAGTTGATCGAAGGTGTAAACTTAAATTTTTGTTGTCAAAACTGTAAAATTAATCAGCAGTTCATGACTAGATTATATTTATGGCATTTACAGACAGGCCAGATAAAATTGCTTACCTTGCGTTATAGATCCTGATCTGCGAAGCTGGGTTATTTTTTTTCAAAACTTGACTTCGGTCAAATGACCTACGAGGTATAAGCAAGAAGTAATGAGAAAATATCAGGAGAAGCGTTTAATACATCATCCGATACGAATGCTATTCCGTGGTGAAGTATGTATAGATATGCTCTATGAACAAACCAACCGGTAGCTTTCTATTTTAACAGGTTTTAGTGTAGCGTTGAGCGTAGTGTAACCAATATGATTAAATTTGCCGATTTGTGAAGATCTGACAAGATGCAAGGAAACTTGAAGCAGCGATACTCAATCAAATTTTGTGTTGAACTTAAAAAAAGCAAGCAAGAAGCTTATAAAATTTTATAGGAGGCCTATGGGAATGAGCAGATGAGCCAAGCAAGTTTCTACGGATGGTTTAACAGATTTTCAGATGGACATGAATAAGTTAAAGATGAGCATAGATCTGGTGCACCCAAAATTTCACGCAACGAGAAAAACATCCAGAAAGTGGAAAAATTGGTGATGCAAAATCGTCGATCGTCTGTTGGTACTGTGGATACAATTTTGACGGAGGATTTAAAGCTCCATAAAATTTGTGCCAATTTCGTGGCAAAGATCCTCTCGAAGGACCAGAGACAGTTCCGTGTAGAATACTGCACTGTCATGCTCGCAATGACAAAAACCAATTCAAGTTTCCTGAATAACGTAATATCTTGTGATGAGAGTTGGGTGTTCACCTACGACCCTGAGAGCACACGTCAGAGTGCTCAGTGGAAGCACAGGTCTTCCCCCCGGCCCAAAAAAGCAAGGATGAGCAGATCACAAGAAAAGGCCATGGTTATTCCTTTGGCTCACAGGGGCTCATTTGTATTGAATGGGTTCCACTTGGCCAAACCGTCAATAAGGAATACTACCTTGCTGATTTGAAGCGATTTGGAGAGAAGATGATAAAGAAGAGGCCGCAGCAGTGGAGTAGTGGCGAGTGGTGGTTTCACCAAGACAATGCCCCATGCCGCAAGTCAATGCTGTTGACCAATTAAATGGCCGACAGGGGAATAAAAACAGTGCAACACCCACCATACCTTCCTGATTTAGCCCCCTGCGACTTCTTCCTGTTTCCACGCATGAAAGATAGCCTCAGGAGGTCAGGATTCATTCAACAGAGGAACTAAAAAAAGCATCGGAAAAATACTTAAAAGGGTTACTGAAGAACGACTTTGAGGAGGTCTTCCAGGACTGGAAGCGACGTATGAAGAAGTGTGTAGATGCGGGAGGAAGTTATGTTGAAGGAGACTAAGTTTTACAAGTGAATGAAAATGAATAGTGTCTCCTGACATTTTCTCATTACTTATTGTGCATACCTCGTAACTCTACAAAAACTTCGGTCATTTCAGTTTTTTTTTTTTTCGGTCATTACAAGACGCTGAACTTTGGGAGTTTGGGAGTAGCAAGACGCTGAACGAAATATACACCCACTCCTTTGTAACCGCAACACAAATAAAAACTACTGTGATCAGTTTGATGTCTGTTAAACCTGACACTGTGACACCATTAGTCCGTTTGTAATTGTTGCTTGCATATTGGCAAGATATTTACTTCGGTCGATTGACCGAAATGGCTTTAATTTTTTCGGTTTTAACGAATTTAATTTGGACTATGACCGAAATTTTACCGAAAAAAAAAAAAAAACCAGCTGGGAAGTAGCTCATTAGCATTTTATTATAAAGTTTTTGATTATTTGTGTAGGTTATGGATGCTGGAAAACTTGTTAGTGATGATCTCGTGGTGGAAATGATTGACAAAAATTTGGATAAGCCCGAATGTCGAAGTGGTTTTTTATTGGATGGTTTCCCCAGAACAGTAGTTCAAGCTGAAAAGGTATATAGGTAGGCTGTGGATTTTGAAACATTGCAACTACATCAAGACGATGTTAAGATTTGTGAAACTTGTGTAGAATGGCCATTGGGCTTGTTTGCTTAATTTTTATGAGAGATGTTTGTGCTGCGGTGGTTAAATGAAACATAGGCCTAGATCTTGAATGCAATTGTTGATGATGGTGTATTAATGATCAAAAAATTCCAATTTCTAATTTTCATGATATTCAATCCGCAGTAGTTCGTTATTTGCCAAAATAAAGCGAAAGTAGTGTTTGAGTGTATGATGCGAGAGTTGCGAGACATAACTGCAAAGAGGAACTTCCATTCTGTGAAAATAGTTTGCTTACCGTCTGCTTCATAAAAGCCGTGAGTGTAGACATTTCTGGAAAGTGTAGCGTCTAGCCCAGGGGTGGGAAAACTTTTCGCACAAAGGGCCACATTTAAAAAAATTTTGAAGCCGAGGGCCGCACTGATTGGAAGAGCAAAAAAATGGTTTACACTTCCTCAGATGTCCTGTTTTCTACTGAAAATCAGTGAAGAGCACAAACAATAAATGTCTTGTTTCACGGTAGGATTTCTGTAAGTGCCCGCGGGCTGCATAAAATGATCTCGCGTGTAGTTTGCCCAGCCCTGGTCTAGCCCATTAGCTTAGGCGTTATCTATTGCTGCAAAGAAGGAATTTTCTTCGGGTAGTCGAGTAATTATGGTAGTTAGGTTGCTTCGCATCAGTATGTTAGTTCTTTGCTCATTGCGGTAAATCGTAATAACAACCTGTTTCCAAGTCGAGAAATAATTTTTTGCAAAGCATCAGTTTGATGAAGAAAAGCGTATATAATCCATAGTTAAGTTAAAAAACTTGTGTGAAATGCTAGCTGACCGTTTAGTAAATGCCAGACATGCTTAATTATACCATATAAGTGAAAAATGCACCAATTAATACCCAATTTTTCATACAGCCATATTGCATTTCCATGAGACAGTGTTCATTGCGATTACGTAATATTATTAATTTGGATTTGAATATACAGTATCTAAAGATATCATTGTTTATAATAAAAAAGGTCAGTTTGCAATATTAAGTTTGGACTGACATTCAGTCTGTAAACGATAACTTACTGCAATACTTTCCATTACGATCTAGCATAGCATAATGATTAAGCATTTGTCTGGCTTGTTGTCTTTGCAGTGCTCATTTGCCAAGTCTGCAAAAAGCCTTAATTATTGAGCAATCTACAGGAAATTGAGCTATTTTGAGTTTTTTTTTTAATGCATGCTAGTTGTATTTTTGATTTCTCCGAAAAATTTAATTTGTGATGTGCAGACATAAATAGAAGTAGATTCTCAAATTGCGTCAGTGGTAAATTGAAAGTCGTGTGTGGCAGGTCAGAGAAAGAATAAAAATGCTAGTAATTAAAAACTAAGTTTTGCAAAGCTAGTGTAATTACACAGCCAAGTGCATTGTAACTTCGTGAAATTGCTACCTAGAGAAAATTTATGATCATTGTGAGACAGAAAAGTTGTGAGTTGTTTAAGAAGGCATGGTTGGTTTTTAGTTATGGACTTATGGCCAATATGCTGTGGAAAATCAAATCTTTATTTAAAAGCATAAATTGCTTCCTATTGCTTTTGATATGCTTATTGCTTAACCTGCAGAACTGATTGAAAAATTTTGTAACGTAACTAGTGGCATTTCACTGTGCCTAATCAGCCCTTGCTATGGGTCATATTTTTAACAGGTGATAAAGCAGATTGGTGTGAATTGCCTCGCTGCTTATGAAAAGTCCATATTTTTGGCATAAGTACAGAACTGTTTCCTATTTGTGATAGATTGTTCTTGCCTGATAAACCAAATAAAAAAAGTAAAACGGCGCTCTTTTATGTGAAACATTTATTGCAATCAGTTTGCCGACGGGGTAGAAGTTGTCACTTAGCAATGTTTTCTATTTGAATAGATGGAAGTCGTGACAAAAAGATGTATCGATACTGTATATTTATCGGTATGACTTCTCTACTTCTGCGTGGGTGTGTCGATTCGACTTAGGATGCCATACATAGCGGATTCCACTTCGCCGCTGATAACCTGTACATCAGTACAGCTTTCGTTACGCCACTATGCAATATTCTTTATGTTTGGAATAAGATTGAGTTCAGTTACGTTTTGACAATTTGCCATGATTCACTACCGGTACTAAACAGTAGGGGACTGTTGAGCATTAGTGCTCTTGGACTGCCTCAACCCCTTTGCGATGACACCGTATCGGCTGCTTTTCGACAAGACAGTGGAGCAATGTCAATCATCGCAATTCTTCTGGAAATTATGACAGACTGTCAATGTTTAAGTGGGAGTTGAACTTTAAAATTTAATTGTGTGTTTGTTTCAGCTTGATGAATTGCTGGAAAAGAGGAAGAGTAAACTTGATGCTGTTGTTGAATTCTCGATTGATGATTCGTTACTAGTGAGAAGAATATGTGGCAGGTAATCCTAAGTATTGCTCTATTTCGTTGTTCTATCTTATGTCTTGAATTCGCGTCAACGCCGTTGCGGTTTTCACATATCAGCGTTAATTGCTGAAAGGTAAGTGTTAGGTAGCAGATAGGTCAACGTTAATTAGTGTGGTTAAATCTAACAAGTGTATGTCTATTCGGCGTGACCGGCTTTGTGTTGAGACCCCTTACGTGAACACTAACCCTTAACTCTTAGTTTCAAACCCTAAAACCTTGCCTAAACTTCGAGTTTCGTGCCGAAAATGTTATTCGGGATATTGATGAGCAGAGGTTTTGGTCCAGTTCATGTTTAGTAGTACAAGCGATGTTTCGGTGCGGCAGTTACAGCGGAATTTTCAACATTGTTGTTGAAAATAGGCTAAGAAGAGGCTATTTCTCGCGAAGTTAGAAGTTTCTAGCCGCTGTACCTTCCGTGTAACATGATGGCACGCCAGCGACAAAACTTATATATATATCTTATGTCTCTTTGAATATGAATGTTGCGAGTAAGAAAGGTTGTAAGTTTTTCTTGATCAAGTTTGATGGTGATGTGAGGTTACGAGCGTCGTTTTGTCTAATTTTGTTGGTCAATTGCCCTGTCTTTGTACAATTGTAATGTTCACCTCCTAACTGCTGTAGATTCGCCATGTGGCTTTTTGTTCACCAAGAAACAACGCTCGTGTCAAAGGCGTTTTGAAGGCATTTTCAAGTTGTGCATTTAAGATTGGGAATTTTTCTTTTAATTGATTGTAGGTGTTGGTGTTAGGAGTGGAAGTATCTTGATTTGCAAGCAAACTTGATGGTCTGCTTTAGTTCAGCTGCCACTCAAGCGGGCAAACTACAGCCCACCATGCTATTTTATTGGGTACATCAAGTTATCATTTAAAAATTAGAATGTTAATGCTTTCATTGTTTGGGTTGTTGATTGTTTAATATTTTTTGCGCAAATACAACTTTGTTTTTCCCCACGAATATGTGTGGTTACCATTTATCAACTATCATTGTTTCGGTGTTGTGCGCTTGCAATGTTACTCTGGCTTTCAGTTTGGTGAAAAATGCGTTAATGGCTTCCGGTCTGAAAATTTTGCCCACCACCGTGCGAAGCATGTAGAGTTGATGTTTGTGACGACGTGGACAGGGTTTTAGGGTTTGGGATAGATTAGGAGTAAGTGTGTGGATATTGAATGATTACGCTCCGCACTCTCTGGATTCGTTCTATGTAGTATGTCTTCGTAACTTTCTCTGCTTAAGGACTTAAAACGGTTGTGTCAACTCTTCATACCGTAATTTGCATCTCCACAGCGCCCTCTGTTGGATGCTATAGTATTTTATTTCGTGCGTTGTGTCGCTGTCACCGATTCATAAAAAATGACATGATAAATTGGTAGAAATACGTGCTATCAGGAGCAACACAATATAACATCATGCTCAGCACTAGTTGTCGGTAGCAGTTGAGTTAAAAGGTATATTTACAGCATTAGCTGGCTTTATTATTTAGCATGAATAAATATTGACCGTAGCTGTGATAAAAACTTTCTTGTGGTGTCAGCTCAAAAAGTGCAAGACAAGAGTTTTAAATAACCGTGTTTGTTTGCTTACGCGGTTTATGATGCTCACAGAGCACGAAATATAGTGCGTTGGATCCTTTCTGGCTGAGTTTTCAAAGAAGTAGTTTAAAAATAATCGTCGATGTCGCATTTTTATAGCAAAAGTTGAAAGATTTCGAATCTTTTCGCTTTCTCCCGTGTTTTAGAAAGTTAGTTAAATATATACCCTGAGGCACACTGCATTTAATTTTTACTCTCGTTGAGATTACGTAATGATGCTTTTAAGTAGCGGCGCAGTAACCTTGAAAAGCGTTGGTTGGAACTAGTTGAGCGTAATTATCTAAGTAAATAACATAATTAGACTAAGTTTTGTAAGCGAAAAGCGCTTCGAGTTCAGTTTGGCGTTGAGTTGATGGTTCAGTAAAATATGAATGAAATTCTATGCAGTGTTTAAGTTTCCGCTGACTAATGCAGCAAAATTGTGAGAAAAAAAGTCACAGACTCTTAAAACCAACAATTAGATTGAAACGGAGAAAAAGTTAAGCTTTTTGCTTGCCCCGAGGCGTCACTTTTAATGCTGTTTTGCCGTCGACTGTCCATTCTTCGCATTCCAGTGCATCAAGGCGTATCGTAATACTCAGCTTTGCTCAACCCAGCGGCACAGTGCTACAGGAAAGTAGACTATGATGTTGTACTTTTCTTTACCACTGTTGTCACTAAGTTTAGCACGCGCATCGAAAACGCGGTATGGCTCGGCTAGTTTGTTTTAGCTATCTTGAAGCACCAAGAACTGAGTTTGGCGCTTTCACAGTGGTTGTATACTGCCTGTTTCTCTTTAATCACAGGCTATGCAACTGCTGTGCTGATGCTTAACTTACAATCATCACAACGCAGCAATAGTTTACGCGGTTCGCAACAGGTGTGTATTCTATTTTACAAACGTATTTACTTGTGCCTAACTTCACCATCTTTCTTTTCAGGTTAATTCATAAACCCAGTGGAAGATCGTACCACGAGGAATTCAATCCACCCAAAAAGCCAATGACTGACGATGTAAGCAAAACAACCGAGTCATTGGCGCCAAAAGAGCACGATATAAGAGAATCTACGTTTAGGTCACCGGCGAACCACTTATAAAACGTTCTGATGACAATGAAACTGCGTTAAAGACGAGATTGAAAGCCTATCACGACATGACGGTACCACTAGTTGATTATTACTCGAAGAAAGGTATTCACTCTGCGATTGATGCCTCCCAATCTCCGAATGTTGTTTTTAAAAGCATACGTGACACATTCCTGAAATGTCGTAAGTGTTTTGCCAGTTTTTGCTTTTTTTTTATTTATTTCACGCATTTCAAATTTCAATTCTGCTTTTGTAATTCTATAGAAAACACTTCACAGTTCACATTTCTATTATTTCGTTGAAGGCGGTAAGGTTGATTGGATCTTCATGTCCGATTGTCTGTGAAATTGTTCTTAAATGGAGAGCTTTAGTTTTTAATTATGCAGTAATGTCTTCTCGCTTTGTGCCGGACTAAACGCACGTCCCAATTGGCTATCCTATCCAATTTTAGAGAATTCCGCTTACATCATTCGCATTTTTCAACATTCAGTCAATTTGTGCGAATTATTTTTGGCTCTTGAAAGGAGTTAACAAACTTTTTGTGTAGCTGATGTCCGTCATGTTGCAGAAGCAAGTACTTTGCAAAGCATTGGTTCATGCTGGTGTAGATGGGCAAAGTATCATTAATCAAAGCTTAAAAGTTTTGGACATATTCATCAATCAAACTGTCTTAATTTTCCGCCTTGATACATTTAGCTGTTGCAGTGCAGAAACGCCTTTCATTAATCTCTTAAACGAAGCATTATTGCTTCGGTAATTATACGGCTTTAGAAAAATGCCAGGGCGTGGTCACTGGCCAGTATTAAGCGAGGTTTTGTTGGAAGAGTGGATAGGTGCGTTTGTGTGTTGCAAGGTTGTGGTTTGAATGTCGACCAATAATCGTTGCTTGCAAACGCTTTTCGGCTCTGTAAGTTTTAACAAGTTGTACATTGAAGCAACAGAAATTGATTGGAAAAAGTGTTTGTAAAAACTGCTAACGCAACTTTGTATTAGTCCGAAAATAATACTCTGTCACTCTCTAGATAAAAATATCGGCAATTCTCGGGCTTAACATAACAAAAGGATAAGAACATATTGATCTGTCATTTGTTTCTGATATGCGCTATTATGCTTGTTGGTGCTGCAACACTAGTGAAGACCTTGAAATATAAATAGGGCGTGGCGGGCTAATGGAGGATAAGTTGAGTTCTATAATTACGATCTGTTTTTGAATTGCAGCTGTTGATCTTGGCACTAAAATCCTCAGGAAAGCATTCGAGCGAAAAATTGAATGCTAGTTTTACCTAAGCAGAGCACAAACTCTCATGGTTCCAAAATAGCGTGACCGAAATCGAATACGGTAGTGTAAAAACTAATACCAAGAGTTGACCATGAAATTTCGGACACTGCTTGTGGAAACTGTTGACCAATGGTCTCGAAAAAGCATCACGACCGTAAAAAGATTCATGCTCCTTATTTTCGTTTACTGTGTTGGTTTCTGAATTATCTCCAAATAACTTGGCCTTTTTCTCATTGCATTCGCTGATTCGGCTTCGGTTTCCGTATTTCATGTAATGCGTTGTAGCATTAGTCCCTGCTTGTCCGCAACAATTGCAGGGAACGCCTACTCTTTCGTCACTTCACTTAAATCACACCTTCGATTGTGGTTCGGTGATGTATAGTACTCTATTAGATTTGTCAATTGAACATGTACTGTAGCATTGTTTGGTTGTGCAAAAAAGCGTGGGTAGTCGGGTACTTACTTGCGAGATAAGGAAAATAAGCTAGCGGTGATTGTTTTTTCAAAGGAAACTTCGCCCAAGCATTCAACTTTCGTAAAATCTTGTGAAGTTACATTGCACAGTTGTAATATAGAATATTTCTGCATTGAGCTTCAAGTGATTGTCTCGTCAGTCAAGGTTGGGAGTAACTCAAGGAAGGATGCAATAAACCGTAATGATTTAATTGAGAACCTAGTGTTTCACCATAGCGACAATAAATATTTTGTTCGTTTTCTGCCATAATCTTGTATGCTATAGGATTTCAAAATGTTCCAGTGAAACGCATCTGTAAATGCCGAATTGAACAATGGTTGTTGTAAACGTTTAAACTGGCTTATGTACTCTGCTATCTCAGCCGCTTGTCATTTAGCCAAGCTTTTAGTGTACAATCAAAACCTTCAGTTAAGTCGTCATGAAAAGCAACAAAAGGCATCACGAACGTTTGCCTTCTGTCACGCAATCGACAAATTAAGTAATTTCTCGGAAATTTGACTTTTGGTAATTTCATTTTGGCATGTGTCTACACCTTTTGCTGAACACAACCTGCTTAAACTACGCTGCAGTGTTATACATTTGTATCTGTTTGTTGCACTTGTTGAGTTTTG
Source organism: Trididemnum miniatum (assembly GCA_964006365.1). Lineage (NCBI taxonomy): Eukaryota > Metazoa > Chordata > Ascidiacea > Aplousobranchia > Didemnidae > Trididemnum > Trididemnum miniatum. Next base: position 14,221,609 of record OZ023247.1, on the reverse strand, counting down.
TTTGGCACAAGCAGAGACCAATCATTGCCCTATTAACAGTGGTAGGGCAAGTGTATCTTCTTACTCTGCGCTTCTGATGAGCTACTACTGCAAGTTTACTTTAGACATAACTGGGTGTATAACTTTTCAACATACGTCACTTATGCCCGATACGTCTTGTAGGATTTGGTATAGTATTGTACTTTTAGACCAGTGGGTACCCGAGACACAGACCGCATGACGTAAAATGACAGTCAGTCTCGCATCTTACGTTACGCAGAGAGTATATCACTTTGGCTTGGTCATTTGTTAGCTCGCATGTCAGAAAGTGTATTCGTCCCTGATTTAGACTCACCAATAGGTGCAACTGGTGTTATGAAAATTAAGAAATTCGTGCATACCGACAGATGCATTAGTTAGAGTGCCGTTTTGAACAGGATGGCTCAAACTCGTCAAATGTTCAGGACCACCGATATTTTAAAACCTTGTTTAGGCTCTTGAACACTGAGCACCGCAGTTTGTAATTGCGAAATTGTTCTGGTCTTTAGTTTGATTAACCGCCCATTCCAGCGTGATTTGAAGATTAGCTAGTATCTCCAAAACTTTGTGTGCATGTTTGTCGTGCTGGACAATTGGGCATACGCAGGATATGGTGATAATGCAAATAAGCTATATTGTAGTTACATTGTACGCATTTATATAAAAAGACTATAAAGGATGAGACCAGCTGCTTGGCTAAGTGTTTGAAACGATCTGTGGCCGAGTGACTGGATTTGGTTTTTGATTAAGTCACGCAAACAGTTTAAATAATTATAATTGTAGTGTCGTTTCTGCACTGCTCTTCAGCAGTTCCGCCTGGGTGCTAAGTCGCAGAGATCAGCGCCACAAACTCATGACATGCATTAGCGTGAATCCTTGTATGATTGCATAGACTACTTAAATGCAACCAAAAGTTTTTAAAAAGGTCTTTTGTTCTGGTTGCCCTTTTTAGTGTACTATAGCTAGTTCGTATGCGTTCTTAATCAAGACTGTTCTGATGCGTATCTGCTTGTAATAATAGTACAATCAGTTCATCGAATAGTCAAATGAAGTTTTTTAATGTCGTCTTACTGCGAACATGGGCGTGAGCGTGTTGGACCTAATTGACTCGCATTTGTGGAAATAAACACTTTTAAATGTCAAAGTTGACGCTGCAATGTTAGTGTCTAATTACTTATTTAAAGTTTTCTTTCTGCCCCAAAGTTCAGTTCACAACTATTTTTTTTGCTAATGCTTAATTTGTGTCCTTGTCTAAAAATGCCTTGCAAATAGCAAGATTATTTTCTAATTAACTTGCCGAGCATTTTACTTTTGCCTGGGTTTTAGATGTACTGCAGAAAACTTCCTTTTCTTATTTTGATTAAAACTTAGTCAGTTTCATTAAGTTTTTGATCCTAAGGGCTTCGTTAATGAAGGACGCTGTTAGCGATATGTTGGTTAGACGCTGTTGACAATATGAAACAGTATGTTAAAATTATTTATTTTTTTGGTGGATGCGCGGAAAGCGAAATTTATGTTGAACAATGAACATGGGTAATTCACTGTATCTAACTTTCATCCATCTTCTCATCGACTTTGTTCATCTTCCCAGTTTTATTACTGCGTTTTGCGTAATCTTGAATTTATTCCAGTGGATTTTAAATGGCCTTTGCATGTTTTATTTTTATCTACTTTTTAGTTTTAGTCTCCAAACCTTTAGAAAAAGAGCAATTAAAAAAGTGCTTGGATTTTCAACCCGTGTATAATTTTTGCGTGTAGTTTTCAATAGAAAATGCTGAGCTCGTCTATGCAAGGAATAACAGTCTTGATAGAATGTTTTCGTGATTACTGTTTTTTGGTTGAAATTGCTTGAAAGCAATGTAGAAGCTAATGTTGCAGAGGACCTCGAAAATCTCGACTGTTTGGATAACACCTTGCATGGCCATTTGAGAGGGCATGGCTAATAGCTTAATATCTGCTTTTTTTAATGGCATCCTGCCAATGCCTCTGAAAATATGGTGAGTACTTTAATAAACTGGTTGATAAATAACTCTTGCTTTAATTGTTAAACACAATCGCAATGTAATTGATCTTCCATATTTCAGTGTGAATTTCGGTCTTATATTCCCTATCCAGAGGTGTGCAATGTATCTGCGTCAATCATTCCTTGAAGTTCTCAATTATCATGGTTGCAGTTGATGCATTGTTGATTTTATTGCGGATACCATATATTTAACTTGAAATTACCTGTGCTGTGTGCCAAGATATATTACTGAATAAAAATCTGCAAAAAAAACTAGCGCTGTGGTCAAAAACACTACCTGACGATGCACAAGTGAGACGAAGCAGATCTGTCGCGTTAAAAGTGTCTAAGATGCTAGTCAAATCACTTCCGACATCTTGCGTTTAAGTTTCGTTTTAAGTACGGCTTTCGTGCTTAGAAATCGTTGGCACATGATACTTTGTAACAGGCTAGTTTTGACCTGAAAAAACGTCACGATCTATTGTATTATACGCTTCATATTGACCGATTGCCGCGCAGAAGTCCTACAAAAGTATTTGTAGATATCGACAAGAAATGAGTTCTTAACTGCTGCAAAGCAATCCTAGAGAGTCGCAGGATATGCTGTAATGAGCTGTTGTGACTTGACCAGTCTGCGGCTGCCTCCGCTACTGGATTGAGCTGGTTGTACGATTTAAGTTTGAATCACAAGTGAGTAGTTGAAACAGTTGTAGGTTGCAATCGGCACAACTGGTTTGCCTCCTTGAATGAGGATTTTCTTATCTTCTGGCTTCAGTCTGTCAAGATAGCTGCACAACTTCAACGAAGATAAATGACTAAGCTTATCAGTCTGGCATTTAGAGAAATTGTTTCGTCTCTGTACTAGTCGTTCGCCCAGCAATGCGTTGCTAGGAACCGCTTCCATTTACATTATAAATGCTACTACGTATCACACACTGCAATGGAACTGAAATTTAGTGTTGCAAGTAGGCTTATGGTTTTCGAACCTGTAGAAGTTTGAACGGATGTCGTGGACAAATGTGGAGCGGTATGCAGGGTGCGATTCCGAGCGGCGTCCGACTAAAGACTCAAATATTTTGCTGTAATTCGCTGTTTTTTTCTGCTTAAAAGCAAGCCGGCCAAGAACGGGGTTCTCACCTTAACGAGGGAAACGAAGTTGTATAATCATTCTCGCGGCATTACGCCGAAGCAGGGCCGTTGGAAGGGTGGTCCAGGAGGTACCGGGCCCCGAAAAAATTCGAAAGGGCAACTCTTGACCGGTCGAAGGTAAACAAAAGCACTCTTGGCCACCACCTACCGGTTATGCCACTGACAGCTAGGGTACTACCTCTCCCCCCAGTCAGCACCTTAGCTAGAGCAGCCTACCAACCAAAAACTCTTAAATGTGTTTCGACTCCATAATGCGGTGTTGTGTCCTGGAGTATCGCCACTATTGTTTTTGGATGTGTTATTGCTGTCTTAACATAACCATTAGCCACACCTCTTGTTTTGATATGCACCGAAGAAGGTCTAAGGGAGACGCGCGTATAAAAGCCCTCTGCGTGGGCTACTGGTCATTTCGATGTCAGAATGGGGCTAAAAAAAAAGGGTTCAGAGAGGAAATAATGTTTATCAAATCGTACAAGACGCTGCATCGGCCGTTAGCTCAGTTGCTTAGCTCACACGCTATTGGTGCGGGAGGTCTTCGGTTCAAATCCCGAGCCGATCAAATAGGTACAGTGTCGCCACCGCTGCGATGTTCTTTCGGAACTGTGTAGCGCAAGCGCTAAGCCGCGGAGATGGTCCCCGCCACTCGTTCCACGCTTCGGCGTAGTACCGCGAGTATAATGAAGATTTGGATTTTGATGCAAGACGCTCGTTTGCTTTTATTTGAAATAATTAAGCTAATACTGGTACCACTATGATTTGGTCCCTGAACTGCTCTCTTTTAAATTTGACTTAAAAAAAAACTTCGTCAAACACGTTGAAAATTTACCGCAACATTTATCGGCGATAATTTATCGATTACCGATATCGCTTTAAGAAATTAAGATTTATCAGTATTGCCCAGGGCTTATTTGAAATTATCGTCTTAGTACAGAAAGGTTTATGGTGTCCATCACTGATTACTCCCTTGGTTTTCAGGTTCTCAAACTATGGTACGCGGAAGCTTTTCTTGGGCTACGCGATATATTTTCCAAAAATGCTGTTCCGGGAATTCCCGGGATTCAATAAATTCCCGGGATTTAATAAATTTTTTAGCTTCCCGTTTCCCGGGTTTTCTGACAAAAATTCCCGGTATTTTTAGTACAGTCACACAAAGCAAATTGCAAAAGATTTTTGTTCGGTCTTCGCAAGCGTTAGGTTGGTTTTGCGCAAAACTTGTGAATAGCATATTATTGGGCTCTGTGACGACACAACACCATTTGTATTAAAAGTTGCCAGCCTTGCGAGTGGTTGCGACCAGTCTATGTACACTTCAAGAAGTCATCAAGCAAGAAATGAATTCGTTTGAAGCTAGTAGGAAACGGCCGACTAAATTATAGTTTCGTTTCAATGCTTTACTTCGCATTCCACCGACGACGGTTGAAGCCGAACGTGCTTTTTGTGCCGCAGAATTGTTTGTTACTAAACTGCGTTCCCGTTTGAGTGACAAATCCCTTAATGCCCTGACTTTCCTTCGCAGTTGTTACATGAAAAATAAGTGATTTCCTGCATTTTTGCTTTACTGATTGTACTTACAGTTACACAACGTCACGTTAGTGCAAAAACTGCGTAAGTCATTTTTTGTAATTTGAGAAAAACGCAAAAAACATGTGATTGAATGTATGCACTATTGCGTCACAAGCAAAATAACAATCGAACAAAGAATAAATGGTTTCATGGTATACAATGTGTTATTATGATTAAATAATAGTGTGCTGACTTACGCAATTTAGAAATTGGGGCATAACTCGCGAACGCGTCGATATATTTTTCCAAGTGTGTCAGGCATCAGCGCTGACTCAGAGGAACAAGTTGGTGCAAAAAACTATATTTCGCCAAAAAATGACTTGCGCAGTTTTTGCACTAACGTGACGACAAGTCGTTAAAAACGTACAAAATTATCGAAATTATAATAAGTAATGATCCCGGGAATTTCCTGGGGTTCCGGTTTTGAGTTAAATTTTTCCCGTTTTCCCGCTACCACAAAAAGCTCGGGAAATTGCAAACTTTAGGTATGACATACCACACATTTTTCTTTGCGCATTGCCAATAGCTCACTTGCTTGCGGACCTTTTTTTTTCTGCAGCAGCAAGCTGCTACACCATCGAATATTGCAGCTGGCGTAAGTGAAATGGTGAAGTGAATCTATGCATCAACCTAACCGCTAAAAAACTTTAAACAGAAACGATTCTGTGCTCGAAATAGTAAAACTCAGGGTTCAAAATTACTCCTTGCTTGAGTTTCACACATCTAGCTAACATCCCTGGGTGTAGTGAAGTAGGAACGCATACAAACTGCGTTTTGCACTGATTTGCAAAACGTTCTGTATTTCAAATAAAAGTAGCGATAAACATAGACCCTACTTTTTCAAACTTTTCTCCCCTGGGTATCTCAGAAGCAACGACCTCGCAAGCCTTCATACGAAGCTGCACCATATACTGTAGATCGGAATACACGTTATTGCTGCTTTATACGGAAGTGAGGTCTTGAGGATATATGGTGGATGCGTCTTTTGTGTTGCAAAAGAAGCTGCTTCAGTTCTTCTCAACAATAGATTACAAAATTCAGAAGGTTTTAGAAGGCATGAATTTCATTCTTCACCTTTCCTATTTGTCAGATAATTTGGGAGTAATAAATCACTGCAATTATTATCTTTAGGGGCGTGGGAGCAACATCGTTGATTTTGCGATCAAATTGACAACATCAGAGGCGGACAAAATGCGGCTCGCAAGCTGCTAGCGGCTTTTTGACCCTCGAGACGTGGCTCTTCGGCTCTTTGTGAGGAACACCAAAGACCTTTTTTTGTTTTGAAATTGCACTACACTCCCCATTTCCAGCTTTTGTGTGGTCGCAGATGTTTTTTGCTCTTTCATCCCCCATTTGCATCTTCTGTGGGGTTGAAACTTTTGTTTGCTCTTTGAATCACCGGTGGCAAGTCTTTGGTTGTTCTACTTTTCCGCAAGTGGCTCTTTCAATGAAAATTTTGCCCACCCTTAGACTACCTTCATCCGAAAGCTCCATTCACATAATGACTCGCACATAAGGAGATTTCCTCGAAGTTGAAAGCTGTGCTGCCCAGATGCTAAGCCGCAGGGTTACTTGCTACTGTACGTGCTTCAGCGTGATACCGCGATTATAATGAACATTGGATTCAATTACGTATTCGTTTCTGTATGTAAAGTAAACCTTTCAGCACAGCATTTATATGTTGTTATGATCAAAAAGTATTCATCAAAGGTAGGTGGTACGCAGCTACAGAAAAGGTCCAAAAATGGTATGCAGAAAACAAAAGGTTGAGAACCCCTGGTCTACATGGATACAGGCCGTTTGGCTTCTTGGTTAAAAACATCGCTATCGTCGTGGGAAGTCCGAAGTCGTGGGTGTAATTCCTGGGCCGTTCAAAGCGCATAGCTGTCGCCACCGCTGCTACGTTTCTTCGGAGTTATTTTGCCCGGGCGCTAAGCCACGGAGATCGGCCCCTCCATGCTTTGGCGTAGTTCCGCTAATATTTGAATTTAAAGTACATGCATCATGTAGGATGATCTAGTCCAGTGGTTTTCAACCTTTTTCAAGTAGCGAATCCCCAAGTTAAGCAATTTGTTGTTGCCGACCCCAAACAAATCAACGCAAATAGACACGATTTTAGAGTAGGCGCAAAAGAAGTCAAGTTTCCTTGAAGGTCATCACGTCTACAGACGTCCAAGTTTCCGCCCAAAATCAAGTGAAAAGCAAAAAAAAAGGTCATCACGCCCGCAGATGTCCTGTTTTCAACTGAAAACATCGGTGAGGAGCTAAAAAAGGTCTATTCTTATATCGTTCACAAAAAGATTATTTTTTGATATACATTAATAATATAATCAATAAACACCGGTACTGCGGACCCCTTTACGGACGCTTTAGCCTTGCGGCCCCCTTGAAATCATTCGCGGACCCAGGTTGACAACCACCAATCTAGCCGATCATCCGACCCTGGTTGCTACGGAGCTCTAAGCGTTAACACCGAAAACTCAATATTGAACTCAATCATGGAGTCGTGGACCGCTTGGACATTGCTGATCTTGAAACCACAATTATCCTCTAACGGTCGCAAGAATACTAAACGAAAAATTACTGGATGTAGCTTGCGAGAAAGAAAGTTGAATACCCAGGTCGGCGAGAAATGTACGGAGTCTGCGCGACTTTAAGATGTTCCGTGGGCTTAAGGTTTAAATAGACGAGCCACAACGTAAGCATTCACTCGAAATTTCACTGAATAGGGCCTACTACATAGACTTTAATAGCATAGCTAGATGATGGTGGTAAGCTCTCAGGAAGAATGTCGAGATCACTGTAAAAAATTTCACTCACAAAACGATACTCTCATTTGATTAAAAACTTGTTTCGATTATTTTGATATTTGCGTATGTAGACTATTATACAGACCTAGATAGACCTGCAATATGTCATCAATCAATTTAAAGATCGGTAGCCGCAGCTGAAGTATTCACCAGTGCTGGGCACCGCAAATTTACACTAAACTCCGCATCCGCAATTTCTGCAAAACTGCAAGAGGTGGTCCGCAACCGCAATTTTGCTTAAAGCCAAATTTGCTGAGTTATGGTTAGGTTTTGTGGCCCTGCAAAACATCTTCCAATGATTTGATTAGTGTTTACATAACTTGATGCACGTTTTAAACTCTCTGGATTTTGTCACTTTTCCCTGTTAGAGCATGTTACATTCTCATGCTATTCTTGATGCTGTTTTTGTGCTGCAATGCTAGCGTGCATTAGCGAAAAAAAAATAACAAAATAAAAAATAATTTGCGATAATTTTTTAACTTTTGCAACCGCAAAATGCACATTACAGTTCCGCAAACTTAAACCGCAATATTTATTTTTTGAAATTTTTTCTTAATTATTTCCAGCTTGACGCTTAGCATAAAAAGCCTAGCGCGAAAAAAATCAGAAGATCGTGGCAAGGCGTTTTTAGAGATGTCTAAACCTTATGAAGTAGAAAACCGAGCAGTGTACCCATTCTGTTGGCTCAACCAGGCTACCGTATATAACAACGTCCTAGAAAAGCTGGATTATATCATCTAGGAGAGCATGATTGAATCAAAATCGAAACGAAACAAACTCATTAACAGTGTTGGGCAGTACCGCGGCACAACTTATTAATAGTAAGAGCAGAAAATTTCATGAAGTGAACACAATTTTTGCTTGGCCTAAACCGGTGGTTCTCAAACTTTGTTTAAATTTCGACTTTGCGGTCTCCAAAGATTTTTTTCTATCACTCACGGTCCTTTATTTTTAAGCAAAAATTTCCACGCAATATCAAGTGAACAGCAAAAAACGGTCATCACGTCCGAAGATGTCCAATTTCCCACACAAAATCAAGTGAAGGTCTTACATAGTCCCCCTGTCGCAAAAAGTTCTCCAATGTTGTGCTTTTTTTTTTTTTTTTTTTATGTGTATGTGTGTTACATGCCGTTTTTGTCTTGGCGACAAAGAAATAATTTCTGATTCTGAAGAACAAAAAAAAGGTCATCGGGCTCATCGCGTCCGTAGATGTCCAATCAAGCACGATTCAATGGGATGATTTATCAGAAATCCGCAAATCTGCGACCTCTTTGCGGTCTCCCTGAAACTGCTTCACGGACCCCAAGGAGACCGCGGTCCCCAGTTTGAGAAACACTGGCCTAAACCAATTTTACTGATAAAACATCAATATGAAATTCAAGGTCATATCCTCATCAAAATCCGACATAATGAAATAATGGAAAATTAAAGGTCATATCCTCATCAAAATCCGACGTAAAAAAATATACATTCGTATATGCCTTAAAACACTGATTTCTGAAAAATCGGTTTTTACTTTCTGCGGCTGAGTCGGCCCTCGTAAAAAAGTTTTGGTTACGAGCCTCTTCGTAAGCAAGCTGTTAAAAATTAGTTAAAACATTTAACGGCCAGCAAAGGTTGAATAATTTTGATAGACCACTTTCGCTACGGTAGTAGGTAAAGTGAACCAACACAATACGGCAATCATTACGACTTCGGACAAACTTTTTTATTACACGAAATGAGCTACAAGAACACAACATTGTCGCTACGCGTTCCATGAAAAGTGGATGCAAAAGCACAGCTACCGTTCAGATCGAATGTATTCACTACCGTAATTTTGCCGAAAACAAAAATTTTTTTCGTTTGAAAGGTATCGAAAATCAGTACCGAGTATCGTTATCGTTGTTACCTTTTAAAAAATGTACCCTTTTGGTATTATCCTCCTTTTTTTGCAAAATATCCGTATCGATATCGTCGTTACTTTTAAAGTATCGAGTTCCCAACTCTGCTCTTGAAAGTCCATCATAAGTGGTCGGCGTTGCTGTATGCTCACATTCGCCAGCTTTATGAAAGTAGAAATTAATCAGTTTTTGAATTAAAGATTGATCATTTGGGTAGGCTAATGCTTTCTAAATGCTTTTTAGAACAACCAAATAATAAAATTCTACCTGTTAACAGTGTACAAGCACCGTAACAATGGGATGCAATAGAGGAAAGAAACAACTAAGAAAATTGAAACGAAAAAACATGAAAACAATGCATGGTAGTTGGCTACGAGAACACCTGGGCTAGTTGTCACACGGGCTCTTGTTTCTTCAAAAATTAAACTTTTCCGACTTATCAACATTCAATTACTTCTCTATACCATCAACAAGCTAAGAAACTTCGGACAAACTGAAAAATATTGTCGTATAAAGTGGAACAGCACCTATTTTGTACTATGAACCCTCATCAGCTGCACTCAGGCGAAGGTACACTCATCTTTTGATCTGACATCTGATTGACTTAAATCGGTCAATTATCCCTCAAGATTTATGTACAGAGGAAAATTGAACTTTTGTGGTACGGACGGATACGTCATACTCCAGTTAAATCCTCTTTGTGGTCAAGGACAAACAGTGAGACACCCTTCCTGGACTACAGAATGGAATACCACCATACTTCCATGCGACGGCCGGATCGCAGATAGAACATCCTCCTCACTGACAGGTGCAAGACCACTCTAGCAGTAATAATGGTACCATAGATTAGGACAGCGCTTTTTCGGGTTATTAGCCCTCTCAGTGGTGTAAAGTAACGAAATACTTTTACTTGAGTAGATTACTTGAGTAGTTTTTTTTCAGTAAAGAGTACTTTTTGGAGTAGTTTGTTTTTGCTACTTTTACGTTTATCTAAGTACTTTTAGTGTAAAGTAACACTACTTGGGTAGCTTTTATTTTAGAAAAGTTAAAAGTAGTCCTTGAGTTACTAGTCTCACTTGAAATCCCTCGTTGCACCTAAAATCTTGAGTTGCAAAATTGCGTCGCATGCAATGTCACTACTGTCTGTAGCCTAATTACTGCATGACCGTAACCGCATGACCGCAAGTTAAAGAAAATGCGTAATATGTTCACAATAATACATTCATTCCATAAACCTGTAGGCCGAGCAGTAAAACTATCGTATTTCTCTTTCAACCTTAATTATGGAAAAAAGTAAATTGCAAAGCTAAAATTGCCGTGTGAACAGAAATGAGCAGGTTTCTGCTTCTGAGTTAATGCTTATTATTCATATGGTTATCCGTCTTTGCGATAGAGGCGCTATAACGAGCTCGCTAAAGAGTTTCGAGCCACCTGTCTGTCACTCCGAGATGGCGAAATCGTTAAGCGTGGTTCCGAACGGCACAACAAATGAACTTGGCGGCTTGTTCTTCACGCTGTCGCCAGTGATGCTAAGCGTCCTACAGGAAAGCTATAAATACCAACTTTTAAGTCATTGGTTTAACCCTACTCTGAATCGAACCCTGAGTTTACCGTTTCAGAAGCAGACGCTCAATCCACTCGGCCATCTGAGCGGTAATAATAACCAAGTGTGCAGTTGATACTTTAACCATTGCGAACGCTATACTTTTACTTAAGTAGTTTTTAAATGACTACTTCTCAACTTCTACTCAAGTGCTTTTTTAGTCGATACTTTCTACTTTACTTTAAGTAGTTTTGCCGTCAGTAACAATACTTTTACTTAAGTAGAGTTTCACCACTGGCCCTCATCAACCACTCTCAGACAAAGGTTCATTCATCCTTTAAAATAATAATAACCGTAAGACCTTGAGCGAGACAATCATCCCCCAAGGACAGACATTCCAGGGTAAACAAATCTTGAACGACGGTTGTTTTTGCTGTAAAATTGGTCGATCGAAATTCGTAAGACTTTTACTAGTGAAAGCCAATTTTATACGCCACTTCAGGTTAACCCGAAGAGCTTACAAAGGTCATGGATTAATTCAAAGATCCAACTTTAAGCAGTAGCAAAAATATTGAGAACTAAAATTTTTGAAAAACCTAAAAGAAGCTTTCACTTCGGACAAATGCTTTGCGTATTTGCGGCAAATCTTTATCGTAATTCCGCATACGTTCACGGTAAAAGATTACTTTTGGAAATCTGTAATAATAAACTGAGGTCCGCTACTTGAGGATTTGCGGACTGCTTTGCGGAAGTGCCAGCTCTGGTGTTAACAATCGCGTGAATTGGAAATGCTTATTAGGAGATTGATACTTTCCGACTTTCCATTCAAGTCACTTGAGAAGCTAGAAATTTCAGAATCTTTTCCAATCTTTGCATGTAGATTACCGATGCGTATCGCGCTTTAACTTTTCTCTCCTATGCTTTAAACCTCAGTTGGTTGTTATCTTTTCAACTGAGTTGTCCCACAACCCATCTACTGTAGCTCTGCAAAATTAGAGCCGCACCACAAGTTTTTCAATCTATGTTTTTCGTTTTGCAGACTAGTCTTTCTGTGAGAAAATTTTGAGAAAGGGGACCGATCATGAATTTTTAAAAGTAGTAAGTAAATAGTAAAAATCCAAATTTACTCAAGAAATGCACTATATAAAATACATTTATTTATATAAGGTGGGTAGGCTATGGCACATAGGGGGTGGAACCGGGGGGGTCTAATTTACGCGTTTATTTCTACAGTAATACCTCCGCATGAATGTATATTTGAAACTTGATAGGCCTACCATCGAAATTGAACCTAGGAAAAGCTTGATTCCAGAGATGTTTTCTTTAAAATTTTGTTTGTGGTGTGGGGGGAACAGAAAAAGTGTAATCTTTTTATAGCGAAAAATTAACTTGCTGTTTATAAATGTCAAAATGAGCATTTTACATATAAAAGGCAAATCAGCGATTGGTAGCATTTGTGCCAGGGGTTCTCAACCGTTGCCCTTGGCCCCCCAAAGGGACCACAGAGCACATAGTGTTCTCCTGGGAGCCACGATAATAGGAATCATTGATGAATTATACCAGACCGGAACTTTTTAATTACACACTATAGGGGCCACGGTCTTTTAAAGGTATAGGCAAGAGGCCATGGCTCAGAAAAGATTAAGAATCGCTGATCTAAGCTTTCGGTATGGAAAAAACATTTTACGGTAAGTTTTCAGACAAGGTGAGGTAGAGTATTGTAGTTGTCTTAAGTGTCACTTGTAGTAAACACTAGCTGCTAAATTCAAAACCAGGCCCTTCCACCAATGTATTGTATACCCTACTATCTGCACTGACTTTGCAGACAGTCGCTCAAGAGAAATGTAGCTTACTGCATTTGCAGGGTAATTTTTCGTAATGCAAAGGACGGGGCTAACTTTCAAGGAAGAGGCAGCTCTGCTTTTTTCAGACTTAATGTTGACGTTAACAATCAACCTTCAAAATCGATAAAATAAGCAGCTGTCATAAAATAAAAGCGGAGGATTGTGCAAAATATCTATAGCCTAGTTTTTTAATTTTTTTTCTATGTATAACTTTTTAATTCACTTTATTTTGCTGTGCAGTGCTAACCCTAGCAATTCCTTTGCAAGCAAAATTGCTTTTTTTAGTCAAAGAAAGCAATTAAAACGTTTCGATTTAAGTTTTACGTGTGGCGATCAAGGGGTTACTACGGTACGGTTCGGTACGTAATTACGGTTCGGTACGGTTAGATTTTGGCAAAAAGTACGATACGGAATTACGTACGGAATTGTACTCTTTCCGTACTACAGTTACGCACGCTTTGCACTTTTGCTTCCAAGTACTGCACTTTTCCTTCTTGCCCATGACTTTACCCCGTCAGTTGCGCTCGCCGCTCACACTCACCTCCAGTCACCCCTCACAATATTTTAAGCAGCAATATTGTGAACAAGCTAAATTGCTTTGCCATAATTATAGTTCGATTGTTCAATCATAATCCTGCGTATAGTGAAGCCAGTTCATGATGTACCTTTAAGTTCTAATTATCGAAATTGTGCCGATCTATGGAAAGAACAATTATTTATTGTAAAACGAAGCAATAAAACAAAATACGAAACTACCAATAGGTATTAGTTAATAGTATACGAAGCCTACCTTTTTTGAGAGAACAAAGCTTTTTAGTGGAGGGGTGAGACCTCATATTTTTGCAGGCCGGTAGCCTGGGCCTTTGCTGCAACTACTGTTCTCTGATTCATTGTTCTGATGTTTGAATAAAGATGCTATGTTTAATAATTCATTGAGGTATTAAAACTCTTTGATTTCGTCTGGTATGTAACCAGGAGGGGCACAGAGACACCCCACCCCCCTTGCCGGATGAAAAACTTTTCTAGAGGTTGCTGTGTAAGGGCAAACGAAAATGAGTTTCCTCGATCATTGGCTATCAAACCGGCCCTCCCCCCCTAAACTTTTTGCTTTTTTCTCTACTGGTATGGAGGATAACCAATAAAGTTTTGTAGCCTATAAAAGCAAAGTTTTGTTCAACAGCTAAAATAGAAGAACGATTAATCTGGACTTTGACATGACTTTGACCGAGTTGGCCGAGTCAGCTCAGATGGCCGAGTGGTAACAGCCTTCGCCTCGGGAGCTGTATAAACTCGGGTTTGATTCCGAATCGGTTCAAACCAATGACTTTAAAATTGGTATTCACAGCTTCTCTGCTTGACGCTCAGCATTAAAGGGACAGTGTGAAGGACAAGCCGGCAAGTTTACTTATTTTGCCGTTTGGAAAGGCACTTAGCGGAATTACCCATGTTGGTGTGGTAGACAGATGGCTGGCAACTCCTAAACGAGCTTTTATAGCGCATTGATATAAAAAAATGCTATGGAAAAAGTTTCCTGCTGAATTTTTCTTGACGTAGCCTAAACTGGTTGAAAAAAAATGGTACGGAAAGATACGGTATTACGATACGGAAAAAATTCCGTACCGTACTGTTACGTACGGTATTTTTGCGAGGTGCGAAATTACGGTACGATATATTTTTAGAGGAAAATAATACAGAAAATAATTCCGTACCGTAGCAACCCCTTGGTGGCAATGCGATTCATGAAGTTCTATTATTTCTCTACGCATCACCTTATCGGCGTAGGAAATAACGTTAACTGGAGTTGAGTTATTGATCATCCCAACTTTATCTTTTCGTATGCTCCAAAAAAGCTTATTGCTCTCGTTGTTTCCGTGACCGTATAGCCTACGTGACATACCATGAAACCTCTATTTGAGCGCCACACGACGACAGCGCTCTATTTTTCTGCCCTTCTGTTCTCCTGTTGTAGCGTTCTATTAGAGGTGGTGTTCAGTTTAGGCTAGGATGGTGCTATATTTTTTGACTAGCTGGTCAGAATTTCGGGAAGATTAATTTAATTAATAAAAAGAAAAAACTTATAACAGAGTTAACATTTAACCTTCAAAAAAAAAAAAAAAAGAGAAAAAACATCTACCGTTACACAGTTACTGATAAGTAATCAAACATTCAATGCCAAAAATCAGGTGACACGTCTCTGTGTAGCCGTGCTCGGCATTTTCAACGCCTTCCCTGCAGTGGCATTATAGGTGGAGTTCAATTAGAGGGTGGCCATCTGTTTTTCAATCCTTCCTTTATAGTGGCGCTCAAACAGAGGCTTTACGAATGGTTATGGTATTTACAGTAGCTGTTGGGGCCATAGACGTACGCAGAGGAAGGCCACGATGCCATGTCCCCCCCCTTTTGGCCCTGTAATAAGGAGCTAAAACCTAACTTTCAATCTATAATTTCTCAAACGAATGATGGATGCACCCTCCTTTCATTTATTTTAGCCAAGCTTCTACTTTTAGACATAAACGAAGAAAACATTTTTGCATTGTCTATAGTGACTGCACTCACTGCATGCCCTATTTCGATAAAAAAGTGTGCTAAAATGAGTGTTTTTTATGTGAAAACCAAATTCGTTGGCGGCTGGGGACCTAGCCCCCAGGCCCTATTAGTCTCCGGCGGCTGGGGGATTCGCCCCCAGACTCCTGGTTGTGCCCCCCCCTCTTTGCCGAATTCTGGGTGCGCCACTGTTTGAAGGTGCTAAAACAAAAAACTTTAGCAACACAATCACCATGTCCACATGTCCAATTTATGTGGGCTTTATACCCATGGTTTTTGGTTCTGGTTTCTGCATCACAATTAAATTTTTGATGATTGTGATGCAGAAGCTAGAAGCAAAAACCGTGGGTATTAAGCCCACATAAGTTGGACACGTCACATGTGGATTAGCTAAATATGGGTTGCAGGCGAAGGAAATCTGGTCATTGCTTTTGGGCCCTCCCACTTTAGAAATGCCTACGCCATCGCTGGTATGGCACCTTTTTTCGTTTCTTCTTCGTCTCGATGGGTCTGGATTGCAATGCTACAACCTACGAATTCAACTTCTGAGCGTTAATTATGTGTATTTACTGAGTTTTGAAAATTGATGCAACGTAACTGATGCAACGAAAAGTTTTGCTGATATAACTGAGTTTATTTGCATTGTAATGCCGTAGCTCCGACAAATTTTAAAACAATTCTTGATACTTAAACGACAATCATAGTCAATGCAAAGTACTCTGTGGACAGTATTGCCGATATAACGCCAGGTTTATGGGGATATAAATCTTTGACCACAGCATCATATAATGGCGAACAAGGAAAATCAACGAAAAGACTAAGGAGTATAAACGAGACAAGCAAAGTCACCAAATTACGAAAATAATAACCAACAAAAAAGACACAAGAAGATATAAACTACATGAACTGTGAAGCTGCAATTTGAATGAGGTGTTTTTTAAAGTGAGCGAAAACTTTACCCGCAAATACACTACCGGTACCAAATATTCCGGCTATTTCAAAACTCATCAATATGTATCCAGATAACACATCAACATTAGGAAACACACTCAAAGGAGTAAACGAGTTTCGAAAAATTTCCAATAGCAGTATAATCAATATACTATCAAACGTAGGCCTATATCTGACAGAAAACAGCAGTGCTAGGTGAAATAACGCTTTTTTAGTCAAAATTTGTTGACTTTCAAAGAAGAATAGTTTCATTCTGTTTGATGTAGATTCTTGTTCATCATTTTCCGAATTATCTTCTAACTTTTCCATTTATAGTAGTTGCGATAAGGTAGTCGGTGGACAAACGGTACAACAACACCAAAAGTGAGGTGAAAACAATAAGAGAAGGTCCAAGTAGTTCTAAAAACCTCCTCTTGTCTTCTTTATACCAACTTTGCAGCTTAAAACTTTCCGAATCAGAAATGCTAGAAGTGTTTTCAGGCATTTTGTCAGTGGGAGGGATAAATACATCGCTTGTAATAAGAAAATCCAATACCAATCCCAACGATATAGTAAGCGGAAGAACTGAAATCGCAAGACCAATTTGATTTTTCGAAAACCGATGATTTGCAAGTTGAATAAATGAAATTATGAGGTTGGAATGGCACACACCAAACAAAAATTCACCAGCATAAATCGGAGGGTAGGCCATCGGAAAGATGGTCGCAGTGAGAATCAACAAGTTAGAGACTACGGTAAAAGTTCCTGTGAAAAGACAAAGTCTACGAAATCCAAATTTTCTGGTTTGAAGTAAAAGAGCCACAAGAATATTTCCGAGTACAGATCCTGGAAACTGAATAATCGTAAACCAGTCCACGGCGATATAAGATATTTGGAAATAAGCCACGTATCGTTTATGATGCCAATCGAATTCATGAAATAACGCAAGGTCATCATTTGCAATCCAATGATCAAAGCCAAAACCCATCTCTTACCTATCACTTGAATCTAATTTTCGGTGAGAGACCCACGACAAAGTCGTTCCGTTTCAGACATGGTTTCCAATTGAGCAACAACAGTTTTAGACTATCGCTAATGGGCTATATTGGTTTACATCAAAGGTATTTTTGTGAAATGAGCACTGCAGATGAATTGTGTACTTCACCTCGAATTCACCGAATGGCCTTGCGATTGAAATTTATTTTTAGGTAGAGACGTCGAGCGATAGTAAAGATTCAAAACATGATACCCCTAGCCAACCATCCAGCACCAGGGTTAGCCTTGTGTGGAGAATGAAACAGAAACGGTAAAACATATATCAGTTGTTACAGTCAGTTGGTCATTAAGATTATTTCCTTGTCAGCTCTACAGACTTTTTCATGCCTGAAGACATTCATCAGGAACACGATCTTATGAGAAATTGAATAATTATTCAAATTGAGTTTAATTATTCGAAGAGAATATCTTTTGAACAAGACTTTGCTTCTCAGTCTGTAGAGCTGTTTCATAAATATTCTTAAAGCCTTTATCATCTATATCAGATCTAAACTTGAATACAATTCTCCAGTTTGGAACCCCTATTTCAAAAAAGATGTTCATTTGTTAGAATTCATCCAAAAATAATGTAGTTGTTATGTGTTTAATCTTTGCAATATACCGTTCACTTCTGATGCTGATCGTCTCCATAAGCTTGGTATTAAATACGAGAAGCTAAATTACGTGAAAAATCATTTTCAACAAAACCACTACAGCGTTTTTAAAGGTCACGTGATGCGTAAAGAAAGTCTAAGTAGAAAAATTTTACGGTCACAAGACAGCAGTGAGGTAGTGCAGGATGATGGACTCTCAATCGCAGGTCAGGGGATCGATGCCCTCCTAGGTCTTGATTTTTGTCAGCGCATTATACTGAAGTCGCTGTAGCGATTTTGTTGAAAATGAGTTTTCGCTTATTTAGCTTCTCATGTATTAAATCTCTGAAATATCGTAGATTAGAGTTGGATGTTATTTTGATGTTTAAGATTTACTATAATCTTTCTGATTTACTATTTGATGATTATTTTATTCACTCCAAAAGAATGTGTAATCTGCGCTCCCATGAGTTTGCCATTCAGTCCAAATTTTATGTCAGTTGTGATCAATTTCGTAATTTCTTCTTTAATCGTATGGTTAAAATTTGGAATAACCTTCCTCATGACTTAGTATCTGCCACCAGTCTTCAAGTATTTAAAAACCGTTTGAAAAAATTTGATCTGCACACTGTACGTTGTCTTATTTATTAATTTCTTTTTGTGTTTTTGTGTTAATTTACTCCGTATTTTAGCCAATCTTTTGTTAATTTTTGTGTATATTTTTTCACATGTGAGTGTGCGTTGGTGTGATGCCAAGCACCATAGTGTAATTGTTCAAATAAATAAATAAATAGTCAAAAATAAATAAAATAAGTTAAGACCGTTTTTGCAACACTTTTAAACGTTTTTATATTACAAAAGATAGGTGGCGTGATTGTCTTTTTGGCAGAGGAGGATCCTGAGGAGGGAGGTGTGGGAAATGCATTCCCCCTTCCCCACCAACTATTTTCAAGCATGTTTTTGTTGAATACAACTTTTCCATAATTTCAAACCTTTTCAATAACAAAAATAAGTCTTACGCCCTCAGCACGCATAATCAAAAATGTACGAACAAAGTGCATCATGTTTGATGGTGCAACACTCAGAATTAGGGGCAAAAAAATTAAAAAAAATTTGCCTAAAATTTGTTCAAAAAGTGCTAAAATGGTCACTACAGTTTGTAAATTTTCAAAAATTTTCCGGGGTAGCATGCCCCCGACCCCCTAGAGCCTTTTTTATTCTCAATATGTTTCTAAACAATTTTGCTGAAAAACTGCGCTCAAAAATATGTCGAATTTGGGTGCCCCTCCCTGAAAAAATTTCTGAAGACGCCCCAGACATAAGAGCATTTTTAAAGGGCTTATATTTACGCCTTTTTTGGCTCTAACTTCTGTGTAGGCCTACGTAGTTAACATTCAACCTAATTCCAAATTTTATCTCCCCCACCAAAATTTGCTGGATCCGCCCTTGCTTTTTGGAATCAGTTTGACCTCGATTGTTGCTTAAGAAGGTAACCAATAATCCGCTCAACTTATACGAACTTTGGTTACCGCTACTGGGCAAAAGGTTCTGGGCCGGTCCGGATTGCAAAAATGTCAGCCCGTACCATCTCTACTTTCAACATAGATCTTACATTTGCATTATTTTTTACTCTATGACGTAAAAGTATGCTTGATGAACCGTTACATTTGTTAATTTTTCAATTTCTGCTTTCTTTTCTGTTTCAGTAAAGAGCAAGTAGCTTAAATAACTAGTTGGGAAGGTGGGGTGTTGATCTGGTAAATGACGGAAGTTTCGCTAGTTGGCATACCAGTACGTGGTTTGTATCCCTTTTGAAGTTCTGTAATGAAAATTAAGAATAACTATATTTATCTTTTATCTTCTAAGCCATAGTTAGTGTGAGTGTAGGCTGTCGTTGATTTTTTTGCAATGCTGCCATCATTGTACCTGCGCTTAGTTAGTTAGGGGTCTCATCTAGAGTAAGCCGTCTGTGTCTTTCATCACCTTACGCGTACACTGCGTACGGGTTATACAAGATGCGGACGGCTTACTCTAGATGAGACCTGTTAGTTAGATGCATATTTATCCTCCTACCGGTATCACGAGAAAGCGATCAAAGTGCTATACGAGCTCGCTTAGGAGTTGCCAGCCATCTGTTGACCACACCAAGATGGAGGAATCCCGCTAAGTGTCTTTCCCAACAGCACAACAAGTAAACTTAACGGCTTGTTCTTCACACTGTCGCTTTAATGCTGAGCGTCAAGCAGGGAAGCTGTGAATACCAATTTTAAAGTCATTGGTTTTAACCAACTTGGAATCAAACC
This sequence comes from Trididemnum miniatum, assembly GCA_964006365.1. Lineage (NCBI taxonomy): Eukaryota > Metazoa > Chordata > Ascidiacea > Aplousobranchia > Didemnidae > Trididemnum > Trididemnum miniatum. The sequence goes on along the minus strand of OZ023247.1, from coordinate 14,201,392 downwards.
CGAGTCTACAGCTCAAGAGACAGATGCTCTATACCGGTACCACTCGGCCATCTGAGCTTAATCAGTTAATAGCTGATTGTCTATTGCTGACGTAGACCTGCCGCCCTGTGGTCTAACTGGTCTAGTTAGTGCTTACTTTTGGTTAGTACCGTAACTAGCTGGACTTCAGCATCGTTGGAAATGAGTGTATATATATATTGTAGACGATGTTTTGTAGCCTACAAACTGAAAAAGAGTGTTTAATTTGAAACTCATCTTTTGTTTACTTTTTGTTGTGTTAGCGTGCAGTTGCCTATGGAAACGCCAATTTTAATTGTCACTTGTGGTTACAGTTGAGTAGGTGAGCTTTATGCTCTTTCGCTGTTGTCCCCAGTGTACTTTTTATTCGTGCGCTGAAATAATAAGCTACTACCCACTGTACTCAGTACTACTAGGCTAGATTACTGTATGGTACCTGTTACCAGTACCTGGTTACGTTCTGTGTTGTTAGGTTGGGCCTACACAGCTACAGGTAGAAGAGAAAGGGTCTCGTCTAGAGTAAGCCATCCACGTCTTTCATCGTTGTTTGTGGATGATTATTCTGTTATCATAGACGCGGACGGCTTACTCTAGACGAGACCCAAGGAAAAACTGGAAATACTGGTAGGTTGCCCTATGCTGATATGGACTAGCTGTACTGTGGTACGGTAATTTGAAAGTAGCGCTGCAGCAATTAGTACTTTCAACTGCTAGGCATACAGTGGGGTTAGATTGCTAGACACCATTCCAGGTTCCTGGGTTTTGGCTTTGAGTTGAGATTTAGGCATGTACCGGTGTACACTGTAGATCAGAAGAACTGTTACTGACAGACTGATACAGGATATACCGGTACATTACCTGGACTACCTATGACAATGTGAAGTACACTGGATAATGCAATTGCTGCTGCGTGGCATTGCAAGTTACAGATTCTACAGTTCTAGGTTAGTTTGTCAGTGGTCTGCTGTTGATCCTAGTGAATATGTGAGCCAGAACCACAATTAGTGCACTGAAATGTAAAAGAGTTTTTAGTCAGCTGGTCTAGTCTGAAATAATGAATGCGTCAGGCCAGGGGTGGGCAACCTTTTGCACTTAAAGAGCCAAATTAGTTTGTTTGTTGCAATACGAAACCCAGCAGGAGCCGCAAAACTTCAGTTATTTCGAAAAGGATCCCTCAAAAAAGGTCTTTGTTTACCTCCAAAAGGAGCCACAACTGGGGGTTCAAAAAGCTGCACATAACTCTGGAGCCCCAGGTTGCGGACCCCTGATTTAGGCCTACTGCTTTGCAAATTTTGTATTTTGTTGCAGATTTATGTATTTTTTAGTTTTATCTCTTAATTTGAATGCTATCAAATCTCATTAGATTTGAAATATAGACTACCAATGTTCGTCAATCAAACTTTGGTGAGTGGATGATCAGATATTTTTTATATTTTGTGCCAAATGGCTTCCCAGTCTTGCAGCTTGTTTGTCAAATAAAATCAAAATCTTCATTATACTCGCCGTATTACGCCAAAACGTGTAACGAGTTGCGGGGCCCATCTCCACAACTTAGTGCCTGGGCAACACAGCTCCGAAGAAACTTCGCAGTGATGACGAGCAATTGGCGACACTGTGCCGATGTGACCAGCCCAGGAATCGAACCCCGGACCTCCCACACCGATAGCGTGCGCTTAGCAACTGAGCTAACGGCTATTTCTTTTATTCTGAATTCCAGTCAGACTGAGATGCTTTTATTATAATATATTTTGCTGTACTGCACTCTAGAGTTTTATGTGTGAAGTCTTACCTGAAAGGGGTAAAAATATGACTTTCCAACCTGTAATAATGTCCAGTGTCCATTTCATTTTCATTTCAGCTTTAAACAGTGCTAACTGAAAAGTATATACCGAAAATTGTTTTGAGAAAGAATACTACTGATATGATTTTAGTAAGTTCTTCTCCAAGCAAAAAAGGTTGTGTGCCATGAACAAAGTTGTTTATTTTTTCAGCTCATTTCCTGTAATTTACATGTTGAAACGATTGGGATTTGTCATTGTACTTTTAGTACCAGTATTTAGTTGCAAATTTATCCTCCTATCACCAGAAAGTGATCAATGCGTTATACGAGCTCATTTAGGAGTTGCTGGCTTGTTCTTCACACTGTCCCTTTATTGCTGAGCATCAAGCAGGAAAGCTGTGAATACCAATTTTAAAGTCATTGGTGACCCAACTCGGAATCAAACCCAAGTCTCTAGCTCCCGAGGCGGATGCTCTTACCACTCAGCCATCTGAGCTGTTGAATTGGTGATGCCTCATTTTTGTTTTGTTGTGCAATGTAATGCATTGTGCCTTCTAAACTAAAAAAAAAGAATTCTTATTTTAGAATAAATTGAATTTAAAGCATTTTAAAGCCATAAGCTATTTAAAGCATTTTTAATGAACCGATAAAAATTGTTACTTTATTTAATCGCTTCACTCTCTACCTGGTAGTATCAGAGTGTGACAAATTAATGAAAAGCGACTAATGTTTTGTCCCTGTGAGCATAACCACTTTGTTTTTTAAAACCCCTTTTCCTTTTTTACAGTACAAGAACTCAAAAGTGTTACTGTTTCTTCCTTTCATCATTAATTGTTTGTGTGATATTTTTGCTGCTCGTTGCGAAGCACAGCATCTTCCATAAAGATAAGTAGGTAAGTTAATTTTCAAATTATAATTTATTTTTATGCTGTTTTTTGATTTTTTTAAAATGTGTACTGAAAGTTCAAGCATTAGTCGCCTCTCAGAAGTTGATTCCTACCCTCAAACGAGAATGCAACGTTCAGGTTAACAGTGTATTGTGCGTGTAAATTGATTGAATTTGCTTGACTATAATTTGAAGTCACAAATACTTTTTTCTGTGTTTCAGTCTTCTCAGGAATTTAGTTAGCCTGATCATTTTCTGCAACAACAAGCAAGATTAACTTAATTACTTATTTTGATTTTTATGGTCAAAACCAAATTAATAAAAAGAAGTTGCATTTTTTGGCTTAAGCAAATTTAATAAAAAATATCTCTAATATCGGTTCTGACATAACATGTTTCACTTGCAGTTGTCCCAAAACTAGCCTGCCACTTAAGATGTTCTGTTTGGTCACATGAAATGCAAGGAGCTTTGGGTTTTAGGCCTGTTGGAATTCAGTGAAGTAGTTGCTGAGCTTGAACATTTTGTTTTTGTAGTGGGCATGGCAGATGCAACAAGCTTAAATTGTTATTAAAAAGAAATCACTGTCCAATATGCATTCATTGCATATAAATGCTGCTGGGTCTTGCACAAAAATCGCCAAGCAGCTGTCCGTATTACGTAAAATCGTTCTGATATTCCTGTTTTGTATTAAGTAATCGCTTGACATGTTTAAGCAGCTGGTAGTCCGAGTACAATGAAAGTTTAATGCTTAATACCTGTTTTGGGCTTTTCAGAATCATCTATGTTTGGGCCTGTCATCGTGACGGGTAAAAAAATTAAACTCTTTGGAATTACGCATTAAATTGATTTCTATTGTGACATTTTTGTATGTTTAAGCTCTGGCACTCCTGCCATCTAAATAAACTACACCGACATCCGTTATTCATGATAGTTATCAAGAATTGATATTTCTTGATTTAAAATAACGTGCCGGTAGTGCTATTTAACGGTTTATGCACGGTTTGCAGCACTTAACGCCTCGCACCAGCTGTAATGTTTACTTGTTCCGGTAGCACCATCAAGTTTTGATATTTGTCAGCGACATGGCCTAGCGGTACCGCGCGCAGGTGACAGATCTTGCGTGACGGTTCGATTCGCGGCTGGAGCCGATCGCATTTGACATGTTTAACGGGTGGCTGCTGACTCGAAGAGCGCAAGCTCACTTCGCAGTCTCCCTCAATTAGTGTTGAATTTTCAGTTCAATTTATTATTTGACCTTTACCACGATTAAGTATGCAGTACATAATTGTAGAGTGTTTACCACTACTCTTTAGGGATTAAAAGCCTAACTGCAAGTACTGTGATGAAACGTCATCGCCTTGTTAGTTGTTCTTTGTTTGTAAGAGTCTAATTCTTGTCAAAGATCTTGTTGCTATCAACAAGCTTGTAGGTAAAATTATAACTTGGAGAATTGTTAGTGATGACTCGAATCATGGGCTTGCTGGAGTCGATTAGCGTAGACATTTATTTCAACTTCTTGTGCAGTTGATTTAAAGGTTTTACTTCGAATTTACATTCATGTTATCACTTACCCTTCCGTCGATGTTCTGTCAAGATTTCAACTTTTCTTTTCGAAAAAAATTGAGCGATTTTCTGGGATTTTGCTTCAATAAATATTTTAGTAGAATCTAGGGAGTTGTAGAATACCGGGTTGTATTGTTTATGTACGTGGATAAAATCACCTAATTATGCGTCAATGTTTTGTAAAGTTTTAGATCTTTATTATGAAGACTTTTTGCGGTTTTCGAAGTTTTTGTTTTGGTCATTACTTCAGTTAATTAAGGGATGTGAGAAAACCATGGTTTAATTGTTTGAAATAACCTAAATGAAAAACTGAAGTCAAAAACTATGAGTTTCGTATCGGGATTAAGATCTTATGTTTTTAGAAGTGTAGTTAAATTGGAACTTGTTGCCATTGTTCTAACATTGGAATGGTTTTAATCCATAAGCAAATAATTGTAGAATGTTAAAAGGTTATCGTGTTAATGCATGTACTTTCTGGTCAGGTTCTCCGATGGGTTGAAATTGCTTGATATCAAAAGAAGTGGGAATTTAGCTCGTTGCACTTTTATATATTAAACAACTCAAGTTACGAACTGTGCAAAGATTTCTGTGGAAGGTGAGGATTGGGCAATTGCGAACTTTTTTCAACCGCACCGTGGTGACGGTTGGGTAGATTAGGCGTCGTAGTATTGAAAATTTGAAATTACTACTGGTGCGACTGTTTGTAGGTTCTATTTAAAACGAGGAACAGAATAGCAGTTCTAACCGATTTTGTTGGCGTAGTTTTTTTTGTGTGGAGCATCGATTGTACCGCCTAGTGACATAACTTTTTAAAAAATTAGTCTTTTAAGCTTAAGGTATACCGGTATATATTTTTTTAAGAGTCAGAATAAGTAAATATCAGTATTATACTTAAATAAGTATTATACTCAAGTAAATATCAGTATTATACTTATACTTAAATAAGCAATATATCAATATTATACTTAAATAATGCATGCATAGAATTTGGTCAGTTAAAATTTGTAGAGATGTGCGATATTAGCGCATGCAGTAGTAGCTTTGACTCAAGCTGAAACGATAATTTTCAGACTTTCGTTTGCTTATGCTCTTGTAATTGCTTTTATTTTTAAAAATATTGTAGCTATGAAACTACTTGCGCAATTCATCTTTATATGGTAAGCACACATGGCAGGAAATGTACACATTGGATGTTAATAAGCGATATTTACTAATGTGGACAAAATGCAGCTGCAAAATCATGCATTTAATTATCTTCAAACGTAATTCGCATAGTAGTTTTATGTCATAGAGCTGTTCAATTACGTTCACTTTAAAGAGGGCCTTCCATTTCATATTGGCGTTTCGCAGAAAAGAGGATAATTACTTTGTGCGTCTGTCACAAGTTTTGTGCGTACGAAAAAAGTTTGGTTAATTTGAATATAATTTATTATTCTGATCGAACTCAAACATTTGCTGTTTGTGCAGCTTTTTGTATCTGAAACGAAAATACATTAAAGGATATGGCTCGTATCAACAGACCAGCACCTGTGGAAGTACGATATAAGGATCTGCGATTTTTAATAACGCACAATCCCTCTGATGCCTCAATTGAAAAGTTCCTTGAGGTAAGTCAGCTTTGATTTATTGGGATGTTTCTAATGAATTGAGTCAGCCGTATATTTTGGACGATGTCTCAGGTAACGGTCATATTCATGTGCACATTGTGGTCATAAATTGTGTAATGTCGTTTTGATTGCGCAAAATTGGCGAAATAATCTTCCCGATTCTACAGCAATTGCAATATCTTTTGTTTTAAGTTGTGGCCGGAACATTTAAAAGTAACCAATGTGCTTATTTGTAGCTCGAACAAAAGCACGAACAATATCATGATGACGTCATATTTATTTTGAGTCGATGACGGCACGAACCGGCGTATTACGAACATTGTGTAATCGGGTCATTTTCAGAAATTTTAAGTCAGCCGTTCGTAATTTTCGATCCTTATTAAATTTATAACGCGCGTGTTTTGAAAAGCCCTAACTGTTCGGCGTTCAGTTTACAGGATAAGCGCAAACATGGATTTTCTCATTATTATAGTTATTTGTAAAAACTTGTTTATCTGAATATCCTGAACTGTTGTAAAGGTCAGGGTTGTTGACGTCTGTGCCATCGTGATACGGGCGTCGGTTCACATCAAAGAAAAAATTGGAATAAGCTCTTTAAACGTTATATATTTGCTTTTAACGTTTAATCATTCGTCAATGTACCGCACTGTTTGCATTTACAACTTCAAATTTCAATTGACCTATGATGTCTTAATGTTCTTTTGTTTTATTTTGATGCCATGAATTTAAAAGCTCTTTGAAACGCGTGATCAAAAAAAAACCAAAAAATAACTGCATGTTTGTAAAAGTGCGTTAAATAATTGTGAAAACACCTACTTCGACCTGCTGAACGGTATTACTGCAAAGTAAATAAACTTTGGAACTAGGCTAAATTAGCATCATGCTAATCGTCATCAAAACATTCCGTCCTACTACTGTTTATCTGACTCAGTTTTGTTAAAAATTGGCCTAAAAGTTAAAAGCGCCTGACCTTTGTTTAGTTCCAGAGACATTTCGGCGAAACACGTATAACCTGCCCAACATGCCTTAGCAGGCTAGACAGTAACACTTCAAAATTTACACGTTGAACAGAACCGCAGAAGAAGCAATACTTAAAAATTCTGGCTTAAGTGCCATGTTGTCTGGAAGCATTTATGCGATCAGTAACGCTGGGTCTTTTTAATTTTTGTATTTTGCTTTCCTTATTTTCGGAAACGTTTGGCACAAATATGTTAAGTCTGTACACAAACTTCATATTTATTAACTTTAAAAATCCGAGTTTATTCTATTTATAAACCTGAATCATTCAGACTAGTAATCAACGTAAGACATGGACTTCAAAACATTGGGTAGTGATATATATTTAGCTCAGTACTTAAATTAAATTGTTTTTTCAAAAGCAAGCTTTGGCGTTGTTGCCTACATTGTCACCACTACTCATATTTGTTGACTGGTGAAGACGACCATATCGTTATTTTTAGCACTTATGATTGCAGCGACTTTATAATTTAACGTTGTTACGGTAAACTTGTTTATGAGTATCGAATTATTTTTGACGTTTTTCTCTTTTAATTGCTGGTTTAGGTGAAATTCTAATTTTGTCATAATTTAATTTGATTCCAAGATAACTTCTCAATATCTAGTAGCGTTCGTTTAGGTTGCTATCGCAAACTTGATTGCTGAATAAATTAGTTCACTCTGGCAACAAAATATTAGCTAGTTTTACATCGTTACGTTTGCAGTAACAGAAATTTTAGATCGATAAAATTATATTTATTGATTTAAATCCACTTAATAACTACCGAATTCAAATCCAATCTGACCTTGCTGGACAATAATGATGTGTTCGAAATTTACTAACAAATTTATGAGAGCAAACGCTAGTAATTGTGGTGGTATGGTCAATTGCTCATGCTGCTTTCCTCTTAACATAAGGTTAATCGTCCCACTGAACAGCGTATGGTATCTTTTATTGAATATGGTGTGTAAACAAAAAAAAAACAGCAAACAAATTTTGAAGTAAAGTCGAAAACAAACGAAGAAACACTGGCAATTAAAAAAGTATCTCGTCAAAGTTTCGAAATAAGTTATAGTCGAACCCAGGTCGTGGTCCAATAACGTAAATCTGTCGTATTTCATTGCATACGGTCCAATCAATGGTTAAGTTACCCTTGCACCCACCATACTTTAATCCTTGTTGTTTGAGAAGATAAACACTGCACTGCGCTACAAAGCGTGGAAACTGGAAAGCTCAATCATTGTTTGGTTTTAAGCGGAAATATGCCTTGTTGTTAATCAATAATTGGAGGCGGGGGTTTGGCATTTCTTGCGCAACTATGCTCAGAGCTTTTGTTGAATTTCCTGTGTGGATTTGTCGCTAATTGGTCGAAGCAAAACATAATTGAGTCAGAATAGTGGGCAAACTGCTCATAACACACAAGAGCCGATCAGTGCGGTTTAAACCGGTATATGCCAGATCTGCAAAAAACCCGTGATATGTTGCTGCCTACACTCTACACAATTAGTTGTATATGGTGGCAGAAATAAGCTCGTTGTTGTCTGACACTTTCGCTCTTAATTTGTGCTTTTCGAAAAAATTAAGCTACTTTAATTAACAGTTTTGTTTGGAAACGCTTCAAAATTAATATCCGTTTTAATTCTTAGTAGTAGGAAACGCCTTGCTTTGAGTGCAATTAAAAGGCACTACGTTTATTAAAAACTGCCCGCATGCCGCTGCGCGATAAAATAAAAAAACTTATTGTTATTAGTTTTTGCTAACCAGAAAAGAACTAGTTTGTGGCTTGCCTGATGATGGCTCTATGCTGTTGCTATGTGCTTTAGTGACTGGCCAAGGCTAGGCGTGTCTGTATTCTCGTGTGGAAGTTTTGCACTTTGTACTATAGCTTCTCTTTCAACCAATTGCGTAATCCTACACTTACGTTCGTTTTACGGATTTTTCGCGTCTCCTTCCTGGAAGCTCGAGGTCATTTTTGCGAGCGAATTAAACTAACGCTTGAGCAGACACTATAGCTCGGGTTTATTGTTAAGCGCCGGCATACCACACAGCTCAATCGCCAGTCGTTTTTTTCGTAAGTGCTCTTAAGACCTCTTTCGTAACGAAAGCGAGACGACAAGTTGAAAATAACATTTGTAAACACTAGCTTTCAAAAAAGTTTTGGACCTTTACTTAAAAAGGAATGCAGTGTGTGCGTTCACGATACCTGTCCTTAAAGTATATACGAAATGTTTAAAGCTGTATTCCCATAAGGCCTATAAATTGTACTAGTTTTTGGAAGCGTCGAAAAATGCCTTCTGACCAACGTTGGGTTTGCATGCGGGTATAAATAATAATAGAGTATAGAATTCTTTGCATTGACATGCTGTAGCTTTTTATCCGTATCGCACGCTGCAAGTTGTATCAGTTTCAAAACTTATGCGTAGCTTGGTCATTTCACTGAATAGAAAATATGTTTGTAAAGATAATACCAAGTCAAGATTTTTGGTTAAAAGTTCAAAAGACTTTGAACGGTGCTAGGCTCTTGCGTTTGTGAGGAAGTTTTTACATAAACTGTATTTTGTATGTGTTTCATGAACACCCGGATTGGATCCTTAAAATCAAAAAGTTGGATCCCTTGAAATAGAAAATTATGTAATCTGTCACAATAAAGCAGGCCCCAATAATAATAAATCAATTCTATACCGAGTGGCTAGAATTTTTCTTGACGGTTTTCTTTTTCCACCGCATGCTGGTTTGCTTTGCTAGTTTTTGGCGTTCAACATTGTATTCTTTTACTAAAGGCGTGGCATAAACAATATGAGTTTGAAAGCTTTTAGCTCTACCTGGTGAGAATGTGTGCTATGACTCATTTGCGATAGCGGTTCATTTCATTCAGTTTACTGTGCGGAAACACAAAAGAAACAGTAGAGCGAATATAGGTTGAAGTGTAAATTTAAGCTTTTGAATCATAACGAAACGCTTATCGCGCACTGTTTATCGATAAGTAGCTCCACTAAGATTTGCCGTTTGCGTTGAAAATGGTGATTCAAAACATTTAATGCACTACTAATCTGCAATCCACTTTTCTGGTTATGTGGTTAATATTGCTGTAATAGTGAATGTCGTGGCCTTAGTGTTGGCTAAATCAGTCGTTGTAGGTCAGCGCACTGCTTATTTCCTTCTAGAGGACGTAACAAGGCATTGAAATTAACTCAACTTCGACTTCTAAAATGCTGGGGTTAGATAAACCATAAACGATGCAAACTGATGGTTGGTCAATAGCTAAGTGCGCTCTTAATGGCTTTTGCATAGTCCAGTGCATTACGTTAACAATTCTATTTTGAACCTAAGCGACATACGGTTAAACCTCGCAGTTACTCTGATGCTAAAAGCTTTAAAGGCGTTTAAGGCTATGTTAACTCGCCAAGTAAATCTTTCTTTCTGAAAATATCATTTTTATCGCCACCAAAACAATTATCCCTTTTACTGCACGACGAGAATAGTCTCAAACTGACGCTATTCTCGGGCATTTGAATAGTTTAACATTGCGTGGAAGCTCTTGGCCATCCACGACATATAGAAACTAAAGTTACGGTCAACTATTGCTTTAGCATCTAGCCTCGGAATTAGTTTCAAGTTACAATAGCGACGAAATTGTTCGACTCAGAAAATTGCTTAGACTTCTATTGCTTGGCACTAAAGGTCGTGTTGTACACAGAGTTTATGGATTTTACGTAACTGTCTCTATGTTTTAAGCATCGGTTAGTAAAGCAATTGCAGCTTTTGTCTGGTTGGATAATAGCTTCTGCTTGGAGTTGGACTGTTGCCATTGACTGAAATCGATTGGTAACTATGTGAATCTAATCCAATTATGCTTTTGTTCAGATCTTACGGCTGCATGAAGCTGACACCGTGGTGCGGGTTTGTAAATCTACGTACGATAAGAATAAATTAACGGACAAAGGCATTCAAGTACTGGTAAGTAAATATAGTTTCTTGCTCATTTGGAAAAGTTTTTGTGAATTGTCACTATATTTATACTGGTTACCCATTTCAATCCTCCAATATCGTTTTTTTACATTTTTTTCAAGCAACTGTTTCACCTTTTGGATAGTATTATTTTGTTTTTTCTTTCTGAGTGTACTGACCAATGATATTCTAGGTGGCATTACACTTTAAAGTTTAATGATTGATTGTAATCTGCTGGGTAAATCCAGCAAAAAAACTTTCTAAACAAGGGCATGCAAGAAATGACGCATGGCTCATTACCGTTGTGACTCAAATACCAAAAGTTCATTGAAAGTTATTCATGATATACTTGCTGAAAACTACTCTTTCACACTTAGCTTTCACCGACTTGGTTGAGTCGTTTGCGTTTCCCAACTTCTTGGTGACGTTTTATCTGGAAAAGATTGACTGATGTGATTGTCGGACTTTCATACTGAGCATTTGCCTGCCTAACCCAATAGGTTAATCCCCTTATCACTGCCTGCTTTAGAGTTATCCTAAGAACCATTGCACTTACATTTCGACCTTGGTCGTGTTCTTGAGGAGTGCACGACCGTTGGGGTGACCGACTTGGCGTTGAGACACCTAACCCTGGCCCGAACACTAACCTCCTAACTCTAAACCGAGCTCTAAACCAAACCCGATTCCTAACTCAAACCCTTCCTCTAGTCCTAACCCTAAAACCTTGTCTGAAAGCGAGCTGTTCGTGGTCACCCTGAAAAAGTTTTGTTCGCCTCCGAGGTGCTGCAATCATAGGAAGCATCTTGACCCGGTTCTCCAGAAGAGTTCAGATAGAAGACAAAAACACCACTTTAGAAGCAAAAGCTTAGATCTTATGCAAGAAGTGTATTGTGTTTTCAAGTCTGCTTTTTGTAGGATTGGGAATTCGATGATGGAAGTGCTCCTCCTAAAATCGTCGTTAAAGATTGGTTGAAGCTCTTAAAAGTCCACCAAAAAGAAAGCCCTGAAACCTGTGTTGCCGTACACTGCGTGGCAGGTTTGGGCAGGTACGTAATGGGATTAGTGGGTTAATATGTGATGTTACAACACCATGGTGGTCTGCCTGAAACGACCAAGATTTGCCAACAATATATTTAGTGAAGACGAGTGGAAGTGCGCAATGTGCGTAACTCAATAAATTGAATGCTGTAACCCACTTTTTAAAAGTTTTCAAAAACTAATCCCCTTATTTGCTTTTTGTGCTTAGCACTACTGTTGCACACTCTTTGCTGCTGCAATTATAACTAGTTGCATTGGAATGAAATAGCTTAAAAAGTACGTCATAATTGTCAAGTCTTGGCTTCCTTTCAATTTGATTACAATTTTCTTGACTAAAACCATGCGTGTGTGTTCTTTGACGTCATATATGTGTAAAGTCTAGTCGTTTGCAAAAAGTGACACCAGAAAAACGTGTTAATTATTAGGCACTTTTCCTATCTTCCTGTTGACTCATATACGCAAATGATTAAAAGCGATTAAAAAAAAAACATGTTTGACTTATCGGTTTGTTTAAGACAACTTATGCATCGAATACCGCGGAACCTATCGCCGACAGATACAACTTAGCTAATAATGGAAGTCGTATGAATAGACTTTTACCCAAAGCTAAACTGTGCATAACGGTAGTATTCGTTTCCAGTTTTTCGCGGATATAACAATGACATCCAAGTTAACCACTAACTTGCGTCAGGTTGCCTGTCTTTAAACGCTATTTCAAACCGTTGTTTCGCAACATGTAGTTACGCACTTGTGCTGTTTTGTACGTGTTTTAGTCTATAAAAAGCTACAGTTTGTTGTAACTGTAAGTTGTTTTTCATGCATTATTGATGATGTTAAAGTTAGACGAGTGATATAATGACATTTACAGAGCTCCAGTACTGGTTGCTGTTGCCTTGATGGAAGGCGGCATGAAATACGAAGACGCGGTGGCATTTATTAGAAAGTAAGTCAATCCAAGTATTGATTTATAAACGTACTTATTATAAGTTTAATAAATCTTTTAGGATTTGGAAGTTGAAGAGAGTATTTTCGTTTCTAAACTTGTTTTTTGCGTAATACTGTAGTAAATTTTTAAAAGCCAGTAATTGCTGTGACGGAGAAACTTGCGAATTGCAACCGCAACAGTCTGATTGCGAAATTTGAAGTTCGTAGCAACGAAATTAAGAGCTTGACATTTTGTTAGTAAAATCTTTCGAAGCTTTACGCTTGCCGGAATGCCCATATTTTTTAAATACTGCTGCGTAGCACTTTAGCTTCTAGCCCTACGCCGATCTTTCTCTTATTATTTCCGCAGCAGTTATACGATATTTAAAAAATATGGTATTAAAGAAAGTCCGAGACTATATAATGTCAAGTCAAATCCTCTTTGTACTAGTGATATTACGCCAAAACATGTAACGAGTTACGGGGCCCATCTCCTAGGCTAGCTTTTGGCGACATCGTGTCCGATTTGACGGGCTTGGGAGTCCAACCCAAGACCCTCCGCGCTGATCTGAACGACTGCGCTACCGGCCGGTCCTGCTTTAATTTCATAGTGTTTAGTCATCAATCATGTTGGCCTATGTGTCAATAAACGGTGGAAATATACGGTAATTATGAACCTTTGAATTTTTAGGAAAAGACGCGGTGCTATTAACAACAAACAACTTCAATATTTGGAAAAATACCGCGCTAAAAACTATCTCAAGATGAAAGATGAGCGTTTGGCCTGTTGTATCCAGTGATCATTGCTTACTTAACTCTGTCAGAGAACTAATATTGTTTTCAACACTGAAAAAGCCAATAAATAGTCAATATTTTGGGAATCTGAGTACTGTGTGTGGCTCTGGATTGATTGTTTTGCTATGAGAGCGAAACCACATGCGTGTTAAGGTCTGCCTCCATTTTGGGGGGGCTTACCTGATTAAGACGGCGATTTTATTTATGAAAGATCAATTTTGCTAATTAATGCTTTTGATCGAATTTTCGTGCTATGTTTTGAATTGTTGTGTTTGCAGTAAACGAAATTTTTAAACTGAGGGGGCGCCATTTACGAGACGGCACTTTTTGGCTTGAGACAACTCGCGTTAAAACGAGATTTTAGAGTTTGGGCTTGATTCAGAGTTAGGGGTTGGTGTTCGTGTTGGGCCAGGGTTAAGCGTCTCAACCACGAGTGGGTTACGCCGAGTTGTCCCATGCCAAATATCCCCGCACTCTACTACACTGTTGGTTGAAATCTTGCCCCGATTTCTTGTGAATTCTGCGACTACCGAAACAATATTTTGTAAGATCAATTATATTTTACGGACCGTAAAGTCATCAACAATGAAAGTGTTGCGTGACTGGATTTACAACAGGAAAATTCTACTTTTGAATGCACAGCAGTTGGTGATGACTAGTGCACCAACTGATGGACTAGATTTTTTATGATTTCATCGAGAAAATGTACTTAGAGCTTTAAAAGCGGCTTCAGTGCGACAATGTTATCGGCCTACATTATTGTGCAACTGTTTTCTAAAATCTTATACATTTGGTGGCCTTAAAATGCAATCCAACAAGTGGTCTTCATTCTGCTTTTCCGTGTGGATTCGAATTATCCAAATGCTTACCTAATTTTGGGGTTGAATTATTAGTGGGATTTATGCAGTATCCATAGGTTAGGCTGTAACACTTACAGTAGAACAGACAATTGTTAAACAGATTTCAGTTGCATGCTATCTTCATTTCTTTTATTTGTGTTTGCCTGACTCATTCGTTCTGATTCCCTTATCAACTCACTAGCATATAAATGTGATTTCAAGTTAAAGCAAGGCTTAACTTCCTCTGACAATTGTGCTCGATAACTGTCAATGGCTATAGCTTGTATTATAAAATGAAATCATTATACAGTATCTTAGAAACAAAACACTGCAACCTGTAGTGTCCTTTATGATTTAGTGATTTTACTTTATTTTGTAAATTTTATGTAATATCTTAGCTAATGACATGCTTTTTTGATACGTTTGTGAAAAGCGAAAAAAATGGCAATGGAAATATAAATGTTGGTACGGTAAAAGTAAGTCACTACTTTGTAACAGTATTCGTGTTTTGGTATTTGGTTCTGTCTGTATAAAATCGGTTAAGAAGCACGAGAATGTAACTGCTTGTCTGCGTCGTTGGATGTTATTGTTTATAGCGTCTCTGTTTCGTGCGGTTTATTGCCTGGGTCAAAAATGGTTGAATATTAATCACTACGCTGATGAGACCTGATTCGCCTGAACTGCTTTCGTTAATGTAGCCTACGTTTAAGACTTGCATTGCGAGCTTAGGCTCTATAATATCCTAATTTTGAACTTTTGAATGCGATTGTATTTTTACGTTTTGGTGTCTTCCACAAAAAAGCAATACAAACAGATAAGCTGTCTGGAAGTGCTTGTCTTAGGAGATAATACTTATGATTAGGTAAATGTTAAAACGGTGGACAGCTTCAGTGCTCAAATCTGTAATTGCTAATAAGATACAGTGCAGGTGTAGTATTTTGTAAAGCGCTTGCGGCAACTTATCATAGTTATTAGGCATGGACTTCCATTAGAAGTCCATGAATTAGGGTCGCAATTGTCACATGTTGATTGCTAGTCCATTGTATCGTCAAATGTTTATTGTTATCGCATTGGACCTAATAAAACCTTGTTTTCAGCTGGCTGTCGCGCGAGAAGCCCAAAGGCTCGGTTGCTATAAATATCCTCTCAGGAAAGCAAAGGGGACAACTGTAGCCAAAAAACTGACTGCGAAACGTCAATGTTGTTCAGATTATGGTTTTGTAAAATTATGGTTTCGATTATTTTTTGCTAGTGCCATTTCACAAAAATACTCCGTGGAGCAGGAACAAAAATTTAACTGAATTTTGATTAAAAAGTTCAGAAATTAAACAGGCTAAACGGCCCTACAATGTATTCCTCTTTCGGCTATTCTTGGCGATATTCATCTAAAAAAAGACATCCGTTACACTAGCTTCGTGAAGCATTTTTAAGAGGACGTAATAGCGTAGCGAAAAATTTTTAGGGGGGGAGAGCATAAACTAAAATCCATCAAAAAAGTCTTATATATTTCAGTCACTTGGCATCATTTGAATTATTTTTACGCAAGGGGGGCACGGTGCCATGCCCCCTTCTTTGGCCCTGTATTAGGGTGCTAAAACTTAACTTTCAGTCTATCTCAAACTAATAATGGTTGCAGCCTCCTTTCACGTATTTTAGCCGAGCTTCTGCTTTTAGACATACCGGTAAGCTGCGCAAATGTTTTTGCCTTGTCCATAGTGACTGTAGGCCTACTCATTGCATGCCCATTTTCGATAAAAAAGGGTGCTAAAATGAGTGTTATGTGAAAATTGTTGGCGGCTGGGGGCCTGGTTGTGCCCCCTCTTTGTTTCAAATCCTGGTGTGCGCCACTGAGCAGAAAGAATGGACTAAAACGATAACTGGTCATGCTAGTAGTTGAATCGCCAATTTGCGTTCTCCCAAATATTGAAAAATAATCAATTTTGCTAAATCATCCCCCCCCAATATCGAGCAGAATAGAATTTATTTTTACGTCAAGAAATGCACATACAGAAGCAGTAAAGGAGCAAATTGCTCATTGAGTTACTGCACCACACTCAGTGCCGTAGCAGCTCAACTTTGGGCCCCCCCAAAAAACCCTTTCAAGTCCCCAATACTTAGCTTTCGATATGAATTGTTTTAGGTTTTTGCAGGGGTAACAACTCAGTTTCTCACCACAATGCGAATACTGTGGTAAAATTAAAACATATAACCCGTTATCACTGTGTAAAAATAAAAGGTGTAATTTTAAGACAAGTTTGTTACACCCAATTCATTTTCCATTAAAATCGTTTAGCTCAGGGTTTTTCTACCTTTTTCTGCTCATGGCCCACTAAAATGATAAAATATGATAGTGGCCCAATAACTTTTGCTAAAAGGTACAAAGTCAACGTGATGGCATGATTAGGGAATGCTGATGTCGCTCTCTAGTCAAGCTCTGTGGCCCACTGTTGGGCCATGGCCAATAGGTTGAAAACCTCCGGTCTAGCTAAGCGCACTTTTTCGTACACAGATGTTCTTTTGACAGCATCATAATCTGGAGATCGGGCGCATTAACTTTCGATTGACAACATGGCCGGCGAAGAACCAATCGGATGGCCGAGTGGATAGAGCGTGTGCTTCTGAGCCTGAAGGAGTGAATAGACTTGAGGGTTCGATCACTAGTCAAGTCAAACCAATGACTTAAAAATTGGTATTCACAGCTTTCCGACTAGACATTCAGCATTAAAGGGATAGTGTTAAGAAAGCCGTCAAGTTTGCTTGTGCCGTTGGGAAAAACACTTAACGAGATTCCCCCATCTAAGTGCGGTAGGTAGACAGATGGCCGGCAACTCCTAAGGGAGCTCGTGTAGCGCCCCATTGCTTTCTGTGATAGGTGGATAAAAATGCCAACAAATGGAAAGAAAAAACATAGTCTGCTGTTTGCCATATTAGATGTAATAAACGTTTTAATAAATTTCAGTTTTCTGAAGCTTTGTTCAGCACTGGTAACAGTAACAACGCATTTTGTAAACTCGAGAAGCAAGGCAAGCGAGCACTTACAAGTATTACTGTTGAATTAAAAGTTCAACGGTGTTGAAGGGAGACTGCCAAACGAGCTTGTGTCGTTCTAATCAGCAACCATCTGATATAAATATCAAATGCAATAGACTCCAGCCGTGAATCGAACCCGTCGCAAAGAATCTGAACCTGCGTGCGGTATTGCCAGATCATATTGCTGACAATGGCTGTTCATGCACGAAGCTGCTGGGTGTAAACAGCAATGCAAAGACAGAGGCGACATCACATGTCAGCTTAAAACTTTCTAGTATCGACATAATAGCCTGGTCCACCAGTTGTTTTAAAAAGTTTGCTTTGAATCTCTTCCTCAGAAGCTGTACGATATAGATTTGCATCGTAAATAAACATTCTCTTTTTCTATTTTCATTCTCTTTTTTTTTTGCTTGAGGAAGACCGGACCAATGTCCAATTCCTGTGCTATTTCAAAAGCACACGTTTTCAAACTAGCAAATCCTTTTTCAATGGACTTTTGTATTCGATGTCAGATTATGGTTGCTGACACAGAAATAGGGTAGGATTGAATTTAATTTACCGATCGGATGGCCGAGTGGATAGAGCATCTGCTTCTAGATTGGTGGACTCCGGGATTCAATTCCGGGTCCAGTCAAACCAATGACTTGAAAATTGGTATTCACAGCTTTTTTAGTTGACGTTCAGCATAATGGATAGCGCGAAACAAGCGGCAAGTTCGCTTGTTGTGCTGTTGGGAAAGGCACTAAACGGGATTACCCCATCTAGGTGTGGTAGACCGATGGTCGGCAACTCTTAACCGAGCTCGTATAGCGCCCCGTCGCTTTTTCATGATAGGAGAATAAAATTGCGAATAAATAAAAAATAAATAGATAAATAAAGTCTCTTCAGTGGTGCTTAAAACTTCAAATCCATGAAGTAAATCCATCAACATACAATGCATTCTACCTAGCACCTTTAAAGGTTGTTTCTATATCAAACTCAAGTTTTTGGCCCCAAACAACGATACCCAATGAAAGAAAATATAACCACTAATCCACAACTAAGTTCCCGGTAGCCTAACTAGCTGGAGCTGACGCGACGATTGGATTGAGACGTCTATATCTACCACAAATATGTCGACCTATACTATCTAGCAGTCTAAGCCCATCAAGCTTGGTCTTCAATAGTAGTTGACTTTGATAAACGCAAACGGTTTTGATAACAGCAACCATATATTGAAAGACAACAGGAAGTCTGCAGGCACTTCGAAAAGTCCTAACAGCATACACGCTTACCGATAGGTACAACGTTCAACCTTACCGGAAAGTTCAACTTACAAGCTTAATAATCAGTTTGAGCCCGACCCAGGTTAATTGTCAGGCGAAAAGGACTGATAAAATGAACAAGCATTGCCTACGCATAACGATTCTACAACTAAACAATGCGCATTATTTCGTCATAGCAACTTTGGAGAGACTTGTCATTTCACGGTAGTCTGGCTACGTAAGCACGTTAAAACTGAAAATTCAATGGCGTTCGGACCATAGGCGGCCCCCGTTATGTGAGTAAGGTTTACCTCGAGCATAACGTACATCAATAAAATTGGGGAGAACGTGCTCATTGAGTTTGCATGCGTACACACGAATCAATACAAACCTTTTAAAAAGAAGTATCATGCACAAAAAACAAAATGCACCATGTTGCAAACAGATATTCTCCAACAAACTTTTTCTCCGAACTTAAAAACAGGTTATCTTTAAAACAGAAAATAATCATATTCGCAACAACATTTCACGATCTTTCATGTTCAATCAGCTAACTCTAAAGGTGCAAGCTTAGAGATGTCACGTTCAATAAGGGTTAGTTCAGATTCACTAGCTTGACTGCTACTGGAAGTGGAATTCACTGCCACCACTGCTCGTCGAACAATAGCTTTACCCTTTCTGATCTGAGGTAAAACCTCAGTAACACGTCCCATACGGTATTGTCCCCGCTTATTAAATTCCCCATGACTTCCCACTAAAACCAGTTGTCCCACCTTTAAGTTGTCAACACACTTGAACCACTTCTTTCGTTTTTGCAATTGTGGGAGGTAATACCTAATCCAGCGCTGCCAAAAACGCTGAGCAATCCCCACGTTCAATCGGTAGTCCCTGCGTAAGTGATCTTTGTCGTGAGGTGTGCCAATAGGTGTGTGAGGGTGAAAATAGGGTGTCAATAATGAAGCTGGTGTGATAGCTGTGTGATCTCTTGGGTCATCAGACGTGGATGTGAGTGGCCTGTTGTTGACCAGGTATGTAGTGTTTGACACATAAGTTTGGAGCTCCATTAAATTTGGAGTGCGATGTGAGCTGCTTGCCACCTGTAATAAAGTTTTCTTGAAGACCTTCACCAAAGATTCCCATGCTCCTCCTTGTGCTGGACTGTAAGGGGGAATGAACTCCCACGAAATTCCCTTTTGACGAAAAAATGACTGAAGGTCATCTGAAGAAAGCAAATCAGGTAAAATGTGAGCTGCTGCCTTGAATGTAGACCCATTATCAGAATGAAATCCTGACACCGGACCTCGAACATCTACAAATCGAGAAAAGGCTAAAATGAAGCTGCTTAAATCAAGGGAAGTTACTAATTCCACGTGCACAGCTCGTGAAGCCATGCATGAGAAAAGCAAACCCCAGGCCTTTTTATCCCTTGGGTCTACAACCTCGTCCCACGAAAATTCGTCAATTGCCATTTGCTGTAAGATTAGGTGACCCTTCAAGACTAGTGGAGCTAAGTAACCCAAGGGGTCATACTGACGGCTGATCTGGCTCAACATGGTTCGCCTTGTGTATACGTCTGGCTGATCAAGGTGTAGCTGCATTCTTAGGCTGTCGTGTTCTGCATCCCAAACGCAACCTACTGCTTTAAAATTTGGAAGCGGATCGTCTTTTGTTAAATCTATTGTCCTAATCACAGGAGCGAGATTTCCTTCATCTAGTTCAGCAATCACTGACTTGGCAGCTCTGTTAGCTGACCACTTCACTAGCTGGAAACCTCTACTTTTAAATAGATTTATTGACTCAGATGCAATAACTTCTGCATCTTCCAAAGTATCTGAGCTGACTAGAAAATCATCCATATACATTGACCGTTGTATAGCCTTTACAGTCAAAGTACTGGCTTGTGTAGGATTCTCTTCGGTCACTTTGCGAATTGCACGACAAGCAATGTATGGAGAGCTGATGACACCCCACACGTGCCTTATAAACTTAAATTCTTCAATCTCTCCTTTCGTAATATCATCTTCTTTATACCATAGTATTCGGAATAAATCTTGCTGCTCCTCTGGTAACAAGATTTGCAGAAAGCATTTACTAAGATCCGCCATCAAAGCATATTTTCCCATCCGGAAACGAGCAAGAACATGCGACAGCACATTAAGTTCATCGGGACCTGAGTAAATCACATCATTCACGCACTGTTTACTCCATGTGGCAGATCCGTCGTATACTACTCTCGGCTTCGTCTGTTCCGTCAAGAAATAAGGGAGATAGTTCAATAGCCTCTTCCTTTCGGCTCCGGCAGGTACAATGTAACCAGATTGTTTTAATTCTTTCATAGACTGAATGACTTTATCAGCTATATCCGGATTCTTAGTCATCCGTTTTCGTAGAAAATCCAGCCGTTTGGCCGCTAATTCGAAATTGTTTGGTAAGTTTATCGCATGTTCTTTGAGCGGGACTGGGATGCGATATCGATTTTCGCATACCTCTATATTATCTTCGACCATCCTTTGAGCTTTACGATCACTCAACGACAACTGAGTAGTTTCATTGTCTGCGGCTAGTATTCGGATTGTTTCTTGGAGTTCGAGAATCTTGAGATCCTTGTCGTCAAATATGGGAGAAACTGACACTTTTCTGGCAGTTACCTCGTGGGTATCACTGCGAACATTTCCACCAGACGCAATCCAGCCTAGTGGTGTCATTATCGCGTGTGGTTGATCGATTTCACCTACGCGCTCCTCCAGCACTGTCATCAATTGTGAGTTGTCAAGTCCGATAAGAATGTCCACTGAAGAATTGCGAGGAAGAACAAAAGTGCTTACTCCTTTAAAGTGAGAGTAAGAAGAGAGATCTTGATTGTGGGGTAAGTTGTTTCCACTCTCAGACCATGGAGGCACAACTATCGCGCTAAGACCACTAAAGCATTCGCTTGTGTGCACGGCCTCCAGATTAAAGCCCACTCGAGAGTAGTGTCCAGTCTGACTACTAGAAAGAGTGTGCAATGTTAGATGAGATTTTTCTTTAGTCTTTAAACCAAGACTTTCTACGAGGGATGTCGATATCAGTGTAACTTGCGATCCAGGATCATGCTGAGCGTATACCAAAGAGCTGGCTCCAGTGTACGGATTTGTCACTCGTACTGCTGACACTCGCGTTAAAACTCCTAGCCGCTGTACTTTGACTTGCATCACGTTAGTCTTAATAGATTGATCGGCTGTACTTGAAGAAGGTAATGGTTGACAGCTGGCGGCCCCGAGCCCCATATTGGGTGCGGCAGTACCAGAAGTAGTGGCTTCGGCTGATGATGCAAGGGGAAACGACTGATGAAACAAGTCATGCAAAGAAGTAGTGTGTTTATGTGGATATTGCTTTCCACAATGTCTACATTTACAGTCATGAGGGCAATCTTTTAGGTGATGTGACGATAAGCAGTTAATGCAGTATCCTGCTCTTATTATGCTGTCATGGCGCATCTGAACTGTCATGTTTTTGTATTTGTCACATGAGCTAAGCAGATGTCGATACTCTTTATTAGGAGTTGAGCACACAAAGCACTTGGGAAGTTGTCGTTGGTTGGCGCTGAATCCTAGATTCCTAGGTGTTGTGTAAGATGAGGTGGTTGTGTTTTGACGTGGCACATGGGTGGGTGTAGTCTTTTGGGCTTCCGCACTAGTTTGATAAACTTTGACCTTCTGTGGTGTGTTGGTCTTTGCACCTTTGTCATGTGATGTGAATAAGATTCGCTGTGCAAAAGTAGTGTTTATCCGTTTTAATTCTCGACGGAGAAAACTCTTAAAGGTAGCAAAAGAAGGGTCATCAGGGTTATCGCAATGATCCAACAAATAATCCATGTACCGATTCTTGAAGTAAAATGGCAATCGTTCAGCGATGTCTGCGATGAAAGAGCTGTTGAGTGCTTCGGTTTGCTTGTATGCACGTGCGTATAGTTCGCAGTCATTTAGTTCAGAAATTAACTGCTCTAAAGCATGAACGTCCATCTTGTTAAACTTGGACCCACTTCGAATCTGTTTCACCAAAGGTTCCGATAAGAAGCTACTGCAACCGTATCGTAATCTCAAACCGTCCAAGGCTCGTTCAATCTGTGTTTCCACGCCCCAGCCAGGCACTGGTGGAACCAGGGCTGATATAGCTTCTCTTGCTTGTTCCTGACAAGAAGCACGCAGAAGATCCATCTTGCGATTGGGGTCTAAGCAACGTTCTAGTAACTGTGAGATTTGATTGTAGAAGAAAATGAAAGGAAGTTTCCGACCGGTAAATCTTATTTCACGGGCTTCTTCAAGCAAAAGCTGATAACTTTGAGTGCTAACCTGTGAATCACCACCATACGGGCTAGATTGAGGCTGGTGGTAGGTCGGTAGCTGTTGCTGCATATGGGCATCTGCATACGCTGGATTCTGTATTCCATAAGATGTAGGTTCAGCGCTCGACACAGGAATCCCTACGGTTGTGAAAATGTTTTGTGACGAGTGCCTGTGAGCAGGTGTGTATTGTGTTGTGTTGGTTTTTGAAAACTGTGCTTTCCTTGCAGCTGGAGGGCATTGGCTAAGCTTCCCCGTGTGTACTTGAGTCTGTCGAGCACTTCTGTGTATATCATCAGACCCACTCCTATGTGTGGCGGTACCGATAGTGCTTAAGTATCTTCGACGAGGTATATCAGTGAGTGAAATTTTCTGATCGTGACGTGTACTTGTAGATGCATCAGGTGGCCTAACATATTGTGTTCCTTCAGTAATCTCTCGCAGATGAGATGGGGTTGAGTTATAACTGTGCACCGTCCTAGATTTGTTGTGAACTGGCTCGTGGGCATCTGACTCAGTTCCTTCAGTCAATGCAGCTGTGCAAGGTGAAAGCTGAGCAGCTCTGGAGGTGCTTTGGACCTCGAACTCTAACTGTGGCCTAGACGGAGCAGGATTAACAATTGGATTTTTCTCAGGCTGAGTGCTCAAAGAAATGGGAAACCTTATTTCTCGAGTCAAATCGGGAAGGGAAGCAGGGGGTCTTTGTAAACCGGCTGAGTTCCTGCTTACCACTGATCCGGGATTGGACAAGGCAAGGCGCTTCTCTTTGGCTTTGATCTCAGCTAGGCGAAGATTCAATTCTAGTTCAGCTTGTCGCTGTAGTTTCTGACTTTCAAACTGGGCTTTCAGCCTCTCACGTTCAAGGTCAAGTTTAATCTGCTCATTGGCCAACTGTGATGCGCTTAAGCTACATCTACTAGAAGTGTGTGAACCAAGATTACTGGCAGAGTCGCACGGCTCGATAGTGGGCGAGTCAGTGCGTAACCTTAGTGACTCTTGCGTCTTGTCATTCCACACCTGATACTTGTTTGTGAGTATGCCTATAAGTGTATCTAATCGCTCAATCATATCCTGAAGTTCTTCAGGGGGTAAAACCCGGCAGGCCTTTTCCCTCAGCTCAGCTAATTCACGTTTTAGCTGATCAAATCTCTGGCGTACCAGTTTTTCTCCATCGTTCCTATCTTGAGAAAATAATGTTGGCTCGAAAGCTTCAACGTGAGCTTGGAGATTACGCTTTTCCGCACGGAGCGCTCGTGCGTCGAGCGAGTCACCAATGGGGGGTTCGCAAAGGGGTCCGTGACACTCATCTTGCTTTTCTGACGAATCCATAACAACACAATTACTGAATATAGGCCTACACAATTAAGAAAATAATACAAGCTTCTAAACCAAAGTGTTCGGAAAATCGCAATCAAGTTACTTGTTTTTTGAAAGACGTTTAGCTTTTCGTCGGCAATCGCTTATTCATACACAAAGTTCTGACCTGTATCCAGTAAATGCGGACTTTGTTGTTGTTGATAATGGAAGGTTGACAAAAGAATATATCCTTAAAATTGCTTCTTCGCAAGGTAATGGCGTTAACCCACTGTCGGTGTTTGCCTTTTGATAAGTTTCTGAATTGAAAATGCAACCAACTTCTTCGCACTGATTTCGAATATTCTTTCTTCAATTGACTTGGAATTCTTAATCAAGTCGGGAACAAGAAAAAACTGATTATCTTTGTGGAGCTGACGCGACGATTGGATTGAGACGTCTATATCTACCACAAATATGTCGGCCTATACTATCTAGCAGTCTAAGCCCATCAAGCTTGGTCTTCAATAGTAGTTGACTTTGATAAACGCAAACGGTTTTGATAACAGCAACCATATATTGAAAGACAACAGGAAGTCTGCAGGCACTTCGAAAAGTCCTAACAGCATACACGCTTACCGATAGGTACAACGTTCAACCTTACCGGAAAGTTCAACTTACAAGCTTAATAATCAGTTTGAGCCCGACCCAGGTTAATTGTCAGGCGAAAAGGACTGATAAAATGAACAAGCATTGCCTACGCATAACGATTCTACAACTAAACAATGCGCATTATTTCGTCATAGCAACTTTGGAGAGACTTGTCATTTCACGGTAGTCTGGCTACGTAAGCACGTTAAAACTGAAAATTCAATGGCGTTCGGACCACTAGCCCACATCACTATAAGCCCCTATGGCAACCCACTAATTTGCAGCTGCAGACGCGTTTCGACCTTATTATGGTCTCATCAGTGCAGCATAGCAACCTCCCACCTTCCTAAAAAAAAAAAAAAAAAAAATTCTAACCTTCAAAAGAACTACACACTCCTAATCTAAGCCTCTCCTCGTTCTGCTCAAGGTAGAACATTTGAAATAAAACCTTCAAGAAAATAATACAGGCTGGATTATGATGTCACAGATTCACTGTAAACAATCGATAAGAATAGAAAAGTCCGGTTGGTTTAAACATTATTTTCCCGGTAATCTGAGAAGGAATATTTTGTTTAAGGTTTGTAACTATACCAGTTACCAAAACCTACAAAAAACCTCTCTGCCCAACCCGTTCGCCCGTGAAAAAGCGGGGGACAAGGCAGGCACTGTGTCTGCGCATGCAGCCCAGAAAACACAGTGAACGTCAGCGCTTATCGGTGGTTTAAACATCAATATCCCGGTACGTTTGTCGAACTGCATGTACAGTTACAGGATCCAGCAAGATGATACAAAGAAGGATATGTAAGTCAAATAGAATTCATCTTTCCTACACTTCTCCGA
Source organism: Trididemnum miniatum (assembly GCA_964006365.1). Classification (NCBI taxonomy): domain Eukaryota; kingdom Metazoa; phylum Chordata; class Ascidiacea; order Aplousobranchia; family Didemnidae; genus Trididemnum; species Trididemnum miniatum. Next base: position 14,175,617 of record OZ023247.1, on the reverse strand, counting down.
TAGGCACCCCCAAAGTCAGGCAACAACAAAGCCCAATGTGTCAGGGTAAGAATGCAAGGTAGAATGTAACTTTAAGGTAAGAATGGGTAAGAATGCAAGGTAGAATGGGTAAGAAGGTAGAAGGGTAAGAATACAAGGTAGAATGTAACTTTAGGGTAAGAATGCAACTTTAAAGGTGCTAGGTAGAATGCATTGTATGTTGATGGATTTACTTCATGGATTTGAAGTTTTAAGCACCACTGAAGAGACTTTATTTAATAGTCGAAACGTATCCCGTCTGGTGCAAAATAATCTTATTCTCCTGTGGTAAGACGTTTAAAGGACTGCCTATTTCTTGCTGTAAAAAGGTCGAAGCGTAAAACCTTGGACCGCAAGAAGACAGTAGCTCCATTCAACTACAATCGCCTGGCTACATTCATCCCTTCTTTAGATGGATTGTTCCAAGGTTCCTTTGTGTAAGCGCCCTCTGACGATGGCTGGCTATGCAAGTGCCTGTCACGGTCCACAAGGATCTGAGGAATTTTAGAGAAAGCATAGTGTAAGCGCCCTCTGACGTTGGCTGGCTTTGCAAGTGCTTGTCATGGTCCACATGCCTATCTGCATTCAGCAATTCGTTTAATGAAGATTGACTGTACTGCAACATCAGCAATTGTTGGACCTATTCTTACCCTGACACATTGGGCTTTGTTGTTGCCTGACTTTGGGGGTGCCTATCGGAGAAGTGTAGGAAAGATGAATTCTATTTGACTTACATATCCTTCTTTGTATCATCTTGCTGGATCCTGTAACTGTACATGCAGTTCGACAAACGTACCGGGATATTGATGTTTAAACCACCGATAAGCGCTGACGTTCACTGTGTTTTCTGGGCTGCATGCGCAGACACAGTGCCTGCCTTGTCCCCCGCTTTTTCACGGGCGAACGGGTTGGGCAGAGAGGTTTTTTGTAGGTTTTGGTAACTGGTATAGTTACAAACCTTAAACAAAATATTCCTTCTCAGATTACCGGGAAAATAATGTTTAAACCAACCGGACTTTTCTATTCTTATCGATTGTTTACAGTGAATCTGTGACATCATAATCCAGTCTGTATTATTTTCTTGAAGGTTTTATTTCAAATGTTCTACCTTGAGCAGAACGAGGAGAGGCTTAGATTAGGAGTGTGTAGTTCTTTTGAAGGTTAGAATTTTTTTTTTTTTTTTTTTTTTTTTTTAGGAAGGTGGGAGGTTGCTATGCTGCACTGATGAGACCATAATAAGGTCGAAACGCGTCTGCAGCTGCAAATTAGTGGGTTGCCATAGGGGCTTATAGTGATGTGGGCTAGTTAGGCTACCGGGAACTTAGTTGTGGATTAGTGGTTATATTTTCTTTCATTGGGTATCGTTGTTTGGGGCCAAAAACTTGAGTTTGATATAGAAACAACCTTTAAAGGTGCTAGGTAGAATGCATTGTATGTTGATGGATTTACTTCATGGATTTGAAGTTTTAAGCACCACTGAAGAGACTTTATTTAATAGTCGAAACGTATCCCGTCTGGTGCAAAATAAATAGATAAAATTTTAAATCTGCTCACAAGGTGTTAATGAATTTGAATTTAATTTTTTCAAGAGGAATGAATTTGAATTTAAGCTTTGAAAAATGATTGCATCCAACTCTGCACCGGCCTCCTTTTTCAAGTCCTACGCGCACTCTTACACACAGTGTATTGTTTATGACATCATTATGCAGTTTATGACGCTATTTGAAAGTAAACGATAGCGAAAAATTTTAAAACTGAAATATATAGAATCTGAGCGCAAAAAATCCCATTCAACGCGATTCGTCAAGCAAAACTTTGTTTTTGAATTGATGCAACTTCGGGTCCTTCAAGACAATTTGGGGCCCTTTTTGGCAGTGTGGGCCCCCCCCAATTGGGGGGTTTGGGGTGCGGCTGCTACGGCTCTGACCACACTACAAGACCGAAAAGTTAAACCAGAAAACGAGCAAGGGCATAGTCTTAAACATAAACAATGAGTCATCAGTACAATTAGTACGGCACAACACACAAGTACAAATTACATACAACTAAAAAGTATATGAGTAGGCTAATCAATCTCTGGCAAATTGAATTTAAGATCATACGTTGGCAAGCAAAAGATGAACAAATTGTTAAACTTTGAAATTATTAGGCCTACATTTAAAAATAAAAAGAAAGGATTGAAATTAGTTACCCATAGTTTGCTACGAGTTGTTGAGTCTACTCAAGAATAAATTTTTTATCAGAAAGTTTTTTAAGTGAAACTGGTACTCCTGTGTAATTTAAGATCGTTTGAGTTTTGGTAGTAGAAAAAAATGGTGAAAAATACTTAAAGAGGTGCTTCTTGTGTGGTGACAATGGATATTTTTTAGAGATAAAAAGTAATCACTAAACAAAGGAGGAAGTTGATCATGTTCGTACAAATACAGAAATTTTTCCATTTCAAGTTTATGTAGGTCTTCTATTTTCAGTAGCTTCGATGAGTAGTAGAGAAAGTTGTTAGAAACGTGGCTTTGAGGTTCAATCTTAAACATCAGTCTTAGAGTTTTTTTGTAGGATTTGGAGAGGTTGAATTGCTGTTTTAAAATCATTTTCACACGAAAGAATTCCATATAACAAATGGCTTTTAACGAAACTGTGATGAAGTGTTTTTAAAGTTTCAAAATTAACAATATGTCGTAGGTTTGAAATAATTCCAGCTGATTGTGATTGCTTTTTACATAAGCTTTCAATATGCAAATTTCATCCTAGATTACTTTCTATTGTAACACCTAAATATTTGGTTGAGTTACACCAGCTGCTTAGTTCATTTCCATTTAATAAAACAGAAAATTTCTCCCCTGGACCTCGTTTTGGAGCAATAATCATATAGGTGGTTTTTGAATAATTTAACGAAAGTTTATTTTTACTGAGCCAGAGTTGGATTTTCTCTAGTTCAGAGTTGACTTTAGTATTAAGCACGGACAGATTTTTTTCGTGCAACATTAACAAAGTATCATCAGCAAACAGACGAGTAGTAAAATTTGAGTGGTTAACTATACTATTTATGTATGAGGAAAATAAAGTTGGGCCGAGAATGGATGCTTGAGGGATACCACAAGTGATTGTTCGATAACACGGGTCAACAGTAAATTTTAAACGAAGATTCTGGTAGGCTTATCCTGATGCACTTTTGACGCAGATTCTGAAAATAGTTTTACTTTTTCTCTAGCACATCTGGCTTTTGAGATATTTTGGTTTTCATAATTTCAAATCAACTTCTGTTGTTAAGCATTTTACAGTCCAAATACAATAGATTATTGCATAATGACGTCACAGAATAACACTCTTGTAAGTGGAGAAACGTAAGTGCAAGCTCTGAGTGACGAAAAAAAGATGAAGGCAGGCGGTTTTGCAAGTTAGAGTGATAAATGTTGGAATATACACAGGCGGAACTGAGGGAATAATATTAACGTAATGCCTAGAAAATGCTTAAATCATCCAGATCGATTTTGTTTTGTCTGTGGAAAGTTTACAAGCAAAAAACAACAAAAAAAAATATCACGCCTGATATCAAGAAGATGTATGCTGCATATTTCGGCTGCCCATTAGGCGACCAAGATAAGACGTGGGCACAACATAAAATATGTATGCAAGATATCCTGTTTAGGCTTGCACATCTGGCTAAATAAAAGGTCTCCTTGCATGCCGCTTGCGGTTCCAATGATTTGGCGTGAACCTAAAATCACTGTCAGGATTGCTATTTTTGTCTCCACAAAACAAAGGGTTTTTCCTTTAAACGAAGAGACAAAATTAACATATCCCAATTTGGATTCAGCAAGGACCCCAGTTCCTCATGATAATTCAATGCCACCACCAGTACCTCCTCAACATGGACTTGATGCTGCTGATAGTAGTGCTGATGAAGACAACTCCGACTAATTAACTTCTTCCAACTACACAGATTCTGATGCCACTGAAGATCCCATCTTATTTTTACAAAAACATCTGAATGACTTAATTAGAGATTTATGCCTTTCTAAGGAAAAGGTGGAACTTCTTGTTTCAAGGTTAAAAGAACGAAATATGGTTGAAAGAGATGTCAAGGTAAGTTGCTACAGAAGCGCAACAGGGACTTATCATCGGCCTTCAAAGTTGAGAGGCTTCTTTGTTACTGCAATGATATTGAAGAGCTATTTCAAACTCTGGCTGCAGTTCACATTGCAAAAGAATGGAGGCTTTTTATTGATTTCTCAAAGAGAAGCTTAAAGGCTGTTCTTCTACGTATTGGAAATAAAAACCGTCCATCCATATTGCACACTCTGCCCAGTTAAAAAAATCTTGTGACAGCATTGAATATTTGTTGAATGCGATTCGCTATTCTGACTACCAATGGAGCTTATGCGGGGACCGTAAGGTAATTGGAATTCCGATGGGATTTACAGGGGGGGTTTACGAAACACTGTTGTTTTTCATATTTGTGGGATAGTCGCGCCACTGCACATCACTATGAAACAAAAAAATGGTCGACAAGAAATTCATATTATGCACCTGGAGTGAAAAATATCTAATAGGCCTACACCCCTTTAGTAAATCCCAATAAAGTTTTAATGCCTCCATTGCATATCAAGCTAGGATTAATGAAGAACTTTGTGAAAGCTATGGCAAAATAGAATTCGAATGGTTTTAAATTTCTCTGTAAAAAGTTTCCCAAGCTAAGTTGAAAGAACAAATTTTTGTTGGTCCACAGATTCGGGAAGTTTTTAAAGATCCAGAGTTTGAAAAAACATTGAATACATTGGAATTAAGAGTCTGGCATGCATTTGAATGGATTTGCTCCAATTTTTTGGGAAATTTCAAGTCAAATTCGTATCGAGAAGGTGTTGCAGAGCTGCTTGCAGCATACAAAGAAATGGGATGTCGTACGTCCTTAAACATGCATTTTCTTCATTCTCACTTTGATTTTCAAGAAAATTTAGGAGCAGTTAGTGATGAGCAGGGTGAAAGATTTCACCAATATATCCAAGCTACGGAAGAAAGGTATAAAGGAGTTTGGAATGAGGGAATGATAGGTGATTATCGCTGGATGTTATACCGTGATGATGCAAACTATCCATACAAACGCATATCATATTTCGAACATTTTTAAGTTTTTCTCATTTGAACTGGCATTGATTGCAGCATTAAGTAGTAGGCCTACTGAGGTTGAGAGCAAACATTTTTCGCATGCGTTATTCTCAAAATTACTTTTGTTGAAGCTACCCCGAAAAGACTTTCAAAATCACCCAAGTACAAGCTGTTTAAAAGCTGCCAATAAACAGTCCTTTTCAAAACTACATTTAAAGAAAGAGTTTCCCCATTGCCTAATCTTCAGTCACACACCAGTACATTAAACCTGTTTAATCTCTTTTGTTCGATCTTTTTTCAATTTTGTTTAGTTAGGTATGACAGAGCATGCAAATTTAGTTAGTAGCTTATGTCATAACGTGAACAAAAGCGTTGATATTGCCAGAAATATTATTGTTTATGAGGTATAGGCTACTATGCACGGCATCTCACACACCATGCTCCTCATATCTCAAAATCCTGATGCAGAAATATTATCGTTTATGAGGTATACTAAGTAAGCCATCTCACACACCATGCTCCTCATATCTCAAAATCCTCATGTGCTAAAAGAAAACTAATACCAGATTCAGAATCAGCGCCTCAAAGTTACCCAGAAATGAATGTTCTTGTTCTCATTTAGAAAAAAATTTTTTTTGCTGACCAGTGTAATTAGAGCAACAATTATTAACACAGACGTATGGTTTTCTATCAGTGAAATAACTTTTAAATAGACTATGAATATTTCCTCTTATACCGTATTTTTCAAATTTGGATAGCAATAGCTCATAATCAACCGTGTCGAAAGCTTTCTTCAAATCTAACAAAATTACACAGGAAAAACACCCGTCGAAAAATGGTCAATTTTGCTAAATAATCACCCCCCCAATGCTCAACATAGATTTGCACCCCTGCCTGAAAAAAAATAGACACCGGTATTAATTTTTTTGCTATATTTAGTAAGAAACAACAAAATACACGCACACACACAACCAAGTAAAATGCATAAGCAAACCGTTTGGAAAAAAATAATTTAGGTTTTTCCTCATGTTTTTTCGGCCAATTTAAGCTACATTTTGTCCAATATATTATATAGGATATTTCTTATTTATGTATAAGACAAATATAATTTATATATAAGACAAATATGTGGTTTAAAATAGCCGAAAAAAACTGACACAAAATATATAGGAAATTTATGAGGCGCCATTTTGGAAAAAAATAATAGGTTTTTCTACATGTTTTATCGGCCAATTTAAGCTATATTTTGTCCGAGATATTATATAGGATGTTTCCTATTTATATATAAAACAAAGATGTGGCTTAAAAAAGCCGAAAATCTGACACAAAATATACAGGAAATTTATGAATCGACGTTTGGAAAAAAATAATTTAGGAAATTTCTTAATAGACAAATTATTGCATATATAAGCATTTAAACTATAACAGCAACCAAACGGTTTTTGGATCAATTGAATGCTTCCTAACGGTGCGGTATTACAGTTGTTGAAGAAGTGCAGCAGAGGATTAACACGAGGAATGGCTACAATAAATATTTATAGCTACCGGTATGCACTTTTATAGATTATAAGGAGCATGCTGAAGAGTGAAGAATCGTAAACAGTACGTAAATATTTAACAGAAGTGTAAGCAACCAGTAGGACGAAAATGTTAGAACTGACTTTAAATTTAATCAGGAAAATCAGTAAACTTGGGTGAAAAAAAAGGAATGTTTACAGACTGATTTCAATTAGGATTCAATTGAATTGTATTTGGGTATTTTCACCGGTTTTGAATCGGATTAGAATTTTTTTTCGGATTGGATTTAGATGCATAACTATTTTTCGAATTTTGACGCGAAAATGCAAATTACATCGGACTATTCAGGATTTATACCGGTATTCGAATAAAATTTCGAGTTTTGACCTGGATTTGGATTCATGGTTTCGGATTTGGATTAGGATTTCAAAATGTTAAATCCGAGTATCTCCAGTCTCCAGCACAATTGTTATGTTTTACTATTTGTTTGTTTATTTTCGTTATTTCAAGGCAAAAAATAAAACTGTTCTGTTCATACCCTGTATCAGGTTACATGAGCTTGTTTAAACTGGGGGGGAGAGGGGGCAACTTGGGAGCCAAGCAAACATCTGGGGGGCCATGGCCCCCCCTTAGAATCGTCACTGGCTGCCGGTAGCCTACCTTTACAAAAACTTAAAAAATCTAACAATATTTTATTCGCAAGCTTGAAATGGGGGCCCTCGCAAGTATTTTTTTTTGGGGGGGGCAAAGTTTGGCTGCTACGGCACTGGTCTCAATTCATTGAGTGATTTGGGAGACGAAACTTTGGGAACTGGTATCGCATGAGCAATTTTGAGCGCATCAGGAAAAATTTCCGTCTGAACGCATTTGTTAAAAATTTTAGTTACAAAAGGAGTAATAATTGCTTTCGCTGCTTTTACAAACTGAGGAGGAATTTAGTAGATCCTGATGCAGAGTTGGCTTTGATGCTATTAACATAAGAACTCACTTCCTTTTCATCTATAACATCAAGGAAAGGAGACTGCAGACATCTTTTACCGTAAAGTTTGAAAAAAGAATTACCGATAATCGTTTGTGGAATATTTTTTGACATAAAAGCTCCAATGTTTGCAAGGTCATCACATATTTTGTCAAGAAAAGATTCAGAATTAGTATTGATCATATCATTGTCAGTGTCAACTAACATAAAAGGAAAATTAAATTTTTTGTTTGATTGTTTTAAATCTATTTATTTCTTTGATTATTGACCATGTTTGAGAAGAATTAATAAAATTTGTTTTAATTATTTTTTTGTGGTAGGCCTAATTACGCTTGGCATGAAATTCAATGTGTGTAAATTTGTTCGTATATATCTTGTGAAAGTCCTTCATACTGGTGGAAACCAGGACTGGTATACAAAGTCATACACAACATCCAGTTCATGGTTAATAAATTTGAATATGAGGTCGTAAGCTTGTTCCTTGTGCCATAATTTTGTGTCTTGTTTGAGCTGATGATGTGGCAAAAATCCTTGCAGGTTTGGCTGAATCGGCCCATGAGTCGTTGAAGGTCTTCAGCTAAGTGGCCGGTATAACAGCAGCAGCATCTGCAAAGAGGAAGTCACGAAGGGACCTGCGATGGACTTATCATTAATGTAGCAGTCAAATCCTTGACCACAGCGATTCTAATCAAATTTAGGCCCCCAAACTCCTCCAACGCTTGATGGCGACTCACTGCTTGGATACACCAGAACACGATGGATTCATATCCACACAAACAGTATAATCAAACAGAAACCACACATCAATTAAACAATTAGGCTTGAAATCCTTAATGTACACGTTTAAGGCAACGTGCGCGTACACGGAGACCTTATTCAAATAGAATAAAGAAACAAGGTTAAAGTTAACACTCACCAGTCGAGACGGTTATACAACACTACCCACGTAGTCATCTTAGCAATAGGCAAATCAGATTGTAACACCAAAAACTTACCAAAACACAAGCTGGCATGTGTAAAAACATTAAGTCAAGCAGTCTAAAGGATCGCACCTCTCAAAATGTACTTATGCTTGCAAACACGAACTAAACTAGGCCTACACTCCTAACTAACTGAACTGAAGAAACATACCAGTAGGCTACTAGTACAGAGGCACATGGCTAGACCAAAAGGTAGAAACAGGCTAATAACAGTTAACTAACAAACATAGCGGTTAAGTATTAATCACTGGCAGCTGAACATTAACTTCTTCAAAACTATAATGCCACTACGACAGCTGCGACAAGGGAGACTATTCACTGCACTAAACACAATTGCGACTAACCTAAAGTACAGATTAGCGGCCATCATCCGCCTTTACTGAATCATCGTATTAACGAGAAGGCGGTGAACCGTAAATAACAATAAATTAATTCAAATATCAAAAGGAGCAAAAAAAAATAGCATTTCTCACCGTAACAATAAATTTTAGCTTTTAATCTGAAGAGGTTGAATAATAGGGTGGAGTGAAAAAAATTTTTTTGGAAATTGAAAAAAGTGTAGTTCTCAAATCCCGACAAATGGCCCAAAAGTCGCATAAAATCTGATTTTGGAGGTTTGCCCCCATTTTTTAACCGGCAATCCCCCCCCCAAATGTAATCGCGATTGTGGGCGCATGAGGGTAGTTTAATTATCTCGGTAACCACTGGTCGTAGAGTAGTGATATATAGCTCAAAATATGCGGAAACACCATGTTTCTGTCTGTGCTAAGAAGCAAGTTTTCTTTATTTTCAACACAAAAAAAGTTAAAGCCGAAAAACAAAAATCATGGCCATTTTTGGTAAAATCATTGGAAAATTCACCCACGTGTAACTGTGTAAAAAGCACGGTCGTTTCATTTTGATTAGCGAAACTAATTCCTCTCACATAACTTCAACTCTTGGTGAGAGCTAACAATAAGATGGCCAGAAATAGGATGAGAGTTAACAACTGTCTCAAATCAGCAGAACATACTGTAAGCGCAAGAGAAAGTCACTGAAATAAGAGTTGCGTAGATTTAGTGGATATAAAGAATTGTTAAATAAGTCTCTTCAGTTGGTTGTGTGTTTGCTCCATAATAGATACTAATGAGCTACCCTTGCGACATGTGTTTGGAGCTGTTGATGGTTCCACAAGTGGTCCAGATACTTTTGTGGGGCCAATTGGAAAAATATTATGTGGGTCTGATGAGTTAAGTTGGACAATTACTCAATTCAAGCCATGGTCAATGCCCTCTTCATTTTTTCCTATTCTTCACGAGCAGGTTGTCATTGACTTGAACAAAGATCAATTTTATGCTTATAACATTATGTTGGGCACTTACACATGGAAAAATTGATGATGATTTGGCTTATTGGTAGGTTGGACCCGTTGCTCATTCGAGATGGCTCACTTTAGGATGCAGAATTCTGCGTTATTATGTGTCTCCGGAAGAGCCACCTCTGAACCTGAAAATTTTAGTTCGTTATTGTCTCACTGTTTATTTTCCATTTTGGTTTGGAACTAAACAAAATAGTCAGGTAACTCATGGATCCAGAAACTTTTTCAACTTGGTTCAGAAGATTAAAAGTTTTTTAACTAAACATGTTCAAGAAATTGCTTTGAGTGAGATGCAACGGAATGGTTATTTTGCTCACCCAGAAAATATTTCAATCGCGAAGTTAGAAGATGATAATGAAAATGTAAGGAATGTGGGAGAGGCAAAACTGCTAGCACTTCGGAAACAAGTAGCTGAAGAAAGTGCAAATAACGATGACTATTTCAGAAACTTTGTTCTTCCGGTAATAATCAAAGACGGAGGCTAATGCAAAAACTCCAACTTTTTTTATTGACGTTTCGCTCAGCAATTCACGCCGAGCTTCTTCAGAATAAGCCTAGTCTGCTATGCCCGGTTAACAAAATCCCCTAAAAAACGTTTCCTACTATGCAGTGTTTAACGATGACTGTCCCCATTTACTGAACAGCAGTTCGATTCGCTTATTTGATGTACCAACTTTGAACTTGGAAGCAAATGCTTACTACGAAATAGCCAATGTCGATTCTCACCAGCAACAACCTCCAGCAATTGCAAGCCTAACAGATACGGAACGTCAAACTTGTTACGGAAGCGCCTGCACAAGATACAGAATTTGAGAGATGAGATGGAGTCATTCGTCAAAAAATTAAATCTTGCAAACTCATGAAAACATTTGACACCAAAAAGCAGTTCAAATAAAGTATTTTAGTTAACCATAATTATTGTGTGAATGTGCGACCTCTTTAAGTCGGGTGGGTCAAAATTGATCTAAAATTGTTCTTTGCCACGCTGTTGCTACTGCTACACGGTTACTATGTTACTTTCCTGATTTTATTTTATGGCATTTCAGTGACTTTCTTTTGTGGTATGTGTCCCACTAATTTAAAGCAAGTATTATTACTCATTCTATTTCTGGCAGTTTTCACAAAGCTATGTTTTAGTTTTTCATTGTTTCTGTACTATCAGCTGCTATCTAGTGTAAATTTTCAACTCTCAGCAAGAGTAGAAGCTATACCAATTACCATAATAATTCATCCATTTATTGGTGCAACATATCACAAACAGTGTCAAAGAAGTGAAATGAATAAGCTTTTGCTGATCATAGTTAAATAACTGCGCTTACACAACACATGCGTGAATTTTTCGACAAATTAACCAAAAAATGGCTATATTTTTTGTTTTTCGGCTTTAACTTTTTTTGGGTTAAAAATAGAAAAATTTTCTTCTTAGCACAGAGAGAAACAAGATGTTTCCGCAGATTTTCAGCTATGTACCGTTACTCCACGACCAGTAATTACCAAGATATGCAAACGACCCCCTTGCGCCCACAGTCGCGATTGCATTTGGGGGGTTGCCGGCTGGAAAATAGAGGCAACCCCCAAAATCAAATTTTATGCGAGTTTTGGACCATTTGTCGGGATTTGAGAACTACACTTTTTTCAATTTCCAAAAAAATTTTTTTCAATCCACCCTATTGAACAGTCTTCCGTCTGATCTGGTTCACACTTCGCAGATAGATGTCTTCTTCTGTGACATTTCCAAATGTATGCTTGAGTGTGATGGCGAAGAATATGCCAAATAGTGTTGGTGCAAGGACGTACCCCTGTTTTACGCCATATCGCATCGCCACACGCAGCCTAAAACCAGAGGCGTAACTATAGAGTTGGCTGAGACCCTGGGCATTATCCATTTGCCCAACGGCGAAGCACCAGCAATGAAATATGGTAAGATTAGTGATGTAAAAAAACAATTTTTTTGCACTTGTTTTTTTTTACCTCATTTGTTTTGTTTTTTTATGTTTTTTTTATTCATTCCTTCTTGAAAAATTAAAACAAGTTTGTTTTTGATATCAAGCTTAGCAAGCAGCAACAAATCGTGTTAACATATTGAACATGACTGTAGGTCGTATAGTGATATTGCTTCATTATAGTTTGTGGAGTAGTGCGTATTTGGCTTAAAGCTTACCGGTACCATATGGGCTTATTTTGCGATTTGCACAGTTCTGCCGTACTAAATTTTGAGTTGAGTTTCCCCAAAATGTAGCCCAACCACAACGTTGTGCTATTGAATGTTAAATCAAGTTAAATTAGGGTTTAGGTCCTTATTTGACCTACTTAGCTTGCTTGCGCTTTGGGCTATGGAAGAGTAAGGGTTTGGGTCAAAAACAACTAATGCAATCTAGGCCGGAGCCTATCTTCTCTACAAAAACTACACACACTCATTAGATGAACGGGGAAATACAGTGCATTAATGTGTACTATCGACCTTCGCTTATACACAATTTTTTTAATCTATCGGAATCTATTGCGATTGTTCTTTTTTATTTCTTATTCTTTGCATTGTGAAATTAAAACTGGCAACACCTTTCTGGTAATCGGTAACAACAAGCATGCAATCCATGATGGATTTAGAGGGCGAAAAGGTCGCTCCTTGCACTCTCCATTCGATGCACAAGAAGACTTAACAGTGCACATCATGGCGGCCAATACTCATATTTAGTTTTGAATCGGACTCGAATTTGTTTTCAAAAACAAGTTCGTTTTAAAAAAAAACAAGGTTTTTTTTAGCTATGTTTTTTTTTTGTGAAAAAAACACGTTTTTAAAAAAAAAAAACAAAGGCAAAAAAACGATTTACATCACTAGGAAAGATATGAAATTTCGCGTGGAGATTACATGCTTGTTTGGTAGTCAGCAACAAAATGATGTGATCAATTTAATTGCGTCGATTGACACCTTTTACCGTCCGAGTTTCGTAAAACAAGTGAAACGAAGACGTTCTGCCAACCTTAACTCTACTGATCACTTTGAGCGACTGAGTGTAACTTCATTTAAGTAGGCCTAATAAAAAGGATTGATGACCCAAAACGTTCGCTACCACATGCAGCGAAAATCAGAGCCAGAAAGATATCAATTTGACAAACACGTCTGTGGTGGCTCACGTTCAAGAATTTCTGTGGCATAGCATAATGTCATGCTAATAAGCCTAAAGATTAAAGAATGATAATAATGGTGTGATGCGTGGCTCATATCTGAGTCAGGGTGGTAAAGGTCACCGCACTCCGAAAAATTATTCGTACCTCTAGCAAAATTCGAAGTCTTAATCTGACATTGCACTGGAACTTAGTTTTTTTTTTTTTTTCAGTTATTGACCAAGTATTTTTGGCAATGACCAAATTTTTTTCGGTTACAATGACCGAAAGAAACCTGCAATTATTAGGCTATTTTAGTTCAACAATTGCTGTTTTCTTCTGATAATAATGATAGCTATTACACAGGTAATGACATTAAGTGTTTTTAATACGTTGCTCAGTTCCCAACATAACTAATTATTTGTTTGTAGCATTTGTTTCGAGAATATGCTATATATCTCGAGAAAGGGTTGATGTTTCGAGAATGTGCTGCTGCCCTCTTTTCGCCCCCTTTTCGCCCGCAAGGGGGCGATCAGGAGCGAATGTAGAGGGGCATTGGGCCATGCCCCCCCCTTTTGACTTTGCTTTTTAGTGAAAAGAACAAAATTAATGGTGCCAAGTGACTGAAATTTGCCAGATTCTTTTGATGGTTTCTGTAGCTTATGGCCAGGGGAAGATCCAGGGGGTAGGATGAGGAGTAAGCCTATGCATCCTCCCACCAGCCATTTTCAAAAATGCTTTTGACGTATACAATTTTTTCATAATTTCGAACCTCTTTGATAGCGATAAGTCATACGCCTTAAGCACGCATAATCGAAAATGTGCGAACAAAATGCATCATATTTGACGAAGCATTCATACTTAGGGTCAAAAAATTTAAACAAAATTTGCCAGAAAATTATTTAAAAAGCACTAAAATAGGCATTACAGCATGTAAATTTCCAAAATATTACGGGGGAGCATGCTCTCGGACCCCCCTAGAGCTGTTCTTGTTTCACAATCAGCTTCAAATCAGTTTTGCCGAAAAAAATACGCCTAAAAAAATGTGGGAACTATGCCCCCCTTTTTAAATTACTCGCTACGCTACTGGGGGCGATATCGCCCGCTCTGAGAAACACTGATCTAGACTAGAACTATTCGCTTGGTCCAAACAATAGTCTTCTAAAGTGAGTTCCAAAGAAACTGATAAACCAAGAAAATACCGAAACTTCACAAATATTCCCCATTTTTGTGTAAGTTATTTAATGGCAAAATTATTTACGCAGGCGGCAGGCCTATATTGAAGTTCATCAAAACAAAGGAATTGGGTGCAAATTACCGCGAAATAGTTTTAACTATACCTTGGCTTAAAGGTATTACGAACACCTAGAAAAAGATCCTGGGCATTTTCCGCCCAAAAAAGGCCTAGTTACGCCACTGCCTAAAACTAGAATCAAAACGTTTTAATTGCGTTCTCTGACTGGAAAAGACAATTTTGTTGGCAAAGTAATTGCTAGGGTTAGCACTGCACAGCAAAACAAAATGAATTAAAAAATTTAAAAACATTCAAAAAATTTTAAAAACTAGGCTATAGATATTTTGCGCAGTCCGCCGATTTTATTTTTTGACAGCTGCTTGTTTTATCGATTTTGAAGGTTAGTTGTTAAAGTCAAAATTAAGTCTGAAAAAAGCAAAGCTCCCACCTCCCCGAGAATTAGCCCCGCCCCTCGCATTATGAAAAATTACACTGCAAATACAGTAGGTTACATTTCTTTTGAGTGACTGTCTGCAAAGTCAGTGTAGATAGTAGGGCATGCAATACTTTGGTGGAGGGGCCTAGTTTTGAATTTAGTAGCTATTGTTGACTATAAACGGCACTTACGACAACTACTGTCATGGACCGAGTTTAAGGGGTGGATGGGGAGACATGTCTCTACCATTTTTTGAAGTGGGGGACGTAATATCTTTTGTCCCCCCACTTTTTGTTGCCAAAATGCATATAGCATTTATCGATATACAATCACACGTATAACATGTCATACCGTCACTAGAGGCGTAAAAAATTTCCAAAGCAAAGCTTGGCCAACAAACCGCTTCGTATGTACTGATATCAAAGACACGGCGAAGGTCTTGGTCTAAGACCATTTGTTTTAAGGTGCATCGAGATATACTTATGGAAATATCTAGTCAAGATATAGCCGAAGAATTTGTGGGAGCCAATGATCTAACATGTGGTGTGTTTAGACACCAGCAGAAGTTCGCTTGTAGCTTAAAAGTTTATATAATTGTTTGTTATTGATGGCTACTTCCTTACCCATTTTTATGACTCATACTTGATAATTCAATGTTTCACTGATTATATTTATATCAACATGTACCAGTAGTCCGGTACCCTATCAATTGTGTTGACTTTTAGTTTCTATCAACAAATTGTTTAATTTTCAGTGAGCCTTTAATTCACGGAATGTGTTATGTCCATGTGATATGTATAGCATTTTTTTGATATTCGTTGTTTTTTGTTGAATGAATACTGTAATTTATATTCATCTAAGTACTGGTGGGCTACTTCAATTTTTTCTGAGCTTTGTAAGTGGCCGTATAAGCAAATTTCATGTGCAAGTTTAATGATCTTTAGGCCCCTCCACCAAAGTATTGCATGCCCTACTATCTACACTGACTTTGCAGACAGTCACTCAAAAGAAATGTAACCTACTGTATTTGCAGTGTAATTTTTCATAATGCGAGGGGCGGGGCTAATTCTCGGGGAGGTGGGAGCTTTGCTTTTTTCAGACTTAATTTTGACTTTAACAACTAACCTTCAAAATCGATAAAACAAGCAGCTGTCAAAAAATAAAATCGGCGGACTGCGCAAAATATCTATAGCCTAGTTTTTAAAATTTTTTGAATGTTTTTAAATTTTTTAATTCATTTTGTTTTGCTGTGCAGTGCTAACCCTAGCAATTACTTTGCCAACAAAATTGTCTTTTCCAGTCAGAGAACGCAATTAAAACGTTTTGATTCTAGTTTTAGGCAGTGGCGTAACTAGGCCTTTTTTGGGCGGAAAATGCCCAGGATCTTTTTCTAGGTGTTCGTAATACCTTTAAGCCAAGGTATAGTTAAAACTATTTCGCGGTAATTTGCACCCAATTCCTTTGTTTTGATGAACTTCAATATAGGCCTGCCGCCTGCGTAAATAATTTTGCCATTAAATAACTTACACAAAAATGGGGAATATTTGTGAAGTTTCGGTATTTTCTTGGTTTATCAGTTTCTTTGGAACTCACTTTAGAAGACTATTGTTTGGACCAAGCGAATAGTTCTAGTCTAGATCAGTGTTTCTCAGAGCGGGCGATATCGCCCCCAGTAGCGTAGCGAGTAATTTAAAAAGGGGGGCATAGTTCCCACATTTTTTTAGGCGTATTTTTTTCGGCAAAACTGATTTGAAGCTGATTGTGAAACAAGAACAGCTCTAGGGGGGTCCGAGAGCATGCTCCCCCGTAATATTTTGGAAATTTACATGCTGTAATGCCTATTTTAGTGCTTTTTAAATAATTTTCTGGCAAATTTTGTTTAAATTTTTTGACCCTAAGTATGAATGCTTCGTCAAATATGATGCATTTTGTTCGCACATTTTCGATTATGCGTGCTTAAGGCGTATGACTTATCGCTATCAAAGAGGTTCGAAATTATGAAAAAATTGTATACGTCAAAAGCATTTTTGAAAATGGCTGGTGGGAGGATGCATAGGCGTACTCCTCATCCTACCCCCTGGATCTTCCCCTGGCCATAAGCTACAGAAACCATCAAAAGAATCTGGCAAATTTCAGTCACTTGGCACCATTAATTTTGTTCTTTTCACTAAAAAGCAAAGTCAAAAGGGGGGGGCATGGCCCAATGCCCCTCTACATTCGCTCCTGATCGCCCCCTTGCGGGCGAAAAGGGGGCGAAAAGAGGGCAGCAGCACATTCTCGAAACATCAACCCTTTCTCGAGATATATAGCACATTCTCGAAACAAATGCTACAAACAAATAATTAGTTATGTTGGGAACTGAGCAACGTATTAAAAACACTTAATGCCATTACCTGTGTAATAGCTATTATTATTATCAGAAGAAAACAGCAATTGTTGAACTAAAATAGCCTAATAATTGCAGGTTTCTTTCGGTCATTGTAACCGAAAAAAATTTGGTCATTGCCAAAAATACTTGGTCAATGACTGAAAAAAAAAAACAAAACTAAGTTCCAGTGCAATGTCAGATTAAGACTTCGAATTTTGCTAGGGGTACGAATAATTTTTCGGAGTGCGGTGACCTTTACCACCCTGACTCAGATATGAGTTCGACTCCCTGTAATAGAATACTTATGTATTGAAACTATAACCATGGTCCGTATACGAGCCATCAGACCCGTAGCTACGGGGAGGCACAGGGGGGCCGGCCCCCCACCCCTGTAACTTGGCGAAAAGTTTGCAAATTTTTCTGAAAAAAATTGCGAAATTATAGATACAAAAACTTTGTTTTACGAGTCGAAAATAGCGCTAGTATAATGTAACAATGATGGTGATAAACGCGTGACCCTGGTTTTGCGCCAGAGCAAAAAAGTGCGGTTGGAAGTTGGAACTCCGCGGAGGAACCTGCTTTTGAGCCAAATTTTTACTGCTATTTTCATTTCAATAGTAAACAGCGTTGCCAACTGGTATACCAGATTCGAAAAATCTGGTATATTTTTTGGTTACTTGGTAGGTAAAGTTTTGGTTTGGTAGCTTATATTTCTGGTACATTTTGAAAATATGCTTAAACTCAGTCTATCGGGTGTAAAACGCAAAAACCACATTATCGCAACTTTTCTTCAGCCAGTCAGCATTTGAATCCTCGATTATGCTTGGACTCGTAGCTTTGAAAGGAATCGTGTTTATGAAATCACAAAATTTTTTGTGATGGAAGAAGATAAAATTTAGTCATAGCTGCTGTAGATGTAATGAAAGTCTTGCGTAGAGGGAATATAGAGCCAGCGTAGGCTAATTACTTGTGCAATTGTATAATGGTATTAGTAGTAGCAGTTTATTTATTCTAACAAAATCAAGATAAACGGTAAGGCACAAAAAAAAAAAAAAACAGCGAAAAACAAAGGCCAAAAGATCAGCTCTATAATACAAATACATCCTCATACAAATATGTTTGGAAAGGAGCACCGAAAAAGCCGCTTGGTAGAAGATTGGTCAGGAATGTTAAATGCAAGGACTTCTTGCTTATCTTACCCGGTTTTGCAACCAAGTAGGCTGTAGTTCGTCTAACTATGCTTGTTTTAACGTTTATTCGTTTTGTTGCACACTCCTTTTCTAGGGCATATTTCCTGTAGTTATCTTTTTATTGCCATTTGCCGGTCATTCGCCTATGTGCACGTAATACAAGCGAAACTATTGTTGTAGTATTCATCTTCAAAAACTTATTCTCTTTTAAAATACCGTGCGCATAAGCCGTACAGAGAAGCCAATAAGCTGTACACGTATACAGTTCAATAGCATGATAAAAAAAGTCTCGTCAGCCTTGCTACGCACAGCCAATCCAGGCTAAACTCATTCCAGACTGTAAGGACTCTTTTTTACATTGCTTTACCTGGACATCTCGACTTCACCTCTTTTTTAGGTTGTGCCCTATTTTTGGCAGGCGACTGGCCCCAAACAACGATACCCAATGAAAGAACCTATAACCACTAACCCACAACTAAGTTACCGGTAGCCTAACTAGCCCACATCACTAGAAGCCCTCATGGCAACCCACTCATTTGCAGCTGCAGACGCGTTTCGACCTTATTATGGTCTCATCAGTGCAGCATAGCAACCTCCCACCTTCCTGAAAAAAATTCTAACCTTCAAAAGAACTACACACCCCAAATCTAAGCCTCAACTCGTTCTGCTCAAGGTAGAACATTTGAAATAAAACCTTCAAGAAAATAATACAGACTGGATTATGATGTCACAGATTCCCTGTAAACAATCGAAAAGAATAGAAATGACCGGTTGGTTTAAACATTATTTTCCCGGTAATCTGAGAAGGAATTTTTTGTTTAAGGTTTGTAACTATACCAGTTACCAAAACCTGCAAAAAACCTCTCTGCCCAACCCGTTCGCCCGTGAAAAAGCGGGGAACAAGGCAGGTGTGCCTATCGGAGAAGTGGGGGTGCCTATCGGAGAAGTGTAGGAAAGATGAATTCTATTTGACTTACATATCCTTCTTTGTATCATCTTGCTGGATCCTGTAAGACAAACGTACCGGAATATTGATGTTTAAACCACCGATAAGCGCTGACGTTCACTGTGTTTTCTGGGCTGCATGCGCAGACACAGTGCCTGCCTTGTCCCCCGCTTTTTCACGGGCGAACGGGTTGGGCTGAGAGGTTTTTTGCAGGTTTTGGTAACTGGTATAGTTACAAACCTTAAACAAAAAATTCCTTCTCAGATTACCGGGAAAATAATGTTTAAACCAACCGGTCATTTCTATTCTTGTCGATTGTTTACAGGGAATCTGTGACATCATAATCCAGTCTGTATTATTTTCTTGAAGGTTTTATTTCAAATGTTCTACCTTGAGCAGAACGAGTTTAGGCTTAGATTTGGGGTGTGTAGTTCTTTTGAAGGTTAGAATTTTTTTCAGGAAGGTGGGAGGTTGCCATGCTGCACTGATGAGACCATAATAAGGTCGAAACGCGTCTGCAGCTGCAAATGAGTGGGTTGCCATGAGGGCTTCTAGTGATGTGGGCTAGTTAGGCTACCGGTAACTTAGTTGTGGGTTAGTGGTTATAGGTTCTTTCATTGGGTATCGTTGTTTGGGGCCAGTCGCCTGCCAAAAATAGGGCACAACCTAAAAAAGAGGTGAAGTCGAGATGTCCAGGTAAAGCAATGCAAAAAAGAGTCCTTACAGTCTGGAATGAGTTTAGCCTGGATTGGCTGTGCGTAGCAAGGCTGACGAGACTTTGGTTATAGTCGAAACATTAATTTGTCCCTTGCAAATTTAGCATGATAAAAATTATGTTAGCCTATTATTACATTGTCGCAGTGTTTGACGTCATATATGTAATAAAAATTTGGGCCCCAACGGGCCCCCCCTGAAAAAAATTTCTGGCTACGAGCCTGCGAGCCATGCTAGTAGGCCTGGCTGCTCACTCTCCTAGAGTCAAAATACCCGAGAGTGAAAAAAAAAAAAGAAAAAAAAAAACCAACTGAGGTATTATAAAAAAGGAAGTGGCTAAAGTTACGTGACCGTAACATTTGCCTCTTTAGTTTATATTATTACTTCGTCACGCTCTGCGTACAATCAGGGAAGCGTGAAGGGATAATAAAATAAACCAAAGAGACAAATGTTACGGTCACGTAACCTTAGCCTCTGCCTATAAAAAATGCTACAAAATTTTGCCTATTGCAAAAAATTATTTTTTTAACTAGTTTTACTCAGCGTTAGCCGTTAGCTACTGTAGTTTGTAGGCTTGTAGCTAGCACTCCTAGCAGCCAAGACTGCTTAACATCAGATTCATCAGCAGAAACATCAAATATCAAATGATGGGTCGAAAACATCAAATTTGATGTAATTACATCAAGTATGGCATCACTGGTTCTGGTATTGTTGATTTTGTGATGTTGACGAAATAAATTCATTCGTTTCAAATTCGGTAAAACTACGAAAATCCGGTCCAATTAAGTCTTAATCCAATTGTGTGTGTGAACAGGTGAATGATGTAAGTCGCAGACTCAGCTGGTGAACTGGTACGGCATTATTTAGCCATGAACCACTGCCCACTGGCAGAGAGGAGTGATTCTGTTTCCCAATGTGGAAAGAAGATGGGCACTTCGTTGAGTATGGTTGAATTAGACAACTTGTATTAAGTTGTAGACACACGTACACGTGATACCGGTATTGTATTATTGAAAAAGCCATGCACCGGTACCAGTGTAGACTACTGGTACTGTGTAACAGCATTTGTTTCTTTTACTGTTTAAGTGATATGGGTATGGTACTGCCCGGTGGAAGTTTGTGCAAGGCAAGTGGTGCAGTGGTGGTAGACTACAAAGCTGCAAAAGCAGTTCATGTCTGTAGACTACAGGATCTGTGAACTAGACCTGTGCAACATCTTCATATTTTAATGGTTGCATTGACTGTTTGAGTCTCAATTAAAAATATTTCAAACTTGTAAAAAGTGTGGCAGTTTTTTTCCATCAGATTTGCAAATGTTACATTACCTGTACGATTTAATAGCAATTTTGACAAACTGGACAGTATCATCGTTTCAGGTAGGCTACTGCAGTATCCTGAGTATATACTGCCCATTTAACAGTTCCGGTAACATTTATTCTGTTGTTCTCGTAAAAGCATATTAAATCTTTCAACAACAGATCACAGATCAGTTTGCAATGTTCCCAGGTTTGATAAATGGCCTAAGCTGGTACTGTGTAAGCATTCATTGTTACTCTACCATGCTGCATGTAGACTAAGATATTTGTACTTGGTTGGTCAGGCAATGTCAGATGTTGATAATCTCAGATCTGTTGCCACTATGGAGAGTTGCAATTGTGATATCATAAGATAGCTAGGCTCTGACAATGGCTGATACAGCCTGATAGGAAACATTAAAACACTCATAGACTGCTCTGCACTGGTTTGCTGGTTGCAGTAGCCTACTGGTGCTGTACACAGTACAAAGCAACATTTTGGCATTTAAGTTCAAAAGAAATCTATTTAACAAATTCTGGTAAAATCTAATTTCATCATCATATCCAGTTTCAATCTAGACTAGCCTGTAACTATTAATCTTTAAAGTACTCTGGTGCTCTTCCCTGACCTGTGACTGCTTAATTAGCTTTTTTTGAAATCTAGAACCCTAAACCCAATTTTGAAAAAGTGGTGGAACCCCTTCTAATGATATAGAGTAGACCTACAACAAAACAGTGAACAAAAAACTGACTGGTGGAGGTAAATTTTGCTTTCTTATTTTTTGCAAGACGAATCTACCCGTCGGGATACAAATGCACCTTATTGAAAAGCTAAGTTCAAAGAAGCTTTATTCTTTCATTAAGGTCAGATACCGGTATCCCATGTGAATGTGGAACCACTGTTGAAGTGGTTGAACTACCTGTTATTTATGGTAAATTGATCTGTGATTAGACCTACCGGTAGCTAAATCCTACATAATTTTTTGGAAGTGTTTATTTGGCTGTTAATGGCAAAACACTGATTGGTTAATTTTCTCCAAAGCGGGCAAGTTTGTGTTCAAGCCAATCAACACTCAACAGACATGCATACACAGTTACACACGCCTGTGTTTTTTAGCCAATCTGTATTTTGCGGTTAACGGCAAAATAGGCACTGCCTAATTTTTTTAGGATTTTGAAAAATATACGACTATTTTTTGGTCAATGTTGTTAAATTTTTGAATTAGTAAAAAAATGTTGAATAAAATAATCTTGCGAAGTTCAAATATATCTTCTTTGGAGCTTGTTAGTATGGAATGTGAAACTGCTGTGTTGATACATAAGCTTTTTTGTGTTGGTACTGGTATGTTCCAATTCACTGCCAATAGTTAGTAGTGGTACTGGTATGTTCCATTTGTTCTAGTATGTTCCAGTTGGTACCGTACTGGTATGTTCCAATCACTGCCAATAGTTGGCAACAATCTACTACCTAACAACTACCGGTATGTTAAAGAGCATTTTAGGCACTGAGGTAGTTGTTTCCAACTAAAAGAGTTTTTTTCATAAACTGATGTTTTTTTTACAGCACCTGTGTGTTTCATTGTTTTGCAATCAAGGTTTAAAAATGAAGTCAAGGCAGACCAAGCACATTTATTTTTTTCGAAATTCGCAACATGAATGAAGTGGATCAGTACTTTTCAATCTTCATGGCATTGTGAAAAGTCATTTTTAGCATTGAGCATAACCTCATTTAATACAAATTACAAATATGGAGTAAAAAAATGAAATTTAAGTTTTACTTTTGTTGAATTGCAGTATCTATTTTATGTATATACAGTAGAATTTGCCTAAGTTGACTTCGGCTAAGTCGCCACATATCGCTTGGTCCCGGCTGAGAGCCTATTGTTTTCTGTGTTATCAAGTTCGGCTAAGTTGTCTTCGCCTAACACGTCAATTCGCCTAACTCGCCACTGTTTTTGCTCACCATGAGCAAAAAAATTTGCCCAAGTTGTCAGACTGATGTAACACAACCCCACTGTGCGTCACAAACTTCCTTCATAACCCCATTATTTCATCACTTTAGATTGTTTTCACCAGGTTTAGTTTCCGTTCAGTTAGCCATCTTATTGCCATGTGAAGCAGCCTGGCTATGACAGTTAGAAAAGCTATCAGCTTGTTTGCAATAAATTACAGTACTTAGTGACTAGGGAATGGGCAAAAAATAAGGTTACAGCAGAGAATAGATTAATAAGAAGACAGAAAGAGCTCAGAGCAAGAAGAATAAGCGCATAGAGAAGATTGTACTGTATAGAGAAACAAATGTTCTTTTACGGCATTCTCGCCACTGCCAATGAATAAAGCTTTTTATAGCGCAGTTTTGCTTTTTTCTGCACAGTGCTGTGTACAGCAATCCAAAAAGTCCTTTCTGTTTGTGTTCTTTATTTCTCAAATGTTCAGCTTCTGCAGAAACAAAGGGATCTAAAGTATGTGTAGGCCTAAGCATATTAATCTGTTGTTTGCCTAAGTCGCCACTTTTTCTGTTCCCCTTGAGGTGGCGACTTAGGCAAATTCTGCTGTATATACAAGCTGACTCATCATGGTTTTAATCATATATCATTCAAAAATACTCATGTGATTCATTTAAGGACAGGGAAATTTTGTGAATGCTGTGAAAAATTTTTCTTTAAGAGTTGCTAAGTGATGTAGCGGGTAATTGGTCAAGGTATAAGCTATTGCTTTATTGATTGGTGACGAATTTGATTCATGGCTTGGGCTGATAGCATGTGACATTTGAGTCATTGCTGAATTTAACAGTACAAGCTTGTTTTGCAAGCTCTCTCAACTGCTCAATTACTGATGAATTTTTGGTTCAACATAATTCATAAAATTTCTCAGTTATCTATGTTGCATTATCTAAATACTAATACAGTTACTGGTACTTAAAACAAATAAGAAAAAAAATTAGTGCACTTTCACCACTGAAGGAATTTGCTGCTTTTTGCTCTAACATGAATTGAAATGCAATTGTACTGTTTTTTAGATTGATTTAACGTATTTATGTGATGAAATAAAGATTAAGGTGTATATTTTTGCTATTTTGTTTGAATTGGATGATAGCGCAGCTTTTTCAGCTATAGAAACCCTGGTTCTACCATAAAATCGACATGGAAAATGCTAACATTATACCTCCTACCAACATAGTAGCAGCTGCTATGTCTACAGCTAATTTGATAAACCCAGGTGAGTAATGCGTTTTTTTACACTTTTGGTCGTTGTTTTGTGTTCTGTATGTAAGGTAAACTTTTAAAGTCTAGCTAATTTGATAGCCCCAGGTGAGTAATGCGTTATTTTTTGAGAAAGTTTTGGTCGTTGTTTTATTTTGTTTTGTAAAGTAAATTTTCTAAATCTATTGAGTTGTTACTTTGGCTGTGAAGAAACGTCTGTGTATCATATTTACAGTAGGAAACTCGCTAGAATAAGCAAAGCGACCGTCAGAAAATTGTATGATGATAGACAAATTATGTGTGATATGATATTAATTTAATGCTCTTTTTGTATTGCTTGCTCAACGGTGGATGGTGGAAGCATGGAATCTCTTTCACACTTATGTTTTCAAAAGCTTTTCTTTGAAAATTTGTTTCAGTTCTAAGTCAAACATGAGAGATCACTAGCTACAGTATTATGGTGTTACCAAGGATATTTCTTGGATTGAAATGACGGTTGTATGAATTATAAAATAATACCATGAGAGTTTGATGGTTGCAAAACATTAGTCAATGCATTTAATCCTGTGGGCAAGCAGAAAAAACTTGATAGATTTCTTTACCTTACTCTGCTGCATTTGTTTAGATTCACCCAAGTTTACTGGCAAAGATGAAAGCATTTCACCTGCAAAAATGTTTCAGACTCTACCATCTCCATCAGCACAAGAAAAAAGGTACGCATAAGAAAATCAGCGTTGATTTTAAACTGAACTATGTTTGTAGGGTGTAAGTATACGCTAGTGCAGTACCGGTATGTATCACATTTAAAATTTCAAAGAATTTTTTTGATATAAGCTTTATTTGTGGAACAACATTCGGCGGTAGTTCCAACTCTGTCTTTGACGTTTCGTCTAACGCTATGTCTAGAAAGAAAAGTTGCATATTGTGGTTTAATTCCCATATCTGATTTGCTTTACTTTGCAATGTGCTATCATGAGGAAATGCCTGCAGTAGGTTTGATGTTGAAATTTGGATTTCACCGACTTTAACTAGAATAATCAACCAAGTTATTGAGTTTTTAATTGTCTGTGACATTTTGAGCAAAATAAACACTCCATTAACATTTGTTGCAAAAACTGATAAAAGAATTAATCTTTCCACAATATTGGCTGTTTAGTATTGCGTAAGGTTTGTTGTTGTTATGATTTTCCTTATTAGTATAATAATCTACTTCAAATGATTGTGAACTCAAGTGTGTCTGCTTCTATGAAATAGGTTATTTCTCAAAACCTGGATGGATATGTCCGCGCTGTGCTTGATATGTCCGTTAAGAGCATTAGTTTGCTGAAAAACTTGGGTTTTATTCCCAGTCGGATAATACTAAAGACTAAAAAATGGTATTTTCAGCTTGTTTGCCCGGTACTCGACATACGCTGCGAGTGCTGAAGTTTTGGTGTGTATGATGTGTTGCATACCGTATGTCACCCCGACTGCTTTTAATCGTTGTTGATTGAAATTGCAATGGGTCGTAACTGACACGGCCTACACAGTGCTAGCTGTAACCAGTACCCGCTGTTTCATATGCATTTTTTTACTCGTAATTTGTTGTGCTCAAATCGATATTAATATAAATTCTTCGTATTGTTAGATGAATTGCATTCTTTAGTGTAGTAATGCAATCATATGAATATCTGTACTTGCGTTCGTCATTGATTGGTTTGCGTTTGTTACAACTGCGGCTAGACTTCATTTTAGACTTCGTCGTTACGTTTGTAGATTTCGAAATCGAATTATTCGTCTTGTAGCAAAAATTTAATTTTAAACGGTCTCCCTTGCATTTTCAAAATTGTCCAGCGTCAAATTATTTGCCTCCGGCTTTTTGAGTAAACGGCAACGATTTTTTCTGTAGTTGAAAGTAGTGTCATTCTTTTCATTGAGTACTTCTTGTTGAGACTTTCATTATTTGAAGGAAAATACAGTAGCTACCGGTAGTTGCAAAATATCCCTTTGAAAATTTTCATTTTTACCTTGCAATGAGCGCACAGACTTCGCTCGTAGTTTTGGATATTATCGAAAAAAAAAATTGCAGCTACAAATTTTTGGGTACGGCACCAGGGTAATATGTCACAGTACCAGACTATTCGGCGCGACGAATTCGACGTGAGACGACTCGGCGTGACCGACTCGTCGATGGGACGTCTCGGCGTTGAGACGATTCGGCGTGGAAAGGTGTAATTTGTGAGCGGTCGTAATTATCGCGTTTCGCGCTAGAATGTGCGAAAAGACGAAATCATCACGTTTTAGAAGTGCCTAAAAGTAAACAATAAACGACTTTATGTCTACGACTTTGGCTTTATAAAAGTTTCGCGAGATATTATTTTAACGAGGAGAAAATTGTTATACAATTTTAGTATTTGGTTTCGTTTTATAACATGAAATACAATTGCACGTTTAACAAGAAATTAATAAATGCTGCGACTGTCCTTTGGTTTTCATTTTTTGATCAATATGCAGCAAAAAATGTGTATTAACTGAACGTAAAAAAGATTAAATGAACACAAGAAATTTTTGTTGACGGAAAATATATCCGCATAAAGGTCAAGGCCTCGGCTTGGTTGGTTGTGGCTTACTGAAGTAAACCTAATCGGAAGCAAAATGCTTGATTATTATGCGAGCAGCCCTACACGGCATTTAATTTTAATCGTTAACACGTGTTTCTCACCTACTAAGCATAAGAGGGATAGAACTGCACCCATGATCAATTGATGTTCAAGTCTTCTTTCACCACGTTTCATAAAAAAAAATCAAGAATTGACATTTTATGATCGCAAACATTGCTTCAGTCCAAACCAGGCAATTATTTTTTGCTTACACCTTCAAAAGCTTTTGAACGGAAAAAGTGAGCAGCTGCAATGCCGCCGTCGTTTATGTGAAATAATGAATTCTGGCTCAGTGATTGCTGGATAAAGTTTTTTTCCACTCCCTTTCAATTATTGTTTACTTTGAGCACTTCTAAAACCTGATGATTACGTCTTTTCGCACATTCTAGCGCGAAACGCGATCATTACGTCCGCTCACAAATTACACCTTTCCACGCCGAATCGTCTCAGCGCCGAGACGTCCTAACGTCGAGTCGCCTCAACGTCGAGTCGTCCCAACGACGAGTCGGTCACGCCGAGTCGTCTCACGTCGAATCGGTCACGCCAAATAGTCCTGTCCCGAATATGTCAAGGGTTAATTTATTCTGGAAGTCGTTTTGCGATGCTCGAAATATTTTCAATATCAACAGTTCCGTTTCAACGCCTTTTTCTGGCCTGTCCCTTTCTGGTAGAGTCACATAATGACAATGTTATAGAAATATTATGTACCGGTACATCATACGTATGCTGCGTTATATTCTGCATCATATGGCTGCAGTTTTTTTTTACCTAGTTTTTTGCATCCAATTGTCTGCCAGGTTTGTGAAACAAATATGACGTTAGTTGAAGCTACCTACGAATAATGCTACGATTGTAGCCTAGTGGGACACAATAGTTAACTACGTTGTCTTGAGTGGTTTTCTCAATGAAGTGGGGATTTTGGGGGCGTCCGATCGCGCACGGCAACGGGGTTACTATTGTTTTTTCTACACCACTCTTGACTTAGCGTGCCAACTTAAGGTAAAACTGATAATTTTCTGATTATGACTTCAGCAGACAAACTTATTGTTTTAAATACATTACATATTTATAGAACCCGCTAAAAGCGAGTAGAAAAAACGTGCACTTTGCAATAACCGCACGCAGTGATGCGTTAGCGTGTGCGCTTGTTTCAGCACTTGACAACCTACACGCACTGGCGAGTGTGACGTGAACGATTAGACCAAAAATAGACAAAGCCATTAGGGTTACTGTTTATTAGTTGACGCTAGGTTATTAATATTGCGATAATCACTGTTTGAGTTAGAACATTTTATGATTCTGTGACGTAAATGTTACATATTCGGATTAGCAATTAATTTGCGTTAAAAAGCGATTAATTTTTTCTTATACTCTCGTACACTGAGAAATGAATTGAAAGATAGAGCAGATATTGTGTTCGACTTGCAAAATTCTAGCGTACTTTACGTCTTCGTATATGGTATCTTAAAAATTCCTTTTAGCCAACATCAGAGTACGATTTTTCTCAGAAAAAAATTTTTTTTCTCGTTGAAGGAAAGCATATTTTCTTTGCGTTACGCACGTTTCGTTCTATTGTTCCTCAACTTTATATAGATGCCACCCGTTGCGTCATAACTGATTGCGCTGTCTTTCAGCCGACCTCTCGATGAGGCGTCAAGCTGTTTTAGTAATCAGTCAGAAGATAAAATAAAGCGAATTTGCTTTGGTAATAACGTCTGTGAGTGGTTTACATGAGAGCGTTAAGTTATATTGTAAATAAAATTGGAGAACGATCGTACTGTGGCTAAGTCCATTTTATCTAGTTAGAATGCAGTGAGGATTAGACCAGACCTCTCATGATTTGAAGAAAGCGAAAATCATGTACCGGTAATTGATTTTTTGAACAACAAAAGCTATTCTTTATCTTTTGACCATGTTATCAATACCAACTTAAAAGTAATTAAAATTCTAGTGAAAACATTATTATTATTTTATGTAGTACAATGGTCAAAACCGATGTGAGAGAAGTCAAAGAACAGCTTCCTCCCCCTCATGTATTGATTCAACAGGAAGGACCGGTAAGTTTTATTTATTATTATGTTAATCTGTGTCACCGTAGAATGATGCAAAACCTGACCCGACTGTAATTTAAGTTGTTTGTAATTTACAAACTAAAATCTGTAGTGGCTTAATTGTCGAGTTGAGTACTTTTATCAAATATATGTTACATTAATTACTTTGAAACCTGTATCAGTTTACTCTTACGCAAAGAAAAAAAGGGTAACGTCTAGTATGAGCCCCCAGGTTTGGTTAGGGTAAGGTTTAGTTCGGTTAGGGTTAAATTTAGTTAGGGTTCGGTTCAGTTACAACCCTAAACGAACCTAATCCTAACCAAACCTAACTCTTAACCGAACCTGGGGCTGATAATAGACGTTACCCAGAAAAAAAATGGTGATAGTCATAGACGCATGCTGAACTAGCTGCAGCAATATCTACTGCTTTGACTGCACAAAGCACACTACACTTCATTTTCTAGACAATTACTGATATTTTCGATTGGTCAGAATCAGTGATAGATAGATAGATTTATTATTTAGTCATATTTACGGAAAACAAAAGCAAACACACACAACATGTGAAAAAAAAAAGTAAATAGGCAAGGAAGCATCGACTAACCAGACGGTTTTCGGGTCAAGATGCTTCCTATCGATACAATATTGCAGTTGTTGTTAAAAAGTGCGGAGAATTAACACGAAAATTTGATAGTTGTACACTTTAACAAATAAATACAAAGCAAGCTGACATGCCAGAAAAACAGTATACAGGGCTCAAATACGTAATCAAGAGGTATTAACAAAATATAGGACAAAATGAACAAACAAACAAGCAATAAGAAAAAGTTACGATTACTTTTGATTAAATTAAAATGTCAAAGAGAATAATTTAGAGTAGACAATTTATTTTGCTGGCTACACACCCAAAAGGAATTAATCAATATCTATTAAGTAGTTGTTTTTTGTAATTTTTTTTGAAGGAGACCCATTGCATGCTTTTCAGTTCATAATCAATTTCGTTGAACAGATAGCGTTTACTTTGTATTGATAGTTAAAAAGTTCATAACCTGCTTATGCTTGTTATAATATTCAAGATTAAAGAGTGTTTTAGTGATAACACCGTTAAATGTAAACAGCGAAAAGTTGTAACGTATAATGGCTTTGCACTGTGCACACCATTAGCATGTAGTGCTATGTGTAGCATATTACAAGAACACTCGTAAAAAAGCGCAGGTTTTAACATGAAGTGTGTTTTTGCAAAATTGCGTATTGCCATTTCTTCACAATTTGGTCGTACAACAGCGCTATATTTTAACTACGCATCATCTGTAAATGTAGAAACGTTTGCGGAACTTACTTGCTTGTTTCTATAGATATGTTGATGACGACAATGCGTTTACAGATTGTATTGCGTGGGACCATCGTTCGGAGCTAATTCTGGTCGCACTTGTGTAATTCTCTAAGCGTTGAAAATTCATCTTATACACTCAATGTTTTTGACGCAGATGTATTATGTGTACTTGTGATTTTGTAGTGAAAGCCAATTTTCGTGACAGCTTTTTTCATAGTAATCTAGATCTAACCGTGGACTTCTAAATAATTAGAAGTCCATGATCTTACCTCTTCTTCATACAAACAATACAATAACTGTGCTGCAACGAGCAAAGCTCCTCACCACGTGAAATTTAGATTTTGTTAAAACTAAGTATGAAAAACGCATAATGATTTTTAACTTTTTTGCATCTACTCAACTGTGCTTAGCATATAATTTACCGCTATTTCTGTTCAATCACATTTCTTGAGCATTTGATTGACAATTTGAACAAACACAGGCGTAAGAATAGGCAGCTAGTTAACATTAAATGACGCTAATGTCTGCTTGAGTAAACCTAATAACTTTATTGATTTAAACGGTACTTTTTGAAGCGATGGTGACAGATTTTTGTTTTAGAAATGTGACTCACTGTCACAGCCACCACCGAATTTGCCACAAATGTCTCCAACAGCTAAAAAACCCATACCGAAAGACGAAGCGGACAAAGAGGTGACGAGGTACGTATGTGGAGATACGTGTGCGTGATTACGGGCGACGAGGTTTGTTTGCGATCGTTTCACTCATGACGTTACGCATTCAAGCGTAAACGTGAGCGTGACGTGGATTACGAATCAAAACTTGACTCATCGAACTTTTGACGACGTTCCAGTCATAACGTTATATCACTACCAGGTGGCAAAAACTTGTTTTGAAGTCTTTACTCAAGCCATTATTCATATGGCCTTTAGTTGGCGGTTAACATGCTTTGCGTTCGTAATTGGTTCTTGTGGGTGGATAATTGCATCGCGGTTAATAAAAAGCTAGTTTTTGTTTTACTCACTGAGGAAATGAATGAACAATAGAACTGTAACGTAAATTTCGAAAGCACATTTGTTTCCTATCTTTTATTCTTCATTTTGAAACAGCTCAGATGGCCGAGTGGCTAGAGCGTCGGGTCAAACCAATCACTTTAAAATTGGTATTCACTGCTTCCCTGCTTATCCTACGCATCTGCCTATGACTTATTAAGCGTTGGCCATGCATTCAACGTACAGCGTTTCAGAAACTGAACTTTGGTTTTTGCTAGAAAAATTCTTACGCCTAATTCGTGAGATTCGATTTTACTTCATTAAGTTTACGTGGTGTAAGAATGAAATTAATCATTGCGTCATCTGAACTGCGGTACAACTCGTTAGAATTGGCGCAGAAATCAATTGACATTTGAATGGATTGGAAGTTGAATACGCATGATGGTGCTTAGTCAAGTGGATAGGCTAGCATGCTAGACTTTTGCACAGAATGCATTAACCCAGGCATGGATAATACTCTTTCTGCATAACTAAAATAACTCAACTAAAATAAGCGTCTGATACGTCAAGGCATAAAAACCTGCTGGTAGGCAATAGGTACACCACCTGAAGGCTGCTAAATACTTATTTTTGAAGCGGTGCTAAGGTTTATTTTTTGTAGTTTTATGCAGCGCGACTCCGATTTATTCTACTTCAAAATTTTTGAAGTTCTTTTGCTGTGTTCCACTAAAATCAAGTTGTTACCACTTTTTCATTTTCCGAACACTTCAGAATTACGAGCGCCGCTCAGCTTTGCTTTTGAATCAGAAAATTTGAAGTTGCGTTACGCAGCGATGGTTAAGCGTCTCCTCTTCTTCAGCTGTACTCATGGCTGTACTCCACAAGTCGGCGACCCCCCTCCGAAAGAAGGTTGACATTAATATAGCTGTAAGCGTTACACCTTCGAATCCCAATATTAACTGCATCCATGGGAATGGAAACGAGTCTGTGGATTCCCTTTTTCCTTATCGAGGGATTCACAAGTATTTGTAACTGATTTTCTATTTGTCATCTCTCGGGATAAGGCTGCTTTTTATTTTGCTGTGGCCAAGTTCGAGCCTCGACAAGCTCATTGGCTTTTTAGATAGGTCCGAAAATGTTTGGCCTTTCGTCTGTCGGTTGATTTTTTTAAAGATTGCACAGCACAACCAGTTAGCACAAATTAGGTATTCTCCAACTAGTTGCGATTCAGCCGGAAGAGCCAACTTACCATTGTCATTGTTACTCTTGCAACAGTTGCTTGTAAAGAGCGAAACTCGGACTCATATTTGGATGGAAATAATATTGCTAAAAATAACTTTCCTTCCGGTGATTAGGAAAATATTATTTGCCAAGCCATAGTGAGTTGGTAGGTCGGTGAAGGTGTAACGTAGTGCCGTGCTCATAATTCTATCAACAAAGTAATTACAATTGGCATGCTCTTTGGAAAGTGCTATTGGTCGTGACAAACCTACTGTACCAAGTGGCGCAGCATAACGCCAATGCATGAACGTAATACTAACATCAAATCAAAAATCAAATCTTGCGGTGGTACACCGAAGCGTGTGAGGAGTGGCGGTTGCAGGGCTCATCTCCGCGGCTTAGCACCGGGACAACAGAACTCCTAAAAAATGTCGCAACGGTGGCGAACCGTTGGCTACACTGTGCCGATTTGACCAGCCTGGGATCGAACTCCAGACTCTTTCACCGATTGCGTGCGCCCAACCACTGAGCTAACCGGTCGACAAAATTTTTGTGTGTCAAACAAAACCTGCGTCGGATTGGCCCGCGTCAAGTAATAGTGGAACTACTTTTGACTACTCTTTTTATTCAATCTTCTTGGTTTGTCACTTTATAAATTAGGTAACAAGTGGTAAATATAGGCTAGCTTAATCTTTTTTAGTGCCTCGTGTTATTACACACTTGTTGCAGGAACGAAGTAAGTGTGGCACGTGTGATACCTGTGACGTCATCAGCTGATGTGTTTCCAGTAGCTACGGTGAATGGTGACGCGAAACCACATGTCGCAAGCAGCAGGTAAGCATGCTTTTCTAAAAATGAGTATCTGTTTCTTAATTTTGAGATACCGTCATCTTTGGGAGAAAAGTCCTCCAAGAACATTTTGGTTATATAAATTGGGTTAACAGTTCGTAGTCTTGCGCTTTTATTAATTTTTTTGCTATGGTTTATCTTGGATTCTTGGTATAATATGACAGTTGCGTATGTGCAATTCAGAGTGGTTGTTTTTGTTGGTCTTGTTCTTAGCGTAGATGTTATACCTAGAAGTCTATCTTTTAAAGTATTCCGAATCTTTTGACAGATCTTGGGCAGTACAGATTTCGATTAAATTTTAAAAAGGAACATCCAGTAGCTAGTCAGCTTGTTTTTTTCAGCATAGTTAATTTGTGATTGGCGTATTTTGTGATTGACTAAGGCAGGCTGCGTACGTAGTTCACGCTAAAAGCCAAGAAATGTATTTTGGTGTTGACCACGGGCGCAGCCAGACATTAAAAAGGTGGGGGGGACAATTTTTTTCCAATGAATTACTGGTACTGAGGTTTCAGTCAGGCCTATCAGTTTATGTTGAGGAATGAGTAATTTAATTCCATTGCTGCGTTATAAGTAATTCAAAAGTTTTTATGCCTGTGCAACAATGGAAGTGTTAATGCTCAAGTATTAATTAAGGTATACTTTTTTATACTAACTGCGCTCTGATTTCTCCGGTAAGTAGCCAAAAATCGCCCGCTTTTTTTCTCGTCGCTTTTCTGCACGTGTGCAACTCATAGGTGCAACTGCGCTGATACCACTGACTGCCCCACGCTGCGTTTACCGCAGATGCGGGTGTATTATTTGATGTAAACATGGCTTTCATCGCTAACGTCAACATACTGGGGCAGTGCTCTCAGACTGCAGCTATCAATCGCACCCCGTGAAACGGATTCTAGCTTAGTTTTAAAGTCTTGAGTTAAGATCTAGACTAAAGCAGTTAGCATAGCCGATGATCGCTTCCTTCATCTATCTATGCATTAAACATTTTTTTAACAACAAAGCAATCTCGTAGCTTATAGGGAAAAATATCATCCTGAGCTCCTTATTCACATAGAATTTTTGTCATTCTGAGCTCCTTATTCAAATAGAATTTTTGAATAAGGAGCTGAAGACGAAGGGTAGGCCCAATCGCGCTTTGTTTTCTCAAGTTACAAAAAATAATTCTTTCGAGAAGTCTCTATTACGTACTGCTTTCTTTTTTGGAATAGAAAAGCAAATGATTTGTATCTTTTTCTTTTCGGTCTATGAAAATTTTTGCTGATTGCTGGCTGTTTATTATTGCGCTAATACGCATTTTAAGCAGAAAGAATGTGACAGCGATTGATAATTTGTTGCGTTTGGTTGTGTAAAGTGTTGAG
This sequence comes from Trididemnum miniatum, assembly GCA_964006365.1. NCBI lineage: Eukaryota > Metazoa > Chordata > Ascidiacea > Aplousobranchia > Didemnidae > Trididemnum > Trididemnum miniatum. The sequence goes on along the minus strand of OZ023247.1, from coordinate 14,140,731 downwards.
GGCAGTCAGTTCTAGGCCATGGCAATACAATATGGCAGATTGTCGACATAGCGGCATTATTCTATTACAATCCATGTTTATTTACAAAAATTTGATTCAATTAATCATTCAACAAATTATTCCCTCTCCCCCCACTTTTCTGGCGATTCAATCAATGGTCATGCTCAAAAGTTAAAAAGTATTTTAAACGGGGATTCCATTGTCACCAATTTTTGTAAATCTGTATTTTGAAAAGGGGGATACTGGTTCCCTTAATCTCCCCTGGCTGGGCCAGTGGTGTTGACCAAACATTCGATTTATTTTTAGCTCTCCTGCAGAGGACAAGAAATATATCAGTGTAATTGCCGAGGTTTCAGCTGGAATTCCAGGTATCAAAACAGAAACTCAAGTTGCCGCAAATCTGTAAGTTTTGGTTAATTTACAACTATGTAGTAGGGTTGGATCCATTCATTTTTTTTCTAATTTTGAAATTCAAATTCATTGCCTTTGAAAAAACGAAATTCAAATTCATTGACTTTGAAAAAACGAAATTCAAATTTATTGACTTTGAAAAAAAGAAATTCAAATTCATGAAGAATTCGTGAGCGGATTCAAATTCAAAATTCAAATTCAATCCAACTTACCAGTCACCAGTATACTCATCAGTGTCGCCACTCGTCAGCCACCTCTACTAATTCCATACTTGGTCAGCCAGATTATTATAATTATGCGTTTAAAACAAGAAATATTTTTAAGTACTGTAGGTTTTGCGAGTAGCAACTTGTTCAAAATATTTTCACTCAAGAAATGCGTAAAATAAATTTAAAGTGTAGCTAACTTCAAAAATGACAGTACAAGATGCAAAAAAACATAACTTTTATTAGAAAACACAAAGAACAATTAACGAAATCGAAGAGATAGAGCAAGCACACGAACAAATTTTTCACGGCTACAAAACATTTTTATTGCATTTTATAAGCAACAGCCTCTGAAACGTCTCCGCGCCCAGTGAAACCTTAGACCGCGCCTAGTGAAACCACTACTTTTGAGACCATAGATCAAACGCAGCTATTTTATATTCAAGATTGCTGCGCATAAATGTGCATTCTACTCTGCTGTATATGAGAGGAGAAAGCATCGTCCTGCCATCCGACCTTTATATTAATAATAAGCTACTGTAAATCGTTCTTATCTTGCACTTATAATTAATTTTACAAAAACATTTTGAAGTTAAACCTTCGTATCTTTTTTTTCTCTCGCCTGTTGGTGAAATAAATTAGCTTTACTGATCTCATGTGGAAAATTGCTGACGTAAAGACGAATTTCATTCTCGGCAACTTCATTTCAAGTTAAAATGCTATAAAAACCTTCAAAGATATGAAATCCGAGCGATTGAGTGTAAAGTCTATTCTCCAGCAGGTGTACTAGGGAGGTTACTGTGGCCCAAAAACAACGTCAAAGCGCCTTGCAGCGTCATAATTGCCATCATAAACTTTCTGTTGGCTTGATAAAATGTTATGGAACGTTTGCAACATTAACTGGTATAAACCAGTTACAAATTGCTACATTTGCTTTGTAAGGTTTAAATCGAAAAACTCGAAGTTCGTCAGTTGTTTAATCAAAATATTCGAATTCATTGACGTTGAAAAAACGTAATTCAAATTCATTGACTTTGAAAAAACGAAATTCAAGTTCATCAAGAACTCGTGTGCGGATTCAAATTCAAAATTCAAATTCAGTCCAACCCTAGTAGGGGATATTTTGCAAAATGGTCAACTTCTAGGCTAGAAGTTTTAACTTGGTAGCACTGAATGCCACTCTGCGGTCTCATTTTTGAGAAATACGGAGATGTTTTTGACGTGCTGTCGTTTGTCAGTATTTCGTGTTTAAGGGTTCCAACTTAGGGAGCTCCTTTGTCAAAGCAAATACTATCAATGAAGGTTGAAACAGGACTGTATAACAAAATCTCAGTTAAACGGTATATATTTAACGAACTGATGCTGTTTTGACTCCGAAACGTCATACTTCTTGGCCTCGCAACTCTTGTGTCTATTTTGAATATCACGAGAACCAGATCGGTTGACTGCATATATTTCTGATCGATTTAAATGTTATTCTTCCTTTCTATTTATTATTTTAAGCCCTAACTACGTCAAACAAGTATTTTTGTATTTTCACCTTATGATTCATTGTAATAACGTTGTACAAAGTTTTTAAATACTGTTTAAATGCTACTTAGCCAAATGCGCGAATGGCATTAGTACGGTAACGTCTACGATTTAGTACTTGTTGCTGTGGCAATGGACAAAATCTAATTGACTATTAATCTTGGTGATATACATTTTGGCGCGATAATTTTTCCCACGATTTCCAGGGAGCGAATTACCTTTGGCCAATTTCAACCCATACTTTATGACAAATAAACCAGGAGCGAATCCAAATAATTTTGGTGAGGGGGAAGAAATTTTGAATTACGTTAAATGTTAACTAAAATACAAAGACGTTAGACCCCAAAAAGGCCTAAATAAGCCCTTTGAAAAATGTTTTTGTCTGTGGCGTATTCAGAAACTTTTAGGGTGGGAGCACCAAAGTGCATATTGAGCATGAAAAAGGCTCTTGGATAGTCCGGGGGCATGCTCCCCCGGAAAATTTTGAAAATTTACATGCTGTAGTGGCCATTTTGGTACTTTTTGAACAATTTTTAGGCAAATTTTGATATAATTTTTTGCCCCTAAATCTGAGTGTTTAACCAAATATGATGCATTTTGTTCGTACATTTTCGATTATGCGTGCTTAGGGCCTAAGACTTATTGTTATCGAAAAGGTACAAAATTATCAAAAAATTGTTTTCATCAAAAACATGTCTGAAAATGGCTGGTGGGGGGGGAGGGATGCATCCTCCACATCCCTCCCCCCTGGATTCGCACCTGAAATAGGCTATAAAGTTCAACTTTTTGGCGGTGACGAAACTCCTTCATTGAGTATTTTTGCTGCCTGCTCGCACCCTTGCGGAGTTGTGCGTATAAGTTTTCAAAGACTTGCTTCAGCTTTCAGAAACAATCTGGTAAATGAACGCTATCAACTAACTATAGCCCTGAACAGTTAGTCGGTGCCAAAAAAAGAACCGTGTAACCCTTTGATTTCTTTCTGGTCATTTTAAAAATAGCGCTGACAACTCTGCATGCAAAATACTGAATTCGTTTCCACATTTATGCTGAATTGTTGTTTGTAGTAAGATGTTAGTTACAGTTCCCATTGTTATAGGCGGCCTAAGCCAAGCGAAGAGACCACATATCCTATCACTTGTGGTCCCAACCGTGCCGAACTTGTGTGGAAACGTTTCATCTGTCCCGGAATCAACGCAAAATGCGTCAAGGTATGTTGATAAAGGTATTACGTAATGTAGTTGCGTCACAACGCGTCATCGATTGGATTTTCGTCGAACTAGGGACAGTTTTGTTATTTATCTCGCTTTTCGTTGAAAAACGGAAAAGTTCCGCACATTCATTTCGAAAATATCTGCAGAAAGTGTATTTGAGCATCTTTTGTTCTTTTGACCTCGCGTATTTTTTAACACCCGCTCTCGACGGTACGCTTTTTCTTGACATATTTAAACGCACTCAGTCTTACACCGGTCCTTTGTTCTTTTTTTACACTTGCGTGTAATTTGACTGATGATCACGCTAAAGACCTTTCAACGTGTTTATCTTTCGAGTGAAGATTAAAATGCAGATTTTAAAAACCATTTAAAAGATATTTTTGGCTCACATTTCATTTTTGGTTCTAAATATAGCGTGAGTCTAATAACATCAAAAAACATTCGCTGGATGGTGGTAGACCTGTGATTGCATTTGCCTTTGTTGTTGATTTGCCTTTGTTGAAATTTCATTTTCCTAGTTCTTAGCTTCAACATTTCATAAGAGAACTGATTGCATTATTTTGTACTAAGGCTGCAGTGTCGATTTTTCAGCTGCCTGAAATATAACGTTATGCGGGATAGGTATGTCGCTGCATACACTAGCTATTTAACTATGTCTTTCGTGCTTAGATAAATCTGGCAACATTTTAAAGCAATTGTTTTTAATGGTTACATTTTATGCTAAATTCAAAAATAGCATCTTTTTTCAACTTGTATTTTTTTGGTCAGCATGCCCAATCTACATAATGCCATTGTCTTCACGTTGCTATATTTTGGAATTTTTATAATTAGGACCTACTTTAATGCTGAGAAGCACCAGCCTTGCTGGCTCCTACAACACTTGTGTTTTCTCCTTCAGCTTCTAGATTTTATATTTTAGTTTTCATAAATGACAACGCAATACTTTTATCAATGCAGAGTTTCTGATGCGACTTTTCGGCGTTGCTAGCTGGCTTGGTTTCGCATTGATTTTTAGTATGCTTTTACTATTGATTTTCTGCCGTGGTGTAGCTAAAGGCCTTCGTCGCTCCGTGCCATTGTAATTTTGCCATTTCATAGTAATGGAAAGTTTGCAGATTTTTGTTGGAATGAAGTGTCTAATTGGTTATTTTGAACGCAGCTAAAAATTTACCGAAAATTCCACCACTTTCACAACTGGGAAAAATTTTGACGCGGTGGCGCGCCAAAATAAAATTCCCTTGCTACAGCTAAAGGTTTCAATGGGTATACTTTACTTTCCGTCATAATGAGTAAATCTGATTGCTGAGTTAGGAAAACTATTTTATTGCCAACCTATCTATCATTTCATGTTTTCTTATATTTGGTTCAATTTCCTGTTTTTATGACGTCACTTTGAATTGTGTACCGATTTATTTTGATGTTTTGAGGAACTACGTAAAGATTGTAATAAGTTGTGCCAACACGCCTGTTTTAAGTTCAAATTTTTTGAAGAACGCTGGTTATATTTGACGTACCGGTAACTCATAAAATTGCAAAATTTTTCCTTTCACTATTGATATGATAGTTAGCTTCATGCGTAGATTAAAATCACTTACCTATTGCTACATGAACAAAATCGCTATATGCTTCAGGAAATTTTATAGTGATTTTGTTAACTGACATAAACGTTAGCTATTCCTCCTTTAAAGCAGTGGCTATCGGATATGGTAAAAAGATAGACCCTTAGCTCCTCTAAAGTAATGGCCGTAATAGTAGACTTGATATTGAAGACTTTGGCGGAAGAAACTAGGCGTAACTTTGATTCGCCTACCTTGCATAGTTCTCAGATTTTTGATCAAGCAGCTCAATGAAATGTTTTTCAGTGTGGCGACAACTGGTTCACCCCCAAAGAATTCGTGAATTATGCTGGAAAATCTACTTTAAAAGATTGGAAACGAGCTATTCGCATCAATGGGATCATGCTCAGGTATGTAAAATCCATGAACAAATAGCTGTAGTCCTATTGCTCTTGTAACACCATCAAAGTTTAAGACTGGCTAAGGGTCACTGCTGAAAGAGGTTGTTCTGCCGGAGTAAGTAGCAGTGGGTATATGCTATGCATTGCAGCGTTAACTGGCTATGCTCATCGGCGTAATTAAGTCAATTTCATGAATGTGAATTTAAATTATTCTAATAACTCCAAGCGATTTTCCTCGAAGAGTTAATAGCAAATGTAAGGAGTTACGAGCTCACGTTTCGTTCTTGCAATACGTTCTACAGCTATTCCGTATACTTACATAAAGCGTCGAAAATATAGTTATTTATAATATTACTTGCGAATCACTTAGCGCGGACGTGCGTTTTAATGACTTTAGCATGAGCTGTGATTATTTCTTAATTTTTACGAGGATTCAACGTCGAAATACAAGCGCTCTTTGACACCCGATTTCTAAAATGCAAATTACTTGCTATTCACGCTTTTTAAGTTTGTTTACAACTTACTTTACACAGGAAGTTCTAACTAAAAGTGCACTAATATTTTTGAATTATGTTGTCTCGCACGATTAGTCGATTACTAATAATCGTTCAAGTGTATATTTTGATTAAAATTTGCCCGAAGTTTCCCAGGGTTCAAAGAAAGGCTGATCCAAGTATTTGCCTTGACTTTGAGTTTTCATAGTTTATTTTGCACCAAAATAGCGAACACTTTGATTTATATTTACCTAAAAAACTTTTTTTTCCTATCGGCATTTTTAAGCAGAAGTTTGCCCGAAATTTCTCATTTTTCTCAAATTTCGCGCTTAGGGAAAGTAACACTAGAACTTTGAAAACCTCTATCCCTTGAAGCTTCTTATTGTATCAGACATGGGAAGCTCTATTTTTTGTGAAGAAAACGTTTACCATGTTTGATTAAATATTGGTGAACAGTAGTCAGTTTTTTGACTACCTTCCCTGAAAACCATCGGTATAACCTGCAGTGTTACTGGTAGACCAACGCATTGCTGTTGGTCAATGCTTAGAATAAAACTAGTTCATCTGCTACGGAAGCCGTTGCTCGGGAAGTTAAAGAGTTTGCATTACAATAATTATCTTCTGTTTTTATCTCAAAATAAATCATCCAACACAGATTTCACGACAGCGTTGACAGTTATTTTATTCGGGCTCCAAATTACCAGTAGATAAAACTCTTCTAGAATTTAAAACAGTGGTTCTCAACCTGTGGTACGCAAGGCCGTTTCAGGTGGTACGCGACAAACTTTGGCGTTTCGCGTAGAAATGAATTCAAACTTTTATTGAATCGTTGTTGCAAAACAGCATTGTTGAGTAGTTTATGACAACACCATTACCACCTTGCCGGTCTCTTTCTTACGCGCTTTGTTGTAATTTCATGGCATCGATTTAGTAATGGGTATGTAGCTTTCAAGAAGAGATGCTGCGATGTGGCTAAGCACGACAAGAGAGCCTGAAAGCAAGTGCTGGTTGGCTTCTTAGGTCGTTTTTTGTTATGCATTGTGAATCCGGCTGGTGACCACCCTAGTAACGGGGCCACCTCGACAACACGACTCCCAGACTTTTTGATAGTTCCAGTGGAGGTCGTGTTGCCGGGCTCCACATCTCACTGCACTTTATATGTAGGATTTTAGAGCAATATCCATTATGCCTTTAATTAGTTGTGATTTTTCTCAAAAATGTCAAAGCGAAAGTGTAACCCTGAATACATTCAGTATGGGCCATGACAAGCATGAAAACCTCCGGTCAAAATCGACTTTATGCACCTGGACATGGATTCCGATGTGCCGTGAGCTCGGTCCGATCCCGCATTGATCAGCCGGTTGCGAAGAAATAATTGCAACCCTCACATTAAATTTGGTGTCGTTATATGTATTTTTTATTTTGCAATAAATTTTGAGTAAGTAAAAAATCCTCGATCACTTGGTGGTACGCAACGGCAATGTAACCCCTTCCGGTGGTTCGAGGTAAGAAAAAGGTTGAGAACCACTGATTTAAAAAGAGTATAATCATTCGCTTGACCTTAGCGTCTGGAAATACATCTTGAAGTGTCAAGAAGTGAAGGGAAATTTTGCGTTGTGGCAAATACTTCTAGCAAAAGTCACATTTCGTGGTAGAGTGTTACTCACCTCGCAAATCATGCTTGGCTAAAATGAGAGTAAAGAGCTTGCGTCAGCAGTTCTCTCAACAACAACGTCTCTGTGTAAATTCACATAACTCTTCACGTGTAATTTAACTGCTTAATTCGCTTCGTTATGTTGAACATAAAAACAAGAATGCAGAGCTATTCCCATGACGCAGACAAAGTTTATAAGAATGCTGCTCTTCCCACTTGGGCCGAACTTGTTTTTTGCCTTTACTCGCTTCTACAGCATCATTAAATAAGTATTAATTACAGATAATGAGTAGTCATGCCAGTGAACGCTGCCCGGATGCTATAAAATAATTTTCCGAATATCAATTTATTTTATATTTGTTGTTTCTTTTGCACCTAAATGAAAGTTTTTTTTTTGAAAGTTTCAGGTCTTCCGTGTAAATTGATTTTCGATACTTCAAGGGCTGGGAAATATGGTGGTTTTTTTTTACGAGCGAATCAAGAATAAATGGTTCTTGATTCAATTTTCGCTTAGTTATATTTAAGTAAATCGTCAACTGGTGTTTTTTACGTATGGAATTTAATTGTCCAGCAAAAGCAACACGTTAGCGTTGTTAAACGGCTGTGACCTTTAAGATGTAAGTAGAAAGGGAGCCGTGATGGCGTTTCTGTAATTTGACGTTTTTCGATTTGCACCCGTTGAGTTTTCGGTTTGATTTAATGTCAAAACTGTCCTGTTAGATTCAAACACAGTTCAAGGATTAAATCGTGACCAGTTTCGCGAAAAATTCTGAAAACTTGTGGTTTGTGCAGGCGCTTGATTGAAAACGGAGAATTGAATTACTATGAACATGAAACTAACTGCTCAAATCAATGCCGAAGCAATAAAAACAACACTTCGTTTGATAGTGGTGGCGAAAGATCGTTTGGTTCGTTTGATGCTGATTCGAGAGAAACTAATGGCAAAGAGGTAAGTAATAAAACGTATGAAGTAACTTAGCTAGGTTAGTTGAATACTTAAGTCAGAAACTAACTTAAAAAATGTAAAATTTCAGGCTGCTTTGCGTTTAGTTTTAAACAGCTTTCCCGAATAGGTTTGTTCATTGTGGAGATTCCTCCTGACTTAAACTAGCTAAAATAAAACATGAAGCGGTGCTCAGATGGGGTAAGACGATTACTTGGACTTCATAGTTAATAGTTATATTAGGTACTGGAGTCACGTTTCGATATTCCAACACTAAGCACTCAGAAACAATTGCTATCATACTCATGGTGAGTGGTTTATCCAACAAAAGTTAGTTCAGGCCCGCATGTTACTGAATGCTAAGATGTTTCATAATTCTGCTTTTATTTTGCCCTAGGCAGCGGCTTACTACTGCATTTCGGTGTTCTTATTAAAAATAAACTGTATTTTGATAGATCGAAAATACACGAACTCGGAAATAACCTACAACGCGTTTATTGGTTTTAGGAAACCATTACGTCACTACAACAACTGAAAATATTGACGTCACGAGCTAACGTGCTGGTCTTTTTAAGCGCTCCGTAGTCAAAAATAGCGTTTTGTTATACATGTATTTGACCGGTTTTTATTGACTGTAGTGGTCAATTATGATTCTATTTTGAATTTTAAATATTTGAGAACTAAAATTGAAAAAACGTTTTAAAATTTTATATAAAAACTTTTGTAAATAACTGTTTTACGTTTAAAAATGAAAACTGCTGGTGCTGACGCATACGAAAAATATTTTGCCATAACGTTGGCAAGCGCAATTGCAGAGCGTTGTTATTCGTACGATACGACGTATGTGCGGTTGCGCACGTTCATGCACACACACTATCATGTCACTTGACTTTTTCATTGTATGAGAATGACGTGCGAACGGAAGAAATTGGATTTCAACTGTGGCCGCCATCGCCAAAAATGGATGCCCGGCTTTCTTATAACACGTCCGTCTATTTGCTTATCTTACTTTGATATCTTTGTCTTAGTTTAGTAAACGATAGATTGCGTTTATAGAGCTTACGTGTGGCGTTTACGTATGTGACTCTTAACTAGCATTTAATATTTCTGCTCTCGTAAAGGTCACGTGCTCGTAATGACGTCACATTCATTGCTTAATGTCGATTTAATCAGAAGTTCATCCGCAAAATTATGTGAATGTTGTCAAATGCGTTTCGAAACTTACGTCTAAGCCGGGATTTTGGCAGCTAGCCAAAGTGTAGTAAGGCTATTTTAACTGTTCATAAACTTATGATGGCAATCTTCAACCCTTATGATTGGACTATTTTGGTCACTAGCGGTTTTTGAGGATGCCCATGGACTGCTGTTCGTAAAGAGCAAGACAGCTTACTGATTACTGAAAGAACAAGGAATTCTTATTGTTGTTTTTTCGATTACTCCCACTCTTCAGGAGCAAATATGCTGATTTAACCAGTTTTTGCAACTTAAATAATGATAGTAGAGAGTAAATAGGCAGCTATGAATATAGACTGACAAAAAAAAATTTAAAGAATATTATTTTGAAGTTTATTTAACAGTAATTCCAGCTGCTTAAGGTGAAAATTTGGCTCGAGTTTTCTGGGAGGTGTAAATTGCTTTTCTCTAGCTACTGTAAAGTCATCACTGAGTTAGATGTTGTGTTGATAGAAGTGCGTTTCACCTGCAGATAGCTTTCTGCCTGTTTTGCGAAATGAAGCAGTAATGTTTGGGAGAAAAGAAATCCGTTGTGTAAGCTATTTTACATCATAACGCTTCATTATTTGTGAGCATTCATCCATGAAAAATCTGACGTGCCAAATGATGTTATCTGCCACTCTCCATCCTACTGTATTTTTAGTCATCTCTTCTCCCAAATATCTTCTAGGTTTTTTACTTACGTTGCGACGAAATTGAATAGTAATCGTCGTTCTAGAAGTGATTTCAATGTAGTTTAAAAAGTTTGTTCAGTTAAGCTTTGAAGAGATTACGGTGCGTTCAACTTTAGACGTGTTAGTTCAATAAACATAATGCAAATTGACGCGGTCTTCAAAAAGTGCTATCTCCTCAGCTTAGCGCCAGGGCAACATAGCTCCAAAGAAACGCCGCTGCGGTGTCAAGACGTTGGCGACAGTGTCTGATTCGACCGAACAGGGAATCGAACCCAGAACCTCCCGCACCGATAGCTATGTTTTTAATCACTACGCGTACAAGCCGGTTTTCAGTAACATCTTATGCAATTAAATAAGCTTCCACTATATTTGAATAAGATATTGATGACAGTGCCCAATGGCAATGAAACTTTTATCCAGGAAATGAAGTAACTGATTGGGACTCCTTGTCTGCACAATCTGGAAGTAAGGCCTAATTTGAATTCCGGTCAAGATTCCTTTTGGATATCCCGCAATTTATCAGTAGAAACACGTTGAAAACACTGCATTGAAGGGGTGTTTGCGTACTTTGCTGATAATGGCGTGTAGTATTATATTGCGAAAAAGTTACTTTAGAAAGCCGGTGATACATTTTTGTCTTGCCTTGCTGCAGTTTATTTAACTTGCAGATGATATAAAATGTCAGATTTTAGCTTTTACGTGAATTTGTTTCCCGGATATCAGATTAGATTAGATTTTTGCCGTAGTTCTGTGGTTAAACTTGTTGCAATGACTTCGCTAAATTGAGAGCTGATATTCGATAGAATTGAGCGTTGGATTGTAAAGTTTTAAGAATTTTATCGTTTGAAATTAGTGAAACATGGAATTTTTTAAATGAAATCGCGCAGTTAAAAACGGTAGGTTTGGACAAAATATTTATGTGTTTGGAGTGTCTGATCTCTGCAGCTTGCTCGAGTACCGAAGCTCAGGTTGTAAATTTTTTTGCAAATAAAACAAATCGGAAATTTTTGAAAAGATTATTTTTATCATATTATTTCTTATTTGAGTTCTTTGAGATGGCGTTTTACATGTCAGTAAGCCAAACAAACTGAATGAGTGATCATAAGTCTGAAACAATTTTCTGTAAGTTAAGACATTAACAATTTTCGTTGGAACAGTTTTGAGTTTGTTGTGTTTTTAATTCGTTTGTAAAACAATAACTGAATCTTTTGTTTGGCGTAGCACTCGGCGCAACAACTTTTGGATAGTCACTATACACTTAATAAAAAAATCACTTCTTGGTGTAGTCTATTATACTAAATACGCAGCACATGGTCTATCTGTTATTTGTATGAGTTACACGCTCTATTTGTGGGTCTTTCGTCAGACTGAGCCACTACGGCTGGTAGACAGCACGACCCTACTGAAAATTTATCCTTTTTTGCGAGGAAACTGTTGGTATTGTGTAACGAGCAGCAGTTGGTGTGGTTGTGTTGTGTGAGCAGTGAGATGTGACACTAAGTAAATGCTTTTGTCTTCCTTGATTGAACGCTCTGAGATGAGACTTATTGAACTCATGACGCGCATTATCGCATATGACGAGTAGAAATCCTAACTTTTGTAGCCTACTATTTTTCAGCCTTCTGTGGACAACCCTACCGTTTCTCTGTCTCACTCAAACAGTGAAGATCTTCACCACTTCCCCAATAAAAAACCTAATTTATCGGCTCTGTATCACAAAACCCATGAGAGTAAGTGTTTTTGCAAATTTATCTTAGTACGCAAATAAAGCTTCAGAGTTGACTGCGCGAATCTTTAACGCTTTCAATTGTAATTGAATCGGCAATTTATTCCATGTAAGATTGTATTCTACCTGATAATTCCATGGAGAGGTTAGGCACAATTGATTGGTATCTTTACCGGAGATACGCGGTCCTGCAGAATGCTTTACCTCGGGTACTTAAGTCATTAGTAGGCTTGTCAAATGGGCGAAATCGTAGTGTTCAAGTTTTCTTAGACCCACGTTTTCTCGCATGTTAGCGTCGAGGTGTAATTAAAGACTAGCGGAGAGAAACAGCCCACTTTGGTTTGAGTAAAGACTTCTAAGCTACTTTGCTAGTGATAATAAACGTACGCAAGCATTCGAGTTATGGATGAGCAGTGTATCTATGTTTCCTGTGCGTGTTATCGTAGATTTGTCTACACCCTCATTGGTCAGGAAAAGTAACTTAACCAAACCTTTCTCCGGCTAACGGAGATGGTGGGATCGACTTTGTTGCAGCTATTCTCGCTTTTTCTTTCCAGTTTGTTTGGGTGAGGGCTCTTCACCTTTGTCCCAATCAAACGTGACTACTTGGTCCCAAATTAAACATAATCGCGATTGCGCTATTAGTACTGATCCACGATTTTAGTAATTGCTGAGTAAAACAAAAACTTTAATCTTCCACCAATTTTTGCGTTTGTTTCTGATTTGATACATTTGAGAACACCGTAAGCTTATGTGTAGATGCAACAAGCTTACCGGGTCGTAATTCGCTGGAACGTTCGAGTTCCGAGGACTCAGGCTTGGCTGCCTCCCCACATCTTGACAGCATGTTGATGCGAGATGCTCCTGTTACATTGGAAAAACTACAAGGTGGGTGGTGTCTTGTGTGATATAAAGAAGTTGCTACTTCTTCCAATCAAATGGCTCTCTGGCGTGATAACGAATTTTTGTCCAACAAGAAAAAGCGCTTGTAATGAAACTAAAAGTACTGAGTGATGCGTTATTGAAAAGCATTTTTAAGTTAAAATACAATATAATAATAGACGATGCTAGACAATTTTTGCTTACCCAATGTTGCTTTACAACTTCGTGGCTATAGTGCATGCAACTGTGTCCAACTGTAAATATTTTGCATAGCATTACCTTGTTGTCATACTATTTTGGTGTTTGCTTGCGTAGTAGTGACTTACTTCTTCCATGACTCATACGGTGTAGCGTTAATGCTAATTATTTGATCATTTATTTGTAAATTGCCGTCTATTAAACCTTTTAAAGTTGACGTAATTGATAATTGTGTTTTATTCGGCACTGCTCAACTTATGCGAATCTACTAACACTTCAACCTTAATGCTGCGAGCTTCTTTCTGTCATGGTTCCCCAGGGAGCATTCTTTGAACTCGTATGGCACGCGATTTCAAATTAATAAATTATTGCTTGCCGCTTAATGGTCTATTGCCGCCATGACGATTAGATAAGATTTCTCTTTATTATTTTTTTCTACAAATTTGCTTAGAACTTGAACGCGCACTTCACACAGCACGATTGCTTATTTGGAATTAGTTAGATTGTTCAAAACTTTGCTGTTTCATAAGTTTTGCGCTAATGTGTAGCCTACATAAGAGTATATGACATAACACTTTTTTAAGTTACAGGAACGTAATATTTTCATTTTAAAAAATCGCTTTTTTTCGTTTTAGTTTCAAAGCTAATAGCGATTACAGGAACGTGATATTTTCATTTTAAAAAATCGCTTTTTTTCGTTTTAGTTTTAATGCTGATAGCGATTCTGTATAAGTTTGCTTAAAGTATTTTGATATTTATACTATATGTGAGATAGGCTAAAACTTTTTGTATGTTTTTGCAACAGTGTGATATTGTGTAGTGAACATAATTTCAATGCAATCAAATTCATTGGACAGATACTGCAGCGGTGGCGTGTCACTGGCACCGTTGATCCAACTGCGTTAAGTTTTCTCCGCACCTGAGTTCTTTCTTAACCTGGTGACCGTGAACCCTTAGAAGTCCGTAAATCCAGATACAAATGCCCCATGAATATCATCTTCTAGTACAGCTGTTTTATGTTAGCCGCTGCATTGTTTTGTAGGAAGAGGTCCGTATGTTTTGCTGGAGTGATTTAAGGGTAAAAAAAATACTCTACAATCACAAAGGTTAAACCCCAATAGTAAAACTACTTTAACTGAGATTGTGTTTGCAGATTTGGAACGTTTTTGGAATGGTGTGGCTCGATTAGACTTTTTTGACGAAATAGTCTGTGACGTCATGACGCAAATACGTAGTCTCCACGGCCGAGCGAAGGTCGCAGGTTGCATGAACGTGGAAGGTAAGCCGCCGAGAACGACAAGGTTGGAAATAAAATCAATAAATTTTGTGCGCATTGTTTCTGTGTTTGGCTAGAATTCTGTTTTGAAGTTGATTTTCGTTAATACTGCTTAAAATTGCGACAAACATTTCTATTTGCCTTCTGAAGCCCTGTTAATATTCTGTGTTTAAGCTGACGTCTAATGAAAAAACGTACTTATTAGATCGTGATATGTTTAGCGGTGGTGATTTGATATTGAGTATATACGACTGTGTTTTTAAATCGAAATGATTTTGAGTTTTAGCATGATTTTAGAATACGCTGTAAGACTTCGTAGATTCATGTTTTTTCCTGCTAACATTAACGCGTATTCGAAACTTCGTTTTGCGATAAAGCCTGAGTTTTTTTATACAAAGTCTTTCAGTGACTTTCTAACCCCAGTTTGCAATAATCTTCCGATTTTTTGCACATGCGCGCATGTAGTTATCGGAAATATTGCGTTAAACGTGCGTCGCGTAAGCGTCATTGCAAAATAGGTCATAGTCGGATTTTGGCCGCTTTGCATTACCGGACGAAGTAATTCATAACGTACTGCTGCTGCTTCAGTTTGATCATAGCATTGTCTTATAAAGCTTAAAATGAGTCTCGAAAACGTAGCACATGAACAACAGGCGCTAATTGTATTTTCGCCCTGTATCGAGTTTTGAACGAGTCAAAACTATGTCATGTGTGTAGCCTACTACAATTTGAGTATTTCGAGTAGTCATTTCCCTGAATTTGTTTCGCGCAAAGTTTGTTGCGTGTAAGGCGTACTCGACGGTACTCGATTATTGTGTACGTGACTTGGCCTAGCCGAAAAAGACAATGGTGCCATATCTGGCCTTGTGAAACTAGCTACTCGTACTACAGCCTATTGTAATTTCAAAAGCTTCGTAGAGCTTTTTGAATTATAGTTACTCAAGCTATTGATGAATATCTATTTTAATAAGGTGTAATCCATGAACAATTGAAAACTTTAAAGAATAATAAATAAACTAAGAAGAGCCTTTTATTTTTATCATTCTTTTTCTAATATTTCCATCTTTGAAACATCATTATATTACTGCATTTTAATATACTGCACTTGTGATGTCGCCGTTCGAGCGATACCAGTAGTTATTTGCTTAAAATCTAAATGGTAAAAAGCTCACAGTTTAATCTATGAGTATGGCATGTCGTCACTTGCCTCAGAAATACACCTGCAAGTCAATTAGTGATTTACCGGCAACTTTTAAATGCTGCAGCATAGCCCTTTCGGAAATTATCGCAGGCCCCCCTCAAAAAGCGGGCAGTTTTAGAGTAATGGTATCCGAAAATTTAGACGTACGTTAATTTCTGACGAGAATAATGCAGTTTGTATTCAACCTTGATTTTTTATTGCAGACGTTATAATGCTGACCAACCTCGTCAATTCGATGGAGATGTTTCCCAATATTGTCCACAGGGTGTCGCTGCACAAACACAAGGTCGAAAAAGAGACCGAAGAATCCTCCCACACAATACAAGGTCGGGGACCAAAATCAAGTAACAACTTTTTCACAATCTTCTACATTCTTATTACCGTCATTTATGACCAATTAACCATGCATTGCGTACCTTGACCCAAATAGTGTTAAAAAGTTACTTTTTGCATTTCTATTAAAACTTATTGGTAGCTGCTTGCTATCTGCATTGTGCATGCAATAAAAACAAACGATTGCTTGTTCTAAACATTGCTGTTGTAAGCCGTTAAATCTGCCTTATGTCCTACTGCCGATATTGTCGAGTAAGATGAGAGATCGCAACTGTGTTGGTATGGACATGTGACTCGAATACTCCAGGAAAGAACCGCCAAAAAAACTTCTCTGTTCAACACTGATTGGTCTAAGGCTTAGAGGCCGTTCCAGACTCAATGGCGAGACTACGTAGAGAATCTTAGTTGTTCTCGCCTTGGCATCCCAGCAGAGCATCTGTCCTTTGTTGCAGAGGATCGAGGTGCTGGGATGCTCCAACTCGAGCTGCTGCTCCCGCGACTCCCAAGGATAAGCGGATTTCGAAAATGAATGAATGAACGATGTAGCCAACTTGTAGCAGCACCTTCCGAGCCTGTATTTATCGAAATTGAGCGTCAAGACAGCTAATTCACCTGACCTGAAAAAGCATGCATTCGTTTCAGAAGTATCAAGCATTTTTAATTTTCGATTGCTAATATTTACGGAACTTCATTGCTCTGAGCAAAACTAGTTGCCTGTCACCTTTTTGACTTGTTACATTTGAAACTAGGAACGTTTCAAGGTAGTAGAGTTGTTTTTAACGACATATAACTCCATAGGTCACTATAGATATCACGATTGCCTACCTCACTAGTGATTAAAGTTGCCGGCTTGTCTAGTTTGTTGTTCGGGAAATGACTTGATTATTTACTAATTTCATGTTGATAGACGTGGTTACGGCATTTTTTTCCGAAAGAAATTTTGCACTACACGCATTTGGAATCAACATTAAACCCAGCTCATCTTGCTTATTTGACGTGATTTGTAAATGTGTAAATGTAAAATTTCAAGTAAAATAATTATGTCCGATGAGCGTCATGCCTCTCGGTCTAGATCTGCATCCAACTTTTGCTGTTTGGAAATTGTGTTAAAATAATTAACAGTGGGTTTTAGCTGACGCGTAGTCGCATACCCATATCAGCTTGACAGTAATTCGAACACGAAAAATCTTTTGTGAGTTGTATTCGTTCCATCTGCGGAAAAGCCACTGTTTCGACCTTGGTAGATGTCACCAGCGTGATCTTAGGTGAAGAATTTCAAACATCGAATTAAGCACCGGCATTGTCGTTTATGATGTTTTGCAAAGACTCACGTTATTCTCTGTCTTTTGCAGTAATATTGTTCTTGTTTAATAATCTGGTGTTATTGTGGATAGAGTTGGAGAAGAAACTTGCAGAGCAAAAAAAATATGATCAAGATTTAAAGCGAAAGTCCCGCCATCTTGACAACGTGATGCTGTTAACACCAAACGAGAAACGTCAGAAACGAAATATTATTCGAATCGGGAGACAAAAAGCTGTCGAATCCAGGATACCGCCAGGTAAGAAATAACACTAAAATGGTGGTCCGTTCACTTCAATAAACGAATTCATCATTTGTTATGATGGAATATATAGGATAGCCGCTAGCGAGCATACCGGTACCTCATAATCAAATTTCAAAATTAATCTAGTCCTAGACCAGAGGCTTTTATCTATGGTTTATGAAGATCCTAAAGCGATGCAAAGATGCTTTAACAGGTCCGTATACCTAAATGCGTGTACGAATATTTGCATGACTTTTAATATTAGTCGTTATGTATTTCTTATTAAGTAATTCGTAGGTTTTATGAGAATATTTTTGTGGAGTCCTCACCTAAAAATGGATAAGAGCCACTGTTACAAAACTTGGGATGACCGTAATTAATTTTTAATAAGTTTTGCAGTATTGTAATCAGCCCCAACTTTTCAGGTCCATCGTCACAGAGTGTCCCAGGGACTGACATACGCGAGAATGTGATGTTAGCAGCGGCCAGTCGGGCTGGGATAGGACAGCGAGATATGTGGCCAG
This sequence comes from Trididemnum miniatum, assembly GCA_964006365.1. Classification (NCBI taxonomy): domain Eukaryota; kingdom Metazoa; phylum Chordata; class Ascidiacea; order Aplousobranchia; family Didemnidae; genus Trididemnum; species Trididemnum miniatum. Next base: position 14,122,734 of record OZ023247.1, on the reverse strand, counting down.
GATCGGCCGTGCAAGTCGACTCACTAGCTCGGGTAAGTAGCAGTAAAAAGTGTCGTAAACTGATTGTTTTACATCGTCATCAATTGTGAATTTCTTTTGCCTAGAAATTCTAGGTCTGTCGGCCTGAACAGCTTCAGTTCTATTTTTGATTATTCATAGAAACTGGCCATTTTAGAGAATTTAATAAGCAATAACTTTATCGTTTTAGCGTAAGCACCGAGCTAGATAATGTCTTAAGATTTTTTAAATTTTCTATGCAAATCATAATGCGGAACGTTAAATGCGTCAAAATGACGTTGTCTTGTACACAAGGAAGTAGATGAGAACTTAGCGCAAAACGTGTTATTGCTGTCAAATCATGAAATTTATGCAACTTGCGTAGAACATAGCAGATAGTTAATCCATCATCCATCGCTTATACCGGTATGCTGTATTACCATTGTCCATTATGCATTAACCATCAACTAGTAGTTAGTCTCAAAAAACCCTAAAACTTACTTGTTCAGTTGTCCACCCTATGTTTTGACAGTGGTTGTGTGCTGACAAGCAGGCAGTAAGCGTATATGTGTTTTGTCGAATATTTATCCTTCTATCACGAGAAAGCGATCAATGCGCTTTACGAGCTCGCTTAGGAGTTGCCGGCCACCTGTCTAGTGTCTACCACACCAAGATGGGGAATTCCGCTAAGTGCCTTTTCCAAACGACACAACAAGTAAACTTGCTGGCTTGTTCTCCACACTGTGCTTTTAATGCTGAGCGTCAAGCAGGAAAGCTGTGAATACCAATTTTAAAGTCATTGGTCTTGCCCGACTTGGGATCAAACCCAAGTCTGTAGCTCGCAAGGCGGACGCTTTTACCACTGGGCCATCTGAGCTGTTTATATTTTTTATATTGCATATTTTTTATAATATTTTACGGGTTTAACCATACGCATTTAGGAAGTGTATTTTTGAAATAGTTGGAGTTCTCACCCGGCCGGTTAGCTCAGTTGTTAAGCGCACGCTGTCAGTGCTGGAGGTCTGGGGTTTAATTACGGGGTCGGTCAAAGTCGGCACAGTGTCGCCAACGGCTCGCCACCGTTGCAACGGTTCTTCGTTGGTATGTTGTTCCCACTACGCGTTACACGCCAGGGCGTAATAACGCGAGTATAATGAAGATTTGATTTTTAAAATATAATGGAAAACAGCCTCTTAAGTCATGGGTTCTGAAACTGTTCACGAAGGTGATTGAAGGGGTTTGTAAACCCAAAAGCAAATACGGTGTTGGGGGTCCAGCAGCGAAAAAAGCGTAAAGCAACACTGTTATAAATCTACCCAATTAATTTTGAAAGATCTTTTATCGTACTTTTTCCTCCCGTTTGTGAATTTATTAAAGTTTTAATTTATTGGTCATGATTTCTGTAATTACTGCATTGCACATTTGTTACTGTTTAAACCGCATGCTTTTCATAACGTGTTTTATCTTCATAGTTTCAGGAGATTGAGCGAAAAATAATTTTAGTTGTTAACATTTTGAAAAGTGCAGTTTATCATGTTTAGGTCGCTGCTTCTTCACAAATGGCTGCCCACGCCGCCAACACTGCCCAAGCCGCTATATCCGCCGGATTACCTCCTTTCACTATTTTTCCTCCCATCCGCACGACTCCGGACGGACTTGTCTCCTCTCCCCTGCATCAAGCTTTCGTCCCTTCATCTCAAGGTTCACGCGAGAGCACCCAATCTCCGAAAAAATGATGACGTCACTTCGTACGCCATGGATGACGAATATAAACGCTGCTTCTTGGAGACGAGGACATTTCCTCAAGCGGTGGATGAGCGCCGCAGTTATCTATTAAATGTTGCATATTTTTTATTAGGCATTTTCTGTTTCGGGCTTTCACATAACGCGCTTACCCTTTTTGTACATTTGTATGACGTCATTGCTTTGCGTATCCCTTCTTGCTTTGTACCTGCAATGCCACTCCGCTACACCAGGGTTACAAGCGGTCACTTCTCATTGATTTTTTCTTCCGTTTTCATCTTGTCTCTACTCTTTTTTGAACACATAAATCGTGACGTCACACTGTCGCAAATTCTTTTTAGACTTTGGTTTTGAGCAAATACACTTTCGCTGTAATTTTGTCTTATTTTCTTGTAACAAAGATGTTCAAATGAATTCGTTTGTGATCAAATTTGTATGTATTTTAGTCAACCTGCAGTACATCCACTGGTAAGCTAGACAAAGAAACAGTTTCCAACTAGTTGGACAAAGTAACTGTAAACATCCTTCATCATCGGTCACAACTCGCAGACTTGCCTTTTTTGCAATTAACAAGTTGTAGGCCCAAATAAAAGTAAATCCATGCATGCGAATCGTATCCAGTTATGGGATTCAGCCGGTTCTACAGAACCGTCTTCAATTTTATTAGATCAGCGAACGGCCAGCATTACTGTAAGTTGTTTATTCTTGTATCAATAGTTGAAACAAAGCGGGCTGGAAATATAACTTTTGTAGCCTAATAGAATCGGCTGACAAAGAATTTGAATGCCACCACTGATCGTGCACCCAACACCCAAACTATCACCGCTTTCAAAGCCAAAAAAGTAATGACTTTCTGACTTTACAAATGATCGTTTTGGCTTGAATCCCAAATTACTTAGATGTACTGGCGAGGGTTAGGTTAGGGCTACTCTAACCCTAAGTGGGACTGAAGAAGTTTTAGTAAAACTTCTAAGCGTGATCATTTTCGGCATATCAATAACTTGCATTTTAAAGCCTAACCTAACCCTCGCCAGTCTACTGGAGTAATTTGGTTTTCAAAGCCAAAACGATCATCTGTAAAGTCAGTAAGTCTTTTTGAACTTCGAAAGCGGGAGGATCTGCGGACTTTTTCTGCATTTGAAAGCGGTGATCCATAAGTAATCGGGTGGATCGTATCCTGTACCTTTGAATATAACCCGTTCTTGTTCAGACCAGGGTGATACTTATAGAATTCTATTCATCCTTAAAGGTTCTGGTACTGGAAAAGTACCGCGCTGCATAAGTTTTTTTAGCAGCGATAACAAAAATGAAAAAGGCTTAAAAACAGTCACAATTCAAGAAATTTGATTGAATTAATGGACTCGATTTGTGCGTCCAAGCAGCTACTGCATGGAGTTAGCCTGTCCTCGAGCCTTAACCTTATTGCAGTTTTGGACTGTGAACGTAGGGGTTTAGTACCGGCAACTTTGAGTAACGGAGTCCTCAAGTAACGCAGCTTTGAATCCCCAAACGGAGCCGCAAAAGCTATGGATTTTGTGGCCATGATCTTGAAAATGTTTTGAGTTAATTTCTTCCACCCGGTGGAAAGGTTTTAAAAAATTCAAAAACATGCCGCGACCATGAGTGGGGAACTGACCATGTACAGAGAATTAAAAACTTGTTTTCTTTTTTTTTTTCTGGATGTATTGCCGATGAGAATTTCCAAAAAAAGTCTTTAAGCGTGAAAAGCGGAAGGAAGGTGTGTGTGTGTGGGAGGGGGGACTGCTACGCCCTGACATAGGCCTGGTAATGCAATACTTGTACCGACGAGGATATAAAAATTGGTAAGGCCATTTCGTTCACGAGCGTAATCAGCGGTAAATTTAGGCGTGGGGGCAAATTACAATACACCAAACACTTGCAGGTAAGATGATCTGCTTGGGTCAGGGTGTTAGTCATTATTAGGGCGACCTTTTATTGACCTAAAAATCTTAAAAAATTGACCGTATTTGATCAAAAAATTGACTTTATTGACCTAATGAAAAAACGAAAAGAAAACAAATGCAAAAATGAAAAGAATCAACATTACATCACTTTACTTAGCGCTCAGATTGTAATGTACGCAGATATAATGCTGGACATTTTCTGGCAGAAAGTTTCTATCTTTAGCCAGCAGCTTATTCAGCATTGAAAAGCTGCGCTCTACCGAAGCTGTCGTCGGTTGGCAGTCTTGAAGCAGGCCGTAAACAGTTGGAGAAATTTCCGGGCGATTCATGGCCATTATATCCGTTAAGCCGTTCTTCTCCAACCTCTTTTTGATGTAAGCTGCGATGTCACAGCTGTCGTCTCCCAAACTAAGTGCGCTCAAGTCGCTGTGTGCTGCCCGAATTGTATACTTGCTGTCTTCCATTCTCAATACTAAGCTAGCCAAGCTCTGACATTCTGTTTTTATTTTCATCAAGTCGTGAGGTAGACTTCTTGCATTGACACTGGTCTTGGCTCTTTCTACTAAAACACCTGAGCCTTCAAAACGTCCCACTATATCCTGAACAGTTGGAAGATGGTCAGCATAATAAAATGCCGCTTGTAACCAACTTGCCCACCTTGTTATGATAGGCTGTGGTGGCATTCCAATTGCTTCGAACATTGCTTGTCGCGTTTTGTTTTTAACTGTGGCTGCTTTTACGCAAGCAATGAGATCATCGACTGCTGGATAATTGGCCTTCACGCGTAATGCGCAGTTATGCAAAAGGTGAGCTATACAAGTGACATGGAATAGTTGGGGGTACATATTTTTCAATGTTTGGCCGGCAGCTTGCATGTATCTGGCAGCATCAGACAATAGTAAACAGAAGTTATTCCTGGCAACATCCAGAATTCGCAAGCAATCATCAATCTCTTGGCAAATACTTTGTGCAGTGGGAGATTTTGGAAGGACTTTGCAAGCAATTAGATACGTTTTGTCTGGCTCATTCAGCAATCCAGCAAGAACGTTTAAATATTTGGAGCCAGATATGTCGCTCTCATCAACCACCAAAAATATTTTCTGTTGGTGAATTAAACTTTTAACGCGATCTATTTCTCTTTCTCCCATTTCAGCCGCTTTGCGTCGACACGCAGTCTCTGATGGAAGAGTTTTTCCAATGTCCCTGAACATCTGCCTCAATTCTTCATTTCGCAATTTTTTTAGAGGTATGTCCGCAGATAAAAAGGCTCTGGTCACTGATTCTGTGAAATCCTTACGACCAAACTGTATGAAGGATTGAGATTGAGGAGGTTGTGAGGATGAAGATGGCAACTGTTTTTGATGCTTCGCAGTCTTTCTGTGGCTATCAACTAGAAACTGCTTGTCACACTTCACCACGCAGTTACAAATATTGCAAAAAAGTTCTGGGGCTGGAGTCTTACTAAATTCCGTCGGAAATCTTGCAATTATACTATTGATCTTTGAAAGATTTGACTGCTTGAACTTCGGCATAATATAGCAGCTGAATTAAGTCGGTAAAATAGATTCAACTCGTTAAAAATATTTTTTAAATTATCTGACTGCAATGAAGAAATACGTTATTTTTCTACATTGAAACGAAAGAGAATATTCAATTACCCCACTGTGTGTACTGTTAGAACGGACTTTACAATCGAAATCATAATCTAGCTAAAAACAAACGGCCGTATGCACCAACGTGGTTAGCTTGCGGTTAAGTTAATGATGGTTAAACCATTGTGAGTTAGCAATTAAACAAAGTCATTTACACAATGGTTAATGGTTTAAATGGTTTAACCTCTATTAACTATTATGGTTTATTGGTTTAACGTTTAACCATCACTAACTTAACCGCTGCAGGTTGAACACGTTGGTGCATAAGGCCCTAACAAAAGCAATTCATTACTTATGAATTGCTTTTGTTAGGGCCTTTGTAAAACTGTAATAACGACTACCGACTGCATATACAATTGCCCACTCCCATCTCTAAATCATTGGAGTCATCTCTTTTGAGTTTTATAAACCCGCACAAAAAAGCAAGAAAGCAAAAATTGACTTAATAAATAAAAATTGACCTAAAAACCATAAAATTGACTTTTATTGACTTTATAACTTCGTTAATACTGGTCCTACAAGCGTGAAATTTTGTTTCCACATTTTTTGTGTTATTCTCTACAAGCAAAAAAAAATTGACTTTATTGACCTTGGGTCGCCCTAGTCATTATACTCATTAGTAATGGAGTCAAGTCCTGATGGTCAAGACCAAAATTGAGACTTAAAAAAAATTTGAGACCAAGATCAGAGATTTGAGGAAAATTTTCGAGATCGAGACTTTGTGAATTTAATCGAGACGAGACTTCGAGAGCAAAGTTTTTGGAAAAAAATTTTTTTCGTATATTAACGCATATAGCCTATAACTTTTTTTATGGCTTTTTTCACCTATAAAAAGCGTCTTTCGTAAAATGACCCCAGAAAACTTTTGGCATCCTCCCGATTTCGTCGCCAATGTATGGGGATCAATTCCCACGCTGGGTGGAATCGGACACAGTACCGCCAACCGTGCCAACGGCTCGTCACCGCTGCGACGTTTTTTCAGAGTGGTGTTGCCTATGCGCTAAGCCGCGGAGATGGGCCCCGTCAATCGCTACATGCTTCAGGGTAATAATACCGCGAATAGAATGAAGATTTTATTTTTGGTTCATGCTTTAAGCCAGGGGTGGGCAAACTTTTTACACGAAGGGCCACATTTGAAAAAATTTTGATGCCAAGGGCCGCATTGATTGAAAGAGCAAAAAACTAGGTCTACACGTCCTCAGATGTTCTGTTTTCTACTGAAAATTAGGAGAGCAAAAAAAAAGAAAAAGTCTTAATTCACGGTAGTAGTTTATATTTCTGTAAGTGCCCGCGGGCCGGATAAAATAGTCCGCGCGGTGGTTTGCTCAGCCCTGCTTTAAGCAATTGAAATCTTCACTGACCCTAATCGTTACCGCTTAGATGTTTTAAAAACAAAGTATTGGTTTTCACAGAAAGAAATCAGCAGGCTCAAGTTCATCATTTTTAGTCCACAATCTCAACTGTAGCTCATCACAGCAGATCTGTTCTCTAGTATGAGACTGAAAATAACCACCCTAAGCAGGGGCAGATCCAGAAAATTTTGGTGGGGGGTCCATTTTGAATTAGGTTGAATGTTAACTGAATGCAAAGATGTTAAACCCGAAAAAAAGCGTAAATAAGCCCTTTTTAGAAAATGTGTCCATGTGAAGGGAGCATATTCAGAACTTTTTAGCATCAAATTTTGACCTTTTTTAAGCGTAATTTTTTGGCAATATTAAATTTGAAGCAATAGGGAAACAATAATGACTCTAGGGGGCCCGGGGGCATGCTCTTCCGGAAAATTTTTGAAAATTTACATACTGCAATGGGCATTTTAGCGCTTTTTGAACAATTCATGACGCAAATTTTGTTCTTTTGCTCCTAATTAGTCCTTCATCAAATATATTGCATTTTGTTCGCACATTTTCGATTTACGCGTGGGTCAAGGCCTGTTTGCACCAGGACCGGCACAGAGCAGTCGACTAAGGGGGGCCAAGCGTTTATCAAGGCGGCCAAAGTTGGAAATTATGCGGAAAAGCCGTTGTCTACAAACAGTCAGATTGTTAATTGGGGGGGGGGGGGGGCAAGCATGTCGATTGGGGGGCCAGGCCCCCCTTGGCGCTGGCCCTAGTTTGCTCTATATGCGATTTTAATCCGATTTGTTGTCGTACGAAATTTTATCCATTTTTTGACATAAGAAGTTGGTGGAAATATTTCCACACAACTCGAACCCCTACAGTTTTGCTTTTTATCGGTAATTTTGTAAAGCACCTTACGCATAGGCGCACGCAGGAGGGGGGGGCACGGTGCCATGGCATCACCCCTTTGCCCTGTAATAGCATGCTTAAACCTAACTTTCACTTAATAATTTTTCAAATTAATAAGGGTTGCAGCCTTCTTTCACTTATTTTAGCCAAACTTTTGCTTTTAAACATAAGCTGCGAAAATATTTTTGAGTGTTCTAATGTCTATATATAGTGACTGCACTCACTGCATGTCCTTTTTCGATAAAAAGTGTGCTGAAATGAGTGTTTTTTATGTGAAAACCGCAAAAATTCGTTGGCGATTGGGGGCGTAGCCCCCAGACCCCTTAGCCTTCGGCGGCTGGGGGCTTTATTCCCGGATCCTTTTAGCCACCGGCAGCTCGGGGCTTCGCCCCTGGTTGTGGTCCCCCTTTGTCAAATCCTGGGTGCGCCACTGACCTTACGATTGTTTTCTAAAATGCCGTGCAAACTAACCTCTTACTGTTTCGTGGCCTACGTCACCTTAGGTACGAAAAGTCGCATCGCATTCTGTGTAATCACACCTTAAGGCATAAGAATTATTGTTGAATCGAAGAGGTTCGAAATTACGGAAAAATTTTATTCCTTAAAAACATGGTTGGAATTGGCTGGTGGGGGGATGCATCCAGCGATGGGATTCAAAATTTTAAAAACAGGTTCTCCTGTGTATCGTACTTACTAACAACAGGTTACCTCATAAAGGTCTAATGTCTGTAAAAAAAAGCAAGAACGGGTTTGCTGATTATCCTGACATTCCAAGAACGGGTTCGCGCGAACCCGCGCGAACCCCCTGAATCCCATCATTGGATGCATCCCCCACATCCCCCCCCCTGGATCCGTTACTGACCCTATAAGCCTGGCCAGATAAGCTTCCGCAACCAAAAACTCGTTGTGCTGCCTTACTACTGTACCACCTCAGCTAATTTCATATGCAAGGGTTCCAAACGAGAAATAATTAGAGCATTGATTAACAGCGAAGAAAAAAAGCAGACAGCTGCAATTAACACCTCCAACTAAGATAAACATCAAGTAACATCGTGGCCGCGGCATCCTCCTCTCCAGACTGCTTTACATCACACTTTCATAAGTAAATATAAAAGTGAATAATAACAGATTGTTGAAACTTTAAGAGAAAAATGTCAAGCAGCTTTCTCCCATTCCCAGGGGTGCCGGAACGTCGTAAAGGCAGGGGGGAGCAGCTTTTTCAAAGGGCACTTTTAATACCAACATACAGTCAATTATCAAAATTGTTTATTAATACTGTCAAACAAAAACTAAATTTTAACAGAGCCAGAGTAATAAGCATATCGCACAAATACTAAAAAAACTGGTAAACCAGATGATCTGTAACTGCTGATGAGCATAATTTCTAACTGCTGAAGCAGCGTTGGGTAAATGCAGCGGACTTAGGCATGCTTGAAGTTGGGGCGCTCAACGCTGCTGGATTCGGTTGGTAGTCTTTCTAGATTCCGTTTTTGTCGAGTCCAAGTCCAAGCTCGCTGAATAAAAAAATTCAAGACCGCAACGTTATGTTAAAAAAGAAACCAGAATACAGGCTCTTAAATTTCTTCTGTAGGCCTATTTATTGCTACCTGCTGGAATTGAACAGCTGAAAATAACATAGTGTCTTTTACTTCCGCACCGTCAAAATAATATAACACGACAATATAAGAATTCAACTGCAAGCGGACACAGAAAAGGGAAGAAGCAACAAAACGATTGACGTTGTAACATGCAAGAAAGAATCAAGATTGAAGATGAAGGGAATAGTAGGCATGGTCGCAACACCTAATTTAGCTACAACTGAGGGGCGAAAGGAGAAAACCAAGAAAAAAACAAACGAAACATATATGACGGTGAGAGTGAGATAAAAAAGACAACAAAGAGACCATAGCTCCGACTAGGAATGTCCATTTCAGAATATCGAGTCCTACGGAACCGGTTCCTGTTTTGTACCGGTTCCGTTTTTACGATTCGGTTTAATTGTGAAAAAAAATCGCTCGCGATAAATCTTTTCAGACTTTGCGCATAAGCACAAGTGGGCGTTTGGCCTCGTCTGTGGGTGATCATGCGGTGTTCGTCGGAGACCGTAAAAAATTTGTGGGAGGCTATGAGTGTAGTATGCACTGCCTGCATATATGCAGGAGGCGTATTTTTTCACGTGTTTCTAAAATTTAAGAGGGGCATGCCCGCTGTTAGCTCCATGACTACGCCACTGCGTGTATGTATGCTTCAAACTTACAGTGCTGTAATCCTTGTGCTGGCTATAAATTCATTAACAGTGAGACAAATGGGTGATGTTTTTGTTTCGCAGTAGTCAAGCGGTTGCGTGCTGAACTGATATCAAAATAGTATTAATGGCCATTTCATAGATTTAGCCGAGGATTCAGTTCAAGATTGGAAATTCTGGATTCGAAAAAAAAGATTCGGAATTATTCTAGAATATAAAATTATTATTCTGAAATGGACATCCCTAGCTCCGACACCGCTATGATATAGTGTAATGGTAGGAACCATAACAGTGCGCGGCCTTTCGAGGTTACTCACTGTCATCACAGCGCAACTAGGCTAATAAAAACGCATTAAGCCTAGAAGGTATAGAAATGCTAAATGTAACGCAGGAATTTTTGCTCGCATGCTTACACAAAATAACTAAAACCCTATGAATACTGCAGTAACCCTGACTATTAAAATTTGATATTGCTGCCTCAATATCTCCTTCTCTGCGACCTCATCTGAAGGCTCAAACATTAGATCTACAATGAAATCAAACCGATTAACATGTGCAATGTGTCGTGCTTTTTTTCTGATGTACTAGTATTAACAGACTAAATATATCAGACGAGAATGATTGTGGATTCTTTGATTTTGCCATTCTTCATTTTTGCACTTACAATTACACCATAGTAATACCTGCACAGCTGCTGCTCGACTGCTGGAAACAGCGGGTGAGAAGCGATAAAAATGACGCAGGCCTAATAAAAAGTTAAAAACTCATTAGACAAAAAACTTAAACGTAGGCTTATTTAACGTTAAAAACACGAAAAGTTACGTTTCTCTACTCTACCTACTAATGCTGAATTTGTCTTACATCGAAAAACTAAAAGCTTCACCATCAGGCCCACTTGCATTATTTTTTTCACATCTCAAAGTCCAAGTCAGAAAAAAAAAATGATGCGAGTCCAAGGCACACATTACCGGTACGAGTCCTCAAAAACTGGAATCGAGTCCTACGCTGGAATCGAGTCCTAAGCTGGAATAACTGCAGACAACGGAAGCGATCCTGAAACTACTGATACCTTCGCTATACTACAAAGCAGACGTTTTACTTCGTCACTATCCCAATGGAATGCTAACGGCAGTACTGCCCCCTTTGTCCCCCAAGTCAAAAAAGCAGGGTAGGCAGCTGCCCCCCCCCCCCCCGTTCCGGCACATCTGCTCATTCCTCAACCCAAATTTTTTCGCTCCTTAACTATTTCTGATTATCAGGGACCGACATCTTAGCAAAAACCTTTCTTTTTCGCAATCCAGGTTTAAAAAATTAATTCAAAGTGAGATCGTGAGAAACAAAATTTTGAATTGATGTCAATCAAATTTTTATTTGTATTGAATCCAAAATTTTGAGCCTGGAGACTTCTGATATTTCCAGGCTATGATTTTACGGAACTGCGACTAAAGATAAAGACTTGCAGTGTAAGTCCGATACTTGGAAAAATTGTGTCTCGAGAACTCCATAACACTATTAATCATACATTGACCAACAACCGCCCTTCAGATTACGCTTCGTCAGAGAGGGGAACTCACAGTGCCTCCTTTGCTATGCCGCCGTACTGGAGAATTGCACTGAGAGGAAAATGAATATTTTAAAGCAGAAAAAACGCAGAATGAGCGTTGGCATTTAAGAGGACCATAGATAAAACGGCCAAAACGGATGGAATGAGTGGGTTAGTTTCTGAAAAAATGACGTAGCGCTAAATGCCTTAAAATTTTACACGAATGAGTAGGGACGACCGTAGAGGTCATGGAAAAAGAACGTGACGTGGAAAAAAAAACGGAAGAAGCCAAGCAAGCTGTTTCGATGAGGTTTGGCAACTGGACAATCATCACGTCGGCCTGTTTGAGGAATCGTAATATCTACGAAGGTCGTCTAGATCAGCTATCTCTCTTCGACCTGTTTTCCCGGTTAGTACTCAAACAAGCGTCAAATTCTTTTTTTAAAAGAAGAGATTTCACATTCTTGTTCGCCTACAAAAAACAATTGATGGATCCCAAATTAACTAAAACAACCAACGTTCTTCTTTCAAAAGTGTATTGTTTCGAGACTATACACGAAACGAACAAACAATAAAAACCAACGAACAACAAAACTGCAGAAAATTCATAAGCTGTACCAAAAAAAAAAAAAAAAATTAAGAAAATCACATGTAAATAAAAACACACGCCCGATAAAATTCGAAGTAAAATGACACTTCTGAAAACTTTCCTAATGGTAACGCACCCAAGCAAGATAACAAATTTAGTACTGACATCTAGCGGAATGTTAAAAGGTCATTTCACAGTTGCGTGCGGCTAAACAAGAGTTCAACTAAATTTTTTTCGTAATTTTCATGCATAGGTCAAAACAAATTGGTACAAATCTTTTTCTTTTCTATTTTGAAAACGTTCGACAATTTCATAAAAACTAAAAAAATGTAGAAAAAGTAGGAAAATTTTATTCAAAACGCTTCAGTTGGAGAATTTCGTAGTGGTAATCTTCAGTGTGATCTCTTTGAAAATCAATATCATGCCATTGCCTACAAAAAACATGAGTTACAGTTGCACACGCTTAGTAGGCTTACTACCAAACACACTTATTATTAGCTTCATTTGATCGGAAGCAGTTCCGAAGGTCGCCGGAAAACGCCGCAAACAGCAAACTTAATAGTGGTAAGAAATTGCAGTTCCTCATTTGCTTCTCTAACAAGCTGTCATGGGAACAAGACAACGTGGTACTCGGGGTGTCCTTGGCGGTGACGTAGTATACAATGACGTTTGTAAGTTATCTGCGTGGGCATCCTCTACTTTTTAACAAACACACCGCAATATGTTACCTTACACATCGTCTTCAATTACAGAAACGATTATTATACATGCATACTTGCATAGGGTTTGGGTGAGGGTACGGCAAAACATGCCAACTTTCAAAAATGTAACGCACCAGTTTTTGTAGTATTGTGATATGAAATTAACTACCGATCTAAAAAAATGTTTTTGAATCATTTTGGACAAACTTCAATCTAATTTACAAGTAAGAATTTACAACGAGAATTTCCAAAGACTTTTCTCTTTATTTAGTTGAAAAGCGTTCACTCAAAAAGCAAGCATAAAAGGACAATGACTGACGCATCGGAAAACGTATGGTTGGAAGGAAGCCATTACGTCAGCTTTCACTTAACTAGAAGCAAAACTGAAGCTTAAATATGTTTAAAAGTGCCCAAAACGCTCTTTACTTGTGTATGAATATAGGAATCAACGAAGCGAAAAATTTCAATTGGCTGAAAAATTAATGTGGTAAAAAAATGAAATAGACCTAGTAAGAACACATTTTCGCGAAAACCCAACTTAAAATACTAAATGTTTTGGATCACAAGTGAAAAAATTCATGATATGAAAAGCAATGTGAATCAAGGCATGCGTTCCAAATGACAAAGAAAAGTTCAGGTAAATTTTATCGTCTGCTTAGGTGTAGACTGAAATTTTTAGGCAAAACTTTGTACCGAAAAAACTAGCCTACTATAAATTCCAAATAGCTAGATTTACCTTTATTTTTCGTGGACGTTTCGTTGGTTTTGGAAAGAATAGACTTTCATCAGGAATACTATTTGCACAGTTGACTTTCGACCATCTAAAGATAATGATGCTTTGAAAAACTGTCAGCTTCTACACCAAAATGTTACACGCACAATGCACAAATCCTTACCGTTGGTCGTTTGACAAAAACCACAGTGTACCATCCTCGCATTGTCGTTTGCAAGAAACCTAAGCATAATCAAAACATTAGACAATTAAAAAAATTGGAAGTTTTAGCAGTTTGCTAACCACTCACAAACACTAGCTAGTCGCTAATACTGATCGATCTTTTAATCAAACAACCCTGCAATGCGACCAAAGTAGGGCCGAATTTTCAAATTATGTTGAACAAAAAATTCAACAGATTGAGGAAAACTGCGAAGAGAGCTTGCGCTGTTCGAGTCAGCAGACACGCGATGTCAAACGCGATCTGCTGCAGCCGCGAAGTGAACCCGTCACGTAGGATCTGTAACCTGCGCGCGGTACCGCTACGCCAGGTCTAAATAATACAGGTGCTACCATTTCGTTACGTTGCATTTCCAGATCCAGCACGATCTACTGCTGCATAAGACAGCAAAAACACACCTACGGGTAGTCGACACTGAGAGGTTACTTTGTTAGATATTGACCGTCGTATTGAAGCGATTTTTTCAGTGCAAATTATACGATAAGTACCTATTAAAAAAACGAGTAACGCTTACACTGAGATGCGGAACTGCCTCAGTAAATATCAACATCAAGTTACACATTAACCCAACCTAACCTACATAAAGTACATAGTACATAGCAGAGAGCTCTGTTCAGCACACTAAGAACAAAGTACAATGCTTTCAAACAAACAATAAAGGATAGCACAAAATAAAACGCCATCCAATAAAAATTAAAAAACTCGTGACAAGGTAGTTAGTTGTTTTAAACCATAGCTGAAGCGTGGGGGAGCTACCAACCATAGCTGCACTGTTCTACTAAATGCTAAAGAAGAATGCAGCAGTCTTTTCTAGCACGGAGCATATTACACTACCATTTGGCCATGAAGGTTAGTGGAGTCGGGCCGTCTTACCTTTGAGCTAGAACTTTTTTTTCTTCTGGCATCTTCAACTTGTGAAACTAGTATACCCTGAATCATTTCTAAGGAACGTTGGTCAATGCAATCCTGGATATTAGCTGGTAGAAATAAAAAGGTTAAATTAATAAAAAACATTATACTAGCACCTTCGTAACAACTACTAAAGCACTGGAAAAGCAAAATATCTCTTTAAAAATGGTAAACCGGGTCTCTGCTTTTTCTTTGGGATTTGACTTAGGAGGTGAATCTTTGGTAAAATTCAGGGACGCGAAGCACATTAACCACCAAACTGAAAGAGTGTTGGTTGATTTTTCAGTCTCTTTCCATGAAAAAGTAAGAAGATGCCGCAGAATCGCTTAAAACTTGTTGTTATTTTCACGTTTTCTGTTAAATTTTTTCACGACTTAATAAAAATCAGACCACGAAGCAATGAGCGTAAAGCGTGTTACCCATGCACACAACATGGAATCGCGAGACGTTAACCAATGATATTGCGGTCATAGTTGACTCGAATACGTCTGCCGAACGTCTGGGACTGAAAATAAAATTATTGGATTCGAAGTTTGGGTTCAATCCGAGTGGATTCGCTCACCACACGACCTCAATCGAAATCTTACGTCATAGTTCATTTAAAAGCTTTCACATGATAATTTTTCTGCAAGTGTATGATTCTTAATATTGTTTATGTCCTCAAAAAAAGACTGCAACACTGAGACAAATTCAAATCGTTATGATTGATGAGGTTTTGCCGGCAAAACAGCTGTGTCTTTGTCTGTCCATGCTGGCGTCCCTCTTTCACCCCGACTATATATGTCGAAGTCTGTGTCTATAAATGTTTAGTTCTTTAGCATTTAAATAAATTTACTTTCTGAGAAACAATTATAATAAACTCCCAGCATTTACTCGATAATAATGCAATATTGAAGACACTAAGAGCTGTTTAATTAAGCCGATAATATGCAACATGAATGACATTTTTATGGTATAATAAAATCATATTACGGAAGTTCACACGTAACTGCAAACACGTCGTTGACTGTGATGACGTCATATTCAAAAAATTAAGCTGAATATCATTAGCTGGATCTGAATTAGGCTATAATTTCTGCTTCCTTTCTTAAATCGCCGTTCAAAATTTTCTCATTATAAAACGGCAACAATGCCACAATTATTACTTAATAGTCCTATTAATTTTGGTAGCAGCGGTGAAAAGACATTTTTATGAAGGAAATAATACCGCCACATTGTCTTGTATCTTCGCAAATTGTCTCAAAGGGTTTTACAACACCAAACTTTTTGCATTTCGTAAGTATTTATTTGCACTTAATTAACGATAGGACCGATTCGAAAAAAAGTACATGCTGATACAAAAAAGATGACTGCGGGGTGTTACAATCAAGCTGTCACAAGAGAAAACCTCCTTACCTTAATTCTATTTAATTTGTTAAACAAAAAAAAAAAAAAAAAAAACATTTTAGATATCACCTCATGAGTTTTACACAATTAGAAATAAAAGTAGCAGCCACAGGCATTTCGAGTACCGTAAAACGATTGAGACTTAGTAAAACTAATAGATACAGTGGTTCCTTTTAAGTAATAAGTATTACAGTTATTTTTATCTTTAAATGAAAACCCCACTGTTATTTTAAAGTATATTGAGCAAACAAAACTCGCATGCAACTTCTAGTAATTTGAGTAATTATACGAAAGAGAATTACAGATGACTGGATTGACCAGATTTGCGAGAATTACTGAATGAGATACACTTAATGTGGAGTTTTATTTGAAAAAGCTCCGAAGATTTTCACTGGTTTCATGTCTTTCGAATCGAAAAACCCAAAACCCGAATTATTTTATCGACTGAATCAACCCCATTGATTTGCCAATAAGTATACAAGTGTCTGCGACAATTCTACTAATATGAGTCCCAAAATCCACTCATGGCTTTTACCAACCCACTAAGCCGAAAGAAGTGCTATGTATAAAACAAAGCACAGCTTAGCTGAGGAAATATCCGCGTTTCAAAGTGCCAGGATTTTTTACTATTAAATAGTTAAATGTTGAAATCCACTTAGCAAAGATAACTATCGCGAAGCATAAAAGATGATGTAGCTTAGTGGGAGTCGAACCACAATCTAGTGATCTGATTATTTTTAAATCCAGGTTTGGACCTATTGCTCTTTTTGCCAACTACGAGGTCAAAAGCTCAAAGTTTCCTAAAACGTTGTATACAAAATGCTCATGAAAAACATATCTACCCACCAAGCGCTTTTGTTTTATCCTGGATTCTTCGTTTCTTAACCAAACACTTTTTTTCCACCTGGCCAGCAATACGAGCTTTCGGAATATTGTTGTTAAAATGTGAACGAATATGTCGAGCTAATCCAAACTGAGTGCTGAATGTTCCTCCACAACCTTCCAAAACGCACTAAAAAGAAATACCGTTTTTACAACCAATGCTTTGTGACATTAAATAAATTATTACACAATTTTTTTGGTATAATAATACTATATCAGCAATAAGTACATCTATGCAACCACAACATTTACAAGCCTAATCATAGGTTCTCGAGGCATCAAGCAAGACTTGGTTTGGACGTTGGTAATTTCAATGTCGGAAAACAGACGTTGTTTAACCGTAACGTCACACCCATTTTGGTAAAGCCAGCTGCATTGATTTTAACGCTTCAAATTATTCTGCCAATTAATTTTTCGCCAACTCCATTTGATAAACTTAATAGTGCAACAGGGTAACCTACTCAATAACTATTTTCTTGGTGCAATAATTCCCATTATTTAATGTCACAAGCCCACAGATTCTCCAGTCCTGACATATTAAGCAAATAGTGTAATTTGCAAGGGCATAGAGCATTAAAGAAAACATGTTC
Source organism: Trididemnum miniatum (assembly GCA_964006365.1). Taxonomy (NCBI): domain Eukaryota; kingdom Metazoa; phylum Chordata; class Ascidiacea; order Aplousobranchia; family Didemnidae; genus Trididemnum; species Trididemnum miniatum. The sequence continues at coordinate 14,105,373 of OZ023247.1, read as the reverse complement.
GTTCCTTATTATAAAAACAAGAATTTCATAAGACGAACAAATAATTTTAATATATTTATGACGCAAATCTTCTTGCCTTTTGTTCCTTCAATTAGCTATTGCATAACAACGCTGTTTTTCATATAGCAACACATTAACGCATCATATTACGCATTTCTTAATAACACAATCAGAAATTTTAGGACGGGACGAGTTCCTTCCTCAAAAATTGCTGTTTTATCAACAAAGTCTGCGACGTTACGTACCGATGACGTCATTAAAACAAGAAACAAGAAATGAGAGAGCAAAAAAACGCAAATGATTCAAAAATTTTCAAGTCAGAATACGTGCTATTTATAATTGCTTGCTAAGACCGGAATTGATAACGTTGGCCAACTGCAAAGACGAAATCAGCTTCAGGTTCACTAGAAAACATTTGGACACATACCGAAACACCATCTAGAACAGTTCAGCGCTAGTACCCCTTGAGCTTTAATGGAATTTCTTCAAAACCTTTGTCAACAATAACGACAAAAAGCAAAACTACCTCACTGGGAATAAGACCCATACTGACTTCAATTTGACAACCTATCTCGTACCCCCTGCTTTGTTTTTTGCATTCGTGGTTTTAAAACCCCTGTTCTAGAACTTGAAGTATAGAATAAAGTCAAGCAAAACTTGTCAAGGAGATTAGACACTTTTGAAATCCAAGTAACTATAAAAAGTGATCAGAATGGTTGGAGTTTTTTTTAACAGGGCAACATATATCATAGTACTGATGATGACCAATAAGTCAACGCTGCCGAAAGGTTCGTATTAATGATAGCTCAAGTTATCTCGAGTAAAATCTACGATAAACAGCTCTACTTCAAAATTAAGCATCTTTAGGTTCTAACAATGACGATAAATGTAGTAGAGGTAAAATTTTCTGCGAAATTTTCTGTTTATTTGTAGACAGTTTTGTATATTTGAAAGCAGGAAATTTTTGAAGATAATTTGATGATAAAGTCAAGTAGATATACTGTTGCGATACGAATTGCATACATAAGAAACATACCAGCCTTATCAAAAACATCAAACTTTCAATCTAAGCCCTACTACTATACGCGTGAAAAATCCGCAAGAACGAAAATTTAAACAGGAACCTTTTCACATAAGTTTCTACAAAAATTGACTAAAGTTATCATTTCGCCATCAAAACTCCAGTACAAAACCTCAGATTAATATTTGACAACACTTCAATACAAGAACATGAAGAGTCCTAAATCACGTAGATATTCGATATGATGCGACTCTGATGTGAAACTACGTTGACTTTGTATAATCTAAAAAATACTCTTCGAATATACACAAGGGAATAAGTATTTGCAATTTGAATGGGAACAAGTTAACCTTTGATTAATGCTAAAACTGATGGAGTTGGCTAGTAACGAAAGTCTTTTCCTATGACAATTTCTTTGAGAAATGAATTAATGTAATTTTAAGTTACAAGCTTACATATGAAAAACCATGTAAAAATTCGTGAAAAGTTAAGAAATTGATTCAATTAACATCAAAAGCGCTCGATCGTGAAAAATTGACGCAAGGTGCTTTTTCACGATCATTATACTTCAAAAATGTACAGTTAAGGTGCAATGCTAGTATTTAAATCTGAAATACTACATCAGTCCTTACATGTTATCGGGGGTCAGGTTTGGTAAAACATGGCACTTTTTTACATAGGCTATTACATGTTAACTATATCAATTACCACCTAAGTAATTATACTGTATGTCATTCGGATTGTAATTAATCTATTAATTACAATTAGTTGATATTTTAAGCCAGTGATTCTTACCTTAAAACGTTTCTGTCCGGTGTGCTTCGTTACGTGGTCTCTAAGCCATGCAATTGTACGAGCTGGTTTGTCGAAGGCACCGCATGAAATCCAATGGCATGCAAATCTGATACAGTAATTAAATAATATACGTAAATATATAAGAAAGACTACAATCGTTAATGAATCAGCGCAGGCCAGTACAAGTACAAGAGAAGTATAATGACTCGCTCTCACGTGAAAATTTCAGCATGTACAAACAACTATTGTCAGCGTCAGCGACATGGCCTAGCGGTACCGCGCGCAGGTGACAGATCCTACGTGACGGGTTCGATTCGCGGCTGGAGCCGATCGCATTCGACATATGTAACGAGTGGCTGCTGACTCGAAGAGCGCAAGCTCACTTCGCAGACTCCCTCTATTACTGTTGAATTTTCAGTTCAATATAATTTGAAAATAACCTCAGTTATTATTTATTGAATCTGTCCCACCAAACACATTTGCCATCCCATTACAAAGAAGGCATGTTATACATTATTTACACCATTTGTTACAACAGCTGATATTCACATTAAGGTGTAACAACAAGTTTTTCTACAAATTGAAAGTTAAACCAATAAGCACCCCGAAAAATCCCCTAGGTTGAAAATTTCCAAATTACCTCTCCTTCATTTGTTCTACGTGTAAGGAAGTCACGTGATCATGTAATTGTTCATTCGAAGAGAAGATAGATGAGCAATTTTTCCATTTGCACAAAATTGAAGGTTCTGAAAGAAGTAAAAATTACACATGCTAATGTGAAACGCTTTTATGGAAGTTTTCACGTGATTAATAGCCTTTTAAAGCGTTAAAAAGATCACAAAAAATACGTTAGTTCAAAGGCCAATTGCTTGCAATGAGTATGAAAAAACTACTCATTGCAGAAGCTGCAGTAAATTTCCCGTACAACTAGGGTGTCATCTGATGCACAAGTTGTAACATTGGCCCAAATCAAGCTTTCTCATAGTAGGAACATGATAAGTGCATTCTATTTAATAACAAATAGCCAGTCAAAATACAACGGCAACCTTTAAAAAAAGGTAATTATGAAGCTAACTTATGTTTCGTACAAATCGAAGTAAGCGCAGCTTACGTGGTTCAAATTCAAATGTAACTAACTGTAAAGTATTCATTTAATTCAAGAAAAACTCATAAGGATAACTTATTAACACAAGACAGTGCAGAACAGTTGGTTTGAACGCAGAGCGCAAAAGCTAGCTTACGGTTCAAAGCCCAAACAGTTTGTTGTATTCGTTGGAAACACAAACGAAAAGTACTACTTATAGAAGTTATCTGCGTTCTTATTGCTGGCCTGGTGTACCGGACATGAATAGTGACTAACAATCTTAAAAAACACCAATTGCTTCGAAACCTAAGAGCTCAATTAACAATTATAACAGTTTAATTACCTTCAATTTTTACTTTTGGAACTGGCTTTGGAGGAACAGGAATGAGATTTAAAGGTTCTAGGGATAAGGATGATGGTGCGGAAGACTTGGAGGACTCGTCATCAGTGAAATCAACAACACTATTTCTTCCGGTCGTGGCAATAGATCCAAATCCGGAATCCGGACTATTTACATTCATATCTTCATCACTAGAGCTGGATATGGAACGGAGAAGAGTTGAGTCGGCTTTTCTGGATAAGCATGTGGAGTAAAAGGAATTTCTCGCCGTCTCAGATGTGCTTTTGCATAGATTATTGGAGGAAGCGCAATAAGTTCCCGAACACGGGGATGGAGTTGAGGAGATGTTGGATAATTCATATGAGGCGAGAGGAAGAGAAAAAGAGGAGGTAAGAGCACTTACACAAGAAGAACTAGGGCCTTCGTCGCATCTGAAAGAAACGAAATTTAAGATTAACTCAAACAAGCTCTAAGTAAACTATAAGGTCTCAAAACCAACCAACTAGAACAAGAGTTTCTAATTCAAATCTTGAGATATTTATATTTTGAAGCCAAGCACTTCCTAGCAACGGTACCACTATGCAGAATTGTTAATAACAACTAATTACAAGCTTGTGTACATCTTGATTCGCAAATAACTTTCCGCAGTATGTTGCGGGTAAAGAGCAAAATCAATTAAGAAACAAGAGGCAAAAGTAAAACCCCAATGCTTTCATTCAGAATGAATTACTTTCAAAAGAAACTAAATTAGCCTCAAATCTATTTAGACACCAGTAGCATCGCTTCGAGAACAACTTTGTTTCAACTTTAACCAGTCACACCCAATTTTAAAGCTAATTTACACTCAAAAGAGTATTTAGACAAGTCAGTTAGTTCAGGCTATCGCAAGTAAAGCACCTAACCTTAATTCTAAAACTAAAAGCCCCAAAGTTATATAGTGAAATCACCAAACCACGTAAAAAACTAGCAGCTTAAGGAAACTGTGCTTTAAGATGTACTTTAAACCAGTTCAGCACTTTCAACGCTACCTAAGTCTAATCTCTTACCTAACGAGGGGAATATACACGTCTTGGACATGAAAATTTCTCAACCTACAAAAAAGGAAGAAACTTAGAATGTGAATGCCCCCCAAAATACACCTTAATATTAACTAATATTATAAATTTGCTCACCTTTTGCAAAACGACGAATTCATGGGCTGTACCACTTCTTCAAACGAAGGCTTCATGTTCTGGAGTTCGTTAAAATTCAATAAATATTTGATTAGAGGTATCTGAAAAAATGCAATCTTTAACCATAATGTTTTATTGCACGAAGACAGCTAGCAGCTCACACCGCATGTGTAATTATTGTGTATTATACACAATTTTATAAATTGGGATAGTAAGAAGCTCATTTTAACCTCTTTGAGTCTCCTTATGATTAGTGAAACAATGTATGAAACAAACGTGTATCGATTTGCAAAGTCCAAACATTAGTGACACGAAAGTCCAGCAAAATAATAAATAGAAAATAACGGCCAACTACACCATTCAGTATAAATCTTACCTTGTAACTTGGCGTATAATGCAATAGTTTGCTTTCAATTAATCCAAGTATAATAGCATTTCAAGTCAAAGCAGTATAATAAATAAATAAATTAAAAATCTTAATACCAAAAAACCTGAACCTGGGCGCAAAAGCATAATTAATTATCGCATAACCATATTATACTAAACGTTTGAACCTTTCGAATTCTCTGCGCTTCTACCAACTGGTTCTATCACAATGACGAACAAACTGACAATCACTTGAAAATCGAAGAAAAAAAGCACCAGACAAAACAAAAAAGGCGAAGACTGAAATACTAATGAATCAATTTTCATTCAGCCAACTTACTACGGATATACGTAAGAGGCCGAAAAAAAAATGCTGATGAAAGAAATCTAAAAATAAAATAAGCGTAAGCAAAAAGAACTCGAAATGTGTGCTTTTTTAGCGTCAAGTAACTCCACACGTTACGTGCGAACATGTGCATAAGATGGCTCAAACCTGCAATTAACGTGACAGACGCTGCACAATTTTTTTTATGACGAAATGAAAACGTTAAATTTGAAATTACTTTCAAATTTTGGGTGGAGGAAAAAATTTTTTGCGCCAAAAAGTTGAACTTCATTAAAAGGAACGATGCAAAATTAATTTTTATTGGACAACGCTGTATAAGGTAAAGAAGTGTTATGTACCAAACGTAAACTTAAAAATAACAACAACAATATTTGAAGTATCAGCTCAGCACATTAATGAAAATCACAATAAAGTTTGTTATTTTCGAGGAAGCACATTAATCATCATGTAACACCTCACAAAATCAAGATTTGTAGCTTGTTTACAAAAAAAAAAAAAAAAAAAAAATTCAAAAAAGGACGAGAACTGGGATCTATTTAGGAACACTCATACTCATTTATTTCATCCCCACTAGTTTTTCTTTTTTAACATTTTTTGTGTTTTGTACAAGTCAATAGTGAGCAAATAAGCAAAACGCTTAATGGATCACACTATTTTATGCATCTTACTTTAGCAACTTATTGCACCGAGGCGTTTTGTGTGATAGAATGGTCAACGAAATGCTCGTAATACAAATATTACAGACAATATGTCGGAAATCAGGAGCTAGGCCCTAGGCCTAACGCAAATCAACATTACAATTTCGGAGTACGGGACTATTTGGGTGAGACAACTGGTCGTATTGGGCCACGCCAAAGGGTCGCGCACTTCCGGCCCCTCGACAAGAAGCACATCTAAAATTAGATGATTACCTGATTTATCAACTCACAATACGCACCAACACCCTAAAGGTAACCTGCCAATTCTGACTCGTCTGAACGCCGAAAATTTTACACGCAAACTTCTTTAATTGAGAGTTATTTCAGCCAATCATCTTGCACTAAGACTTCCTTTTCGTGTTTGTTGTTTTTATTTTATTTCTTTTTCATGTAAAAGTCAGTTTCAACAAGCTGCTTACAGATAACAATAAATAATACAGAATCAATTAATACATTTATTAAAAGGGTAAAAATACAACGACTTTCTAACGCTGGTTGCTTAAAGATCACATTTTGCAACTTACACAGTCATGTTTTAAAACTCAATTGCTAAGTCAGAGTAAGAGCTTTGCGAAGTCCAAAGTTTCAAGTCCCTTAAATCTATATATTTCTCCGCTTCCGTTAAAAATCAAAACTTGGACAATTCAATTAAAAATCATAAGACAGCGTTCTTTATAACGACAAAAAACGCTAATCACAAGTTCAACACACACTTTTCTTGCTGATTGCAAAGGAGATAACAATTTCTAAGTGGCAATTAAGCCACTACCGACAAGACTAGTTATTAAAACAATGCCAAAGACATGAAATGAAATCATTCGCAAAGCCAGTGACAAATTTATCCATCATAGCGATTGGTGGATTAGATAAGAGTAGGCTAAGTAATGTCATAACAGCTTAGAGGACTTGCGAAACTCATATTGTCGCTAGTGTTTATAAAAGATTCGTAAGTTACTAAAATGACGAAACAAAATCAGTAAGACTCGCGTTGTCGTCGCTGATTTTTGTTTTGTCAAGCCGCTCGCCATACGTTGTGCGACAGCTTGGCGTAGTTATTTTTCCGCTTAATTTCTACATTAGACCTATTTGACCTCTGTCGCATTATATTCCTTACATTACGTAAGTCTCTGTTTTGAAGTTTTTCGCCTCGCATTTTCATCTAATTCAATTAGAAACACAAGCTCTAGCTTTGCGCTGCATCATCCGTATCAGGTAGCAGTAAAAATTACAACTGTATAACTGATTTTTTATTTTATGTGATTTACTAGATGACAAGTGTTTCCAATGTCCTGTCTAAGACCTAGGTGATTTAATTTAAAACCGTGTTCCTCAATCTCATCATTTTTCCAACTTAAATCTCAACCGACTAAATGATTGCTCTAAATTTCTAAAACGATACTTTTGGCTGCAATGCTTACGCTACAGCACAGCCTTAGTAACTGCTGTAGCTCAAGTATAACGTAGTTCTCATCACCTTACCCAATACGTTCAGTTTATATACTTGATAAGTCGTTTACTCTAAGCTTTCCTCACCAGCCCAGCAGGCACTACAGCTTTACGTAACTTCTTTTTTACAAATAAAAAAGTCAGCCTTAAATTCGGACATCTATACTGTTAAATCAAATCTTGATTATACTCGCGGTATCACGCCGAAGCGTGTAACGAGAGGCGGGGCCAGTCTCCGCGGCTTAGCGCCTGGGCTACACAGCTACGAAGGAACGTCGCAGCGGTGGCGAGACTGCGCCGATTTCACCGACCCGGAATTTGAACCCCAGACCTCCCGCACCGATAGCGTGTGCGCTAAGCAACCGAGCTAACGGCCGCATCATTGAAACTTTACGCAACAAACGAATAATATCAAAGATATGATATGACAAAACCGTACCAACTTCACATTTCTACGGCGAATAATCAACCAATACAATAACCTATGACTCACTCGGTCGTTTGACCGTAGCATGCTAACGAGTGATGACCTTATTTTCATAACATACGCGTAGCGATCCCGTAAAATATCATTTCTCCTGAGGCACAATCACAAAATCTTCATAATTCTTTATATCTTCAAACAATATATATTTTTCAAATTGATACATTATACCATGACAATTATTAAATAAATAAACACTAAAATTAATTTTTGGCGAACTATTGGTATTGATATTCCAAAAGCGCTACGCAACATTTTGCACATCGCAGTGTACTGTCAAATCATATAAACCTGCTCAGAAAAATGAAAAATTATTAAGTACGCAACTTCCAAATTGTGTAAAATTGCGACTAAAAAACTTTTTTAATCAGCAACTCCAAGCGACCTGATATTTAACTGCCGATACCTGATGTCTGCTAAGTGAACGCAAGATGAGCGACGTTAGGATAAATCGATCAAGTGCTTTAAGTATGAGAATTAGTTGAAAAAAATCAGGCAAAACTTTAGGTTTAAAGTGATTCGTGGTTTGACCATCTTTCATTCATCATGCAATTTTTTTTCGAGTCATGTTCTATACGCACTTAATCATCGCCCACACGTACGAACCGCTATCTACTACGCAATCAAAATGAAGTGTATGCTTATGTTAAATGACGCACTATACTTTCGATCACATATCGATTTAAAATACGGGTAGTTTTTTTGTTAAGTATCTGAAAATGCATCAAAAAATACGCAAATGACTAAGAAATATTGCCATGATGTCATAACGAAAAATGTTAGTTCAAAATGTAAACAAATGACAAACCTCAAAGCCTTATTTCACGTGAAGTCCTTTAAGTGACAGCTCATGAGAAATAGAGTTGCTGGGCAATGGAATCTACAACAAAACCGAAAATTTGATAAACTAAGCGCCACACACAACTTCACCAAGTCAGTGCAGAAAGCTTTAGGTTTTACATGATAGTCTCCAGTTGCTTTGAATATCCACGGGCAAATAGTTCAAGCTGGAAAGCATTTGCTCTAACTTCCAGGCCCTGCACAGAATCAAATCAACAATAACTTGCATTGCCACACCGAGCATCGTCATGGTCACACCAAATCAAAAAACACATTACAAAACCGCTGTTAGAATAGAAATTCGACTTTAGGTGTGCCTGCCTTCTTTTCCCAACCCAGGGTTTTTGTGAGGATTGCTCAGATAATGAAAAGCAATTTCTGTACTCAAATTATCACTTGCATCTTCATGCTAACTAATATGCATCTCAAGATACGATCGCAGAAACATATTTTTTACGCTTCTTAGCACTTCGTAAATTCGAATTCTAGCCACTAACTTAGACGAATAGACGTAACTTCCATTTAAATACTGGGAGCTATATGAAAAAAATGGGGTTTGAAATTAAAATACTCTATTTTTTAACGTCAAAAAGTCCATATTTTTAAACAAATTCTCGAAAAAACGCAAGCAAGTAAACCATCACGTTTTCTTCTACGTTTTTCATGGACTTTTTTATTCTTGATAAAATTTTTATCTATTTTTAAACAGACGTGGCTTTTATAGAAAAGAAATCCCAAAATAAGGAACTTCAGCGCGTTGAAACTAAAGTGAATAATCACTGCACGATTTGAAGGCCAAAAAACCTTTATAGATGGGGCGCAGTTAGGTACAATTAATTTTTGTCCACTTAATATTCAGTCTGTTCTGTCAAAATACACAAATTTAAAAAAAAAAATCAAATAAAAAATTTTAAATATATATTTTTTTAGTTAAAATTATGCGCAATATCAGCTTTAACAGAATTAAATAAACAATTAACATCCTTTATTTATTTAATTGCTGTTTTATTTAATTTTGCGTGTTCGCTGACATTCAAGTTGTCGATGCAGGCTAAATTTCAATTTAAAACCTCTTCTTAATTTCTATATCGCATAACAAAGTTGTAAATTCTTTGGTCGCATTTTCTTCTATACTATCGCACTGAACAAAACTTTAAAACCAGCTACCGAAACGTCCGCACTGATGTACGCAAATAACCACCGACATAAAATTAATGCCTTATCCTTCAAAGCTACAATTTCAACAATGCGTTAAGCATATTTGTAAATCATAAACCGATGTGGCTATCAGAAGAGCTTAACATTTACTAGCTCAATGGAGTCCTCAAACGCCATATACCAACGGCACACCCACTAGTGACGTATGGAAAGCACAACACACATTTTACTTTCTACCACGATTCTATAACGCCAAGTTCAGTAGCCCTAGAAGTGACATTTCGGCCGACACGATACAAAACGTGAAAAAAATCCCTACCCAAAACTTAACTGTGCGATTTCAAGATTAAAAAAACTAGGCATCCTCTCACAAAACTTTAAGCATAGGCCCAAATTAAAAAGCAGGAAAATCAATTTAACACTTAGTCCTAGGATACTTCACACTCTCAACAGTCTTCTGTACAATACGTGGCTTATCGCTGGTGCCTTGATGGGCGGGAGAAGCTAACGCTGAGATTAATAATAAATACGACACTTCTTCAAATTCACACCTTATAATATCAAGCTACCAATGTATCCAAAAAATACTATAAATTAAGAAACCTTGCCTAAATGAAAAGCATTTCTTCATCCTAGTAAACTTTACAATACATTACCCAAAAATAAAAATCAAATTGTGCACAAACGCAACAAAAACTTCAAACACACTTTGAGAAATGACACTAGTCTAACTTCCCCAAATAATTTAACCGAATTACTAACTATTCTGCCAGGCTAAACTATTGCTGAATGATCGTTCACTTCAGTCATTCAGTCTAATTGGTCAACAACAGTTTTGATCTTGTATTACAAATTTCTCAGATTCTTTTAAAAAACACAACGCTGTCCACGACTACAAACAAATACAATTCAAGCACGCAGCAACATCAGATAACACAAATGCAAAGCTCTAATGCAAATAATTGGGCATCATGAATTATCAATCTTTCATGAATTTTAATTCTGTCACAGCCTCCGTCTCAGAGTTATAAAGTAAAACGGAGCTATCGGGGCCATGGCTGAGCTCGAAAAATATCGAAACAGAAAACTCTTTGGGCACAAATTTTATTCGGTTTCATACATCGGTTCGCTCACTGCTGTTAATTGAATACTAATAACTGCATCAACTGCGAAGGTGGTATTGGTCAAAATATGATTTCGCTATTTTATTATGTCAGCTAGAGCTATCAATACCATGAGGTCACTGTAAATGGACAGTTGTAATTCATTAGTAAAGTAAGTCTGTTGCGTTGCTGAACTCGAATACCTGTCAAACGTCGTTGCTTAGTGTTAACTGCTTTTTTCTATCAGCTGGCGGTCACTAAAATCTTGTTCTAAATCTGGTTTACCAAGCAGATTTAAACAGAGCATACCTTTGTCAGAATGAAGACAAGCTAAGCATACGCTTACACACGCAAGTCATTGAATAGCACTAAGCGTCAATTTTCTTTAAACAAGTACACACATGACTCAACCACGCACGAACACGAGCTTTACAACTCAATGAGTAACGGTAAACCTATTGTCAAGAAGCAAATTATTAGAACTGAGTGTCAGCTTCAGGCTCGTTCAGTAACCCATAAACACATATAACAAAGCCATACGGTCATCGATCAAGTGTAAATTGGCTGATGAGTCCAAAATTGACTTTCAACGTCAACAAAGAGGAAGCAATTATTATGATAATAAATTACGAAATCGAACGACTTCATTATCTTCTCACTTTGTCAAAGCTGTAAAATCCTCTACAATGCAGTAATAAACGACCTAAATTTTGCCAAAACTGAACTGGCTAGCGACTAACGTACCGGTAACCAAATATGACTGCTTGGCCTGATACGATAGCCAGACATAAGCTAGAAGGTTGCCATTCAACGCACGTATTGCTGTCGATGAGTTTTGATACAATTAAGAGTAATACAGTGCCAATTCGTCGCAAAGTTGCGGTGCACATTGATCAACTTGACGACTTATGAACGCGGTGTGCACTGTGCAAATCAAAACTCGTGTGTAAATGAACAGCACAACTTCATGAAAGTGCGCAATATCATAGACTTTCATAAACATAACAAAAAAGGATTGCGTGCATTGATTAAGTTTAGCTTTTCACGAGGCTTAACGTTGTTGCAAGGTGCATAGATTCAGCTTACTCTAATTGCGGCTTCAACATCACATACAAGTCATATTTTCACTAGTAAACGAAACACCAACGTTCTATCAACCCCAGTTAAAAGTCCGTTACAAACTATTAAATGTAAACCCCATTTGGCAAGCGGAAAATCCCGATGCCTAACTGTCTTGTCTTAGAGATCAACCAACAAGAATGGCAGGCAAAAGCAAGACATATATTCCGAGTTTTTTTTAAAGTCGAATGATTGATTGGTGAAATTTGCGACGAGCTAGCTAATTAATTTTTTTTGCTTGTTTACAATTATATCAAGATCAGCAGTTTTGGACAGGAGACAAATTACACACAATATGCAATTACGAAACAGAGTTTTGAGTAAACCCTCTATTACACAGTAAGGATACACAGAAAACAACATTGCTACAGCTAGTGGCGCGAAAAGTTAAAAGTAATACCGATGGTAAACCGACGTGACTTAACACAGCAAAACGATAGATTGGTCGACCTCAAGCTGTCAGGAAACCATTTATAGAATTATCAATTTTAACACAAGCTGATTAAAAGTTCGCAAAACTGGAACCTCGACCGATATATTTTTTATTGGTAAGAAAACTAATTGAAAGCTACAATACCTGGATCTATTTTAACGATTTTTTTTGCTCTCGTCCAAGCTTAATCGTAAATATTTAATAGGAGTGTTGCGTTTGGACAAGTTGGCTGTGGCTAACGTTTAATTCTTGTCTAGATACACGCAGTGTCTATTCGCAAGTATTTGATTAGCACGATGATATTCGACTTGAATAGTCGTTATAATCGCAATACATCGCGTACCAAAAAAATCATACTTTGTTAAGCTACTGCGGCGATAACTACATTTGCAAGCTATGACTGTTGAACAAATGCTGTCATTGACAATGGCTTGTCGTTCGGGCTAACGTTTTTACCTTTAACTCGCTCGGCTTAATACCATCAAAGCAGAGTTACACGCAGGCTTAATATTTCGGACCCACCACCTAACTACCAAAAACAATATACGAAATAGGTCAAAAATTAGTTTGATCCGTAAAGCAGAATTTTTTACGCTATGCTGTTCTTACTGAGAACTTCACCGCTTTTAATAATTCATCTCACTTCTGCAATAAATACGCTGCCCACCACTTCGCAAAGTCTGCACTTTCCATCACCTCTGCAAATGCAATGCACAAACACTGAAACTACCGTAAAATTACAAGATTTAATATCATTTGCAGGTGGCTAACGGCAAATTACAACACTGTTGACAAGCTAAGCTGGAACCTGACACCGTGGCAACTAGCACAGGAAGCTTCACTGCAACAGTTTTCAGCTATGCAGTAAACGGATGGAAGCAGCACACTATTTTTCTCACCAACACCGTTAATGTGGGCTGATTTTCTTTTACATATGGCCGCAGTACAATGGCTACCAAGCGCTCCTTGCCCTGCATTTAGTACCAAGCAGACTACAGCACTAATTGCATACTCATAATACAAAAGCCGATTTAAACAAAAGAATCAATCAATCATTCTTACACAAATTGCCTACAGCTACTGTATTTGCGTGCAGGTACTGTACCACTAATTTCTACAGCTGACTAAGTCAACCGTTTACGAACATAAATGCATTTCATAATATACAAACTAACCGTACAACGCAACAATGCATCCCAAATTCGGTTCTGATATTCTGTTTTCAGACCTTGCAAAATAACTGATTGTTAAACATAGCCCTTCAATGGGTTTGCACTAATCGAAAAAACAACTCAATAAAGCTTTTTCATTTACCGAACAACCAAATATACGCCATGCCAGCTTTCAACGTAGATTAACTGCATTGTGATCACTAAATTTCTAGCAGCATTATCAAAAAATTTTAATCACTTCACTGCCCACAAAACTGTAATCTCGAAATTTTTTGTTAATCAAAATTCTTATGATGTTCTAAGCTACTTATAATATAACTGTGGTTATTCATGCGGGAAACAACGCGGAAAAAATTCAAAGTACTTACACTATGCAAGGTATTTTCACACTGTCAGCTACAAAAACTACGTTTTCAGCTACTTACGAATAGCTTCTTAGTCCTGATTATTTAATATATTAGGGGTGCCGTAATTGTTATTAATTGATAAAACTCAAATTATGGTTAAATTTTTCATAACAGGTTTGAATTTACATCACAATTTCCAAAACTTTTATCGCAATACAGGCTTAAAATTTACTTTTCAAATGAAAAGAGCGACATTTCTTTGGGTACAGCCAGAAAAAAAACAACTCGAAACAATAATTGCATTAAATTTTAATATGCAACAAAAGTTACAAAACGAAACGCTATTTATGAATGAACACGTCATATCTGTAGTAGAGTTACGTACAAATTTAATAATTACACACAAACCACAGCACTTTTCTTTGGCTTAACATGAACAGACCAGTACTGGTAAAATCACCAAATTTAGTCAACTTCCACAACAGAAATTGAACTTTTGACATCATGGTTGTCACAGATTTCGTACAATTTCATTCAAGGGCTTTCCAGGGTTTTTCCAGTCATTATCCACGTCTTTACCAGGAGGGTATTAAGAGTATTTTTACAGGACTTGAAATTCAGTTTTACTTCTACTCTTGTATGTACCGGTACCTACTTTTTTCTAGCTACTAATAACGAACAATCTTGATGTAAAGCATTTGCATTATTACCTACTGACTACACTAGCAGCCGAAGAGTTTCGCATTGCAATGCCTACAAATCCGCTTCTCCTGGTAAATTCAATAGTTTATACATACATAACTGCAAAGTGTTAATAATAATCTTTATTTTAACACTAAAACTTTCAAGGACCTTCACAATGCAAATTGTCACAGTGATAGCTTTGGTACAATTACAGCGGACTCAAAATAATACATTGCAACTTTTTCAAACAGAAACACCTCTCCTGCGTTACTAACAGCAATTAAAGTATATAGCAAGTATAGACACTGGAGATGGAGAGTGGACACTTTAGCAAGTACAAAGAAATGACACAGTATTCTAACAATATGTCATTAACTTGATACATTAATAATACTTGCAAGCAATTAGACACCCTTTGTTAAAGTTATAGGCATAAGCATTGCATGACCATAGTGTACTGGTACCAGTAATTGCCATCCAGAACAGTCGTAAGTAGTGGTTAAATGTAGCCTATTGTAAGATTCTTCAAAACTAAAGTCCCTTGTTTCGCCTCCTACTTAATTTTTTATTCATTTAGTTGTATTTTATCCGTCTATCACGAGAAAGCAATAGGGCCCAACACGAGATTGCTTAGGGAGTTGCCGGCCATCTGCCTACCACAATCAGAAGAGGGAATCCCGTTATGTGCCTTTCCCAACGGCACAACTTAACTTTCCAGCTTACTTTACATTGTCCTTTTCATGCTGAACGTCAAGGTCGGAACCTGTGAATACCAACTTTTAAATCATTGGTTTAACCTGACTCGGAATCGAATCCTAAGTCTATCGCTTCTGAAGTAGACGCTCCAATCATTCGTCATCTGCTTTTACAACTCACTGGGAAAGTGGCTTAACTATTCTGTTCCAGCAAAGCGTGAGTAAAACTTTCACATACTTTTCAGACCTCATAAACAAAATTCAAGGACAAAAAAGAAGACTTTTCAGGACAAAAAAAACAGAAGACTTTTCCAGGATGTAGCAATCCTGTGACATGAAATGCATAACATGGCTTGTTTAAATCGAACTCCGCACCCAAGGCAGAACTTCTGCAGTCACCTGCCGACCTCTTCAAAAGTCAAAACGCTTATACGGTATACTTAACGAAAGCTCTCAAGCTTGTGGCAACATTACTATCGAAATAGTTGTCAAAATTATAAGTTCAGGCCGAACAATTTTCTGTTACTTTTGGCTACACCATACTAAAAATAGTTAGCAATCGACAACAATTACATACAGAATTCAGTTTTACACTTGAACCGAATCACAGATATAACCACATCGAGTTTTTCCTGCAAAAAAAAAAAAAACACGGCAGCATAATGATCATTAACATATATATACAGAACGGATGAAGCCAAATTTTTGCAAAAGAAACTTCGTGGCTTAAACTAAAAGGGGTGTATAAAATTTAATAACATAGGTATGACATTTTAGATAGGATTAACAATGCAAGCAGTCTTAACCATAGGTACATGCGTACGCTGAAGCATTACGCAAACACAAGCAGTGGACAAATTAAATAAAATGTAATACACAAGCAAGCACAGGACAAAAGAAATAAGTAGATATATTATGTTCAAATGCTCATGTCTGAGTTAAATAAAAAATGCAGAAGAAAAATGTCACAACTTTCATTTTACCACCTGCAGTATTCACAAAAGTAACAGCACAACAACCAAGTAGTTCAATTCCGAATCTGAAGCAGAACGCCCAAAGATAGCCGCAAGGCTTCCACCATTGCAAATACGAACGAACTGTTTTAACACGGAGATATTATCTATTTTTACTTTTCCAGTTTGCATTAAATTAACAACTTGCTGGCATTATTTCGAAAAATGCATAACCTAACTGATACCTGGTGTAACATCAATAGCAATGATGTATTTTAGTCATGGAAAAAATATCTGAATACTGCAACTGCGGTGAATGAGTACTTAGCTCTCAACCAATCAACCAACTGAAAACAAAAAAATTTACTATATATATAATTAAAAATTGAACTTTCAGTTACAAAAAATTGATATTATAACACAACCAAAACATACTCTAGAAACTTCCGCATGTTGTGTATCATATGATGAAAATAGTGAAGTGATAATATCATGCTCTGACAAACAAAATGTTGCCAATTGCTCGGCTGATGTTTGACTGCAAGTGAAAAAGCATAACGTCTCAAATGAGAGCGCGACTGCGAGAGGCACCTAAACCTGGCCCTAACCCTAACTTTATACCCAACTCGAACCTTAAACAAAACCCTAAAACTTCGTCCTAACGAAGAGTTAACGCAGAAAAGTTTCGTTTCACAATCTATACCTACTGCAACAATACCTTTCCAGCATTAACTATACTAGATATAGATCTGCGACACAACCACTAATGTACAAACACTACTAGACCCAAACCACTTGTTCCTATCATAAGTGCAGTGCCAATTAAGCCCAACTATCATTTCAAGCATAGAGCGAAGATAGATGTTTAGTCAAATTAATCAGCTGACTATATAACTTATTCATACATTAACCGAAAACACACAAATTGTCAAAGTCTTGTGTTTCACCGTATTACGATGCACTGCTTTTCATCAGCAATCTTCTTTGTGATAAGAAGCAGCTGTTGTCCAGCTAGTTTTTGGCTTCATTCTCGTTCGTAAGTTCACCAACATGCAATAGCAAATAAGACTAACTGGAAAGCATAGCGAATATGAGGGATAAATGCAATCACACACAGGGTACTCTTTACCATCAGCGGATCACGCTGACAAAGATTTTAAAAACGTTTTCAGCTTTGTAGCACGTATGTTCGGTGCGAGGCGTTGACGCATGCAAATATATTTTATATACATGACTGTGCGAGCGCAACAAAACGTCACGAGCAACCGGCTTTTTTGTTGAGATAAAGAAGCCGGCGAGCCCTTGAGAAGCGTCCAGTAAATACTAACCTAACAAACCAATTTAAAGTCGCAAGAGTTTACACGCTAATTGGAATATAATTATTAAGTTAGTTTATCAGACCTTACAATAAAAGCTAACAATACTTTTTTGCAAAGGGTTGTCTACCGCTCTACAACAAAGGCTTATTTATTACTGCTGTAGCCGATGCACTTACACGACCGTTGATGTGCATTCAATTTACTAAAATCTGTGCTCATACCAATGCTGGCTAGCACTGACACACATGCATGTACACCGTGTTATTCAAATTAAACTAAATTGAAGAAATTTTTCGAGTTTCAGATTTTATTGTACTCCAAGCAATCTGACCAAGCCTAACATCAAAACAAGTTCAAATGCACAACTTCAGAAAAAACTACACAAATAAACTATCACGAATCAAATAACAAACACTATTCGGTAGCAGTACGATAAAATATTCGAACAACTTTTCTGTAGACATAACGCATCATAGAGCAATTATTTCAAAAGTTTATTAATTTTATATTCATACTGTATATAGATACATTAACTTTGTATTTCTATAATACGATTCACATTATTAGCATATAATTATAAATCATACGTTTGATACTGAAAATACTTACTCACTCGACCTTAATAGGACGATGATCGGAGATTTTTTAAAAACGCCATCCAAATATCAAAACACTACCAGGCATATGTAGAAGTAAATGGTAATTACTTTTTCACTTCATTAAACCAAACTTTGATCTTTATCTATGCTAAATATTAAAAGACTGTGAACCTAAAATATTAGACATAAAAACTCCGTCATCGAAACGATTATAGTTACTGTCAAAGTCACTGAAATATGAAGATTACCAGAAGCAACGGAATGTGGAAAAAACAACCGGTAACGTACGAAGACATTAGACAATGAATATCGAGTATACCGTAGTTAAAATGAACTAGATAAGCCACAATATGATGCTCTGCGTGTAAGACCAAGGCCTCGGCATGATCAGTCTGCGCGCTCATTCTCGGCCAAAGTGTTTTTTTCCGCCTCTAACGAATGTCTTATTCATTTAGCGAAAATAATTTGAATGCTTGTAACTTCTGGAGGTACCAAAAATTGAATGAGGTTTATAAGTAGGTTACTTCTAGATGAAAAAGCGGGTACAGCTGCAGCATGGATACGAAGCACCGTAGGTCTATTATGCAACGATATCTTTGTTAACATGAAACACTTTGACTCGTAACCAGGAAGTTTTTCGATGCTCCTTATTATCTGGTTGACTCAATCAGTGATTTTGATATTTTTGTAATAAAAACTGCAGCGCATTTCATTTCATAGCTAATAATAATCTCTTTTTTATGGGTAATTGCAAAAGCCGCAGCAAGGTGGCTCTCATTTTATAAACAGTAAAAATAACTCTTACATCATTGTCGAAAGAATTAGGCTCAGACAATACGGCTGTCCGTTTGGCAATTCATGATAATCTTCGAAAGGTCAAAAGTTTGCCTAATCTATTCCTCCACGAACGTACAATCGTTGACAGTACTAACAGCAAATGCCATTTTGTCAATGTGTATCAAATATCAAACAACGCTCCCCGCACCTATAATTGAGGGGAGAAAATAAATGCCTTCGTTACAATTAGATAATAACGCATATTTTTCAAAACATGACCAATGGTTTGCAAGCGAATGTAACATGGCTACACAATTTCGTTTTATTAAATAAACAGTAACGCCAACGCAATCAAGTTGGAGCTTTTATATCTTTTTAAACCGATTGGAAGGCTTTACTTGAAACAAGTACAGTAGTGTCTTCCCAAATAAAACGCGCGAAATACCAAAAAGCGCGCCAATATGGCTATGACTCACTAAACATATCAAACAATAAGGTCGATAAGTATCGGCAATTTCCATACAAAAATCAGCAACTCTCCTACAACTACAACTCTCCTACCTACAATAAGAATGTTGTAAGCCTACAAAACGGAACTGTGAAAGTCTAAGAAAAATAAGTTATGTTAAAAAAAAACATTCGAAAATATTGAAAATTGACAATATTTATGCTTCCATCAAACTTGTTTTCCCAATGAAAAAAAAAAAAAAAGCTCAAATCAGAGAAAATGCTGGTAACAAAACTGTAAGTGAAACAATTGTGCTACAGCAGCATTTTTCAGGGTAAAAAGTAGCTTACTAGGCAGCAAATAAAAACAAATTGAGAAAAATCAACACAAAAACAAAACTAGGCGAAAATATTTGCCGAAAGCTAGTTGCAGAATTTGTGCACAGAATTATTTAGCGTACTTATGCAAGACTTTAATTTACCACAAATATCAGATTTTTATCTTATTTAGCCCAGCACAGTTGTATTGGTACATTACACGCTGCTACAAGTTTTCCAGTGTTTACTACACTATTAGGGTATTTCTCGACCACATAAAAATGCAAAAATGTTGTCTTTCAGAACTCTCGGAGATTATATGACGTGAACCAATCTAAGCTGTTGTTAAAAAAGAAACGCTTCATACGATTGGCTTATTTCAATATTTTTTTCCCGGTCACGCTCACGAGAAAGCATTTTCAACCAACATCCGCTGAAGAGAAGCTGAAGCTATGAAATTTTTTGGTCGGATTTCGCTTGTTAAGAACCTACTATGCAAAGACAATTTTTGAGAAACATTCAATGCAATTTCAGGGAGAGTTGAAACGCTGACTTTTTCATAGTTGTAGACAAACACTCTAAACCAGTGTTTTTCAACTGGGTATATAGTAGGCCTAAACCCAAGGGAATATCAAAATTTTTAAATGGTGCACCACCATACTTGGGTGTACCCGGTTGTGCATCATGCCATAAAAAATGAAGTGAACCATGAGGTGTCACTACATCATTATAAAAGTATCGAATTATGACTATGAGTCTTATCAGATTGTACGTGATGTCCAGTGTGCTGTGTTGTGAACATTGTGTGGAATGTTGTTGTGTGGTTTTATGGCGCTTTATAAAACTAAGGTTCGTTAGCGCCAGGACTAAATTTTGTCAAGAATACACTGACGTATTTTTATTATTCTCTCTTCATTTCGGAGGAGTGTTGCAACGGCAAACCATTTATTTATAGACTCAAGCTTTATCTTGCGGCTGTGCAAAAATCATAATCATTACTGACACACACACATAATTAATATGCTACCGCAACAGGGTGACTATGAAAGGACCGTGAGGTCATCGATTCAAGCATCTACCCTGTAAAGAAGAATAAACAGCCTTAAGTAAGATAAGCGAATGAAGCCTTTATTTATAGCAGGAGTGGCCAACCTTTTGATTCCATGCGCCAATATTTTTCACCCTTAATTTAGATGCGCCACATCAAGCATCCATTTCTTTCCAGTTTTTTACAACAAGGGCGTGCAATATCGGTGAAGAGCAAAAAAAGGTTCTTCACTTCACGCCCTCAGACAGTGGCACACCCAGGATTTGGCAAAGGGGGACCACAACCGTTTTTTTTTACGATTTTCTTATAAAAAGCCGCCAACGGATTTTTACGGTTTTCATATAAATAAACACTCACTTTAGCACACTTTTTTTATCGAAAAAGGGCTTGCAGCGAGTGCAGTCACTACGGACAATGTAAAAATATTTTCGCAGCTTATGTCTCAAAGCAGAAGCTTGGCTAAAATAAGTAAAAGAAGGCTACAACCATTATTAGTTTGAAAAATTATACACTGAAAGTTAGGTTTCAGCACCTTATTGCAAGGCCAAAAGGGGGGGGGGGGCATAGCTCCGCGGTTCCCCTGCATGCGCATGGGCATAGGCCCTCAGACGTCCTGTTTTGTTTTCCACTGACAATGTCGGTGGAGAGCAAAAAATAAAAAAGGTCTTCACGCCCTCAGATGTTCTGTTTTCCTCTGAAAAATATCGGTGGTGGGCAAATAAAACAAGAAATAAAAAAAATTAGTGAGTAGAAGTGGTATGTCATCAAAAAGGTGCAATGCGCCACTTTTAAGTAGCCAATGCGCCACTTAAGGCGCATGCGCCACAGGTTGGCCACCCCTGATTTATAGTATAATGCAGTCCAAAATTTTTTTAAAAATCCACAAAACACAAACAGCAAATCAGTATATAAGACAGAGAACGCCCCATAGAGTTTTTTTAAAGAGCTTGTTCTATCTTAGAGAACCGAAAAACGCCAAACAGAAGGTTGGAAACCCTTTGTGAAGACCGGACTGTACACGCTTTTAAATGAAAGGGGAAAGTGTGTGCGATTTAAAACAAAATTGACCAGCACTGACTCAAACCACTATCCCACACAAAAGTCTGACAATGAAATGAACAGTTTGCTGCGACTTACGGTATACTGCATGCAATATGCTATCGGGAGTACTAACAGAACACCCAGCCAGGCTTGTTCAAACCTGTTTTCTCTACCGTTATTAAATGCGTATGAAGCTAATGAACAGTTTCCTACATAGTTCTTAATTCTTCCTGTTACATTAATGTGTACACCGTGAGCAGCACAATACAAAAGAAGCATCAAATAGTACCATGCCTTACATAAACGAAGGACAATGCTTTTAGTAAAAAAATGCTACATGATACCTAGCAACATAATTTTGGCAATTTATATTCTATAGGGCTTAATTCGGTATTAGCGAAACGTATATCATAGTTTCAAATCAGAAAAAATGCATCAAACCACCTTTCAGCCGACATATCATGAAATAAAATCACAGGTTACCGTTCTGAAATTAACTCATGAACGTGTCCAAACAGCACGAAAAACCTGCTCAAATTTCAACTTCACATATGCGAGCGCATTTTTTAGTTCGCTGTTAGGGACTTTTGTCTCTGAAACTATTCAATTAAAAAATACCATAGTTTTGTAGTATTTTCGAAAATGAAATTTCCCGATTGATTTAGTTTTACAAAACATTTTTCACCAACAAAAAAGGAAAAACTTAAATCAACCTACGATTCTAACTCACACGAGTTTTTACCCAAACCAAAAATAAAGCAGAACGGGTAAACCTACTGTAGCTTGAAAAAGTGTCAGCCTATTGGTCATTACTTTAAATGCTACATACGAATCCGCATAGACCGACATTAACGAACCTACGTTGCAGAGCCGGAAGTATTTTAACAATGAGAAGTTGCTTTAACAAAACCACTCAAGCGTCAACCTGTAATGATCGGTTGCTTATATTGAATTACCACCACACAATATCGTTATTTAAATATCCATTCCACGAATACCAGCTGCTGGGGCGTGAACAATCAACGGTATGCAACGTTACGATGCAGTTAATGCAGCAGCAGGTCATTAGGAATAGCAGAGATCAAAATGCATGAAAGTATGTAAGAAATGCGGTATCAGCTATTTCTCTTCTGCAGACACTGGCATACAAAAGCGAAGCAAAAACCTTTAAAGTACAATCAACTTGGAGGTGCAAAATACCGAATTCCGAAACTTCTAGTCGATCGTACCTCGTTACTGAACGTAAAGAACACATCAACATAAAAATGCCAGTTAAACTCAAAAAACAACTAGCACAAATAGAGTTTTTTATACCACAATCACCAAACAGCTGCAACCACAAACGCCAACTCACTTAATGCATTTATACTACACACATTAACACGAAACTGAACACAGTAATGCTGGGCTTACTGGGAATTTCTGAAGATAGCCATCGCAAAATAGCTGTTCAACAGTAGCGCAAGCTACAAAACGTTTGCTTCGCTGTATATTGCAGTTGTTAATCATGATGCTACCGATTCCGACACTTATTAAGATGCTTTATGGAAAGCAAAAAGTTTTTAAGAAATACTGCAGTCAATGTAAAAGCGTTACGTTCATTCCAGCAAGTAGCAAACGCAGTGGGAAAACACGATGTGCCAATTAGCCAATAAAAGATCAATAATACGGTTTAACAAAAGTCGATTTGGCATATTTGGTACACCACTCACTGAAACTAAACGTATGGTCAACATCTCAACAAATGAACCACGCAAAATTTAGCACTTTAATTCATAATATTGTTGCAACAAGTGTTAGAGTGGTAATATAGCTGGTTAAAAAGCAGCTTATGAAAGTGGTATTTTAAGTTGTCGACCCAATGTACTATTGAATAGATAACATAAAAATTATAACTTTAGTAACAGCAATTTATTGCCATACGGTAGCAACTACTGACAGTACTGAGCATCAAAGTAAAGTCATATTCAAGGTAACGGTACCGGTAATTTTTTAAAAATTGTAGGCCTACTGCTTACTCTCACGAATTTCTACATGGTGAAGTAACATTCGCAAAGCAAAAGCTCATTTCATAAAGTGTTTTTTCCAATAGAATCTGTAAAATGGATATCCAAATTAAATGACGATGATTGAGAACATTTCCAGATAAGACTGGAAAGAAAACGAAGTTAAAAAAGTAATTCGGCCTTATTCAAAAAAGTCTCACTCAAAAAACTAAACAGCTTTCCAGCTAGCGCCATCTAGCGAAAGATAAAAAAATATAGGAAATTGCTTGGTATGTGTTTTGTATGTAGTTGCATATTTATCCTCATATCATGAGAAAGCGATCAATGCAGATGTTGTAATTTCAAAGGTAGCAATACCATAGCTTACCATACCTACAGCAAACAGTTAAAAACATTGATGCAATATAAAATATACAAGTACAAAATTGTGCAGGTAAATATAACCTCAAAATATAGCATGTTAATTAATCACAGTTTACAAGACAAAATCACAAAAAATGATGTATCGTAGTTATTGATATTTCCGACTTTTTAGTGATAGACCAGTTGAATAAAAAGAACAACTATGGAGTTTCTAATGTGAATGCAAGATCTCATAAAGATTGCAGCACCACAGAAATAAAATAGTAAACGTGAACACACCAACCTAATTAAAACCAAACTGCTAGGGTCCGGGTGGTCATGTCTCAAAAATAACACAATTATAGCCCAACTTCACAAAACTCAAACAAAATGTTTCGCTATTAAAGTAATGAAAGTGATGTAATCCGGAGTGATAATTACACAAAACAAGCAGCACAAAATTGCAATTAAAATGTTACTGCATCAGTTTAAAAAAAAAGATCAAAAAATGTATGGACCAATCAGTCAGCATTTCATTACGTCCGATGTCAATCCTTTTCTCAGATTTTATAAAACGTCTACATTTCAGTGTTCACATGACTTATGCAGTACAACATGATTGAAAAGGCATCAAAATGAGCAATAAAAACATACAATTGGTCGTTTTAGTGAGGTTACAACAGGACTTAACACTGAGATTACGTCGTCGTAGTCCAGAAACTAGGGTGGTCATGCTATCTGGAATCCAGGCAAGCAAAAAGTTAGGAAAGAATTCCAGATCATTTAAGAGTGCTCCTGCAACCAGTGAGTTTGTGTTACCAGGGTGGTCAGTTCACTGCGTAAAGTAACTAAACAAGCATAAAGTTCTGAGACCTACAGCAAATTGAAACACTGAAGTTGGAAATATATCCCATGTTGCACACATTTAATTTTGTCGATCTAGCACTAGTTACATGGGTTATAGAAATGAGTGTACAAAATCGAACAGCATTCATTACCAAACATTGCATTAACCAGAAATTGAGCATACACCCAGTATATACATGTGGATTAGTTAACAACTAAAGTTTTAGCTACTTTAGATTATCATTATGACTTAATGACAAACTGTGAGTTACAAGCCGCAGCTACACCAGCATCAACAAGCAGAATGTAAAAATCAAGTTTTGTTAGTCGGAAAATTTTGCAATTTTATAGCTTCAAAATCAAAATAGAGTTGTTTTACGTTGAAATTGCATATAGTTTCAAAAACTATTTATGATAAACACAAAAACCATACTCAATCAATTAACAGTGAAGAAGCCAGTCCACAACTCAACTCATTATACAGACATCACCAACAACAAACAAAAACTGCAAATATCAATAATCAAGATTGATAACACAATCCTAATTTTAAGTATACACAAGACTACTGAACCTTCAGAATCAAAGTACTAGTATGCATCGACATTTTGACATAATTTGATAGACCATTGATAATAATTAGACAAAATGTCTTACTTTCAAAGACACCACCTCCTCAATGCATCAAGCTACCAGTGTTTCACTGTTTCAAGAGTTACCATAGAACTAAAAACCGTATGGGAATGTGGTCCCATTAGACAAAATGTCTTACTTTCCAAGACAGTAAGACATCACCTCCTCAATGCATATAGCTACAAGTTATTTCATTGTTTCAGAAGTAGAACTAAAAACCGTATGGGACCGTGGTTCCATTAGACAAAATGTCCTACTTTCAAAGACTACCTCCTCAATGCACCAAGCTACCAGTATACAGGTATTTCACTGTTTCAGGGGTAGAACTAAAAACTGTGCGAGACTATGGTCCTATACCCATCCCATACAATTCTCATATGGTTTTTAGTTTTACCGCTGTTTCAGTATTGTAATCTAGCATCATGCAGTCAGACAACGCAACTATTATGATATATGTACATTATTTATGTATCTGCGAGTATACTATATACTGTATAACAGGGATGGCGAACCACTGCCCTGCAGGTCACTAAGTGACCCACTCGCACATTTCAGTGAACCGACCCACTAGTAGTTTGGAAAATTTTACGAAAAAAACAAAAACAATAATGAACATCAACACAGTGAAGGAAAGCTTATCTTTCCATACTGTGGCATTAAAGACGAGTAGCAGGGCATTTCTGAGTTAAGATCTTTTTTTGTCTTTGCACAGATTTTGGCAGAACTTGGGTACAAGCCTCTTGCTAATATTATTACATTCGTAACTCACATTTTTTCTTTTTTTGGTCTACGACCTAACTTGACCCACCACTTAACAAGGTTTGCCATCCCTGCTGTATAATATCGGTCAATTTGAACAAAAAAATTACTGTACCATAAAGCAGTGGTCAACAACTTTTTTCGCACAGCGGACCAGTGTGAAACTGAATCTTTTATGCGGACCCGTTTCAAAAAAATCACAATTTTTTAGCAATAAAGCACTCATATTTATTTAGAATTGAAAACCTTGATCTTGTTTTACTTTGACTGAAGTATTAAAGTTTCTAAATCTTGCTGCAGCTAAGCTTAAATTTTTTTGTAGTAGCTTCTCAAACCTGATACCGGATGTTATATATTCTTTCTCTTAACTAGATCATATTTTAGTCTAGCGCTATTTGATCTACACAAGTTTACGAGAAAATGATGCCATATTTAAAGGTTCGCTGTTAAATTAAAAGATTTATACCTTTGTAATTTGGTTAATTTTATGATTTTGAGTAAATTTGTCATACTGGGTAACCAGAAGTGAGTTATCAAGTGTTTTTTTAACTTTTGAAAATTGTGTCCTACGTTATAAAAGTGTTTCAAATTCAAAGCATTTAATCTGAAAACGCATACGAACCGGTAACAACCTGCACACGGGCCGGCACCTGGCTGAGGCCTGGGTGGTTGCTGACCACTGCTTTGGTGAAGTTGTGGCAAACTACTTCAAAACAAATAGGCATTTGATAGACAACAAAATAGGCATCGCAGTCTCTCTCAATTATTATACGGTTGAATTCTCAGTTCAATATTTATTTCCCATAAATACCCTAAACCAGTGGTAGGTAACCTTTTTTGCACAGCGAATTGGCTTAAAACTGAAAATTTTTTTGCGAATCAATTTTTGAAAAATCACAAATGTTTTAGCTATAAAACAGCTCGGATTTAATCAGAATCGAAAAGCTCAATCTTGTTTTAGCCTACTTGGACTAACGTATCAAAATTTTCTACCGTACTTGTTGTTTTTATTTTCTGTGTTGTTTGCTTGCTACCGTATATCCTCGCATATAAGCCGAGTTTAGAACTCAATAAAAATGTTGCCAAACTAAAGGGTGGGCTTATATGCGCATAACTCTGATCGGTAAAATTTTTTAAATTCCACTTAGCACTGTACTTGTTCTACAGTAAACTGACGAGCACAAAAACATGCAAGCGATTACATTATGGCCAACCAATCACAGACTGTTATTATCTTTTTTTCTTTCATGCGAAATGGAAAAAAAGATACTGGTATACATTACAAGACTGGAAAGATCTCTTTGGGGAGTCTGAAAGTGATAATGATGATGATGAATTTAAAGGATTTTGAGATAACATAACAATAATGGTTATCATTTTGTTTACCATAATTCTACTCCGCAACTTTTTGTTATGATATGATTTGTAGATGAGCGTGTTATGATTTGTAGGGTCGGCTTATATGCAGATTTTTATAAATTTACCATTTCAAGGTTGTTTTCTAGAGTCGGCTTATATGCGAGAATATACGGTAGTTTTGCTCTTCCTCACATATTAGTGTGACTGAATGTGGACCCTGACACCATTGCAGATTGTGTTGTATTTCAAAATAAATAAATAAAACTCAGAACTTTTCAAATCTTGCAGCTTTGCTTTAATTTTTGATAGTAGCTTCTCAAGCCTGATTCATAATGTTGTTCTCTCTCTTAACTACCGGTAGCTTATTCAGCCAAATGCTATTTGACTTACACAAGATTTATGATAGAATGACACTGGACAGCATAATCAAATGTTTGCTGTTAAATTGAAAGATTTTCCTTCGCAAGTTACCGGTTAATTATAGGAACCATCTATTTTGCCATTAACAGCAAAATACTGATTGGTAATTTTCAAAAAATTAGTCATGTGTATACTAGACACAAGCCAATCAACAGTCTTGCATATAGACGCTAGCCAATCAGTATTTTGCCATAAAGACTAGACACTGCCGTAATTTTATGATTGTAAGCAAATTAGCATTAACCAGATAACTGGATCACCAGAATCGTGCTATATATAGAATTTTTTAGAAACGTCCAAAACCTGCATTTATTGTCATGAAAATGTTTCAACTTTAAAGCATACTAATGTAAAAACATAGACCGACCAACATCAAGAAACTTCACACAAACCAGTTGCCAACCACTGCCAAAAAGAACAAAATGAGATCATATAAGACTATTTGCCACAAAGCTATAAACTAGGCAGTGCTACATTCTAGTCTACCAGTATCTTGTCTTATCTACTGGTTCAAGATACAGTAGACCACTGACGACTGGCAGTCTGATAAACCAACAACCCGTCATCACACTGCACAAATATACTGGTACCCTGTCCTGCTGTCCACATGTCCAATTTTAGTGGACTTTAGGCCCAAGGTTTTTGTTCTAGTTTCTGCATCATAATCAATTCCTTGATGTCATAATCAAAAAGAGTGATTATGTTGGTGAAGCTAGAAGCAAGAACCATGGGCCTAAAACCCACTAAACTTGGACGTGTGGACCAAGGGACAGGGTAACAACTGATAAATATGCTAGTAGTCTACCGTACTGCAGTAGTTTACTAGTCCATACCAACAACAATGATACAACCTAAGCAATATTCTGACATCTTTTAAAGCACCGGTATTGGCAAGGCACAGCGCACGGAACAGAACAGCAGAGCAGTTTACGGTATTTTTCTACACCACAAGCAATTGACTTTAAAATACAATGTTTCGTGATAAATTTGCATCAAGAAATCTATTGTAGCCCAGATTAGCAAAGTGAAAAGCCAGTTTTGGCTACCTGTAGTCAACCACCGCAAACAATTTGAATTGAGATATTGGTGCGTAAATGCTGCACTTTAAACATAACACACACACAACAAAACCAAAAACATGCAAAAGAAAATACCGTAGCTAATACAAAGCAAGAAGCAATAGACTAACAAAAGTAAACACAAAAAGCAGTGACCACTTAACATTAACAGATTGAAAGAGTATCATAGTCATATCAGTACTCAAAACTAGACTACCATAACAGTATGACTCAAAGCTGCTACACTGCCAAATGCTACACTACCGGTACCTAGTCAAATCAGCTAATTGTAAACAAAACTCACTCTTCTGTCCTCCAATTTCAGAACTGCACTGTGCATAAGGCCTACAGCGATTTTAGATTAGTGAATACATAGACTAGTCCATATGACATCATGCTGCCATGATACAGACTTATTTACATGTGGAGTTGAGAACTGGTAGCCAAATACTTTTAGTGGTGCTTTACAAGTTACAACTAAAAACTACAGTTTTTTTTTACACCAGGACATGGTAGATGAATTAACAAAATCAATACAAGAAGTTAAACAAAATGTTACTTCAGACTGCCAAGAAAATAGAAAAACTACAACTGGCATACGAAACTGAAAAACGGAAGCAATAATTCACAACTGCGTGCAGACCATGAAACTCAAATAATTGATTGCATTTGCATTTGGAAAGAAGTTATCGCTAGCGGTGGTTTTTCGATTAGGAGTGATCAAAATCCGTGCGGAGCTGGCCATCGAACCGCTTAAAATATCGCCACAGTGCACTTATAGTTCTTACAGTGGGCCCACTTAACAAAAAAGCATTGTTACGTATGTCCACAAAAATACTGTGAGGCCTGTAATGTAATAATTGCTTTTTGAAGTAGGTTCATCTGTATTGTTGCCGTTTCCAAAATTTGCTGTTTGTATTTTCTGTTTTTAAAACTTTCAAGGAGACATTGCAGATTATTTAACTACGTAGAAGAAATGAAAAAAAAAGTGACAAGCAGTTTATAGTCTAATAAATACAATGAAATTGCTCGCCATTATTTTTTTCATTTCTCAGTATAGGAATGGGCAACACGGTTTGAACAGATGAACTCTCTACTCTTGACTTTGGTTCCGGACACTGAGCACAGAGAGTGGTTCCACTGTTAGTGATAATGGATACACTGTGATATCGCTCCGATTTAGGCTCAGATTCCGCAAAATTTATTTTTAACGGTTCACCTCCGGTTCAAGTTCTTCGGTGTTTGATTTTACTGCTCAAAATTAAAAATGCATTAAATAGACGCTTTGCACACTAACGCTCAATCAAGCGTAACGAAGTGGTTTAGCAAAAAGTTGCCATAAACTCCAGTTGGCATATATCAAACTATAGTAAAACCGCTGTTTTTCGTTGTCTTTTTTGTTGAAGTAAAAGCAGTTTTGTTCAGCAAAACAAAACAAGTAAATCTATTAAACTTTTAGAAAACAATTAAAGCCAGAAATAATTTTTTGAAACAGCTTTTGACGCCGGTGGTTCGAGTAGTAGATCTAATTGTTTAGGTAAGGTTATCTTACCTACAAGGAACAAAAAATGAAAAATTTAAAATAAAAAGGAGCGCGCAACTTTTCTTTCTTAGATTCAGACTTGAAAAATCTTTTAATTTCGCATTAAAGACTGCACTGCTGAGAAACCCGTGCAAAACCGTAATCGTAGACTGCATTATTTTCCTGGTCGCTTACTCGCTTTCATGTTTTGGATGGTTCAGTCCAGTGGTGGGATTTAGCCGGTTCGCACCGGTTCTACAGAGTAGAGATGGCATGGGCCGCTACAAGACCCGCTAACGAGCCGTTAAACGGTTTTTTAGTGGTCCGCTAACGGCCCAGTTCAATCTTTTGTTTCTAATTGAGCTGTTACCAATTTTTGAATTTCCTTTTAACTTTTCTTTTTCTTTTAAATGTGGTTGAGAAGTTTTATAAACGAATGGGCTTTGAGCGGGACGGACTTTATTTTGGGAGTGAGTCTCCTGGTCGGTTATCGCTTCTGGGCAAGAGGTTCCTGGCAATGCTGGGCGGTTCGGGTTGTCGCAAACATTCAAAATGCAAAACGTCTTGAAACTAAACAGATATGATGACCAAAACCAATGGAAAAAAAGACAGACGGTATTCTGAAACTTTAAGGCAGTAAAAGAGTGTTAACTGACTACTGCTAGTAATATTGACGTTTTGAGAACATTATTTGGAAGATTTTTTCATTTAAACACGTGAAAAATTTTACGTAAATATGTTTTTTGGACAAATTGGGTGAATTTCGGATATTTTCACGTAATTATTGTGGTTAAGAATATTCTGAATGTAAATATTTAAAAAATGTGTTTTGTCGAGCATTACGTGAAACGAAAAAGTATGACTCGTACAATAATTTTCTTAAAAAAGATACAAAAATATTTCACGTAATTGAACACGTTTACTACAAGTTCTACACAAATGTTTTGCCTGCATTAGAAGCGTGTTGAAGTTACTACTGCATTGGTACGTTTAGATAACATTATTTGTAATAGTTATGGAGCTTATGCGAGTTTTGAGAAAATGTTTACGTGATTACAACAGGTGATAGCAACAAAACGAATATTTTTGCAAATGTTGGAAAATAATTCATAATTACGCATTCAAAATAATGTTTTTACTTGATTTTTAGTAATATTAATGAAATTTAGAGGCAAATTTTCTACAAAATGTTTGAACATATCGTTTGAACATATCGTAAAACTGGTGATTATTACATTATTGCAACAGGTGATAGTGACAAAACCCAATTTTCGCGAAATACGCTTGTTCGAAAATGTTGGAAAATATTTAACAAAAGTGTTTTTGTGCATTCAAAATGAAGTTTATCGTATTATTTTTAGTCTTTTTAGTTTGGAGGTTATTCACGTTTGAATAGTAAAACAGGCGACAATATTTTAAACCAGGGAAAAGAAATGTAATGAGTTAATACGCTCGTTTTAATCGGATACATTCCTACGTGTACCACAAGTTCTAAAAAATTGTTTAATATCCATATTATTTGCAAATACTATCACCTTTACAACGGATTTGTTCTAGAAATTGCTGACTGTTGTCACTTTCTAGATCTACAAACCAAAAAAATTCATTTAATAAAATGATGATGAATCCTTTAAAATTAGCCTACTACGAGTTTGTGGTTAGTTTTTGAATAAAACTGTCAATGATTCAACTTACATGCGATAAAGACTTCCAAAATATTGTAGGGTTTGTATCGCAAACACTTACGTTTTAAAGACAGGTCGATCTAGTCCTATTATTCCTAAAATTCAAAAAATGTGAATGGTTGACACATCGCTCTAAAAATATAATAACACATTCTACAAAGTTTTTGTAATTCTTACGTACCACAAATATGTCACATTTACATAATATGACACGTGTTAAAAGTAAATAAGAAAGCATGACTTTTGCAGATTTGTACAATACTGTTTACTTGAATTTGCAACGATAATGTCCTCACCTACCAAAAACGTGTAGAAGAGAGTCTTAGGTAATTTTGTATATTTTCTTAACATACGCGATAACAAGATTAAAAACGCTCTAATTTCAACATTCCAGCTAGATGTATGCAACTATAATTTGTGAAGTATACGGTTATGTTTCATCAAGAGCATCTGGTTGCATTTTTACGATGTTTACGGGAGTGTCAATCTTACAAAAACAACTAAAGTATGTATAAAAGTTATGATATTGACAAATTGTCTGCAAAACGGTTGCTTCAAGTTCACAGGTTTGATACTAGGTCAGCATCAAAGAAAACAATACGTGTCCATACAAGTGTTTCAGCAACATGTCAGCATAAAATCTCCTTGGGAAAGCGAGATAGTGTTCACAAAATACACTTATACTGCTCATTACCTTTTGTAGCTCTATGAAACTCAGGAATAGCTGATCCAAGCCGTAATTTAAACTTTGCTAAAGGTAAACTTTCTTAGACATTACCGTCTTAGAATTGCCTAATGATCAGTGCTCACTCGTGCGATATTTTTACAACAAAAAAGACAATTTTGAAATCCTTGCATAATAAAACCATGAAACTTGAAAACTGATGCACGTGTGAGAAAATTGCTGTAACAAAAAATCACAAGAAAGAAAAGACGACCCCAAACTTGAAATCCTTGCACAGAAAACTATAGAACTTGAAAAACCTAACGCAAGGAAGAAAATTACTGTAACAAGAACGATATGTTCAAACATTTTGTAGAAAATTTGCCTCTAAATTTCATTAATATTACTAAAAATCAAGTAAAAACATTATTTTGAATGCGTAATTATGAATTATTTTCCAACATTTGCAAAAATATTCGTTTTGTTGCTATCACCTGTTGTAATCACGTAAACATTTTCTCAAAACTCGCATAAGCTCCATAACTATTACAAATAATGTTATCTAAACATACCAATGCAGTAGTAACTTCAACACGCTTCTAATGCAGGCAAAACATTTGTGTAGAACTTGTAGTAAACGTGTTCAATTACGTAAAATATTTTTGTATCTTTTTTAAGAAAATTATTGTACGAGTCATACTTTTTCGTTTCACGTAATGCTCGACAAAACACATTTTTTAAATATTTACATTCAGAATATTCTTAACCACAATAATTACGTGAAAATATCCGAAATTCACCCAATTTGTCCAAAAAACATATTTACGTAAAATTTTTCACGTGTTTAAATGAAAAAATCTTCCAAATAATGTTCTCAAAACGTCAATATTACTAGCAGTAGTCAGTTAACACTCTTTTACTGCCTTAAAGTTTCAGAATACCGTCTGTCTTTTTTTCCATTGGTTTTGGTCATCATATCTGTTTAGTTTCAAGACGTTTTGCATTTTGAATGTTTGCAAATTAGCGTTTGTTCAATACGGTTCGGTCAGTCTTGTTTGAATAATTCTTTTGTTTGTTTTTAGGTTTTTCCTTGACTTGGATATGTGGTGGCAATATAGTCATCAATAACGTCAAAACCCGGTTTATGCTGAATAACATCGCGCGAGCACTGTTTCATTTAGCCTGTCGCGCAAGAGGTCGCTTTAGGGTTAATTTTCACGAAGCACGCGAAAACAGGTTGCGCTGGTCGATATATCAACAGTCAATATAATGTAGACATGACTAATGAAAAACTCAAAACTGTCAAAACAAGTTTACAAAACGTAAACATTTAAAAAATTATAAAACGGAACAAATCAAAAAATTTAGAATATGTTTACAATAAGTGATGATTCGGAATTACAGTTATACAGTAGATTAACGCTTAACTTACTGTTAGAGACCTTGATCGTTGAAATTAAAGCTTGCTGGGTTATCTCAAGAGTTTTTTGGGTTTTAGTTCTCGATAGTTTGTTTTGCGAAACTCCTTGAAAACTGAGGACCGGTAACCTGACTGATTTGTCTCGGTATAACACAAAGAGGTTTTCAGCTTCTGGACAGTTGATAGAGCAAAAACGGTTTTTCTTAAGACGAAAAAAAATGCTGGTAATGAGTTTAACGAGGTACAAGAAACAACTTAGTATTTTCATTTGGAGACCGAGCCACAAAACGTTATGGTAAGGGTTAAAATTTTAGACAAATTAAGATTTTAGAAATATAACAATAAAAATTATAAGTCATTGAAATTAAAATTAATTTAGAATGAAGCGTACAAAACAACTACTTTAGAATAAAATTCCAAGAACAAAAACGTAAAAATTACGACTAATTTGGAATTATGGTAGAATTACAGTTTTACTGTAACAAGAAAACGAGTAAAAAATTGAAAGCAAAACAACTTCATTGTTTCTCATTCTTTTGTGTTGCTTGGTGTTCCTTATATGTTGACGGTAATAATTCTGACGTTTACAGTTTTTGTAAGCTTGGAAAGGTCTTTAGAAAGAGTTTTTTTCCTCAATAACCTGTGAGTTTTTCCGAGATTATACGTACCTACCACAAGTATAAAATTTTTATCAACTTGAATAATATTCACTGTAGTGTGAAGCAAGATTTGACGGTCTGGGACATACAAAAATCATAAAACTTTTCCATGCAGATTCTTGTAATTACGGTACGTACAACACGAATTAGTTTATCACACTAAACAAGTGAGTCATTACGATTTATCATAACCGCAGTTGCAAAGAATTCAAAGTTTTTCCTGCTCTCATTCGTTAAAATCTGTGAAAATTCAATTACTGTAAAGTCCTTCATGCTAAAGTCAGCTTACCTGAGTGCGGGTGATGAAGGTTAATAACCCGAATCAGTGTTATCCCGATCTATGGCAAGAAAAAACTCCATTTTGCAAATAAAAGCATTAGAGTGTCTGGTGTGATCTTGTAATATCGAAAATTTTTTGTAAGCAAAAACTTTTAGCGATGCTCTGTTAGCGTACTGTTTACGTAAAATAACAAAGTCTGTAAGTAAAATATTGAAAAATTATTGTAATAAGCAAGGTTATTTTAGATCGCAAAAGTCACTAGTTTGCAGGTATAAGGTTACAAAGAATTGCATTTCCTGATTTTAAGTTACGTTTTAGGTGAAAAAGTTTTTGTGTTATTTTTTGTATAATTTACAATTTGCATAATGCATCAAGGTGTTAGCCTAAATATAAAACCTCGTACATTTTCCAGTAATACATAAGCATCTTTTACATGTCTTGAAATTTTCAAATGCTTGCTTAAATATTCTTAGGATTAGTTTTTCATGGAGCAATCAGAACAAATAAAAGTTTGCAGAAAATCAAGAGTAAAAATACGAAACCTTGATTTCTAACAAAATCAACAGCACAATTAAAGGTTTTCCTTCGTTTTCTATTGTTCTTGTAAAGTCGCAATTCAAAGTTTTTTAGGTCACAAGAAAATTGTTGTAGAAATAACCAAAACATTGCATGTTGCAATTCTAACGTTAACTCTCAGTTGCGATGTGACATGTCTGGGCATGTCCTCTGTATGACCGGTTTTAGAAGTATTCTCTATCAAGCAAAATTTCGTATTGCATAACGTCATAGTCTATATTGTGGTTAGAATGCGACTCTCTCAACTTGTTTTAATTTCTGTGAATGAGCAGTGAAATTGTACCTTGCCTTTTTCAACGATACATTTTCAGAAGCAAGTTACTTAATTTGCGTTAATTTGATAGTTATGCAATTCTTTTAATGAACCTGTTTTATTATGTTTTCCAAGCGTTGTGATAAATTTGATTCAAAACGTTTCATCCAGACTTTATAAATTTTAATTATGGAGTGGTATGCAAATTGACCTATGTCATCACCTGCCTTAAGCACCTTCTTGCTGTTGTTTTGGAATTAATTTTTGAACCAGCTGGGGATCCGGTGAAATAGGTTGCAATGTTCATTTGAGATTGCTGTAGGCGATTCATCTCACCGTCGCATATGACAAACAGTTCAGGTAACAAGAATAATAAATTTTGATAGATATAAGCATTAAATTTTAATTAAAAATTAAGTAGAACAGGTTGGGTTGTTGTTTTAATATCATTTGAGATTGTGTGTCAGTAGATTCTCCTCATTGTCGCATATGACGAACAGTTCAGGTAACAAGAATGATAAATTTAAAACGTGTAAACATTATGAATTAAATTAAAAGTTAAGAACTAAATTTTAATTATAAAATAAAAGTTAAGAAATAAATTTTAAGAAATAAGAGTTAAGAACTAAATTTTAAGAAATAAAAATTAAATTTTAAGATTAAGTACCTGCTCCAAGCTAGGGTTAGATAGCTGCTCAAAGCTAGGGTTAGACAGCTGCTCCAAGCTAGGGTTAGATAGCTGCTCAAAGCTAGGGTTAGATACCTGCCCACCTGCTCTAGTTACCACCTGCCCAAATTACCACCTGCCCAAAATTTTATTCCAAAAAATTAAATTTTAAGATTAAGTACCTGCTCCAAGTTAGGTTTACATAGCTGCTCAAAGCTAGGGTTAGATAGCTGTTCAAAGCTAGGGTTAGATAGCTGCTCAAAGCTAGGGTTAGATAGTTGTTCAAAGCTAGGGTTAGATACCTGCTTAAAGCTAGGGTTAGATAGCTGTTCGAAGCTAGGGTTAGATAGCTGTTGAAAGCTAAGGTTAGATAGCTGTTCGAAGCTAGGGTTAGGGTTATCAAAGCTAGGGTTAGGGTTAGATAGCTGTTCAAAACTAGGGTTAGGGTTAGATAGCTTCTTAAACCACCTGCCCAAAACCACCTGCCCATTTGTGGGCCAGCCGCCACATATGGCTCACTAAACACTACTTACAACATAAAAACTTCATTTTTTCAATTTATTTTCATTTCAAAGCAGCAACAACTATTTTCAACTAGAGATATGGTCACCTCTATAGGTAATTAACTCCATAACTCGTTTTGACATTGATTCTACGAGTTTTTTGCAGTTCTGAGCGGTTTCTTTGTTACGGTACCACCTGTCAATTAAGCATCAATAAGCTTCGGTTTGGTTGCGCAATCCTCTTTTAAGAGCCGAGTTTTCACTATACTCCACAAATTTTCAATCGGGTTTAAGGAGAGCGAATTCCCAAGCTAGTCAAGGACTTTGATGTGATTTTCTTTTAAATTTTTTTTTCACTTTTTTGCAGTATGGCAGGGAGCCAAGTTTTGCTAAAATTTTTTTCCTTCGTTGAGAAATGTCCTTTCCATGTCTTTCACCACTTTAGGTTGAATCACTTCAGTATATTTATCAGCATTCATCATCCATTGATCAGGGAAAAGATATCAAGTTCCTTTAAAGCTATTTTATGGTGCAGGGACAGCAGATTCCCAACGGAGAAGAAGTTTTTCAACAAGGCTTGGCTCCCTGCCATACTGCAAAACTGGACAAAAGGATTTCAGAAGAAAATCACATCAAAATCATTGACTGGCCTGAGAGTTCGCCCGCCTTAAACCTGAGTGAAAATTTCTGAAGTCTAGTTAAAACTCGTCTTTTAAAAAAGGATTGCTCAACCAAAACGAAATTGACGTGTGGTAGGCTGCTGTGACAAAATAAATAATAAATAAATCAGCGACATGGCCTAGCGACATGGCCATTTGTCATTTGTCAGCGACATGGCCTAGCGGAACGGCGCGCAGGTGACAGATCTTACGTGACGGTTCGATTCGCGGCTGGAGCCCATCGCGTTTGACATTTACAACGGGTGGCTGCAGATTCAAAGAGCGCAAGCTCACTTCGCAGTCTTCCTCAATTACTGTTGAATTTTCAGTTCAATATAATTTGAAAATAACCTCAGTTATTTATTTTATTTTTTTAAATAACTGAGGGATATTTTCAAATTATATTGAACTGAAAATTCAACAGTAATTGAGGGAGTCTGCGAAGTGAGCTTGCGCTCTTCGAGTCAGCAGCCACCCGTTATGTAAGTCAAATGCGATCGGCTACAGCCGCGAATCGTACCCGTCGCGTAGGATCTGTCACCTGCGTGCGGTACCGCTAGGCCATGTCGCTGACAAAAAAACTCGCAAAAAACTCGCTCAGAACTGCAAAAAACTCGTAGAATCAATGCCAAAACGAGTTGTGGAGTTGATTACAAATAGAGATGGCCATATTACCCATTGAAAATAGTTGATGTTGCTTTGAAATGAAAATAAACTGAAAACATGAAGTTTTTGTGTTTTATTGTGGTGATTCAATTAATATGCACAATAGTGTAAAACAGTCGGGTGGAAAAATTAACTGTAATAAAAGTCTACGTTGGGAAACAGACCAAAAAAGGTTAAGAACCGCTGAGTTAAATCGTATACAAATTACATTACAGGCAATAAACTTAATTATTAAGTAGCCCATGTGCTTTGTCTTGAACTTAAACGAACCATAAGCTTGAATAATACGCTCTGCAAGTAAACTGAAACTCGTTTATCATCATTATTTAAAGGAATTGCAGTTTAGGAGTTGCAAAATGCCCTCACAGCCGTTATGGTAAACAGTTAACTCCACAAAAATAATACTTTCATAAGGCTAAATAGCTTACAATAAGTATTTTTGAAAAAAAATGTGCCTGACCTGTAGCTGTGTACCAGAACATAAGCCGAATTGACTGTTTCAAATTCTTGAACCCAAGCCGAATTTGAATCTTTAAATTTTTGTTTCTAGGAACCTGAACCCGACAATTCAAAGTATTTTTAATTTTGATCAGCAAAATCAAACGACAAAAAACCTGAATTGGAGATAAACCGCTAAAAATGAATTTTGCGGAATTTGAACTTAAACCCGAGCGATATTTTAAGCGGTTCGAATTTGATGCTCTGCTATATATACTTTCAGAAACAGTCAGTACCGGCGGTAGTGGTATTTTTCTTGTAAAATTTTGCAGTGCTTGTATTTGAACGCGCTCCTGCAAGCCCCTATATTTTGTTTTGCTCATTTTTTGAGACATTTCTTTTTACGTCGCTTTGTAAACAATCGTAAAAAATTGAAAATTTTATGCTCTCTTGGATAAGAATAACACCTACTGACACTGTGGAGAACTTCTGCGGTGCCTGGACCGTGGTATCGCAAAAAGTAGGTATAAAGGTATGAGGCTATGATGTCATAGATATGACTGTGTATTGTAACAATCAATTTTTTCGTCAATGCATTAAGTTTTCCAAAAATTGGGAAAAATTTGCAGTTGACTGAAGTTTGAGCTGGAAGGACCGCATCAGAGTATTCAGAACAAGAAAGTACAGCATTTTTTGAGCAAGGCAATCGATTCACCCATTTGGTACTAATGGATTATGGAAGTTTTTCTAAGTTAGCCTACTTGAAGATGTTCGTGGATTCTTTTTGAGGCGATAAAAATAGAATAAGAAGGTATGATAAAAAATAGCGACTTAAAGTGATTTAATCCCAGTCAAGGCAGGGGTAGATCAGGATTTTTGCGTAGAGAAGGATTGTTCACTCAAGAATAAACGGCACGCAGTAGGCTGATGCATGGACATTTCTACTCATATACTGTACCGGCAATGTTGCACAATTAAACAGCAACGGCTGTTGGATATTACAGACATTTTAGCAATTACCCCATTTGCTCAAACTTTCTCAACCCGTCCGGGTCAGGATATTTTGCATGTTCAACCTAATAGTGAGTTTCCACAAGAATATAGTTTTATGCCATTTTGTTGTCGTACCGGTACGACCACGCGTTTCATCTGATTTTGACAAACAAAATAGACTGAAACACCATCGAATAGCTTTTAGGTAGAAAGTTTTTGCGTACGCCCCTCTTGAAAAAAGTGTTGGCTAAACTCATCGTAATCCGTGCTGAAGGTTGGGGTTCAATTCCAGGCCCGGTAAAATCGGACACTGTGTTTCCAACTGTTCGCCATCGTGCGACGTTTCTTCGGGTTTTTGTTGCCTCAGCGCTAAGTCGAGGAGATGGGCCCCGCTCCTCGCTACACGCTTCGACGTGATACCGAAAGTATATTGAAGATTTGATTTTTCGTCAGTATGGGAAGTCCCTATCTGATATCTCTACTTCCAAAAATCTTAAATTGTCGCCGTTTGTTCTGTTGCTTTACAATTTCAGCAACGCTTCGATGTGACCACATTTTCGCAAATTGCAGCATCTCTATCAGTCAATGTATTCAGAGAGTCAAAGCAATTTTTAATTTTCGTTTTATTAAGGATATACCATTCGGTATATAAAACTAGTAAGGAGTTTCTGCCAAGGAAATTATGACGTCATAGATGAATACCCTACACTACGTGCTAAATCAAAAAAAGCATTTTCTGTAACAATTTTTAATCGACTTTTTTATTAATGCACTAACTTTTCCAATAATTTGCCAAAAATCGCATTAGAGTGAGAGCAGATAGGAATAAAAGATAATTCCAAATAAGAAAACAAAACTAGACTACAATAAATATGGGACGAAAATAGCTTAAGGAGGAAAAACGAAGCCGCTGTAAATCTCAAAACTGGACGTTTCGACAACATAGATTCAGCTGTCATCATCAGCAGTGTGTGCAAGGCAGCACAAAACTGTAAGAACTAGAATATACAACTCTAACTACAAGTAAGAGCATAACCCAGGCAGCAGGTCAAAATAAGTAGTGCAATTATAACGTCATAAACCAAAAGCTAATAAAAAGACTGACGGAGTTAAATTAACAATTAAATAAGTAAAGAAAAGCGTATTTGAAGTCAACGTTAAGCAGTGGCTCATACTTTTGAATAAAAGTGATTCAAGAATTAATAAGCGCGCAGAATCACCAGCGCTACTAAGAATTTCCGGTTTGGCAAAATCTACTTCATGGTCAGGATTGTCCGTTAAGTGTCGGCACACCTTGGATTTATCCGAACTGGAATGCTCCTTAAGTCTGTTAATAAGATTTCGTCTAGTCTGTC
This sequence comes from Trididemnum miniatum, assembly GCA_964006365.1. Taxonomy (NCBI): domain Eukaryota; kingdom Metazoa; phylum Chordata; class Ascidiacea; order Aplousobranchia; family Didemnidae; genus Trididemnum; species Trididemnum miniatum. The sequence continues at coordinate 14,063,805 of OZ023247.1, read as the reverse complement.
CTATATAGCTAGAACCACAAGAACACGCTAACCGATATACGACCCCATATTTCGTCAAGGTCTTTTACTTATCCTTCAGACGAAAGTTGTGTCCGATGTTCCAGGTGGCGTAGATAATCCGTAGAATAACTTGGTTCCATGTCTGGTTTTCCACCAAGGCGGACAGCTTTTTCTTGTGTTGCATTGACATGTCACCTGAAAAAGGGCAACCGAGCAACAACTGTTCTACAGTTTTTACTTTCTTCATGGTGACTCAACATCTCGTCATATTTACGATTAAAAAATCTCAAGACACAATTATCTAAAAATTAAGCAGGATAGCCATTGCGACCAAGCATAACCTTAATATTATCCACCTCTGAACTTAATGCTTTCATAAGAACAAATGCATTAATCTTTTGGATGTTTTAGTAGATAACGCTTCAACGACAGTTGCAACCAGTACATTTTGCAAACCGATCAACACTAATCATATTCGAAATGCAGCAGTTTTGCACCACGCCGCTGTAAATATCACTTAGTCAATTGCTTGCTCGATCGTGCTTATAAGATCTGTAGTTCTTATGAAAGCATTAAAGTTTAGAGGTGGATAATATTAAGGTTATGCTTGGTCGCAATGGCTATCCTGCTTATTTTTTAAATAGTTGTGTCAGAGATTTTTTTATCGCAAGTATGACAAGATGTTGAGTCACCATCAAGAAAGTAAAAACTGTAGAACAGTTGCTGCTCGGTTGCCCTTTTTCAGGTGACATGTCAATGCAACACAAGAAAAAGCTGTCCGCCTTGTTGGAAAACCAGACATGGAACTGAGTTATTCTACGGATTATCGACACCACCTGGAACATCGGACACAACTTTCGTCGGAAGGATAAACAAAAGACCTTGATGAAATATGAGGTTGTATATGGGTTAACGCGTTCTCGTGGTTCTAGCTACAGTATATAGGACAGACTAGACGAAATCTTATTAACAGACTTAAACTACGGCTCCACCAGAGGTAATTAGAAATTGTCACTTTCAGTGATAATTTCTTCAGTGATAATTATTTTTATCAGAAATTCTCACAGGCCGGGGCCGGGGTTTATACAATGCTTTATATTGTGTCTAGAATACATAGCTAAGTAGGCTACTTGCGTCCTCTTTCCTCATGTAAATGTCGTCATTGATGTTACGTAATGCTTTCAGTCAAGAAATGCTTTCGTAATTGTTCACGCTTTTCATTGAAGTTTTCATTACTGCGTGACAAACCTCAAAAACGCTTTAAGCAAGCACGTTCTTTATTTTTACGCACCAACGCATTTTTCTGACAAAATAAAAAAAAATCCTTATGTAAAAATTAAGATATGACTTTGGTATTCGTTGTGCGAGACCATTCCAGTTTTTAAGGGTGGGTTTTTGCGCTTTAAAGGTCGTCTTACACGCCGAAATATGCGGTAAATAAATTTGAAATTTAACCCCGGCCAATTTTTATGACCCCCCCGAGCGGGGCCGCAACGAGGCAAAAAGTGGCATCCCCGGCCGGGACCGGGGCCCCGGTCGATCCCTAAAGCAGGGATGGCGAACTACTGACCCGCGGGTCACTAAGTGACCCACTTGTAGCTTGGAAAATATCACGAAAGAAACGGTAACGAGCATTAACGTAGTGAAGAAAATCTTAACTTTCCGTACTGTGGTACTGAAGACGGAAAGCTGGGTATTTCTGAGGTGAACATTTTTGTTTTTACTCTTTGCACACATTAGGCAGAACTTGGGTTCAAGCCCCTCGTTAATATTATTACATCCGCATAACCCACCTCTTTTCTTTTTTCGGTCTACGACCTTAAATTTGACCCACCACTTAAAAGGTTCGCCATCCCTGCTATAAAGGGATTTGGAGCAATGGTTCTTAGTTCTTACCGGATTTTGTATGACATAGTATTGCTGTTTGTGACGTCATAGCCGGCTTTTTTCACTGGTAATTTCAGTGAGAAAATATCAAAACTTTTCGATAAATTATCGTTGAAATTATGACCATAATTCTCACTAAAATCGGAAAATGAAATTATCACAGACTGCTCCACCTCTGACATTTATTTATAATTTTCACTCAGTGATAATTTTTTCCAGTGATAATCTTCCGTGATAATTTTATCACTTCTGCAGATAATTTCGAAATTCTCACTGCTCTGCTCCACCAGTGCAGATTTTGAAATTCTTACTGAGTTTCAGTCAGTGGCATAGCCACGGGGGGATTGGGGATTACAACCCTCTCATTGAGCCTCAAATGACGTCATACATAATCGAAACCGTGCGAACGAAATGCATCATATTTGGTGAAGCACTCAAAGTTAGGGGCCAAATATATGACGAACTTTCCTTAAAAATTGTTCAAAAAGCACTAAAATGGCCATTGCAGTATGCAAATTTTCAAAATTTTTCCGGGGGAGCATGCCCCCGGACCTCCCTAGAGTCGTTTTGGCCACTTAAGTTGCTTAAAATTAACTCTGCCGAAAAAAATACGCTGGAAAAAAGGGACGAAAATTGATGCCCCCTCCCTGAAAAAATTTTGAATACGTTCCTGACATGAAACATTTTCAAAAGACTTACTTACGCCCGTTTCCGAGAAAAAACGTCTTTGCATTTAGTTAACATTCAACCTAATTCAAAAGTACATGCACCCCACCAAGACTTTCTGGATCTTCTCCTGTATACAACGTATGGTCAAATGTGATGTCATTCTCAAATCCCGCCTCCCTCCATTGCAAAATCCTGGCTACGCTAGTGGCTTCAGAGATAATTTGAATTTACCACTGGTGGAGCCGTGGCTTTAAGGAGCATTCTCGTTCGGAACAATCCAAGGTGTGCCGACACTAAACGGACAATCCTGACCATGAAGTAGACTTTGCCAAACCGGAAATTCTTAGTAGCGCTGGTGATTCTGCGCGCTTATTAATTCTTGAATCACTTTTATTCAAAAGTATGAGCCACTGCTTAACGTTGACTTCAAATCCGCTCCTCTTTACTTATTTAATTGTTAATTTAACTCCGTCAGTCTTTATTAGCTTTTGGTTTATGACGTTATAATTGCACTACTCATTTTGACCTGCTGCCTGGGTTATGCTCTTACTTGTAGTTAGAGTTGTATATTCTAGTTCTTACAGTTTTGTACTGCCTTGCACACACTGCTGATGATGACAGCTGAATCTATGTTGTCGAAACGTCCAGTTTTGAGAATTACACAACAAGACTACCATTTCCAACTTTTTGGTAAATAGAGAGTATGGAAGTTCCTCTAGTAGTTTATTTTATTTATTGACTTTGCTTTGGTTGAGGCAATGGCGTACTAAAGTAGGCCATGGTTGAGGCTGTAAGAAAAAAGATAAGAAGGTTGGATAAGTCAGAGTAACCTATAGCAAATTATTTGTAATGCGCTGTAGTACAGCAATTATAACTGTATACAAAGTCAGCGGAGATTTACGCGGTCGCCTTCGGAAAGTGTTTTTTTTTTTCGCTTGTCGTCCTTTTACATACAGAGTTACATAAAAATTCTTTGGCTATTTGCATGTGTAAAGCTGCTTTAAGCTTACATCTAAGCCTTTACTTTTAGGCTTGCATTCAAATTTTGTTTCACAGACAACGATAGATATTTTCAGCCTGGTCGTAGGGTTGTAGTTAAGATTTTTCGACACCCGATTATGCTGTGCTGTAGGCCGTATGTAGCTGTAATAAGGTTTCGTGTGATTGCTTAGCGTGGAAGCAGAGCCGGCGGCAGAGCAGTCGACTTAGGGAAACAAGCGTTTGTCAAGTGGGCCAAAGTTTGAAAGTAAGCACAAACGCCGCTGTCTTCAAAAGAGCAAGTTTGTTGGTTGGGGGGACCAAGCATGTCAATTAGAGGGCCAGGCCCCCGCTGGCCGGCCCTGCGTGGAAGTGTGCTTTGGCATTTATTAAAAGTTATAGGGCCGGCGATGGACTAACTCGGAGTCGGTTTTGCTATTTTGCCATCACAAGCTTTTAGTTTCGGGGGGAGGAAAACAATAAAAAATTAATTTTCCTGGCTATTAGATTGTGGGTGAATAAAAACAAGACTTGGCTGATCATTTTTCATGGGATATTAGATGTTGCCTTTAGGGAAAGTTGTAGCTTATTTGTATTGCACGCAAACAGGCCGATAGTGCCAAGCGAAGAAAAATTTTAAGCTTCATCGTACGCTTTATTGCCGAAGAAAGAAATCGTGATGAAAGTCACAATCAACAGCGAATATTTGATTTTTCATGAAAAAAGCACTCAATCCTCCACTTGGGTCAGAACGTTGTCGTCGTGTGGAGGCTTACGTGTATTGAGGACTCTTGCGGGCGCTACAGACTCAGGGTCACCCATGTTTGAACGGCCGAAGAAGAGATACCAGACCAAGACTGACTCAATTGCCCCTACTCTCGACAATACGGAGGGAATGCAAAATATAGTTTAGAAAATAGTCGCGAACTAAAAAGCTCTAATTGGATTCGAAATTGTTGTTCGTGTTTAAGTATGTTTTGTTACATTTAAAGTTATGGAGAAACCGAATGCAGGTGAGTAGCCTACCGGTAATCGCATTGAAAAATAGCAACAGAGTGTACATTGCGGTGTAGCTGTTATTCTGTACTGTAACAATCATATACCAAGAGCCAACGCAAGAACAGTCGACTTAAAAAGGCCAAGCGTTTTTTAGGGGGGCAAAAGTTTGAAATTAAGCACAAAAGCCCCTGTGCTTTAATAGGTAAGCTTGTTAATTGGGGGGCCCAGGCATGTCGATTGGGGGTGCAGATCCCCTAGCCCCCATTGGCGCCGATCCTGCATACACCTCTCGTCAGAGGTGTTGCCAGGGGAGGCAAAGGGTAGAATTGCCCCCCTCTCCGAAATTTTTTCAGTTATCACTACACTACAAACAAAGATGTTCCAGGCGGGCGGATTAAGACCACTCGGAGATACCCGTGTGTCCATTTTTGACAAAAAAACTACGCTAGAGGGAGTTTTTTTCTTGTAAAAATCTTAAAAATCCGTGGCGGCTGGGGGCTCTGCCCCCAGACCCCCTTTTCTCTTGGAATAATCAAATTCGTGCATCATCATCATCTTATGCTGTTGAATTAATCAATTTCGTGCATCATCCATTAGTAGCTACCTACAAATTTTTTTTACCTGAGGCGCGGGCAAATCCAGATTATTTTTAGGAAAGGAAAGGGGGCTTGGAATCAAATAATTCTTATCTGGCACTCTTGCGTGTCAGGAGTATCAGTGTCAGGAGTATCCAGAGCCCCCCAGACGTTAGTATGGTAACATCAATTTCGGCCCCCCCAAATAAAAATTCTTCCAACGCCACTGAAAGAGCGTAAAGCGTGTTGAGGATCAAACGCACAAATATTAAATCATGAGGTAGAGTCAGGAAACAAAAAATTCAGTCCGGTTCTGTTGGGGGACAGAAACCAGGTCGCTGATTGAAGCATGGTAGTTGAGCAAAAAACGTAAAGCGTGTTAAAGGTCAAGTCCATCAGCCTTGAATGATGAAGAAGTGTCAGGAAGCGAAGATTCAGTCCGATTTTTGTTGGGGAGGAGCTATCAGGTCGCTGATTGAAGCTTGGTGGCTGAGCAAAGAGCGTAAAGCATGTTGAGAATCAAATGCACTGATATTAGATCTTGAAGTAGAGTCAGGAAACAAAAATTCAGTCAGGTTCTGTTGGGGGACAGATATCAGGTGGCTGTCTGAGGCATGATGATTGAGCAAAGAGCGTAAAGCGTGTTGAAGGTCAAGTACACCAGCCCTGAATGATAATGAAGAGTCAATGAACGAAGTTGATTCAATCTGGTTTTCGTTGGGGGACAGAAATCAGGTCGCTGATTGAAGTATGGTGATTGAGCAAAGAGCGGAAAGCGTGTTGAGAATCAAATGCGCTGATATTAGATCTTGAAATAAAGTCAGAAAGGAAAATTCAGCCCGATATTAATTGGGAGACAGAAATCAAATCACTGATTGAAGCATGGTACTGGGTCGAAAAGCGTAAGGCGTGTTGAAGGTCAAGCCCACCAGCCTTGAATGATGAAAAAAAATCAGGAAACAAAGATGATTCAGTCCCATTTCTGTTGGGAGACAGAATGAGAAATCAGGTCGCTGATTGAAACATGGTAGTTGAGCAAAGAGCGTAAAGTGTGGTGAAGATCAGTTACACCAGCCTTGAATGATGAAGAAAAGTCAGAAAGCAAAGATTCAATTTAATTTCTGTTGGGGACAAAAATCAAGTCGCTGATTGAAGCATGATAGTTAAGCAAAGAGCGTAAAACGTGATGAGGGTCAAATGCACCAACCTTGATTGGTGAAGAAGAGTCAGGAAGCGAAAATTCAGTCCAGTTTCTGTTGGGGGACAGAAATTCGGTCGCTGATTGTAGCATGGTAGTGGAGCAAGGAACGTAAAGTATGTTGAAGGTAGGGATGTCCATTTGAGAATAATTAAGTAATCCAGAATAATTCCGAATCTTTTTTTTTTTTGAATCTAAAATTTCGAATCCTTAACCGAATCCTAAATCTATAAAATGACTGTTAGTACTACCTTGACATCAATTCAGCACGCAACCGTCCGACTACTGCAAAACAATTCGACCATCTGTTTCAATTTTAATGACTTCATAGTCAGCACAAGAATTTCAACTCTATAAACTCGAAGCCGATCGTCCGTTAGCTCAGTTGCTAAGCGCACGCTGACGGTGCGGGAGGTCTAGGGTTCGATTACCGGGCCGGTCAAATGGACACAGTGTCGCCGACGACTCGCCACCGTTGCGATGTTTCTTCGGAGCTGTGTTGCCCAGGCGCTAAGCCGCGGAGATGGGCCCCGCAACTCGTTACACGCTTCGGCGTAATACGGCGAGTATAATGAAAATTTGATTTGATTTTTTTTGAAACTCGAAGTCTATGCACTCGCAGTGGCATATTCATGGGGCTAACTGCAAGCATGCCCCTATTAAATTTTAGAAACATTTGACGAAATACGGCTCCAGTATAAACAAGTGCTGCATACGACGCTCATGGCCTCCCACAAGCTTTTTACGGCTCCGACGAACACCGCATGATCACACTCACGAGGCCGAGCGCGCACTTGCGTTTATAGGCAACATCTAAAAAGATTTATTACACGCAATCTTTCTTCACTAATAAACCGAATCATAAAAACGGAACCGGTTCCTAGGACTCGATATTCTAAAATGGACATTCCTAGCTGAAGATCAAGTGTACCAGCTTTGAATGATGAGGGAAAGTCAGGAAGCGAAGATTCTATCCGATTTCTGTTGGGGGGCATAAATCAGGCCGCTGATTGAAGCAAGGTAATTGAGCAAAGAACGGAGAGCGTGTTGAGGGTCAAAGCCACAGATCATAGATCATGAAGTAGAGTCAGGAAGCGAAAATTCAGTCCGGTTTCTGTTAGGGGTCGTCAGAAATCAGGTCGCTGATTAATGCATGGTAGTTGAGCAAAGAGCGTAAAGTGTGTTAAGGTTAAATACACCAGCTGTGAGAGATAAAGATGAGTCTGGAAAGGAAGATGTTTCAATCTGGTTTTTGTTGGGGGACACAAATCAGGTCGCTGATTGAGGCATGGTGACTGTGCAAAAAGCGTAAAGCGTGTTGAAGGTCAAATGCACCAGCCTTGAATGATGACGAACCGTCTGGAAACGAAGATGATTTAGCCCGGTATCTGTTGGGGGAAAGAAATCAGGTCGCTGTTTGACGTATGGTGATTAAGAAAAGAGCGTTTAGTGTGTTAAAAGTCAAGTGTACCAACCTTGAATCATGAAGTAAAATCAGGAAGCAAAGATTCAATCCGATTTTTGTTCGGGGACAGAAATCAGGTCGCTGATTGAAGCATGGTAGTTGAGCAAGTAGCGTAAACTGTGTTGACTGTTGAAGGTCAAGTACACTAGCCTTAAATCACGAAGTAGAGTCAGAAAACCAAAGTTCAGTCCAATTTTTGTTGCGGGACAGAAATCAGGCCGCTGATGGAAGCATGGTAATTGAGGAACGAACGTAAAGCGTTTTGAAAGTCGAGCCTACCAGCCTTGATTGATGAAGTAGTGTCGGGGAACGAAAATTCAATCTCATTTCCGTTGGGGGACAAACATCGGGTCGCTGAATGAAGCAGAATAGTTGAGCAAAGAGCGTAAGTAAACCGTATTGAAGGTCAAGTGCACCAGTTTTGAACCATGAAGTAGAGTCAAGAAACGAAGATTTAGTCCGGTTCTGTCGGGGGACAGAAATCAGGTCGCTGATTGAAGCGTGGTAATTGAGCAAAGAGCGTAAAGCGTGTTGAAGGTCAAGCCCACCAGCCTTGAATCCTGAAGTATATCAGAAAACGAAAATTCAATCCCATTTCTGTTGGGGGACAGAAATCAGATCGCTGATTGAAGCATGGTGATTAAGCAAAAAACGTAAAGCGTGTTGAGAACTAAATGTACAGATATAAATCATGAAGTAGAGTCAGGAAACAAAAACTCAGTCTGGTTCTGTGGGGGGACAGAAACCAGGTCGCTGATTGAAACATGGTGATTAAGCAAAAAACGTAAAGCGTGTTGAAGGTCAATTACACCAGCCTTGAATCATGAAGAAGAGTCAGGAAACGAAGATTGAGTCCGATTTCTGTTGGGGGACAGACATCAGGTCGCTGATTGAAGCATGGTAGTTGAGCAAAGAACGTAAAGTGTGTTGAAGATCAAGTATTTTCGATTTGAAAGATAAAGTAGAGTGAGGAAAGAAAATTTCAGTGCGGTTTCTGTTGGGGGACGGAAATCAGATCGTTGATTGAAGCATGATAGTGGAGCAAAGAGAGTAAAATGTGTTGAAGGTCAAGTGCACCAGCTTTGAATGATGAAGAAAAGTCAGGAAACGAAGATGATTCAATCCAGTATCTTTTGGGGGACCGAAGTCAGGTCGCTGATTGATGGATGGTAGTGAAGCAAGGAGCGTAACGTGTGTTGACAGTTGAAGGTTAAGTACATCAGCTTCAAATTATGAAGCAGAGTCAGGATACTGAATTTTGTTCCGGTTTCTGTTGGGGGACAGAAATCAGGTCGCTGATTGAAACATGGTAGTTGAGCAAAATGCGTATAGTGTGTTAAAGGCCAAGTGCACCAGCCTTCAATGATGAAAAAGAATCAGGAAACGAAATTGCAGTCCGATTGTTGTTGGGGGACAGAATCTAGGTCGCTGATGAAGGATGGTGATTGAGCAAAAAGCGTAAAGCGTGTTGAGGATCAAATGCACAGCAATTAGATCATGAAATAAAACCAGGAAACGAAAATTCAGTCCAGTTTTGTTGGGGGACGGATATCAGGTCGCTGATTGAAGCATTGTGATTTGGCAAAAAGCATAAAACCTGTTGAGGATCAAATGCTTAGATATTAAATCATGAAGTAGTGTCAGGAAACAAAAAATCAGTCCGGTTCTGTTAGGGAGAGAAATGAAGTCACCGATTGAAGCATGGTAGTTGAGCAATAAGCGTCAAGCGTGTTGAAGGTCAAATGCACCAGCCTTGAATCATGAAGAGGAATCAGGAAACAAAGATGATTCAGTTCGATTTCTGTTGGGGGACAGAAATCAGGTCGCTGATTGAAGCATAGTAATTGAGCAAAAAGCGTAAAGCGTGTTGAAGGTAAATTGCACCAGCCCTGAATTATGACGAAGAGTCAAGAAACGAAGATGATTCAGTCCAATTTCAGTTGGGGGATAAAAGTCAAGTCGCTGATTCAAGCATGGTGATTGAGCAAAAAGGGTGCAGCATGTTGAAGGTCAAGTACACCAACCTTGAATGATGAAAAACTGTCGGTCTGTTTGTTTGTCAGGAAGCGAAGATTAAGCCCGATTTCTGTTCGGGGACAGAAACCTGGTCGCTGATTGAAGCATGGTAGTTGAGCAAAGAGTGTAAAGTGTGCTGATGGTCAAGTACACCAGCTTTGAATGTCGAAAAAGAGTCTGGAAACGACGATTCAATCCGATTCTGTTTGGACAGAAATCTGGTCGCTGATTGTAGCATGGTAGTTGAGCAAAGATCGTAAAGTGTGTTGAAAGTCTAGCACACCAGTTTTGAGTCATGAAGAAGAGTCAGGAAAGGAACATGATTCAGTCCGATTTCGGTTGAAGGACAGACATCAAGTCTCTGATTGAAACATGGTAGTGGAGCAAAAAGCGTAAGGCGTGTTGACTGTTGAAGGCCAAGTGCACCAGCTTTGAATCATGAAAAGAGTTAAGAAACGAAAATTCAGTCTAACTTCTGCCGTGGGACAGATATCAGGTCGCTATTTGAAGCATGTTAGTTGATAGTTGAGCAAAGAGCGTACAGTGTGTTGAAAATCAAGTGCACCAGCCTTGAATGATGAAGTAGTATCAGGAAACGAAAATTCAATCGCAATTTTGTTGGGAGACAGAAATCAGGTCGCTGTCTGAAGCATGTTAGTTGAGCAAAAAGCGTAAAGCCCGTGGAAGGTCAAGTACACCAGCTATGAATCATCAAGTAGAGTCAGAACACGAAGATTGGGTCCGGTTTCTGTTGGGGGACAGAGATCAGGTCGCTGAATGAAGCATCATAGTTGAGCAAAGAGCGTAAAATGTTTTGAAGGTCATGTACACCAGCTTGAATGATAAAGAAGAGTCGGGAAACGAAGATGATTCAGTCCGGTTTCGTTGGGGGACAGCAATCAGAAGGCTTGTCCATGGGACATATTTTTCTGTTCCATCCCATAGCAGATCATGCCTGTCCCATCTCTTCCCATCCTATGGGATTCCCAGCAAAATACAATTCAATAAAAGTTATCAAATTTATGAAAATTTAAGTCTAATGTGTACTAGATAGGACTACATATAGGCTACAAAGAGAGATACACAACGACAAAATTTATTTACTTTGTTAAGTTCAAAGTTCAGAAAAGTTGTCTATCTATGACAATGCATTGTCATTCTGGCACTCATATTCCGAGTCACTGTGCTCATTCAGCAAATTTTCAATTTCCTGCTCTTCAACTGCTTCTGATAGTGATAATTCAGTTAGCTCGGGTAGTGTCTCAACCATTTTGTAGTTACAAGCAAATCTGATGTACACAGAGTTTATAACAAGAGCAAGTAACATCCGCTTTCGTAACCTACTCAACAATAATCCTGCTGCATTAAATAAGCGCACTACCGCTGCCGATGACACTGGTAGGGCCAACACAACTTTCGCACCAGCTTTTAGCAATGAAAACTTGTGTTCATTTTTCCAATAATTGATGTCCAAATAGGCTACACGGTGCCAAAACTAGCGCCCCCCGAACCTCCCAACTGTGGGGGGCTCGCACAAAAAGAGGGCCCCTTAAATAGTCAATACGTAGTACTATTTAATCAACGTATGATAAAAGTGCCTTCAATAAGCCTATTCTAATATTCAATATATTTTTTGTCTTAACTCGCGCGATGTGGAGCCCCCATACCATATTTATGCTTTTGACCAAGGAGAGCCCCTGCAAATTTTTTGAAAAATACCTGTCGCAAAACTAGCAAACAAACGTTTAGTGGGATACCAAGGACCAGGGGCGGATCCTAAGGAAGATGTGGGGGTGCACCCCTCACCAGCCATTTTCAACAATGCTTTGGATAAATAAAGTTTTTCTATAATTTCGAACCTCTTCATACCCATGGGTGCAAATCCATGGAGGGATGTGCTGATGGTCAAAGATCCCAAAACTGGGCATCAGCGAACGTGATGACCTTTTTTTGGTCTTCACTTCATTTTGGGCAAAAAATTAGGCGTGTGGGAACGTTATGACCTGTTTTTTTGGTCTTCACTTCATTGTGGGCAAAAAATTGGACATCTGCAGACGTGTCAATTTTGCTAAATCACCCCCTCCCCCCAATATCAAAAAATGGTCGATTTTGCTAAATCATCTCCCCCACTGCTCAACATAGATTTGCACCCCTGTTCATAACAATAAATCTTAGTCGCCTTAAGCACGCATAATCGAAACTGTGCTTACAAAATGCATCACATTTGATGAAGCACTCAAAGTTAGGGGCCAGAAATATGAACAAACTTTGCCCGAAAATTGTTCGAAAAGCGCTAAAATGACCATTACAGTATGCAAATTTTCAAAAATTTTTCGGGGGTTCATGCCCCCGGACCCCCCTAAAGTCGTTTTTGTTACTTAAGTTGCTTAAAATAACTCTGCCGGGAAAAGATTGCGCTTGAAAAAGTGACGAAATTTGGTGCTCTCTCCCTGAAAAAAATTCTGAATACGCCCCTGACATGAAACACTTTGAAAGGACTTATTTTCACCCGTTTCCGGGTCTACACGTTTTGTATTTAGTTAACATTCAACCTAATTTAAAATCACATCTCCCCCACCAAAACTTTCTGGATCCGCTCCTGCCAAGGGCTCCTCATCCTCAAGTGAAAGGCGCAAAAATAAGTCTTAAAAACGTTTTTACGTCGCATAGATAGCGAAATGTTAGAGTAGGGTTTGCTTGCAGCATTATTTTAATGGGTTTGGAAGGGACCTAGTTAAACAGACTACTAAACCTTGTCAGCACTAAGGAATTTTAAAGGCTCAAAACAAACAAAAAGCCCCCAAAATAAGGTCAAATTCCGCAAAATTTTCTGTGGGAGCATGCCCCCATACCCCCTAGCTTGGCATCGCCCCTTCGGGGCTCGCTCTTTCGCATCACCATCCAAGAAAAAATTTTTAGGGGGCCCCAACAGATGATTTCGGGGGGACCCTGAGGCTACGCCATCTGGCAACTATGATGCAAAGCACCACTACCTTGTAAAATCAATGCTAAGGGAAAATCTTTTATAAAGAAAAAAGTGGACCAAAAAGAATTTTATTGAAGCAAAAAAGAATAAAACCTGAAGTTAGGTATGACATTATCAAGAGGCTATCACATGGCTACTGTCCCATGGGAAATGCAATTCGTGCAGTCCCATCCCATTCCATCCCATGAGACATTTTCCATGGTAATCCCATTCCCATTGATAAGTCTGGCAATCAAGCCACACATTGAAGCATGGTGATTGAACAAAAAGCGTAAAGCGTGTTGAAGGTCAAGTACACCAGCTTTGAATGATGAAGATGAGTCAAGAAGCGAAGATTCAGTTCGGTTTTTGTTGGGGGACAGATATCAGGTCGGTGATTGAATCGCAGTAGTTGAGGAAAGAGCGTAAAGCGTGCTGCAGGTCAAGCACACCAGCCTTGAGTGAAGAAAACAGTCAGGAAACGAAGATGATTCAGTCCGGTTTTTGTTCTGGGCCGGAAGTCAAGTCGATGATTGAAGCATGGTAGCAGAGCAAAGAGCGTAAAGTGTGTTGCAGGTCAAGTGCACTAGCTTTGAATGATGAGGAAGAGTCAGGAAACAAAGATGGTTTAGTGCGGTTACTCTTCGGAGACAGAAATCAGGTCGCTGATTGAAGCATGGTGATTGAACAAAACGCGTTAAGCGTGTTGAAGGTCAAGTACACTAGCCGTGAATGATGAAGAAGGTTAAGGAAGCGAAAACTCAGTCCGGTTTTTGTTGGGGGTCATCAGAAATCAGGTCGCTGATTGAGACGTGGTGTTTGAGCAAAGCGCGTAAAGTGTGTTGAAGGTCAAATGTCAGCCTTGAATGATGAAGAAGAGTCTGGAAGGAAGATGATTCCGTCTGGTTTCTGTTGGGGGACAGAAATCAGGTCGCTGATTGAAGCATAGTACACCCGTGTGCAAATTAATTTGGGCAGTTGAAAAAAACGCATGAGTTTAAGACATTTTGCTTTTATTTGAAAATTGGAGAAAGCACAGTTTATTTTTGAGGATAATAATATCTGAAATGTCCACCACTTGTTTTGAGGACTAAATCTACTCGTTTTTTCATCGACAGCACCAACTTTTTGTTGATGTTTTTGATTTCATCATCGTGAAACCATATGTGTATTACAGACTAAATCAGCTTGGTCTTTGTAATGCTGTCCTGCTTCCTCAAGCTATTTTTCACGATGAACCACAGGTGTACTAAAGGATTAAAATCTGGAGTATTACCAGGCCATTCCAGCACTTCGATTTTCACTTTTTGAAACAATTTGTAAAAATCTTGGCCTAGCGCCCTGGGACAGAGTTTTGTTAAAAAATGACTTGAGGATGAAGGTTAGCCACTTCGAGAAGAGCATTTTGTTTAATTCGTTAAATATCTAAACAAAAAGATGGTTTGGAGATACTTTTCTGTCAATGGCCCGGGAGTTCTCGAACCTATTGAGGGGATGATGAACAGCAGAACTTATTTGCCAATAAAGAAAGAAGAGTACCAAGAGAATTGGCTAACCTTCATCCTCAAGTCATTTTTTAACAAAACTCTGTCCCAGGCCTCTAGGCCAAGATTATTACAAATTGTTTCAAAAAGTGAAAATCGAAGTGCTGGAATGGCCTGGTAATACTCCAGATTTTAATCCTTTAGTACACCTGTGGTTCATTGTGAAAAATAGCTTGAGGAAGCAGGACCGCACTACAAAAACCAAGCTGATTTAGTCTGTAATACACATATGGTTTCACGATGATAAAATCAAAAACATCAACAAAAAGTTGGTGCTGTCGATGAAAAAACGAGTAGATTTAGTCCTCAAAACAAGTGGTGGACATTTCAGATATTATTATCCTCAAAAATAAACTGTGCTTTCTCCAATTTTCAAATAAAAGCAAAATGTCTTAATCTCATGCGTTTTTTTCAACTGCCCAGATTAATTTCCACAAGGGTGTAGTTAAGCAAAGAGCGTAAAAAGTGATGATGATGAAAAGTCAGGAAACGAAAATGATTCGGTCTGGTTTCTGTTGGGGGACGGAAATCAGGTCGCTTATCGAAGCATGGCAATCGAGCAAAAAGCATAAAGCGTGTTGACTGTTGAGGGTGAAGTGCACCAGCCTTGAATAATACAAAAGAGGTAGGAAACGAAAATTCAGTCTGGTTTTTTGTTGGGGGGCAGAAATCAGGTCGCTGATTGAAGCATGGTAGTTGAGCAAAGAGCGCTAAACGTGTTGAAGGTCAATTGCACCAGCTTTGAATGATGAAGAAGAGTCAAGAAACGAAGCTGAATCAGTCCGGTTTCTGTTGGGGGAGAGAAGCCTGGTCGCTGATTGAAGCATGTTAGTTGGGGAAACAGCATAAAATGTGTGGAAGGTCAAGCACACCAGTCTTGAATGATGAAGAAGAGTCAAGAAACAAAGATGATTCAGTCCGGTTTTTGTTGAGGGACGGAAATCAGGTCGTTGGTTCAAGCATGGTAGTGGAGGAGAGAGCGTAAAGTGTGTTAATTGTTGATGGTCAAGTGCACCAGCATTAAATCATGAAGTAGAGTGAGAAAATGAAAATTCAATCCAGTTTTTGTTGGGGGACAGAAATCAGGTCGCTGATTATAGCATGGTAGTGGAGCAATAAGGGTAAAGTGTGTTGAAAGTCTAGCACACCAGTCTTCAATGATGAAGAAGAGTCAGCACATGAAGATGATTCAGTCCGGTTTTCGTTGGGGGACTGAAATCAGGTCGCTGTATGAAGCATGGTAGTTAAGCAAAGAGCGTAAGGCGTGTTGAAGGTCAAGTGCACCAGCTTTGAATCATGAAAAGAGTTAAGAAACGAAGACGATTTAGTCCGGTTTCTGTTGGGGTACAGATATCAGGTTGCTGGTTGAAGCATGACATTGAGCAAAAGCGTAAAACGTGTTGAGGGTCAAATGCACAGTTATTAGTATACATGAAGTAGAGTCAAGAAACAAAAATCCTGTCTGGTTCTGTTGGGAGACAGAAATCAGGTCGCTGGTTGAAGCATGTTAGTTGAGCAAAAAGCGTAAAGCCCGTGGAAGGTCAAGTACACCAGCTGTGAATCATCAAGTAGAGTCAGAACACGAAGATTGGGTCCGGTTTCTGTTGGGGGACAGAGATCAGGTCGCTGAATGAAGCATCATAGTTGAGCAAAGAGCGTAAAATGTTTTGAAGGTCATGTACACCAGCCTTGAATGATAAAGAAGAGTCGGGAAACGAAGATGATTCAGTCCGGTTTCGTTGGGGGACAGCAATCAGAAGGCTTGGCCATGGGACATATTTTTCTGTTCCATCCCATAGCAGATCATGCCTGTCCCATCTCTTCCCATCCTATGGGATTCCCAGCAAAATACAATTCAATAAAAGTTATCAAATTTATGAAAATTTAAGTCTAATGTGTACTAGATAGGACTACATATAGGCTACAAAGAGAGATACACAACGACAAAATTTATTTACTTTGTTAAGTTCAAAGTTCAGAAAAGTTGTCTATCTATGACAATGCATTGTCATTCTGGCACTCATATTCCGAGTCACTGTGCTCATTCAGCAAATTTTCAATTTCCTGCTCTTCAACTGCTTCTGATAGTGATAATTCAGTTAGCTCGGGTAGTGTCTCAACCATTTTGTAGTTACAAGCAAATCTGATGTACACAGAGTTTATAACAAGAGCAAGTAACATCCGCTTTCGTAACCTACTCAACAATAATCCTGCTGCACTAAATAAGCGCACTACCGCTGCCGATGACACTGGTAGGGCCAACACAACTTTCGCACCAGCTTTTAGCAATGGAAACTTGTGTTCATTTTTCCAATAATTGATGTCCAAGTAGGCTACACCATCTGGCAACTATGGTGCAAAGCACCACTACCTCGTAAAATCAATGCTAAAGGAAAATCTTTTATAAAGAAAAAAGTGGACCAAAAAGAATTTTATTGAAGCAAAAAAGAATAAAACCTGAAGTTAGGTATGACATTATCAAGAGGCTATCACATGGCTACTGTCCCATGGGTCCAGTGGGAAATGCAATTCGTGCAGTCCCAACCCATGGGACATTTCCCATGGTAATCCCATTCCCATGGGCAAGCCTGGCAATCAGGCCACACATTGAAGCATGGTGATTGAACAAAAAGCGTAAAGCGTGTTGAAGGTCAAGTACACCAGCTTTGAATGATGAAGATGAGTCAAGAAGCGAAGATTCAGTTCGGTTTTTGTTGGGGGACAGATATCAGGTCGGTGATTGAATCGCAGTAGTTGAGGAAAGAGCGTAAAGCGTGCTGTAAGTCAAGCACACCAGCCTTGAGTGAAGAAAATAGTCAGGAAACGAAGATGATTCAGTCCGGTTTTTGTTCTGGAACGGAAGTCAAGTCGATGATTGAAGCATGGTAGCAGAGCAAAGAGCGTAAAGTGTGTTGCAGGTCAAGTGCACCAGCTTTGAATGATGAGGAAGAGTCAGGAAACAAAGATGGTTTAGTGCGGTTACTCTTCGGAGACAGAAATCAGGTCGCTGATTGAAGCATGGTGATTGAACAAAACGCGTTAAGCGTGTTGAAGGTCAAGTACACTAGCCGTGAATGATGAAGAAGGTTAAGGAAGCGAAAACTCAGTCCGGTTTTTGTTGGGGGTTCATCAGAAATCAGGTCGCTGATTGAGACGTGGTGTTTGAGCAAAGCGCGTAAAGTGTGTTGAAGGTCAAATGTCAGCCTTGAATGATGAAGAAGAGTCTGGAAGAAAGATGATTCCGTCTGGTTTCTGTTGGAGGACAGAAATCAGGTCGCTGATTGAAGCATGGTAGTTAAGCAAAGAGCGTAAAAAGTGATGATGATGAAGAGTCAGGAAACGAAAATGATTCGGTCTGGTTTCTGTTGGGGGACGGAAATCAGGTCGCTGATCGAAGCATGGTAATCGAGCAAAAAGCATAAAGCGTGTTGACTGTTGAAGATCAAGTGCACCAGCCTTGAATAATACAAAAGAGGTAGGAAATGAAAATTCAGTCTGATTTTTTATTAGGGCACAGAATTCAGGACGCTAATTGAAGCATGGTAGTTGAGCAAAGAACGCTAAACGTGTTGAAGGTCAAGTACACCAGCTTTGAATGATGAAGAAGAGTCAGGAAACAAAGTTGAATCAGTCCGGTTTCTGTTGGGGGACAGAAACCTGGTCGCTGATTGAAGCATGGTAGTGGAGCATAGAACGCAAAACGTGTTCAAGGTCAATTGCACCAGTCTTGAATGATGAAGAAGAGTCCGGAAACGAAGTTGAATCAGTCCGGTATTTGTTGAGGTACAGAAATGAGATTGCTGATTGAAACATGGTAGTTGAGCAAAAAACGCAAAGCGTGATAAATGTCAATTGCACCAGCCTTGAATGATGAAGAAGAGTCAAGAAACGAAGATGATTGAGTCCGGTATCTGTTGGGCTGCAGAAACCAGATCGCTGATTGAAGCATGTTAGTTCGGGAAACAGCGTAAAATGTGTGGAAGGTCAAGCACATGAGCCGTAAATGGTGAAGAAGAGTCAGGAAACAAGGATGTGTCAGTCCGGTTTTTGTTGAGGGACGGAAATCAGGTCGTTGGTAGAAGCATGGTATTGGTACAAAGAGCGCAAAGTGTGTTCATTCTTGAAGGTCAAGTACACCAGCTTTAAATCATGAAGTAGAGTGAGAAAATGAAAATTTAGTCCGGTTTTTGTTGGGGGACAGAAATCAGGTCGCTGATTGTAGCATGATAGTGGAGCAAAGAGCGTAAAGTGTGTTAAAGGTCAATTGCACCAGCCTTGAATGATGAAGAAGAGTCCGGAAACGAAGTTGAATCAGTCCGGTATCTGTTGGGGGACAGAAATGAGATCGCTGATTGAAGCATGGTAGTTGAGCAAAAAACGCAAAGCGTGTTAAAGGTCAATTGCACCAGCCTTGAATGATGAAGAAGAGTCAAGAAACGAAGATGATTCAGTCCGGTATGTGTTGGGCTGCAGAAACCAGATCGCTGATTGAAGCATGTTAGTTCGGGAAACAGCGTAAAATGTGTGGAAGGTCAAGCACATGAGCCGTAAATGGTGAAGAAGAGTCAGGAAACAAGGATAATTTAACCCGGTTTTTGTTGAGGGACGGAAATCAGGTGGTTGGTAGAAGCATGGTATTGGTGCAAAGAGCGTAAAGTGTGTTGATTGTTGATGGTCAAGTACACCAGCCTTAAATTATGAAGTAGAGTGAGAAAATGAAAATTCAATCCGGTTTCTGTTGGGGGACAGAAATCAGGTTGCTGTATGAAGCATGGTAGTTAAGCAAAGAGCGTAAGGCGTGTTGAAGGTCAAGTGCACCAGCTTTGAATCATGAAAAGAGTTAAGAAACGAAGACGATTTAGTCCGGTTTCTGTTGGGGTACAGTTATCAGGTTGCTGGTTGAAGCATGACATTGAGCAAAAGCGTAAAACGTGTTGAGGGTCAAATGCACAGTTATTAGTATGCATGAAGTAGAGTCAAGAAACAAAAATCCTGTCTGGTTCTGTTGGGAGACAGAAATCAGGTCGCTGGTTGAAGCATGTTAGTTGAGCAAAAAGCGTAAAGCCCGTGGAAGGTCAAGTACACCAGCTGTGAATCATCAAGTAGAGTCAGAACACGAAGATTGGGTCCGGTTTCTGTTGGGGGACAGAGATCAGGTCGCTGAATGAAGCATCATAGTTGAGCAAAGAGCGTAAAATGTTTTGAAGGTCATGTACACCAGCCTTGAATGATAAAGAAGAGTCGGGAAACGAAGATGATTCAGTCCGGTTTCGTTGGGGGACAGCAATCAGAAGGCTTGTCCATGGGACATATTTTTCTGTTCCATCCCATAGCAGATCATGCCTGTCCCATCTCTTCCCATCCTATGGGATTCCCAGCAAAATACAATTCAATAAAAGTTATCAAATTTATGAAAATTTAAGTCTAATGTGTACTAGATAGGACTACATATAGGCTACAAAGAGAGATACACAACGACAAAATTTATTTACTTTGTTAAGTTTAAAGTTCAGAAAAGTTGTCTATCTATGACAATGCATTGTCATTCTGGCACTCATATTCCGAGTCACTGTGCTCATTCAGCAAATTTTCAATTTCCTACTCTTCAACTGCTTCTGATAGTGATAATTCAGTTAGCTCGGGTAGTGTCTCAACCATTTTGTAGTTACAAGCAAATCTGATGTACACAGAGTTTATAACAAGAGCAAGTAACATCCGCTTTCGTAACCTACTCAACAATAATCCTGCTGCACTAAATAAGCGCACTACCGCTGCCGATGACACTGGTAGGGCCAACACAACTTTCGCACCAGCTTTTAGCAATGGAAACTTGTGTTCATTTTTCCAATAATTGATGTCCAAGTAGGCTACACCATCTGGCAACTATGGTGCAAAGCACCACTACCTCGTAAAATCAATGCTAAGGGAAAATCTTTTATAAAGAAAAAAGTGGACCAAAAAGAATTTTATTGAAGCAAAAAAGAATAAAACCTAAAGTTAGGTATGACATTATCAAGAGGCTATCACATGGCTACTGTCCCATGGGTCCAGTGGGAAATGCAATTCGTGCAGTCCCAACCCATGGGACATTTCCCATGGTAATCCCATTCCCATGGGCAAGCCTGGCAATCAGGCCACACATTGAAGCATGGTGATTGAACAAAAAGCGTAAAGCGTGTTGAAGGTCAAGTACACCAGCTTTGAATGATGAAGATGAGTCAAGAAGCGAAGATTCAGTTCGGTTTTTGTTGGGGGACAGATATCAGGTCGGTGATTGAATCGCAGTAGTTGAGGAAAGAGCGTAAAGCGTGCTGCAGGTCAAGCACACCAGCCTTGAGTGAAGAAAACAGTCAGGAAACGAAGATGATTCAGTCCGGTTTTTGTTCTGGAACGGAAGTCAAGTCGATGATTGAAGCATGGTAGCAGAGCAAAGAGCGTAAAGTGTGTTGCAGGTCAAGTGCACCAGCTTTGAATAATGAAGAAGAGTCAGGAAACAAAGATGGTTTAGTGCGGTTACTCTTCGGAGACAGAAATCAGGTCGCTGATTGAAGCATGGTGATTGAACAAAACGCGTTAAGCGTGTTGAAGGTCAAGTACACTAGCCGTGAATGATGAAGAAGGTTAAGGAAGCGAAAACTCAGTCCGGTTTTTGTTGGGGGTCATCAGAAATCAGGTCGCTGATTGAGACGTGGTATTTGAGCAAAGCGCGTAAAGTGTGTTGAAGGTCAAATGTCAGCCTTGAATGATGAAGAAGAGTCTGGAAGAAAGATGATTCCGTCTGGTTTCTGTTGGGGGACAGAAATCAGGTCGCTGATTGAAGCATGGTAGTTAAGCAAAGAGCGTAAAAAGTGATGATGATGAAGAGTCAGGAAACGAAAATGATTCGATCTGATTTCTATTGGGGGAGAGAAATCAGGTCGCTGATCGAAGCATGGTAATCGAGCGAAAAGCATAAAGCGTGTTGACTGTTGAGGGTGAAGTGCACCAGCCTTGAATAATACAAAAGAGGTAGGAAACGAAAATTCAGTCTGGTTTTTTGTTGGGGGGCAGAAACCAGGTCGCTGATTGTAGCATGGTAGTTGAGCAAAGAACGCTAAACGTGTTGAAGGTCAAGTACACCAGCTTTGAATGATGAAGAAGAGTCAGGAAACAAAGTTGAATCAGTCCGGTTTCTGTTGGGGGACAGAAACCTGATCGCTGATTGAAGCATGGTAGTGGAGCAAAGAACGTAAAACGTGTTCAAGGTCAATTGCACCAGTTTTCAATGACGAAGAAGAGTCAAGACACGAAGATTATGCAGTCTGGTATCTGTTGGGGTACAGAAATCAGATTGCTGATTGAAGCATGTTAGTTGGGGAAACAGCATAAAATGTGTTGAAGGTCAAGCACACCAGCCTTAAATAATGAAGTATATCAGGAAACGAAGATGATTCAGTCCGGTTTTTGTTGAGGGACGGAAATCAGGTTATTGGTTGAAGCATGGTATTGGTGCAAAGAGCGTAAAGTGTGTTGATTGATGATGGTCAAGTGCACCAGCATTAAATCATGAAGTAGAGTGAGAAAATGAAAATTCAGTCCAGTTTCTGTTGGGGGACAGAAATCAGGTCGCTGATTGTAGCATGGTAGTGGAGCAAAGAGCGTAAAGTGTGTTAAAGGGCAAGTACACCAGCGTAAAGTGTGTTAAAGGTCAAGTGCACCAGTCTTGAATGATGAAGAAGAGTCAGCACATGAAGATGATTCAGTCCGGTTTTCGTTGGGGACAGAAATCAGGTCGCTGTATGAAGCATGGTAGTTAAGCAAAGAGCGTAAGGCGTGTTGAAGGTCAAGTGCACCAGCTTTGAATCATGAAAAGAGTTAAGAAACGAAGACGATTTAGTCCGGTTTCTGTTGGGGTACAGATATCAGGTTGCTGGTTGAAGCATGACATTGAGCAAAAGCGTAAAACGTGTTGAGGGTCAAATGCACAGTTATTAGTATACATGAAGTAGAGTCAAGAAACAAAAATCCTGTCTGGTTCTGTTGGGAGACAGAAATCAGGTCGCTGGTTGAAGCATGTTAGTTGAGCAAAAAGCGTAAAGCCCGTGGAAGGTCAAGTACACCAGCTGTGAATCATCAAGTAGAGTCAGAACACGAAGATTGGGTCCGGTTTCTGTTGGGGGACAGAGATCAGGTCGCTGAATGAAGCATCAT
This sequence comes from Trididemnum miniatum, assembly GCA_964006365.1. Taxonomy (NCBI): domain Eukaryota; kingdom Metazoa; phylum Chordata; class Ascidiacea; order Aplousobranchia; family Didemnidae; genus Trididemnum; species Trididemnum miniatum. The sequence goes on along the minus strand of OZ023247.1, from coordinate 14,041,319 downwards.
AGTTGAGCAAAGAGCGTAAAATGTTTTGAAGGTCATGTACACCAGCCTTGAATGATAAAGAAGAGTCGGGAAACGAAGATGATTCAGTCCGGTTTCGTTGGGGGACAGCAATCAGAAGGCTTGTCCATGGGACATATTTTTCTGTTCCATCCCATAGCAGATCATGCCTGTCCCATCTCTTCCCATCCTATGGGATTCCCAGCAAAATACAATTCAATAAAAGTTATCAAATTTATGAAAATTTAAGTCTAATGTGTACTAGATAGGACTACATATAGGCTACAAAGAGAGATACACGACGACAAAATTTATTTACTTTGTTAAGTTTAAAGTTCAGAAAAGTTGTCTATCTATGACAATGCATTGTCATTCTGGCACTCATATTCCGAGTCACTGTGCTCATTCAGCAAATTTTCAATTTCCTGCTCTTCAACTGCTTCTGATAGTGATAATTCAGTTAGCTCGGGTAGTGTCTCAACCATTTTGTAGTTACAAGCAAATCTGATGAACACAGAGTTTATAACAAGAGCAAGTAACATCCGCTTTCGTAACCTACTCAACAATAATCCTGCTGCATTAAATAAGCGCACTACCGCTGCCGATGACACTGGTATGGCCAACACAACTTTCGCACCAGCTTTTAGCAATGGAAACTTGTGTTCATTTTTCCAATAATTGATGTCCATGTAGGCTACACCATCTGGCAACTAGGGAAAAATCAGGTCGCTGATTGAAGCATGGTAGTTAAGCAAAGAGCGTAAAAAGTGATGATGAAGAGTCAGGAAACGAAAATGATTCGGTCTGGTTTCTGTTGGGGGACGGAAATCAGGTCGCTGATCGAAGCATGGTAATCGAGCAAAAAGCATAAAGCGTGTTGACTGTTGAAGATCAAGTGCACCAGCCTTGAATAATACAAAAGAGGTAGGAAACGAAAATTCAGTTTCGTTTTTTGTTGGGGCACAGAATTCAGGACGCTAATTGAAGCATGGTAGTTGAGCAAAGAACGCTAAACGTGTTGAAGGTCAAGTACACCAGCTTTGAATGATGAAGAAGAGTCAGGAAACAAAGTTGAATCAGTCCGGTTTCTGTAGGGGGACAGAAACCTGGTCGCTGATTGAAGCATGGTAGTGGAGCATGGAACGTAAAACGTGTTCAAGGTCAATTGCACCAGCCTTGAATGATGAAGAAGAGTCCGGAAACGAAGTTGAATCAGTCTGGTATCTGTTGGGGTACAGAAATCAGATCGTTGATTGAAGCATGGTAGTTGAGCAAAAAACGCAAAGCGTGATAAATGTCAATTGCACCAGCCTTGAATGATGAAGAAGAGTCAAGAAACGAAGATGATTCAGTCCGGTATGTGTTGGGCTGCAGAAACCAGATCGCTGATTGAAGCATGTTAGTTCGGGAAACAGCGTAAAATGTGTGGAAGGTCAAGCACATGAGCCGTAAATGGTGAAGAAGAGTCAGGAAACAAGGATGTGTCAGTCCGGTTTTTGTTGAGGGACGGAAATCAGGTCGTTGGTAGAAGCATGGTATTGGTACAAAGAGCGCAAAGTGTGTTCATTCTTGAAGGTCAAGTACACCAGCTTTAAATCATGAAGTAGAGTGAGAAAATGAAAATTTAGTCCGGTTTCTGTTGGGGGACAGAAATCAGGTCGCTGATTGTAGCATGATAGTGGAGCAAAGAGCGTAAAGTGTGTTAAAGGTCAATTGCACCAGTCTTGAATGATGAAGAAGAGTCCGGAAACGAAGTTGAATCAGTCCGGTATCTGTTGAGGTACAGAAATGAGATCGCTGATTGAAGCATGGTAGTTGAGCAAAAAACGCAAAGCGTGTTAAAGGTCAATTGCACCAGCCTTGAATGATGAAGAAGAGTCAAGAAACGAAGATGATTCAGTCCGGTATGTGTTGGGCTGCAGAAACCAGATCGCTGATTGAAGCATGTTAGTTCGGGAAACAGCGTAAAATGTGTGGAAGGTCAAGCACATGAGCCGTAAATGGTGAAGAAGAGTCAGGAAACAAGGATAATTTAACCCGGTTTTTGTTAAGGGACGGAAATCAGGTGGTTGGTAGAAGCATGGTATTGGTGCAAAGAGCGTAAAGTGTGTTGATTGTTGATGGTCAAGTACACCAGCCTTAAATTATGAAGTAGAGTGAGAAAATGAAAATTCAGTCCGGTTTCTGTTGGGGGACAGAAATCAGGTCGCTGTATGAAGCATGGTAGTTAAGCAAAGAGCGTAAGGCGTGTTGAAGGTCAAGTGCACCAGCTTTGAATCATGAAAAGAGTTAAGAAACGAAGACGATTTAGTCCGGTTTCTGTTGGGGTACAGATATCAGGTTGCTGGTTGAAGCATGACATTGAGCAAAAGCGTAAAACGTGTTGAGGGTCAAATGCACAGTTATTAGTATGCATGAAGTAGAGTCAAGAAACAAAAATCCTGTCTGGTTCTGTTGGGAGACAGAAATCAGGTCGCTGGTTGAAGCATGTTAGTTGAGCAAAAAGCGTAAAGCCCGTGGAAGGTCAAGTACACCAGCTGTGAATCATCAAGTAGAGTCAGAACACGAAGATTGGGTCCGGTTTCTGTTGGGGGACAGAGATCAGGTCGCTGAATGAAGCATCATAGTTGAGCAAAGAGCGTAAAATGTTTTGAAGGTCATGTACACCAGCCTTGAATGATAAAGAAGAGTCGGGAAACGAAGATGATTCAGTCCGGTTTCGTTGGGGGACAGCAATCAGAAGGCTTGTCCATGGGACATATTTTTCTGTTCCATCCCATAGCAGATCATGCCTGTCCCATCTCTTCCCATCCTATGGGATTCCCAGCAAAATACAATTCAATAAAAGTTATCAAATTTATGAAAATTTAAGTCTAATGTGTACTAGATAGGACTACATATAGGCTACAAAGAGAGATACACAACGACAAAATTTATTTACTTTGTTAAGTTTAAAGTTCAGAAAAGTTGTCTATCTATGACAATGCATTGTCATTCTGGCACTCATATTCCGAGTCACTGTGCTCATTCAGCAAATTTTCAATTTCCTACTCTTCAACTGCTTCTGATAGTGATAATTCAGTTAGCTCGGGTAGTGTCTCAACCATTTTGTAGTTACAAGCAAATCTGATGTACACAGAGTTTATAACAAGAGCAAGTAACATCCGCTTTCGTAACCTACTCAACAATAATCCTGCTGCACTAAATAAGCGCACTACCGCTGCCGATGACACTGGTAGGGCCAACACAACTTTCGCACCAGCTTTTAGCAATGGAAACTTGTGTTCATTTTTCCAATAATTGATGTCCAAGTAGGCTACACCATCTGGCAACTATGGTGCAAAGCACCACTACCTCGTAAAATCAATGCTAAAGGAAAATCTTTTATAAAGAAAAAAGTGGACCAAAAAGAATTTTATTGAAGCAAAAAAGAATAAAACCTGAAGTTAGGTATGACATTATCAAGAGGCTATCACATGGCTACTGTCCCATGGGTCCAGTGGGAAATGCAATTCGTGCAGTCCCAACCCATGGGACATTTCCCATGGTAATCCCATTCCCATGGGCAAGCCTGGCAATCAGGCCACACATTGAAGCATGGTGATTGAAAAAAAAGCGTAAAGCGTGTTGAAGGTCAAGTACACCAGCTTTGAATGGTGAAGATGAGTCAAGAAGCGAAGATTCAGTTCGGTTTTTGTTGGGGAACAGATATCAGGTCGGTGATTGAATCGCAGTAGTTGAGGAAAGAGCGTAAAGCGTGCTGCAGGTCAAGCACACCAGCCTTGAGTGAAGAAAACAGTCAGGAAACGAAGATGATTCAGTCCGGTTTTTGTTCTGGAACGGAAGTCAAGTCGATGATTGAAGCATGGTAGCAGAGCAAAGAGCGTAAAGTGTGTTGCAGGTCAAGTGCACCAGCTTTGAATGATGAGGAAGAGTCAGGAAACAAAGATGGTTTAGTGCGGTTACTCTTCGGAGACAGAAATCAGGTCGCTGATTGAAGCATGGTGATTGAACAAAACGCGTTAAGCGTGTTGAAGGTCAAGTACACTAGCCGTGAATGATGAAGAAGGTTAAGGAAGCGAAAACTCAGTCCGGTTTTTGTTGGGGGTCATCAGAAATCAGGTCGCTGATTGAGACGTGGTGTTTGAGCAAAGCGCGTAAAGTGTGTTGAAGGTCAAATGTCAGCCTTGAATGATGAAGAAGAGTCTGGAAGAAAGATGATTCCGTCCTGTTTCTGTTGGGGGACAGAAATCAGGTCGCTGATTGAAGCATGGTAGTTAAGCAAAGAGCGTAAAAAGTGATGATGATGAAGAGTCAGGAAACGAAAATGATTCGGTTTGATTTCTATTGGGGGACAGAAATCAGGTCGCTGATCGAAGCATGGTAATCGAGCGAAAAACATAAAGCGTGTTGACTGTTGAGGGTGAAGTGCACCAGCCTTGAATAATACAAAAGAGGTAGGAAACGAAAATTCAGTCTGGTTTTTTGTTGGGGGGCAGAAACCAGGTCGCTGATTGTAGCATGGTAGTTGAGCAAAGAACGCTAAACGTGTTGAAGGTCAAGTACACCAGCTTTGAATGATGAAGAAGAGTCAGGAAACAAAGTTGAATCAGTCCGGTTTCTGTTGGGGGACAGAAACCTGATCGCTGATTGAAGCATGGTAGTGGAGCAAAGAACGTAAAACGTGTTCAAGGTCAATTGCACCAGTCTTGAATGATGAAGAAGAGTCAAGACACGAAGATTATGCAGTCTGGTATCTGTTGGGGTACAGAAATCAGATTGCTGATTGAAGCATGTTAGTTAGGGAAACAGCATAAAATGTGTTGAAGGTCAAGCACACCAGCCATAAATATATGAAGTATATCAGGAAACGAAGATGATTCAGTCCGGTTTTTGTTGAGGGACGGAAATCAGGTTATTGGTTGAAGCATGGTATTGGTGCAAAGAGCGTAAAGTGTGTTGATTGATGATGGTCAAGTGCACCAGCATTAAATCATGAAGTAGAGTGAGAAAATGAAAATTCAGTCCAGTTTCTGTTGGGGGACAGAAATCAGGTCGCTGATTGTAGCATGGTAGTGGAGCAAAGAGCGTAAAGTGTGTTAAAGGGCAAGTACACCAGCGTAAAGTGTGTTAAAGGTCAAGTGCACCAGTCTTGAATGATGAAGAAGAGTCAGCACATGAAGATGATTCAGTCCGGTTTTCGTTGGGGACAGAAATCAGGTCGCTGTATGAAGCATGGTAGTTAAGCAAAGAGCGTAAGGCGTGTTGAAGGTCAAGTGCACCAGCTTTGAATCATGAAAAGAGTTAAGAAACGAAGACGATTTAGTCCGGTTTCTGTTGGGGTACAGATATCAGGTTGCTGGTTGAAGCATGACATTGAGCAAAAGCGTAAAACGTGTTGAGGGTCAAATGCACAGTTATTAGTATACATGAAGTAGAGTCAAGAAACAAAAATCCTGTCTGGTTCTGTTGGGAGACAGAAATCAGGTCGCTGGTTGAAGCATGTTAGTTGAGCAAAAAGCGTAAAGCCCGTGGAAGGTCAAGTACACCAGCTGTGAATCATCAAGTAGAGTCAGAACACGAAGATTGGGTCCGGTTTCTGTTGGGGGACAGAGATCAGGTCGCTGAATGAAGCATCATAGTTGAGCAAAGAGCGTAAAATGTTTTGAAGGTCATGTACACCAGCCTTGAATGATAAAGAAGAGTCGGGAAACGAAGATGATTCAGTCCGGTTTCGTTGGGGGACAGCAATCAGAAGGCTTGTCCATGGGACATATTTTTCTGTTCCATCCCATAGCAGATCATGCCTGTCCCATCTCTTCCCATCCTATGGGATTCCCAGCAAAATACAATTCAATAAAAGTTATCAAATTTATGAAAATTTAAGTCTAATGTGTACTAGATAGGACTACATATAGGCTACAAAGAGAGATACACAACGACAAAATTTATTTACTTTGTTAAGTTTAAAGTTCAGAAAAGTTGTCTATCTATGACAATGCATTGTCATTCTGGCACTCATATTCCGAGTCACTGTGCTCATTCAGCAAATTTTCAATTTCCTGCTCTTCAACTGCTTCTGATAGTGATAATTCAGTTAGTTCGGGTAGTGTCTCAACCATTTTGTAGTTACAAGCAAATCTGATGAACACAGAGTTTATAACAAGAGCAAGTAACATCCGCTTTCGTAACCTACTCAACAATAATCCTGCTGCATTAAATAAGCGCACTACCGCTGCCGATGACACTGGTAGGGCCAACACAACTTTCGCACCAGCTTTTAGCAATGGAAACTTGTGTTCATTTTTCCAATCAGTGAGGAAACAAAGATGGTTTAGTGCGGTTACTCTTCGGAGACAGAAATCAGGTCGCTGATTGAAGCATGGTAGTTGAGCAAAAAACGCAAAGCGTGTTAAAGGTCAATTGCACCAGCCTTGAATGATGAAGAAGAGTCAAGAAACGAAGATGATTCAGTCCGGTATGTGTTGGGCTGCAGAAACCAGATCGCTGATTGAAGCATGTTAGTTCGGGAAACAGCGTAAAATGTGTGGAAGGTCAAGCACATGAGCCGTAAATGGTGAAGAAGAGTCAGGAAACAAGGATGATTAAGTCCGGTTTTTGTTAAGGGACGGAAATCAGGTGGTTGGTAGAAGCATGGTGTTGGTGCAAAGAGCGTAAAGTGTGTTGATTGTTGATGGTCAAGTGCACCAGTTTTGAATCATGAAGTAGAGTGAGAAAATGAAAATTTAGTCCGGTTTCTGTTGGGGGACAGAAATCAGGTCGCTGTATGTAGCATGGTAGTGGAGCAAAGAGCGTACAGTGTGTTAAAGGTCAATTGCACCAGCCTTGAATGATGAAGAAGAGTCCGGAAACGAAGTTGAATCAGTCCGGTATCTGTTGGGGTACAGAAATCAGATCGCTGTATGAAGCATGGTAGTTGAGCAAAAAACGCAAAGCGTGTTAAAGGTCAATTGCACCAGCCTTGAATGATGAAGAAGAGTCAAGAAACGAAGATGATTCAGTCCGGTATGTGTTGGGGTCCAGAAACCAGATCGCTGATTGAAGCATGTTAGTTCGGGAAACAGCGTAAAATGTGTGGAAGGTCAAGCACATGAGCCGTAAATGGTGAAGAAGAGTCAGGAAACAAGGATGATTCAGTCCGGTTTTTGTTGAGGGACGGAAATCAGGTGGTTGGTAGAAGCATGGTATTGGTGCAAAGAGCGTAAAGTGTGTTGATTGTTGATGGTCAAGTACACCAGCCTTAAATTATGAAGTAGAGTGAGAAAATGAAGATTCAGTCCGGTTTCTGTTGGGGGACAGATATCAGGTCGCTGATTGTAGCACTGTAGTGGAGCAAAGAGCGTAAAGTGTGTTAAAGGTCAATTGCACCAGTCTTGAATGATGAAGAAGAGTCAGCAAACGAAGATGATTCAGTTCGGTTTTCGTTGGGGGACAGAAATCAGGTCGCTGTATGAAGCATGGTAGTTGAGCAAAGAGCGGAAAGCGTGTTGAAGGTCAAGCACACCATCCTTGAATGATGAAGAAGAGTCAGGAAACGAAGATGATTCAGTCCAGTTTTTCTTAGGGGACAGAGATCAGGTCGATGATTGAAGCATGATAGTGGAGGAAAGAACGTAAAGCGTGTTGAAAGTCAAACACACCATTCTTGATTGATGATTTTGTGTCAGGAAACGAAGATGATTCAGTCTGATTTTTGTTGGGGGGCAGAATTCAGGTCGCTGATTGAAGCATGGTAATTTAACAAAGAGCGTAAAACGTGTTGAAGGTCAAGTACACCAGCTATGATTTATGAAGAGGGGTCTGGAAACAAAATATCAGTCCGATTTTCGATTTGGGACAGAAATCAGGTTGCTGATTGAAGCATGGTAGTTGAGCAAAGAGCGTAAAAGAAGTTGAAGGTCAAGTGCACCAGCTTTGAATAAAAAAAAAGAGCGAAGAAACGAAAATTCAGTTCGATTTTCGTTTTGGGACAGAAATCAAGTCGCTGGTTGAGGCATGGTAATTGAGCAAAGAGCGTAAAACGTGTTGAAGGTCAAGTGCACCAGCTGTGAATGATGAAGAGGAGTCAGGAAACGAAGATGATTCAGTCCGATTTCTGTTGGGGGACAGAAATCAGGTCGCTGATTGAAGCATGGTAGTGGAGCAAAGAGCGTAAAATGTTTTGAAAGTCAAGCACACCAGCTTTGATTGATGATATTGTGTCAGGAAACAAAAATTTAACCCGATTTTTGTTGGGGGACACAAGTCAGGTCGCTGGTTGAAGCATGGTGATTGAGCAACGAACGTAAGGCGTGTTGAAGGTCAAGTACACCAGCTTTGAGTGATGAAGAAGTGTCAGGAAGCGAAGTTTCAGTCCAATTTTTGTTGCGGAACAGAAATCAGGTCGCTGATTGAAGCATGGTAATTGAGCAGAGAGCCTGAAGTGTGTTGAAAGTGAAGTACGCCAGTCTTGAGTCACGTAGATGAATCAGGAAATGAAGATTCGGTGAGTTTCGGCCCGATTTTTGTTTGGGAATGGAGATGGGGTTGTTGTTTGACGACGAATAATGAACTGAGAGCATTAAGACATTTTAATGGTCCGATTGCAACATGGGTGATCACGAGAAGAAACGAATTTTTTGGATTCCGTTTTTCCAGATATGTTTTTTCCCGAAGCCGATTTTGCTGAAAGTTTCAGTGAAGTTTTTCAAGTTATTTTTTTGCGCGTGATTTTTGTTTTTGATTTTGGTGATTTCATATCTGTTGTTTTACAGGCGTAAGGTTTATTGTTAGTGTGTATAGCTTACACTGTAATATTTGTTTTGAATGAATAAATTCTTTTTTGGTCAGTCATTATGATGTGGTTGATTCAAGCTTGCCATTTCGCAGTTTTAGGATGATCAAGATTTTTAGAAACGTTTCCGTGAAACACATCCTCGCTTTGTGCGGCTTTAGCGAGGTGTGAGAGGAGTGTAACTTGAGGTTGAACTTCAGTTTGATATCACGCATTAGAATTCACACAACTTTTGTGACCAAATAGATCATTTTCTGACTAATCGGAGGCTTCATTGTAAAAGTCAACGACTTTGCACAGCTATCCAAAAATTGTAGCATCAATCAAGTTGGCAGTTTTAAATCTATCATAAGGTTATCATTGCTGTTGTAAGTTTTCAGTAGATTAGAAGCGTGGTTGATGTCATTCGCTGAATGCTCCTTAGTCCCACTTAGGCTAAACAGTAATTTGTAAGTGAAACGGTTCTACAATTACTTCCACATAGACCAGACAAGTTCGTTTATTTTGCCGTAACTACAATTAAGTAAACAAGGTATTAGAATTGAAAGTAATAATGGCCAAAAAGCACCGAAGAACCAATAGGTTGTTAAGTCGAGGTGCCCCCAGATTGAAATATACGTATTAGATTAGGACAAGCCAACCTAAATGCGCGAAAATCAAAAGATGGAATTGGGTTATGATTTTTACAGAAAAATGAAAACAAGAAAGTGGATACACTAAATATACACATATTTTAAGAAAAATAAGCGAAAACGGACAAAATAATCGAATAATTAAAACAGGATTCAAGGAAACTTTCCACATACTTGTACCTTAAATGCATGCAGTCCCATTCGGTAACTGTATTTCGAAATTTATTGCAGAGAAAACTAACGTAAAAAAATGAAACACTTTCACAAAATAACACAATTCAAGTCGCTCAACAGTCGACACAACAAATGTTACAAAACCAGTCTCGATAACAGATGCCCAATAACATTATAAATCAGTCATTCACTGCCTATCGCGCGTCAGTTGCACATCTTTTATCGTGGATTCAATTCCATTCACGACTGGAATAATCGTTTGCATATAGTAATAGTAGTTTATTTCATTTAACGACCAAGCTAACACAAACAAAATGAATGGTCGAAAAATAGGTGACAGCGACAAAGCGGAATACGTTGAAACATGCTTCAGTCAACAGAACAGAGTGAGTATTGATTCGAAGAGTGTAAGCTCACTTCACAGTCTCCCTCCATACACTGTCAAATCATTGTAATGTGGTCTGACAATTCTATTTGTATAAGCATGTTTCAGAAACCAGGAAACTTCCATTCAAGACTTGTTAGCGAGGTGAACGGACTTGCTTTTTTTTCTGCTAACTTTAATCGAAAAATAGTCGAAACCCTGAGTAGTTTAAAATGCCAGGAAAAGCTAGCTAAAACAAAATTATGCAAGATGATCCTAGCACCAGCACCGAGAAAAGCAACTTTACAGACGCTGACCGTCAAAAGTTAAACAAAATTTGTAATGTGACTTGCAAAAAAATTTCGTCAACACATTGAAAATTTACCGCAACATTTATCGGAAACATTTATCGGCGATAATTTATCGATTACCGATGTCGCTATAAAAAATTGAGATTTATCGGTATCGCCCAGGGCTTTTTTGAAGTTATCGATTATCGTTATCGCTTTAGCACAGAAAAGTTTGTCGTGCCCATCACTGACTACAGTATTCGCATTGTGGTGAGACACTGAGCTGTTACCCCTGGAAAAACCTAAAACAATTTATATCGAAAGCTTATAGTATAGGGACCCTTGAATGGATTTGGGGGGGGGGGGGGCAAAGTTGAGCTGGTACGGCACTGAGTAGAAGTAAAGTAATTATGATATAAACGAGAAAGTTTATTATGTTGGAATAAATTTTGCCATTCGTAGATGATGCATATCCTTGACTTCTAAAAGTTTCAATTCGTGATACAAGCCGTTATTTTTTTACATGATTTTGACGACTCTCCCACGTAGCAGACTCACATAACAGACACTCGAAAACTTTACTCGACTTCATTTAGACCTATGTGAATGATCAAACGCATTCTTTCACTAGTGAAGTGTTCTTATTCGATTTGAGCAACCATATGGCTGCATATTATGTTTGTATCTCCATCAAAAAGTCTTGTGTTTATACTTCAGAACAGTATTTAATTCAGGACAAGGGAAATTTTAATTTAGAAAAGTTTATAACGACACTTGGGAATAATTTACCCGCTGCTGATCTAGACAGTATTAATTCAGCTCACGATGCTTTTGACAAATTTGAAAAAGTGCTTTGTAGCGTGGTGAACAAATTTGTTCCTCTGAAAAAAGCTTCAAGAAGAAAAAAAAGCTCATCAGTCTAAAACCATGGCTGTCACGCGAACAGCTAAATTTGATCACTCAAAAAACTAAACTTTTCGAACAACTTCACTAGAAATTTCATGAAAACGCTTTCGAAAAATACAAAACACAAAGAAACGCCTTAAATCGGGAAGCATATTTCGGAGTGGTTCTAAAGAATATTTTGTCTTTATTCTGTTGCCACCACACTACCCCGTCCCGAATTACACATTAGAAACCAAGTACGTTGAGGATAAAATCAAAGCCTCGAGCAGCAACGAACTCACACACTGTGAGCAGCAGCAGTCCAGCATACTGGCCACTATACTCCACGTCGCTGCTGAGAGTCTTGTGTAAAATTTTTATACTTATAGTCATCTCGATTAAGCCTTATCTTTTTTTGTGGAATTACCGTTCCGAAATATGCAATCGGGAAACCAAACGTGGCTAAAGAAAACTGCTACAAAGTTTTGATTGATGACAGTAAAGCAGCTCCAGCTCGCTGCGGAAAATTATTGGTGAACTGGCCAATTTCTAAAAAAAATAAAAAGACATTTCCTAACGAGATAGTCCCCGACAGCGATGTGATAGAGAGTCGGCAAGAAGTTTGTGAAGCTTTCAATGTTCATTTTGCGACCTTTTGGGAAAAACATTGGGAAAAATATTAAATCTAACGAATCAACCCATTATTTATTATCCAATCCATTCGTCTTTCTAATTCATTCTTTTTTCCCCCGGCTACTCCCAAAAAGATTTACACCCGCATTGTTACTGGCGATAAAAAAAAAAAACAAACAAAAAAGTAGTTAGGGAAAATGACAGCGAACTTTTAAAATTAGGTAATCTCTCCATCACTATGCAACGTTTTTAACTCCTACATTCAACAAGGAATATTTCCTACTTCGAAGATTACATGAGGCAGTTTCCGTTTTCAAAACAGGTGATTCAAATTCGTTTACTATCTATCGCCCAATTTATTTCAATTCTTTCCCAAATCAGTAAAATTTTTGGAAAAATGCTATTCAGTGGAATCAATGATTATCTCAAAAAACATCTTTAAATTTCTGATAAACAATTCGCTTAAAGTTGCAAACTATTTAGCAACATTTGACACCCATCATTGATTAGTGCTACCGTTTTAAACTTTTAGTGCCGGAACCAGCTAAACAAGAAAGCGATAAAATTTAACTGAAAAACTCATAAGGTTAGATTTTATACAATCACCTCTATCGCTTTCTCGTAATAAGAGAATAAAAATGAAAAAATCAAATCATAACTGCTGGGCAACATTTTCTTCGAAAGAATTTATTTTTCACAGAAGTTCAGTTTTCCATTCATATTTATTGCAAAAGCCCACGTCAGAATAAAAGACTCCAAATGCGCGTAAAAAATACGAAATTATAGCATTATTCACAAATAAAACATGTGTGGAACGAACTTCAGAAGTGACAGTAAATGCAGTAACAACGAAGCAAATTGCAAAATTTAACAGCTATATACCCTGTGATTGATGTTATTGTGACGCAGGCTTTGGGGTGACAGTGGTGAAACTTTCACCATAGCCATATTCAGGAAGGAATATGGCAGGATCATCTCCTCTCCCCGAAATGCTTTTTTAAGCTTTAACGAAAACAACCCAGCTTAGCAATCATCAAAAAATATTAAGACAAATGAAACGTAGATTTTTTCAAAAATTCAGAACTCTTCGATAATAATAATAAGCTTATGCCCTAAGCACATCGAAAATGGTTGATATTCGGTGAAGTCAGAATCAAGGGCAAAAGATTTCAACAAAACTTGCCTTAAAAATTGATCAAAAAGCACTAAAATTACAATTACCATAATTGACCAATTACCGTAACTAAAATTTTTCCGGAGTAGAATTCCTCCGAACTCCCTGGAATCGTTTCTTTTCCTCATCGTGCTTCAAGTTAGCTTGATCTGATATTATCGCAGATCTGTCTAAAAATGGTTTAACCCCCCCCCACGAAATATTTTTCTACATACGGCCCTGGCTTTCATCCATTTCTTAGTTCTTCTAAAATATCATGTGATGTATAGTTATTACAAAAAAGGTCGAAACTTAAAGCTTAGTCTGCCAATGGTTGTGTCTCAAACTCCATAGGAAGGCAACCAAAGAAACTTAGTAGGCCTACAGTGTGCAGAATAAACTAAAACCTCACTTTGCTGAGCGACCCCATTAGATCAACCAATTTTTTTAAAATGTAGCAATATTAAACGCTAAAAAAATCTATATTGTAAAAAAAACGTAAAAGTATTTTGACATTATTTCATTGTTTTCACGCTTTCGAAAAATGCAATATTAAAAGTGTAATTCGGAAAATCTGTAAAATGAAGGGGTGTTAATTTATTTCAATTTAATGTAAGAAGAACTGTCTTATTCTGGAAGTCTTCAGCAATTTGTTTAGCAAAATCCTCACTGATGGGACTCTGCGTGTATTTTTTCGAATCTTCCGGAATGTTGGACTCATCTGAAGAGCCACTAGAGGAGGAGAAGTCTGTTTTAAGTTCTGATACGCGCCATCGTCGCTTAGTGACGTTTTGTGGTTTTATGAGTCTTTTACATTTATCCGCTACATGGCGCTCGTCACCCGATGTGTCAGAGTCTGTGAAGACTTTTGAACTCTTGGGTCTGTTTTCCGGATGTCGGAATGCTCTTCTCATCTCTGGAGAACCTTGGATTCGAGGAAACTTATTGATGTGTTTAAAGGATTTGCTTTTTCTCGAAGGTAAAGGAGAAAAATGATGTGACACTAGAGGGAGATCGAGCAAGGAGTTACTTTTAGCCCTCGAAAGTTGATCCAATTTGAGAGAATTTCTTCGTGATTTGTAAAGAGCTTCAAATACTTCTGTGACTTCATCAGTAGATTCCCGAACTAAAATAAATCAAGCAAGAGTTAAGAATGGCTGCGGATATTCGGCCAATATAAGTTTTGAGCATATATGTCAGAAGGGTTTATTCATAAAAGACAAATACGCTGGGAGTCATATCAAAATCTTATTTCAATTTTCCGTATTCGCCCGTATTATTTTTGTTGACTCTTGGTACCGTATTTAAAATCTCAATTGACCAAACAATTAACAAGCATGAAAAACTTCAAAAACTTGTGATTTTTTATGCGGGTTGAAGGTGTGAAATAACAATAAATAATGAAATGAAATGTTGTGTGGTTTTATGGCGCTTTATAACTACCAAGTTCCTTTAGCGCCAGGACTAAATTTTGTCAAGAATTCACTGACGTATTTTTATTCTCTGTTTATTTCATCCTCCGCGCTGCACTTAATTGCTGAGCGTTTAGCGAGTGTAACAGCAGATACCAGTTTTATAAGTCTTTGGTTTGACCCGACTGAGAATAGAACCCATACAAAAATGATACCCAACAAAAAAATCAAGATCCAGAAACAGCAGCAAAACTATTTACCGGTACTTGAAAAAGTGCTTGCTGATAGCACAACACAGTAAGAACTAGAATAAAAATTGACACAGCAGCTGCTTGTAATTTAAAAGCTGCATGAGACATAACAAAACTAAAAAAGTAAGAACTATACATTTCTTCGTTTAGAGTGAAAATAAATTCGAAGGGCTTGAAGCAAATTCAAGCTCTATAAATGTCATTTTAACTAATAATCTGTCTTAAAACAGTAGATATCAAGACACCAACCAAATAAAGAATTTTGATTGAAAACTACTCTGCAATTACACGAGAAATTGCAGCAACTCAGGGTTATTCGTAATATGAAACAATTCTTTGTTTCAGGTTAAACGAAACCTAACTATTTTTGTTGGTTCTGTTCCACTATGAGTGTTTTAACAAATTTTTTTTAGTCAGAATGGATTCTTAGATTCAAAAAATTACTATTCATGAAGTTGGGCTCATAAAACTACAGCTTACACTTAAATCATATGGCGTGCAGTTAAGTTAATATACAACAGCTATAATCCACTTGTATAAGCTGTGACGCGTCTTATCTCGTATAGGTCGAAAACGCAAGTAGCTGCCATTAAGAAACTGCTGCAAAAGTGACGTTTACTGGCAGCAATGTAAGATTAGTCCTTAAAAAACCGAAAAAATATCTTTCGACAAAAAACGTGGATAATTTCAGAAAATATTAAATCATCCAATAAGGTTTGAACATTGAACTCAAAGTAGCTAGTAACTGTTTTCACCTCATTTCTGGTTCTGCCACACATATTGAGAGGCTATTGACCGTGACATATATTTTGAGTCAAAATTGTGAAAAAACATGAACTAATTAGAAATGCGTGACAAACAAAGAGTTTTTTTAAAAGCAACTGACAAACGATAATGAAAGTTCTACTAACAGTTGAAAAAGACTCCGAATAATTCTGAAAATGATATGTAAATATAATATTCACAAGTTAAAACATGATACAATTCTTTTAACGACATTTAAAAATTAGAAGTTTTTACGTACGAATGATCACCACTCTACGAGGTACCGTTCAATTTTAAATTGCTATAATTTGAAAGGAAACAGGTTGACAAATTGACACTCCTAGAAAAATCTAATTACACTTTCCATATTCAATTTTCACCTTATTTTTAAAGTTAATTGGCCTTGAAGATGTACTTTTATAAAATCATCTAGCTTGCCTTTCACGATTTATTACATTAGCAGAATTGTATTGCCTTAGTAATACCTTATTGGCTACGACAGAAACGTTATTGTTTCTGGTGAACAACTGAACAAAGTGAACATCTTACAGAACTGAAGATTCTAAAACTTGTTGCTGGGGGTCCCAACGTCCAGTGAGGATGCCAAAGTGTATTTGTACGGTCCTGCCTGCACATACTGTACACAAAAACGGAAGGAAGGAGAAATACTAAGTATACTGCATTTACACAGTGTAGAAAATAGGGTTTGCAAAGTTGACTTATCAAGTCAACGGCGTGCGAGGGGGGGGGGACGACGAAGCGAAAAGCATTAGCCTATTTCTAACTATATAGCATAAGTTTACCTGATATTTCGAAGAACATTGATTCAAAACTGTCTGCTAGGGACCTCCCCTCTTTTTCACTGACCATCCGTTCAATTTCAATATCATTTTTGTTGCCGACGACAGCTATGGGTGGTCTACGGTTATGCCCCTTCAGATAGAAATGCGATGTAAATAAAAGATAAAAGAGAACTGAAGCGCAGCGTTTCAGACTCAAGAACAAAAGACTTTATGTTCAAGAATACAACATATTTCATCTCAGAATATTTTTCATGCGACATCATTGTTTAAAGCTTCTTCTATGGTCTTGCATTTTTGCGGTTTTTAGCAAATCAGGTAAGATCAAGTTGTTTTGGGAAACTTGTGCTTGCTGATATTCCTTGAAGGCTATACAACAATTTCAGTAAGTTTAAGAGCTACATAAAATTTACATTATTTACTTGGCTCATTGTATCTAGACATTTTTTCTTATTCCTCTTATCTACAAAATAGGCTGCAAAATATAGGCCATACATTCTTAAACAGTTAATTTTTTGCCACATCGCCATGAGCGCGCAGGAAATTCGGTACAGAAAGATGCCATAAAGATTCAAACTTAAACTTTCCGAATTAAGCGACACACTTGTTATGTAAGAATGACGGTGCAAGCTAGCGTTTTCCGTTGCTTGTATTTAGTTGCATGTTTATCCTCCTATCACGAGAAAGCGATCAAAGCGTTAGTACAAGCTCGCTTCAAAATTGCCGTCATCGACATTCTACTCTAAGATGGAGAAATACGGCTGTTCCGCTACTGCCTTTTCCAGCCGCGAAACAAGAAAACTTTCCGTTTTTTTTCTCCACAATATCCCTACAAGCCTACAGTTCCGGGGGCATACACTCTACCACTTGGCCAGCTGAGCTGTTGAAATTCATAAATACGGCACTATAAGAAGTTCCATGTTAAGTGTCAGCGGCAAAGGAGTATAGTTCTTGACCGTACATCTTCTCATACGCGTACACATGCATTTTAAGCAAACAATTGCAGCTAAGATAGCAAAGTTACAGATCAAGGAAAATGTCCCTCAATCATACACGCATTCACAAATTGTCATGAAATTAAACATTGTTTTTTTAGGGCTCATAACAGCCAAGACCTTTTTACGCACCAATGCACCTTCTAAGTACAGTTAATTTACAAAGTGCCTTACTTTGTGGGACCCATGACTCGTGTGGTGGGAAATGTTAAACTTTAGACGGTGAAGTTCAGTAAAGCTCACAGGATCAGTGACGGAGTAGATAAGAACAAATGCATCCGCCCATCGGATCTTCTCAATTAATACTTCGTCGTTTTCTTCCTGTACGGTACAGATAAAGCTATACAGTAGTTGCTAACCGAAGTCAAACAAAAAACAAGTTAACCGTGCAAGACATTTCGACAACATAACTCAGCTGCCATCAGTAATAATAAAATCCAATAGTCTTCGACACAGCTGTAACCAGTCGAAACATAGGTCAAATGCAAGCGGCTCCAGCCATGAATCAAACCCTTCACAAGGCGTACGCTCATGCGATTTGCTGTCAAGCTATGGCGCTGACACACTTAAGCGATCACGTAAAATAGACTACTTTTGTATTTACCCTTACTCCCACATAGTTTTAAAAATTGCCAATGCATTATGCATAACATTATTAAACTCTTTTATAAGCAACGTGATTGCTATCGATTGGTTGATGTAATAGGCCCAATATCTCATATTACTCTACTGCAACAACAGTAGATTTGATGATAGTCTACATGACATGGATTCAAACCTGGCGATATGGTTTGACTTGTTAAAGTTGACTAACCAATAGGCTTTCACGTGTGAGTCCACCTCTTGCCTTTTCGCAATAGCCTACATTCTTCTCGCAAAATCGTGCATTAAAATGAGAAACCTTCTCTATGCCTCTCTTAGAAAATGTCTACGTGCGCCTCTGCTGAAAAAACGTCTTGGTCTGTTGGAAAATGTTCAATATGGACCATTAGCTTGCAAGCACTCACTTGACAACAAGTATCCAATATTTCAAAAAAGACTGGATAAGCTGGAGGAATCATCATTGAGCATTGGTACACGTACTCTAAAATCAATAGAATTACAGTGAGCAAAAAGTTAGAGAAGCAGTTCATACAAACGTTTAAATCCAGGGTCGTAACTACCAGCGGTGCAGCCGGTGCAACGCACCGGGGCCCCAGCACGAGGGGGTCCCGAGGCATTGCATCATAAATTTTTTTGGAAAATTTTAGATGTATATATTTTTTAAAAAATTTTTTCAAAATTTCAAAAACTTATAACCATCCAGTTTTTTCAAATATTTTTTACATACCGCTGTTTTACGCGTGGTTGGGGACATTGGATTTATGCGTAATGTCTTGAGATGGTTTCGAGATAGCAGCCTTTTAACTTGGTGCTTTGTGACTTCACACTTGTCTGGCTGGTTTATGTCGAGTAAATTAATCATTATAAGAATAGGCCCATCCACGTGAAGTAGCTAATTTTTTCTGATTAATTTTGTCCGCTTCATATACAAATACGTAAAATTTTACTGACCGTCGTCTAAATTTATTTCACCGTTATGGTTTTGAGTAACCACACTGTAGAACTCCAGCTAGCTGACTGCAATATGAAAAGAAAATATCAAAGCAGAGCACATAGAGATTTTCTGATGACATCTGTCCGTTGTTTCCCAGTCAGATGCTCAAATCCAATCGTGGTTTAAAGATACTGCAAGCTTGCCCAATTAAGATAGGCCCAAAGAAATGGCTTTGTTTTTGATTATTATTGAAAACGCGTCACTAATCTTGACGTGTGTGCGGCATGCATGATGTATACAACCGTACCTGCAACAGTGGCAAGCTCCGGTGGCCGAGCGGTAAGAGTATAGTCTATAGACTATGGTAAGAGCGTCCGCCTCTGGAGCTGTAGACTCGGGTTTGATTTCGAGTCAGGTCAAACCAATGACTTTAGAATTGGTATTCACAACTTCCCTGCTTGACGCTCAGCATTAAAGGGACAGTGTGGAGAACAAGCCGGCAAGTTTACTTGTTGTGCCGTTGGGAATGGCACTTAACGAGATTCCCCCATCTTGGTGTGGTAGTCAGATGACCGGCAACTCCTAAGTGAACTCGTTATAACGCTTTGATCGCTTTCTCGGGTAAAAGGATAAACATGCAAATAAATACAATACAAAGACGGCCGAGAGGTCTCTTTTCCAAACTCAAACTAATCACAAGCTTCTCCAGAAGCTTAATGTCTCAAGAGGGATTTAGCGGTTTGGTTCTGCCATCGATAGAGAATGAACGAGTTCAAAATTTAGATTTTAGGAAAGTGATGTAACAGTTTGCCAGCGCAAAAGCAACACCGAAAATTTTTCATTAAATTGAGGTTGCGTGACTGACAGGGGTATCGAAACAGACAGATTTGCTTTTTTGATTGGTAATTGTGGGGTAATAGCTTATTATTTAAATATTTTTTTAGTTTAATCTATAGTTTACGACTTTATCAGAATTTCAAAAATTTTTGTCAGAATCAGTCAAAATGTACCAGGAATGCAGAAACAAACTGAGTACCGTATCCAACCTAGCATTTAGTATTTTATGTGAACAAAAATTGATAAATTAGAGGTCTAATTGTCCAACACCATTATTAGTCTACTATTTATATACATTTTACCACTGAAGTGCTCTTTTCAGATACTGTTCCCCCTTAACCTTTTGACACCCCAATGTATTTTATTAGTTGCCTCGTTTAAGATGATATAAGGGTAGGCTTTTGCACGTTCATTTTTTTTGTGTTGAACAATTTATCCGCATCGCATAGCCATCTCCGTTTCACTGAAATATCGTAAATATTGCTCTCAAAGAGTCCTTGCTTCAAACGTCAAAAGATTTTAGTGTTCGCCGTATATTTGATCAGACTTATTACACAATACAAAAAATGTCCTAGGGTGGGGAAAGGGCGGCCCGCGAGACCATTTTATGCGGCCCGCGGGCACTTACAGAAATATAAACTCCTATTGTGAATGATGTCGAAGACCTTTCTTTTTTCTTAGTTCCGCGCTGACTGTTAGTGAAAAAAAGAGCATGTGCAGCAGTGAACACCTATCTTATTTTTTTGCTCTTCACCGATTTTCAGTGATGAAAATAGGGCATTTAGTTAGTTGCATGTTTATCCTCCTATCACGAAAAAGCGATCAATGCGCTATGCGAGCTCGCTTAGGAGTTGCCAGCCATCTGTCTACCACACCAAAATGGGGGGAATCCCGCTAAGTGCCATTCCCAACGACACAACAAGTAAACTTGCCGGCTTGTTCTCCACACTGTCCCTTTAATGTTGAGCGCCAAGCAGGGAAGCTGTGAATACCAATTTTAAAGTCATTGGTTTGACCCGACTCGGAATTAAACCCGAGTCTACAGCTCAAGAGACAGACGTTCCATAACACTCGGCCATCAGAGCGGTTAAATTGCGGGTGTGTTGACCTTTTTTTTAGCATTCTATCGCATAAGTGAATTTACAAAAGTCATTTGCGGGTGTGTAGACCTTTTTTTGCTCTTCCAATCACTGCGGGCCTCGTCTTCAAATTTTTTGAAATGCGGCCTTTCGTGTGAACAGTATTGCCCACCCCTGCTTTAGTCTAGTCGTACTTTTAGCATTCTATCGCATAAGTGAATTTACAAAAGTCAGTAAAGAAGTGCTTTCATTCACCAGCAATCAACCACTCTCACTAAATTGTTCCACATCGATATGAACATTGGCAGGGAAAAAAGGGCTTTACTCTGCCCCTATCCTAAAAGTTGATGCACTTCAACATAATTTATATAGCGTAATTAGTGAGTAAAATCAGAATTTTTACTAGTTATGGCCAACCACTAAAAAAAATTGTGATGAGACTTCTATCCCTAGACAAAACTTTATGATCGGCAAACCCTTAAAAATTTTCTGACGACTTCCTTGCAATGATATAAGGAAATAATGATGCAAGGAGGAATTATCAAGATTAAGTATAATAATATAGAGGAATATGAGGTCAAACGCGTAATAGGCTATTTTTATTGATTTACGCAACATTGAAATTGATTCGCTACTATGCAGTCGTAAGTCCAAGCCCAACAGCTATGTACTAATGAACAACAAAGCAGGTTTACGTCTAGAATATTGATTTGCAACAAAATTACAAGAATGTTATTACAATAAATTAAGCATGCAAAGCACAGCTAAACGCCATTCAAAACACAATTAGAGCAATAAAAGAATGAGCCTAGACAAGAAATGCCCTTCAGCTAAACTCCGTGTTTACGGATTTTATGGTCGGTTTTACGCCAAATTCCTGAAATAAGGTGCTTTTTTTACGTATCTATCATGATTGTAACGATAGATGAAGTGTATTGCTCTCGAAACACTTGACAGTAGGTTATTTTTCACCATGACGTAATTAAAAGATAATAGACAAGAGTGTAACGTATTCCGACAATGTTTGTACAAGCTTATGAACGTAATTTTCTGTTTATGTCATCACATTAGCTTACAAGTGAGAAATTTCTCTGTTTCAATGAAAAAAGTAGGTCTACCGGTGGTAAAAACGACAACACTGAAATGCATGCAAAATTAGTCTGTATCATTTTGGTCTTAGCAAAGAATATCACAGTGTCGCCCAGAGCCGTGTAAGTTCCACGTGAAAAAAACGTCTTCTATTTTTGTTTTTCGTTTACAAAAGCCACAGTATTGCAGGCATAGAATAAGAAGCAAATAGTTGCTCAATCTTTAACCTTCTACCGGTGTTTTCGAACAACCTCATGTCATGGGTGGTATTTCATTATTCATGGATGGTTGGCCCATCTCACTTCAGTACCTTAAGTTTCAGGATTTCTATGCCGGTAATATAAGAAACTTGACACTCGGAACTGAAGAAGGTAAAAGTTATTGCGTAAACTTGATTAGAAAGAAACCAAATTTCAAATTTTTGCTAAATCTTTTAATATTTTAGCTCAGGAGAAATCTACATCTCAACAGTTAGGCCTATAATTGCATTTAATGATGTAAGAGATTCGCTCGCTTAAAATGCGAAGCGGGATTTTGTGAGCGCAACCCGTCTACTAGTGAAAGGAGCCTGCGTTATCCTTCAATTCTCGTAAACTAAAAAAAGATGAAGAAAGGTTTAGAGATGACGTTCATTTTACTGTATTTTTAATCTGTGATCAAAAATCATCTCTTTAATTGATTTTACTTTATTGGCCGGTTAGCTCAGTTGTTAAGAACACATTATCGGTGCGGGAGGTCTGGGGTTCGATTCCCAGGCCGGTCAAATCAGACACAATGTCGCTAGCGTCTCACCACCCCTACCACGTTTCTTCGAAGTTGTGTTGACCAGGCGCTATACCGCGGAGATGGGCCCCGTCACTCGCTACTCGGCGTAATACCGTGAGTATAACGAAGATTTTGATTTGATCTGTAATGGTTGTTGCATTTTAAATGATGCAACCTCTCAGTCAAGTGCCGTTAACGAACCTAACCCATTGAACAAATTTTGACGACAAATTCTTTTAGGACAATTTAATCTCTAGCAGACCCAAATCTATTTGCTTATCTATCGAATTTCAAAAGTGTGAAAAACATAGCAGTGAATGTTAGTTTTATGTTAAGCATGGGACAGGTGATTAAATGTTGCCGTGTAAAAAAACTTTATTTGCTCTTCTGTTATTTGAGATAAATGACGAATAGCTTTTTGGCTTGTTTCATTTATTTACCAACAATTGCCTCATCTTGTAGGCTAGGTGTGAACAAGTTATTACAAGTTACAAGCGTTCTGCTTTTGATCAGCCTTGCTTATTGTGTCCACAAAATTATAAGCATGCTCAAAATGGCGGAACCGAATTGACGTGTTCGATACCCACCAATGCCGCTCGACAAAAATCACGTAAGCTTGCCATTCAATTGCTCGTGTATTGTCATGAGTAGAGTCTACGCTTCTTGCAACCCTTCAAAGCTTCAAAGCAATAATTATGCGGATCAGGCATATATAGAACAAGTGAAAGTTTATAAATCTCAGATAAGGACTGAGCTTCTGCCTTAATACAATATACTGAAATAGATATTCCAGTAAGTGTAAATTATCTTGAGAGGCAAAGGCCACCAAAGATTTTTCAACCCAAAACTCACTTTGTAAAGTTGTTTAAATTCATGTATCAACAAGCAAAGTAATACTCGGCACTTGGCAGTCATTTTCATTTTCAATGCTTAATGAATATTAATTTGAATGAGCAAATTATAGGTGAGTGGAGTTGCAGAGTTTTTATGGAGTGAAACTACTGTCGTCATCTTTTAAACGTGTTCATGTACCATAAAGGTAAATGCCACAAAGCCTGTGGCATTGCATTAGTTCTAAAACTTTCTAGTTTAGCGCAAACTTGTTATCAAATCAAAAACAGCCGAATTTAAAATGTTTTTTGATCAAAGCTTGTTTGGGGTGAACCTGATATCCTGCAATAAAAATCCATAAAAACTTTTCTAAGCTGTTGGCTTCATAACCTAATAAAGTTGAAGATATCAAAAAAATTGCAGCTGTTTCAATATAATGATATTTTCCAATCTCATTAAAATTTCATTGTAAGAATTTGTTGCGGAAAGTTAAACTCTATTCTCAATTTTGCCAAGTTATTGGATCCAACTGATCATCGAATTATACGCAAATTGCCGTGTAACCTGGCCAATTTGGTCAATAATTTTCATTGTGATCAGATATAGAGAATCAAGTTTCAGCAAATAATAATAGTAGTTAATTAAATTTTGCGGCAACATTAGAAGAAACGCATCTTTTTTATTACCACAAGAGTCGCGATAACTATAGTTACCCTGATCGATATTCGGAAATCCAGGTGACTTGTGAGCTTACGCAGAGTTTTACAGTACAAGAAAAAAAAAAACAACAAAAAACCTTGTGATTTCAACCACAAAAACAAATCAAAGAGATTCAGTAATTCATACCCCAATATAGGCTATCGACATATTGTGCCGACTTACTTTTGCAACTAAAAATAAATTTAAGTCTTAAAACTTCTCATATAGGCCTATCCCTTTTCACCATCCAAACTGCGCCAAAGCTTAAGTTAATGGAGAGTCGTTTTTAATCAAACGTAACTCGTGAAACTACCAAAAGCAATAAATCAAACAGGACAGAAAAAAGCGATTTTGCGGTCTCGGAATGGCGTCATGGTTCTCACACTTTTCCCTTCGTAATAAATGAGGCTTACACCATGCTGTATTTGAACATCCGACGATAAAATAACATGAGGTTCCACTCGTATCACAGAACACGATAAAATACACAAAGTTTTTAAAAGTAGGTTGACTTGACCTTAAAGCATTTTGCCTCATCATAGAAAAATGTTGTTTTTGCTAACTGGCGGGGATGTTTTTCTGCTTTCAACGCCCAGAAGACGCTTTTTCACTTTTTGTAAACACAAACCGTTTTAAAACTACTGTAGGTGGAGGTTCTCGTAAACAATAATGACCTCTTGATCCTGGAACTCCTTATCAGTGGAAGCAGATGAACGTACTCAATTAAAAAATTCCAAGACAAAAACAGTACAACAAAATATGTAAAAAAAGGTCTCTAACTTTTTATCTGAAAAACATGGTCTAGACACCATCCGATTTGGCTTTTCTTCTAAGCTGGGTGCGGAAAATCACGTTTGGTTCATCCCAGCGCTTGACACCAAGAATCGATCCGTTAAAAAAAGCGATAAGAACAGACGATGAGAATCGGCATCCGTACACCGAGTCGAAGAAACGATATGCCATAACCGCCCCGATTCTGAGAGATCAGTGACCATCCTCAGTTATGGGGCATCTCTCTGAGGCCTTTTTAAAACCGTGCGTGGTATATTCGTGCAGCCCTGGACATTTCACCGTCTCTTTACATTTAACGGTGTTCTAATTCGGTGTTCATTGGGGTAGATGGCCATGATAAAAATTCACACGTAGTCATTTAACAGTGTTTACTTTATATTCCACTCACCTAATGCTTTGTCATATTCCCCAATGAACTTGCTGGTGGCAAACCGAACGATAAAGGCTGAAAAAATATAACATTGGTCAAAAATCTTACAACTGATTACTGATTACCAGAAGGGAAACCAGAGAGTAGCGGTTGCTCTTTTCCCTAAATTTCCCTAGAGCGTTAACAACAGGCAATAAGGAATGAGGTGCCTTACAATTCTATGTATGGTCTATGCATTATTGCATGCCAATAAAATCATGAAGATGAAATGATTACCCCTACGCCGCAAACAAAAGTTTATCTTTATTCCTGCAGAGTGGTTGATCTAAAAATGCAAGTTGTTATTTTACGGTCATTCCTTGCAAAAAAGTCAGATTTTTTAATTCCAAAAGTGTTTATCAAACGAACAAATTTTTAAAAGCTGTTGCCATATGCAAATGAATTCTATTTATTCTCAATCTCCGCATCATGACTAAAATATTTTGGGGTTAAATCTACCTTTTGTCCGCTGCTTAGTGGAGTATGCTATGATTCGGTAAAAACTTAGAAGTAAGAGCTGGTAATCAGGGTTTTTCTAGAAGTTAGGATAAAAAGATTAGCGTAAAAAAACACTTTTTACAGTCCTCTTGTAATCTTTTAAAGACATAAAAATTTCTGAATTTAGTTAACTGTAAACACAACGCTATGATTCAGCACAATAGATTTTTAAAAGTGTTGGTAAAACATAGAAGTATACAATTTACAAGGAGCTCACGGGTCTATCTAGCTTTGACTGCAGTCTTCTTACGTTCAAGCAATCAACTTTACAAATACATACTTTCAGAGAAAAATTTTGCGAGAGATTGACTAAAAAATTAACCCAAACAACATAAAGATAAAAGCGAAAAGCTTTTTTTCTTCATCGTAGCTGAAGATAATCATTTCGCGTCTTAAGCTAATTCCATATCCAATAATTCATTAACCGTATAGCTGTAACCTGTAACTTCGGTTGCGCCATGACCAGCCGTCGACAATCCACCCTAAAATTTTGTAATCACGAAAAAACTTTTCGAAAACCTTGGTAAAATTTTCAATGACGTGTACAGCTTAATCTCTAGATTCAACGCCACAAAACGATTTCCCTAATGCTACGTCATAAAATTACATGCTTAATTGATACATATTACGCAGGCTGAAGTTAAAAACAATAACTTTTTAAATATTACAAATCTTAATCGAAATGCAGTAAGCATAAATCAACCTGTTGAGGTGCAAATAGCACTGTAGTATTAAGGAACCCAACCAATTGGTAAGTGTCAATTTAAAATACAGTATAAATCAACTTCTTTTTCATATTTCGTTGATTGGTCGACGTAACTGGGGATAGTCCAGGGTATATTAGTGTAGATAGCGTTTAGAATTTGATAATTTTTTGCCATTTGCAATCAAGAGCGTCAGTGAATTGGGCAAGAAAGGATAGCGCACTTGAAAATATCAATGGTGTATTTTAGTACGTGCAGTTGACTTAGTGGTCAGTGCATTGGGCTTCACAGCCGGTTTCGCAAGTTTGATACTCTACCAGGTCATCCTTCAAGATGCATATGCTTCAAAAACAATTTTAAATCTAAGTTAAGCTGCGATTATGTGGCTTTAAAAATGGTGTTTCTTTTGCCAAGTATGGCTCCAAGCTGCCAAAAAATTGCAATTAGCCCAATTTAAAACTGTTCTACCCACGCTTTTGCCCTGAATCGTTATGCAATTTGTTGCGGCAGCTTAAGTTTTTAATAGATACAAAATGCTCCATTGACTGGGTAAATTTGTTGCTTGATGCTTAAAGCGACTTCAAAACACTCGTGGTGCCTATTGACATTGGAAACTACCGAAAACTCAAAAATCAAACTGAACGTGTCAATATGTCACTGTCAGTACACTGAAAGGATATTTTTGATTTTGCTTTAACATTTTGCATTCCAATTGCATTTTTTACACCCTTTAGATCGTTCCTAACTCCATTTACGCATTGTGGCTTGCTCGACAGTCGTCAAAGTGAGTACAGAGCGCAAACATTTTACGTCTATAATGGCGGATCATAAACACAATCGATTTGAAAAGTCGATTAATGTAAAACGACATTGTAACAATATTTACTGTTTGCTCACGGCATATTTGTGAAGATATTTACAAAATTTCGGTCGAACGCGCTAAGTTGAAAGTCTATGAAAAATCTAAGGTGTGCAAAAAAAATTGTATTTTCATAATAGAGCTGAATAAGCAAATAACTTACGTAGTGGCCGGTTGGCCGCGTTAAAAGAATGTTTTTGACTAGGATTTACGCTCATAACTATATCACATTAAACTAAATGTTTGCAAAAAGCTGCTCATTAAACAATCAAACAAAATCTAGAATATACAAAGAGCAAACAATAAAACACAGTGCGTTTATTTTTTTCGTAAGTGCATCACACAAAACAGGTTTACTGTGAAGAAAAAACTGGAAATGTTGTAAGCACATGGTAGGCCTACTCTGTGGTTTTTAGAGCGTTATAGAAGAGTCTAAAACAACAATCGTCCATTAATTTCTCTACTAAATCCGAGTCTCTCAAACATAAAACTTTTATTATGTTCTTTATCATCATCAGTATTGACTAAATCCAAAGTTTCTCACATTTGCATCAGTGACTTACCTGTTTTTCCCACACCTCCTTGTCCAAAAACAGCAACTTTAAATGGTTGCACGTTGTTGAAATGAGAACTACTGCTCTGCTTTTTCAAGCGTTTTAACGACATATTTAAAATTAATCAATAAGTTTACTTGACCACAAAAATTGTTAGCTGAGACTACAGTTCTGCCAACCTTAGAAAACAGTTTGAAAAGTATAATTTTCAATTTTTTTGAAGACTCAATTATTCCTAATGTAGCAAATACATTTTGCAGAAGTTGATGTGCTGTAGAATGCAGGATCCGTTGATGCAATGTGTTTTATCCAAGTTACAAGCCTATTTTTCGGGGACCAAAAACCAGTAGACTTTTTGCGTCTTATTTAAATTTTTAACGCTTTTGCCATTATTTTCATTTGCGACGTTAAAAAATAAATAGTGAGGTGAAAAACCTACATGGGCTTTTGATCACTAATATGAATATCTGGACAATTTTAAAACTTTCGTGATCAAAAGTGTTACCGCATAATCGTGGATATAAAATAAAAGACTTCAATTTTAATATTACACAATATAAAGAACCAAAGCTCTACAACTTTTTTTTTTACAAATTTAAGTGTTGTCTCTCCCGATGCAGAAATGCCGCACTACGTTCAGTTTTTCTTCCAGCTTACGATTGCAAAGTCAAACCTAAACTGCACGGTGCACAGTGGCGGTAATATATCGCTCAGCGCAAAATACAACAATGCATATTATTTCTCTTCGTTCCGTTGATTTGTCAATTAATTTTCACATGCACTACATAATTTGACGTTACCTTTAGATAAATTTTATAACTAAACCTACTTTTTTCACGCTCACATGTTTTGCGTTTCAACAACTATTAAACGCCTTATTATATTCGAAACTGACTTTTGAGTTAAGCTTGAATATATCTTAATAAAAGGACGAGAATTGATTCTAAATTTGTCTCTACTTTCAATAACTGCATATTTTCATTACACGAGCTTAAACTATTAGTGCTTGTAATGAAGCAGAAAAAGGTAACAGCTTTCATAATATTATTGACCTTGAACCGCAAACAGCTTCCCCAAGCAAAGCTACTTACGACAAAACTAATCTCAAAAGAGCCATCGCGTGCCGATAAACTTCGTACGTTTTTCAGCTTTTTTCCGCAAAGCGATCGATTAGTAAATGTAATCTAGTGCGATTGTCACAGAGAGATTTGCCCCTTGCTTGTGTAACGAAAGCTAATCGTGCACATCTACGAAATTGGATTTATTCTTGAACTTTTTCAAAGCTTACCGGTACCTTTTTCATTGACTACAAACTTAGAGCCATAAAAATTAGAAAACTAAAGCAACAGCAAAACGTCATTAAACACATTAACGATTTAAACTACCTAGGTTAAATTGCAACTGAACTGAAACAAACAATCATACACATTCTCATCAAAGTTACGTGGAGACCAGTTGAAAACTGACTTTACTATCTGCCCAAGCTTACTCCTTCATTATTTTTAATGTCTGTCGTAGAGTTAAAGCTATTTTTGAAGAAGGGTGAAAAGAAACACCCTATTTGAAGCCAGTGAAGTGTTTTTTCCACCTTGTAGATTCGCTTGTTACAATGACATTAAGCTCTCGTATTCACACCTATTTTTTCTCGCTTTTCAATATTAGCTTCATTTCTTTCATAACAGCAACGACAAACCAGTCATTTACTAGATCAGTTTGCTGATCTAGGCCTTTTATGGCATTGGGTAAAGCCAGGGAATTACCAACAACGAACAACTGCTGGATGCTCAATTTGGCTTACGTACTTTCTTGAACTTCAAGGACAGCTATTTTGGAAATTTTGTTGCTTTGTAGGTGAAAAGTTTGCTCACGCTGATGTGGTTTTATGCCACGAAAAATATATGATGCTGAAATTGTTTTTTAGAGGAAATACTTTGATTACTTTTAACTTGACAAAAACTTTTTTTAACCTCATTGCAACTTTTTTATGAGAAGCTTACGTTATTGATGCTGTTATACTTTCATTAGGAAAAAAAGATTGCAGAGGCATCGGAAGTATAGTATCATAAAACAATGTTTTTTGATTTATTTCGCGTCAAAACCACGTCAAAACGTAAAATGTTGTAACCAGCTTGTCAAATCAACACGTAAAAACGTTAACTCAAAACGTCCTTTGTGATGTTTTTGCCTTGGTGTTTTGCTTACGACTGTTAACGGAATGCTTTTTTTGCTAATAGTGATCAAACCGCGCTCTCATTCTCTGCGGTGCCAATTGGCTAATGAAGGTCACTGTCTTTTTTCAATATTCCAGTACTTGTTACAAAAGCATTGAAATTATGTTTTTCAGCTCATGCAAGCTATTTAGTAATACCGTTCATGATTGTTATCGCGGTTCCTTTTTCTCGTCTTGCGGAAATCATTTATCATCTACTAACATCAGTCACAAAACTGTCGCAAAAACAAGAAGTTTTTGAACATGATACTCTACAGATTGTTGAAACAAGTGGCAAACAGCTGATGATTTAATTATACCAAAAAATGCTTTTTTTAAAGCATCTGTTAAAAATGCTTTTACGTCATAGCAGAATGATGTGTTGTTTCGACAGCAACTTCACGTAACTAAAAAATGAGAAAGATTGCGTCGCGACTGAAAAGCGTTTTTCCAAAAAGATACTCCAAAATGTGAGGGTGTATTTAGCCTATATTGATAATCAAGCTTCAGATTTCTGCAAAACGGCCAGGGATTGGAATGGCAATGACGTTTGAAAAGCTTTTTTGCGACCACCACAATCCCATCAAGTTTTGAGGTAACTAATTTTTCTCTCACTTGCGTCTTTGAATAAGACTTTTTTTATGATGTAGCTTAGTTGTATTTATTTTGCAGTCGTCGTTTTACTGGAACACAAAAATAGAAATTAGAAAATCAAAAATCCATACGAAGCTGTAATTTTTATGCTTTGGATTAGGCAATTTGCTTTTTGCGCTACACTTGCGAAAAGCTTGGTCAAAAGTGCGATGACAATTTTGCAGTAAGAGTAAATTCTCGACTTTCTGTAGCATCACTGTTTTGATTTCGCTACCCAAGCTTTTGCGGTTATAATGTACACCATAGGTTCTTAATCTTTCTGAACATGGGACCCTATTTTTTAAAATGATGATTTGAGGACCCTTTGTCTGAGCATGAGCAACTTACAACGGTGGTGTATGTTAAACACAGTTTTTTTTTTCTGGAAGACCCAAGGTTTTTCTCTGGGGATTCCTGGAGGACCTGGAAACCCTTTTAAGAAACGCTTGATCAGCACTTGTTACATGACTGTACAGCTATATGTTTGAATTGGTAAATCTAGGAATAACTACGCAGGCTAGTCCTGTGGATATGCTGATATAAAGCGTTGTGTTATTGCGTAACCATTGATTTGACTAAACTCAAAAAACAAACGCACGGCACGTTTAAAGTTTATTCGTTTTATAAGTCTATATCATATTTTTTTTATCTTAGGTCTATCAATTGAAACTGTGAACAGGTTATTTTTCGATCGCTATTTTGGTATCAAAAATTTTTGTTTAAATTTACAGCATGATTTGTGCATAACTATACTTACATGCAGATTGAAAAATTTTATTTTTTAAGTACGACTGCAAAAACGTTTAAAGTCTAGATAATTAATTTATTGATGGTAAATCTAAGATTACGGTTTTGCAGCATGCTCTTTTGTTTGTACTATCAATGTTAGCAAGTATGCCTTCTGGCATTAACACACTAGACAAAATCATAATTAGTGTTCTTACATTTTTCAAGCCTAAAAATGCTTTAAAAATTGAAGCCGATAAATTGCAGCTCCGTAGCTTTTAACAACGAAAAAACAGAAAAAAACTTCGACAAAAATACAGCCTAAATTCAATTCAATAAGAGGTTCTCGGCAAAAATTCAATAAGGGTTTCAACTACAACATGTTTCTTGTTTGAGAGCTGGTAATGTTTAAGTTCTCTACGCTGTAATACTGTATAAATATGTAAAAATAGGAAACAAAGCATGTATTTACAACATTATTTCTTTCTTTCTGGCTGATTTGTTTTCAGTTTTATTAACAACAACTCTAAGTCCTTTCCCCAATTTTGCAACCAAATAATTAAAAACTACTTTATTTTTTTACAAAAGTATTAATGTTGCTGTTTTAAGTATAACCACCTGCCATAATTAATGTCAAGAGAAAATGTTTTGAAACGTGAAAGATTTTATGACAATCGAAAAGTTATTGATCGCTGAGATAAAAAAGAAACGGACTGACTTAAATTAAAAATGTGAAAGAAACCTGACATTCATCAAAAAAATTTAGCCCTTCGCAACGGTTAGGCGAAGATATTCTTAGCTGTAGTATCGGTGCAACGCCTTCTCTACCTTTTCATTGTGGGCTCAGCCACTGCGCGTTTTCGTATAACTTTTTTTCTTAGCTAATTGAATGTAGTAATTGAGTCGTGTGTTGCTGCAGTGGCAGATTCTGCCTATCACCAGCAAACACATATGAGTCTGACTTCAAAATATTTTAAGTGAGACTCCAACTCTTAAATTTTTTTTTGCAGGGTCAGCCCCTACCACAATTTATCGGAAAAGAAACTACGACTGCTACGATTCCTCAGCCGTACTTTCGTGCGCACTTGGACTCTAGGTTTTACTTCAACTGTAAGCAGTGTCGTAACCACTCGGTGATAACCTTAGTTTATACCAAAGACCAAAGCGCTTCTTTTTTTCTCATTCGATCTAAAAATTTGTTAGTTTTAGCGGATTTAAATCAACTAAACACCAAACACATGGTGTCGCTCTTGGGTTAAACAAGCAACTTCAAGTTTGGCCGTCCCTGTGAACATCATTCAAGCGCGTCAGCTATTACATAACCTAAATTTCTTTGAATATTTACCAGTTTACTATTGCTTACGCATACAGTAGCAGAAAAAGAACAAAAAGAGTTGTTCATTAAAAAAAAACTGAAATCTTTTTCATTAAATCACTTGACGGTAAAACTTTAAAAATAACACTAACGGACGCAGTTTTTTTTTAATTGTAAATGGCAACACGGTTTTGCGTAACTCTGATGTCATTATTGTGCGGAGAGAGGGAAACCTTTCATGAAATAACGCGTCATTCGGTGTTATATAATAATGGAAGTTAAATGTTCTCGTCGGTAAAAAACAACTTGTATAACTTCAGGCTTGAAAATGCTTGACTTGCACTTAGCGCAAAACTTTTAGCAGAAAGCACACACCTTTAGAGACAGCAAGAAAGTTAAATCTGATTGATATACGCTAATAAACATTAGTGGAATGAGCAGTCAGGGCTTATAGTACTGCAGCCAACAGTAGCCATTATCAGTAGATTGTACGCGAAGTACACTCGTACAGATATTAACTGTTGATGTTCTTGGTATATTTGGTATGTAGAGCCGGCGATGTTATGATGAGATAGCGTATAGAAGCGCTCTAAGGTTGACCCCACCAATTTTCCTTGTTTCAATATTTACACAGGACTAAGTAAATAACAAGGTAGCGTGTATGCCTATGCGTAAAAATGTAGCTATAAGTGGTAAGTCGGCGTTACACAACAAAACTGGAAATTTTATTGCAAAAGCAATGAAGTTTTATTCGTAAAAAAAATAAACAGTCTCATATAAAAAATTGCTGAAGTTTAAACGCTAAACTGTGGCAGTAGAACCAATAGAAAAGAAGGGTTTTTACCAATTTTGTCAACTACTATCTCAGTTAAGTACCGTAGTTTAGTTCAGGGTGTCCCACAAAAAGTTTATTTTTTTATTTTTTAGTACTTGTGTTGTAGAGCATTCAGCTCTTTCATTATTTCGGGTTTTATGCTATGGTAATAGGAGTTTTATGCATGAAGGTTTTAGCTTCATTGTGATTTTCACAATTGAACAGCGATCAAAAGTAGTAAAGCTCTATTTAAAAACTAAATCACTGGTTCAAACCCACAGAAAATACCGCAATTAAGCATTTTGGGGAAAAAAAGCTCCATCTTTAACGGCAATCAAAAAAGTTGTTCAAAAGTTCGAAGTGCATGATAGAGATGGCTTGGGCTGACTTTTTTGAGGCCCAGACCGCCCACGGCCCGGAACCTCCAGCCCAGTAACCGTAACCAGCCCGGCTACTCATACTAAAAATAAAGCCCAGCCCGCCCAAAGCCCATTCTTTTTACGAACCTTTAATCTCATTAATCAAACTTAAAGGGATTTCAAGAAGTGTTAGCGGCTCTTCAGCGGCCCAGTAATAAACAAAGATAGAACCGGGCCGTTAGCGGACCAGTAAAAAGACCGGTTAACGGCTCGTTGGCGGGTCTCTTAGCGGCCCGTGCCATTTCTAGTGCATGGCACTTGCCGCAACGGACATAAAAATATTGTGGAAGAAAAGTGATACGTCTGCTCGCATAGACTTAGTGAAAGAATAAAGCTTCATCATAAGTGTAGTTGTCTAGCCAAGTTCGGATGAAGGCCTTCGTAATGATTTTCTTGGGCTACGCACAGTAGATTCACATACGGTATCAACGTTTATTTCGGTGCAAGCAGGCACTCTTTTTCCAGAGTTTCCTTTATTCCTGTTGTGGCAAGTGCCATGCATTTCAAATTTCCTTCGGGTTTAGACCTATGATTTAGTTTCCAAATCGAATTTCATTACTTTTGATTTTTGTTCAATTGTGAAAATCCTGATGAAGCTAAAAGCTTCAAAATTTTATCGATGAAACTCCTATTACCATAGAATAAAATTGCTACAAAAGTATTAAAAAATAAACTTGTTTGTGGGACACCCTGCAATTGCTGCTCAAGAATGAATTCATGTCTTCATATATGAGTTGATAGCGCAACCATGTACTTCGGGCTGATCCTAATGAGGACCTTAATAAATGCGCAGTCCGAAAATTGTTCCCTTGTATTTAGCTTGTATCAACCGTATCTACATGTTCGAGTCTTCAAAAACTCACCATCTTTTTGAAGCACGACTAACAGCTCAGATGGCCGAGTGGTATAGAGCGTCTGTCTCTTGAGCTGCAGACTCGGGTTTAATTCCGAGTCGGGTCAAACCAATGACTTCAAAATTGGTATTCACAGCTTCCCTGCTTGACGCTCAGCAATAGAGGGACAGTGTGGAGAACAATCCGGCAAGTTTACTTGTTGTGCCGTTGGGAATGGCACTTGGCGGGATTCCCCCATCTTGGTGTGATAGACAGATGGCTGGCAACTCCTAAGCGAGCTCGTATAGCGCATTGATCGCTTTTTCGTGATAGGAGGATAAACGTGCAACTAACTAACTAGCACAACCGAATTGTTGATGTCATAACAGCTTTTTTCAATAATGCCATAAAAAATTTGTTTATGATGCAGAAAGCTTGTGGGCTTTTGGCTCACTTAGCAGCTACTGCAATGACTTGTATAATGCTAATGATCACGAACGCTATGGTGCTTAATTGCTTATGCTTAACTACAATAAGTGATAGTTAGGCATTGCAGACCGTTTCGCACGATGCAAAGCTGAGGCGATCGACTCCTCGCCGGTCGTTTTCTTGCTGACTCACAAAACGGCTTGACGTCATCACGTTGCTTTTTTCTCTCGCTTTTCTCGTCTCATTTTCGATGATGCAACTCTTATGTAAACGTGGCGTGTTGATGACGTCAAGCGTGCTTTGTGCTTTTAACATTTTTTGCTATTACTCCGTTGGTCTGCTAATAGCACAGTGCAGGGCAGAAATGTTGTCACTTCACATTGCAAATTAGGTTAGCATTGTGGACAAAAAGGCGAAGGAAATTGTTGAAGCGGTTACCGAATGCGTTGCTACGCAATTGCAAAACTCAGCGGAACAGT
This sequence comes from Trididemnum miniatum, assembly GCA_964006365.1. Classification (NCBI taxonomy): domain Eukaryota; kingdom Metazoa; phylum Chordata; class Ascidiacea; order Aplousobranchia; family Didemnidae; genus Trididemnum; species Trididemnum miniatum. The sequence goes on along the minus strand of OZ023247.1, from coordinate 14,005,664 downwards.
TAAATTTTTGCAAATTGTGAATTTGAATTTTCGAGTCATCTTCCGACTTCAAAAATGGCAAGTTCACTTATCCATGCAGCATGTCGCTTTGCTAGCTTACAGTACAAAAAAAAAAAGAAAAACATAAGCTAATACGCTTTCTATTTCATCATTTGAATGAGTCAACCGTTTTTGTTAATAGTTAGGTAAGCTATGGCAACTTTTCGTGCAATTTCGCAGGGTGTATTTTATATTTTCTGTTTTGAATATTTACTGTACATTTACAACCGAGTGAACCGACCATGCAACTGTTTTACTTCTACGGACTCAGAACACACATTTTAAAGCAGCGCATTCCCACTCGCAGTTTTGTTCAGGTTTTATATTTTGTCAGACATGCGAAGCAGTAAACATTGCTGAAAAGCTGAGGTGCTAGAATTGTGATGATGAAGCTGTATGCATACTTTTGAGACAAGACAACGTGGAAATTTAACACTCCTCAGACACGGGTACGTCCGGTTCCGATACCGGTATTCAAGTTGTTGCTTTGTGATTCACTGTGGCAAAGTAACTGGCAGAAGTCACGTCAGAATCGTTATGACAGAAATCAGCCGTCAAATCCTAGTAGTAGTAGTAGTGTTTTATTCAACGACCATCAAAATGCATAGAAACAACCCATATCACGACATTCGGCCGAAAAAAAGGATAGAAACAACGCATTTCACGACATTCGGCCGAAAAAAATCCTGAATGGAATAGCATGGAAAATGACTAGTACGTTACATAGCTGAAGTGTATAGGCTTGCGAATAGCACATGTCGCGTCATGTTAAGTGTGTGTGCTTTACATCGTATGCGCGAGGGTTCGCTCGCGTGGAACGCAGCACGTCAGCTGATTCGCTGCTAACACACGTGGTTCAGTCAAGGTGACCTCTTCTGTAGAGTAGACTGTTAGCTGGTTAGTTGCTTTTTTGAGAATTTTGGAACTTGGTTACTTTAGGTGCTGAAAAACCCTATTTGTTTGTAAATTAATAAAGATTTAATACCAGTATGTGCCGGTAGTTCACTGAACAAGTCTTCTTATTTGATTTACAGCAAAAAATAGTTTCTTGTTCTGTGTTGGTTGCAGTATCTGAGTATGCTAGGGTGGTATGCTATTTCACTAACACCTCGCCTAGTTAATGACTTCAATTGTTTCATGCTAAAAACGTGATGGTGCTTGACAAATAAACTTAACACTTACTTGCTTACTTGTTAGGTCTGCTCTGCTGCTAGGTTACTGTGTTACAAATTTAGTCTAGCTAAACAGCTAAAGTAGTGTGTATTTTGCCATTGACGGCAAAATAGCTTTTAGGTCCATTTTGCCAGTGGGTTTTTAGGTGCCATTTTGCGCTAGATTGTCGCAACTTCTCGCTAGCTCAGTGGGTGCAGCGTATAATGGAAAGCGCTGCACTAGTTTTAGGTTTGATTTTTCTCGGGGCTTTGGTTCGTTTTGCTTTGGTGGCTTCAGTTCAATTTGGGTTCGTGTGACCTGGGGTTAACAATTGGGTTTGTGAAGACAGTAGAATAGAATAAGATGTACTGTAATATTCGTGTGACGTGGGGTTATGTATCGGTACTGTTAGTTAGTTAGTGTCTTTTATTTCCATATCGTCAACACAAGAATAATATACAAAAACAATATACGGTATAGTTGGACAGCACGAGAAAAGGGAAGAAGCAACAAAACGATAAACATTGTAACGTGCAAGGGGAGATTATTGAATAGAAGATCAAGAAAAGTAACATGAGAAGCATGGTTGCAGCACCCGTCTATATCTGAGGGATTGATCATTCTTTGTTTGTGGCTGTGGCAAAATAGACCTAAAAGCTTTTATACTGTTAAAGGCAAAATAGACACTGCCTTTAGCTAAATCAGCAGTTTGGATTTTGTTGTTGAGTTGGGAAATTGTATTTTAGTCAATTTTTACTCTGTTTGCATGTTCATTTTTTTAAGCGAAGGAAGTTGCTGCAGAGGTTTCCAAAATTTTAAGACTAGGTCTATTGAATAATCGAAGTGTCTATTTCACTAAAAATTTTGATTATCAAAGTTTGAAAAATCGTAGTTGCGTAACCGTTTTCGGTTCCTGTAGTGCGACTCTCACAGTAGGGGAACCATTAGGGTATGTTTCCGGTTCCGCAAACGGGTCATTCTTTGTCAAATCAACCAGGCCAGGTACCGGTAACCCACCATCTCAGATTTTGATGAAATTTTTATATGTTGTGGAGAAAGTCATTCTGAGCAAATTGATACCAGTTTTAGCAAAATCGGTTGAGTAGGTCCAAAGTTATGCTTCTTTGAAAATCAACAATTTCATAATCAGTCAAGCGTGAAAATTTATCAATATTTTGTGTCGTGGATTTGCATGCAACATAACTCGGCTAGTTTTCAAGCTACATTCTTCAAATTTGGTGAAGGACAGGTCCAAAGTAGGTATTTGAAATTTACAAAGTTCCAGAACTCTTGGTCGGGCATGAGTGATTTTGTGCATGTTCTTGTAAAACTGCATTTTGAAAATCACTCAACCATTGCGTAGTTTTGAAATGTAATATCAAACAAAAGTCATGAATCAATTTCTTCAAGTAAGGTATCATTTGAAAGGTCTTGATCTGCTCTTTCTGTTCAAAACATAAAATATGTGTGTATTTGAGATTATCAGGTCAAAATCAGCAGAAATATTTTAATTTGCGATTTTTCATATTTTTTCGCAAGTTACACTTTGTGCTTCAGCATTTTTGTCTGAGAATGAGTGGTTTTAGTGTTTGTAGTTAACCTATGTTCATACTAACAGTTAAGCTAGTGTGTGTGTGTAGGTGTTTTTATTTAATTCATGCTTGACCAAAGCATTGCTGTAGAACGAGGCAGGGTGGAGTTTGTGCCCCACAAAAAAAGTTTTCAGTTTATGTATATACTAGCAACAATTTTGCCAACTTTTATTGTGCTTAGAGATACTAAAAAACTTAACCTAGTTTTAAAAATTGCTGCTTGAAAGATTTGTTCATGATAAAATGAATTGAGATGCATAAAGCACGTCAATAACAGCAATTTTCATCACACCGAAGCTAGGTGATTATGTTGCTGCCAGATATGATCAAAAATGGTATGTTGGTGTAATTTTGGACACTAGTGTAACTAATGGTGACACTTTTTGTAAACTTTATGCAATTTCATGGGCCATCAACTTTATTTAGTTGGCTAAAGCATGAAGACAAATGTTGGGTGCCAAGTGATCATGTGCTGTGCATCATTGAAAGCCCAAATATTGCCAACACCAGAGGACAATATCACTGTTCGAAGAAATCAATAGATTGCTTTTCCACAAAATGGAGATCCATTTGCCAATAATCGACCTACAAGTTTTGTTGTTCAGGAACATGCAAGAACACTAATTTTGCCTGAAAGTTTAATTACTTTTTGTAAGAGTTATATTATTGTGAATGATTTTTTTTGAAAATCCCCTTTATCTTAACGAATTTCTGATAAAATTGCTACCATATTTCAAAATTTTTTAAAATTTTGCAGTTTTTGTATTACAAAAGAAACACTACTATAGCTTCAAATAGAATTTTCACTGAAGCTTATTGCCACCCTTTTGCTAGAATATTACTGATGGAAAATGACAAACTATTTCATATAAAGATCGTCATTTTTAACAATTTCTTATTCTACCAGTAGCATTCAGACAAAATGGTGGCAAAAAGCTTCAAAGTTTTATTTGAAGATATGTTAAACTTCTGCACCACCAAGAACTTGTCAAGAGTGAACTCTGTGCAACCATCCATTAAAAAGCAGAATAAAGCTGTTTGAAAACTATCTATCTTTTTCCCTTGTGGAGTAGGCCTAGTTGATACACCCGCTTCACAGTAGCTTACTGCGCATGTGCACCCAAGTGAGGTCTGCACGAGTTGCCATCAAGCGATGAAGTTACCACAGAAATGAATGGCAATCAACAAAAAAAATTCATTTTTTCGCATAACAGTGGCAAAATTTTTACTTACGTGAGTATTATTGCAGAGTAAGTGAATGATAGAACATAAAAATCAGCTTAATCAAAGATATTTAGATGCATAAAGTGTGTTTTTGAAGAGTTTATAGTATTGACGATATGTACCAGTAGGCACGCATTGCAACTCTTATATCAATGATATAATTATAATGAATGAGTTTCAATGTATTTGCAAAACACACTATATAAGCTATGATTCGTTTAGACCCAGGACAAAGCACAAACTGAATAAGCATTCTTAATTTGCCGTAATGTGATTTGTAAGTAGTCTCAATTGATTAACTATTCAAAGCATGAAAACAACCAGTAAAATTGTGCAATTAAAAATTAAGGTGGTTACACGGGTTCCCCAGCAATGCAATTTGGCATCCAAAATTAACAAAAATTTCAGGTCTGAACCAGAAAGAGCCAAACTATGAGCTAAGCTAATTCCAGTCTACAAATACTAGAACCACCGGCGTCAAAACCAATCACGAAAAACATTTTTGGCTTTTTTTGTTTCATAAGAGCTTAATAAATGAAGATCTTTTGTTTTGTAGAGCAAAATCGCTTTTATTTCATCAAAAATGACTACGCAACACAGCGGTTTTACTATAGCTTGATCTACACCTACAGCAGTTGATAGTAACTTTTTGCCAAAGCGATTTTGTTACACTTGATTGAGCGTTAGTGTGCAAAGCGTCTATTGATGTATATACACTCTAATTCATTTGTTTGTAAATTTTCTGTGTTTGTACATATTATGATGTTCAATCAACTGCTACAGTACAAGCAATTATTATGATTATTCGTCGAGCAAAATATGCTGAAGCGCAAAGTGTAACTTGCGAAAAAATATGAAAAATCGCAAATTAAAATATTTCTGCTGATTTTGACCTGATAATCTCAAACACACACATATTTTATGTTTTGAAAAGAAAGAGCAGATCAAGACCTTTCAAATGATACCTTACTTGAAGAAATTGATTCATGACTTTGTTTGATATTACATTTCAAAACTACGTAACGGTTGAGTGATTTTCAAAATGCAGTTTTACAAGAACATGCACAAAATCACTCATGCCCGACCAAGAGTTCTGGAACTTTGTAAATTTCAAATACCTACTTTGGACCTGTCCTTCACCAAATTTGAAGAATGTAGCTTGAAAACTAGCCGAGTTATGTTGCATGCAAATCCACGACACAAAATATTGATAAATTTTCACGCTTGACTGATTATGAAATTGTTGATTTTCAAAGAAGCATAACTTTAAACCTACTCAACCGATTTTGCTAAAACTGGTATCAATTTGCTCAGAATGACTTTCTCTACAACATATAAAAATTTCATCAAAATCTGAGATGGTGGGTTACATTTTTGCTTTTTTCTGGTTGATCTGAAAAAGAATAACCCAAACCACAATTTTCTAACTTCGGTAATCGGAATTTCCGGTGAAATAGCTGCTTCCTTGAATAATCAGAAATAGTTGTTTTACATATGAATCGGAAACAAGTATCAACTAGAAGTGCAAACGTCAGGGTTAGGGCCTTAGAGGTTAGGGTTTGGGTTACAGGGTTTCATGTTGTTAACGCCGTTAACTTCGTTTACGTGGTACAACTGCAAACGACCCTGAAGTGTTAGAAATAATGCGTAAAAACATTGATTGATTGATTTCTTCATCTTTATCCTCCTATCACGAGAAAGCGGCGGAGGCGCTATGCGTAGGACAAATCCAGACTCGCTTAGGAGTTACCTTTGTTTCCGAGTTTTCCAGTTGAATTTTCTTCCGACTTCTTTAATTTGCTGCTTGCCAGATTCCACCAAGCAGAGATAATCATCGTGAAGCATCTTATCCAAGGACGCAACAACGAGACTAGGTTGGAAGTGGAACCATTAACCTTGCGATCATGGTCGTCGTAAAAACGACGCTCCTATATTATCCTATATCATTATCCTATATCAACTGTTAACGACACAATGGATGGTTTCCTTTAAAGCGGCAAGGGAGAATTCCCTAATACACAGTACGTCATTGCATAACCCAGGCACGCATTGGTTAGGGTAAGAGGATGTTTGCATTGCATATAATGTTTTGGGGAATTCCCTCAGCTTTAAAGTAAACCATCCATTGTAATAAGAAGCAGCATAAAAATGAAGAGTGCAATGAGGAACTGCCTTGACCCTTGTTAACAAAACCTTTAATTACAACATCTTCAGTTTGGAGTTCTTAACTTAGCCTGAGAAAAATAGCGAATCTAAATAAAAGAAGTGCTGGTATGTATCTGAGGGATCAATCATTCTTTGTGTGAGTATGCCTGTAAGCAGCGTGTAAATGGTTTTAAAAGCAGACTGCTTTAGTGCATAATATAAACCCAGTTTGTAGTACCCAGACAAGGACTTTCAAAGTCTACTTTAAATATAGAAAGTGTCTAGAGCAGTGATTCTCAAACTTTTTTAATGGTCCCCAAGGATTTGTTTCTGTCGCTCAACAGTCCTTTATTTTTTACACGCAAATTTCCATGCAAAATCAAGTGAAGAGAAAAAGAACAAAGGTCATCACATCCGCAGATGTCCAATTTTCCAGGCAAAATCAGTGATGATGTATCAGAAATTCGCAACCTCTTTGCGGTCCCCTTGAAACTGCTTCACGAATCCCAAGGGGATGGTGGTACCCAGTTTAGAATCCTTGGTGTAGAGGACCGGCCCGGTTTCCATTATTAAAACGCTGCTGCACAGAAGTGCTTGTTTGTTTCTTTACATGATGTTGGTGTCATGCTGGTTTGATGTCATGAGCTATAACTTGAAACATTGAATTAAAGGTATTTGAGTACAGTTTGGGGGGTAGATTGGGTATAGGGTTAGAAGCCTTAAGTTAATGTGCGGCAACTTAGGGGTTGGTATGTACAAAGAGCAATTTTAGAAAAAAAGTCCGCTGGTCCTCTAGACACTGCCGTAAGTGTATGGTACGCTTTTGCAGTACTGAGCTACTTTATGTATAGGCCTAGGCAGTGTCTATTTTGCCGTTAACGACAAAATAGTTTGTAGGTCTATTTTGCCGGCCAGCAAAATGAACACTGCCTTGGTTTTCCCGGTTTAGAAAATCAGGTAGAGGACATCTCTAGTTGTCCATATTTTACAATTTAGCACTCTGGCATCACATCTATGAGTATAGAAACCACTGTAAAAATAAACTCTAGCAATGCTGCAGTTGTATCTTTTAAGAATTGGGAGGAAATTACTAGGTATACCAGTCAGTTAGGATTTTGACTAGTTCAAATTTGCCCAAATCATAAATTCATTGAAATTTTTGCACAAAGATTTCACTACTTTGAGGACCCCTTTTACAAATTCTTTGCATTAAATTTGCTTTTCCAAGATACAAGCTACAGTCTTGCATTAAAATATTCAAGTTTTTTGTGAAGTTTTTCAGTTTTGCATTTTGTAATATTAATTTCTGGTTCAAAATCAGTAAAATTTGCCCAAAAATTTCGCATTTTTCTCAAATTTCTCGCTCTAGAGGGAACACTGATACCAGTGTATCAGTTTGATCAATACAAGCAAAAATGTAAAATTGTGGTTATGGCTCCTGAAAAAAAAAAATTGCTTCTTTAAGATTGATAGATCAGCATTTATTTCTTTACCTTTTGCCCTATCACAAGTTGAAGTATAATTTTGGCCGCAATTCGATTCCTCTTTGAATTATTTGTGATTTTTCTCCAGCATTTCTAAGGTTGCTTAGGTTTTTTATTTTGATGATGCATTGTTTCTAACCTAATCGTGTTTACCTTTCTTGTTTGTTTTTTTTCTGAGTCCTTATAGTCATGAAGATTCCTGGAGAAGAAACGAAAGACCAAGGTGTGTGACAATGCAGTAAAAAAGCTTTGCTATTGTACTCTTTGATTTTATTTAGTCGCCTAAAGTTCTACCGAGTAACCACAGAGAGCTTTGCCATCAAATCTAAAAACATGCGCTTGAAGTTTCATCGAGAGAACATTAATTAGTTTTCATCATGTTTTTTTTTTTTTCATGGAACAGCAATAGGCCATTCAAGGATTTGTTTCGAATTCATTTGTTGCTGTATTTCTGGTTTTCGCTTTTTGGCTGTGTTGCAAATGAACATGGATGCAGCATATGTCTTGAACAAATTGATGCTATAGTTGTCTTATTTTACGGAAATATTTGGTGTGCAAAGCTGCTGCATAGTGTATTTTTATACCATCAGAGAGTCGGCAGTTGCGAGTTTTTATAATTTTAGTTTCCTTGTTGCCAATTTAAGGAAATAGAATCCTACTTTTGTTTGTAGGCTTACAAGCCAACTTGTTTTAGGGTTAATGTGCTCTTATATTAATGCAGATTAATTGTGTTTTGCTTCGTTCGTTAAAACTCACAGCTGCATGTTGTTCGTACTCGTTGCTAACTCAATAGTTCATTGATTTACAGCTCAACCATTCATTGCAAGGCATAAGCGATATAAAGTTCCACCAACTGCTGCAGTCTTGGTAACAGGGCTGCCAAGTTCAACTCGACTCGCTGAACTGGTCTTTTTTGCCAAACTCAAACTTGAATTCGAAAATTAAATTCCTGAACTTGATCTTAGGAAAAGGTTATTGAGTTTGAAACTTATCCAAACTTGAGAAAAATTTCTTGAGCTTAGCCTCAACCCGATAAAGAGTATTTATACTTGAACTTGCCGTAATTTCGGCATAAATTACTGAACTTGAACTCACAAAATTAAGAGTGAAGAATTTGAACTCGAGCTCTGCTCGCAAATTTGTTGTGAACTCCAAGTTGAACTCGATTAGAAATGATTCGCTGCCCTGCTCGGCAGTGAATTTCGATTTAACTGAGCCTACGATGCGGTAGCTAATTTTGCTTTGCGCTATGCTTTTTTGTAGCCACTGATATTTTTAATGCTGCAGGTCATCAGGAGCAAGAGCAATCATTAGCAAGCGAAGGCCATGCTGAAAAAGCTGCTTCGGCTATGATGACTTCTCTAAATAAATTATCCCAAACAACTGGAAATTCATCAGAAAAACAAAACGGAGACGCAAGTCATCAAGATTCAAATGACTCCGCCGTTCAGAGCGATTACGACGACTCCGCCAGTGACGAAAACGCTAAAGCAAACTGCGCTGCGCTTTCTAAAACTGATAAACAAGCGAATGGAACGACAACAGCGTCCAAGGTTCCTGAAGTTCCAAAGAAATCTGAAAAGGAACAAGAATTTATTGTTATTCAAGAAAACTTATTTAATGTTAAAATCAGCGCTCCTGGTGTCGAAACATTTGAAGTTCAAGTAAGCAATGCAAATATTTTACATTTTTAAGTTTTGTAGTTAAATCATCCTCAGTTATTAGTGGAATTGCTGAGCTCAAACATCAACGGTACAATGAGAGACAGTGCGAAGAGAGCTTTTTGCGCTCCTTGAGAGAGGTTGCGCTAAGTAGTTTGCGTGAATCACGATCGTTAGCTGTGAATTGAACCTGTGACAAGGGATCTGCCACTTATGCGACGTAGCGTTATGCTATGACTCTGATAGGACGCAATTACAGAGATGATGCTCCAAGGTTAAATGCTTGTACCGGGTATTGCTTCATAAAACAAGTGTATACTACTGTGGGCTCGGCATTTCCGAGAAAGCTGACTAAGAGTTTAGAAATAGAAAAGAACGCATCGTTACTTCCACGCAAAAGTTGGGGCAAATGGTGGAGATGCGATTGCGGGTTTGATTTACTTCAAGCTTGCTACTTACCCGTTGCATTTATGATTTTTGCAAAAGACCAGTGCAGAAATTGCACTAAGGTTATATTAGGTTGAGATATCTTTACGTAGCATAGTTTTTAAACATTGCCCCAGCATATCCTGTGACAACAGTCAAAAAAATCTGTAGTAGGTAGGACGCTAAACGCGAGTTCGTAGAAGTGTAGGTTTATTGGAAGTCCGGGTATAGAGTTATAAATGCTCATAGTTAAAGCAAAATTACAAGAGTTTTAAAATGTTTGATGTTATCGCGGAGAATTCTATATACGTATTCTGAAAGTATTAAGGATGTTGAAGCAAAGGATTGGTCAATTTGAGATGTTAGCACAGTGGTTGGTGACCTGGGCTTATTTCTTTTGCATATGATGTTGAAGCGATAGATATATAATAAGTGATTGAGCTGATGACCTTGGTATCATTGTCTGTCTGACCCTGTAGTCCGTAGCTTAAATCTCGAAATTTTGTATTAATTGATACCTGCAAAATCAATCACACTTGCTGAAATAAGAGTAGTTTTCTTATTTTTGTGCTTTTTCTATACTTCATCGTGAATAGCTCTTTGTATGAAAATGGAGAAAACTATGAACAATGAACTGACTTAAGATATACCAAACGACTTAAGAGGGAGTTGAACCCTCACATAAAAATTTGAATTTTTGACGATACTAAATCCGACCGACTGCACCATGCTCCTTGTGAAAGAGTGAGAAAAGTGTACCGGTAATCAAATTTAAAACGCAAAGTGAGGTTGCGCAGTTTATTCGATACTGTCGATGTTGAGTAACACAATAGGTTTTAAGTGGCAGTTTGTATGACGAGGTTTGGGCCGTATCGGTCTTTGATTGTTTTGTAATTTTATTTGAAACGCAAAACCGCTAACAAAACAGTTGCTTTAAAATAGTTAAGTAGAACCTCCTGATGATACGTTTAAGAGCCAAATCACTCGCCTAGTATTGTGATCACTGATTACACGGTTTATTTTGCATCGATTTTTTTTCAGGTGTCACCACAAGAAATGGTCCAGGAATTGCATCAGCTCCTAATGGACCGAGAAGATACTTGTCACCGAACTTGCTTTTCCTTACAATTCAACGGGACCACCTTGGATAACTTTTCTGAACTCAAAACGGTTGAAGGCATCAAGGAAGGCGCTGAAATTAAAGTTGTTGAAGGTCGGAAACGTTTCGAGTTGACTTAGTTCACGATTCAGGAACTCGACAATTGCTCGCTGTGTGATGTGAAAAATCGCTGCGTTGAAACCTCTGTAGAAGAACCGATACTACTTGATTTAGTAACTGTTACAAAAAAAGCGGTTGATATTCAATGAAGTGTTTTTGCGAGGTCATTCGTATGCTATACGTAGCTTTCAAAAACATTTTTGCAAATTCGTGTATTCTTAATTTTTTAAACCGATTCTGATAAACCACCACATACTGGGACTAAGAATAGCTTGCTTAACTGAAACAACGTAAAGTTAATAAGATATGGCTAGAAAATGCAGTGCTTGACTTTAAAGTGTAAAGATTAAGACATTGATATTTCGTTACAACTTAAGCTTTGAAATTTGACATTTTTGCATTCTTTTCTTTGGCTCAGAACTATTTCATACGTTGGAATGTAGTTGAACTGTATCTTATGAGAAGTTACAAATTTACTATCGCTCATAGCACTCCCATCATCGATTTAGATAGTGGCATTCACGCTTTCGTGTGAACAGGATTCAATCAATTTTCACTGTCTTATTTCCTTTAGAACCATACAGTGTTCGGGAAGCCCGACTTCACGTTCGACATGTACGCGAGCTTCTTCATTCCCTTGATAGTGTGGATGCTTACAATGGAGCTGACTGCAGTAGCCTTTCTTACATAAATGCTGTCACAGAAGATGATCTGGCTTCCACAGGTAACACAACCTACTCGATTACCGTCTGCTCGACAATTTTTATGGCCCAAAAAAAGTCTGCAAGTGTTTGCAAAATTGATCATGACTTCAAAAGTTAAATTGTGCAGGAAAGAGTTAATAAACATCTGGAAAATGTGTATTTGAGTTGTATTTGCCGCGTTTTATCGGTTACATGTAAAAAAACTAGAGTATGGTGGTTAATTTTTCTGTTGCAAGCCTCATGTGTAACATTTCAGTAAGGCTTTTCTTTGCGAATGCGTGGATATATTCAGTGGTGTGATAACTGAAAAATATTGTCGACTTCTTGAAAATCCACCTTTCTTAAGGCGTCCATGCTATGTTTAAACAATTAGGAGTTGATCACTTAGACAACATGCATCTTTTCTAACCAGATGCGAGTGGGAGAAATATTTAAGAAGGAGGTTTCGGATTTACTCTAAATGACTAAACTTACCTTTGTATCCTGTTGTGATTCAGCGAGGTACCTCTTAGTTTTGCATTCCTGCCCAAACACCGATTTTTTAACCAATATGTGGCGAACCGGAATGTTCTTAATTTCTGTTTTTGTTCAGAGCCTGCCTATGCTTATCGAAGTGAAAACAGCTCTCCTGATTCTCCAAATGGAAATTCCACCGCTGATCTGACGAAACCTACTTCCAATGGCGATTCATCAGCTAAGCGAAAGAAGCAAGCTCGCGCTATGGAACAGCTTTTAGCTTCAGTCGATTGCAATCCTCCAGACTACGTAATGCCTGGGTTCAAGGACAGACAGTTGACTCCTATGCATGTGTTACCTAAAGAAACAAACTCCAAGGTGGGATTTTCAAGTGGATTTTATAAATTCACCGAATGAAATATATAAGCTGGTTTGTTATTAATTTTTATGGGCAGTTGTGTTCTTCGAACTCATTATCTTGTCCCTACGTCCATTTCTGTGGATAAAAAACTATAATTTTCTACCTCACGATCAAATTTGCTGCATCATAATTTAGCGCGAACATAATGTCTTAAAAGTAAACTGTTGTGCCTCAAAATGATCATGTTGACAAAGTAACTGGTTCGACTGTGTTTTGCACTGTAGTTAAGCTGAAAACTTACACGTTCAATATTCCTTTTGCATCATACGTCGCGCGCGATAAAAAGATCCAATTTTAGGCAGAGGAACGTGTTTAAAAAGTAACGTTCTCCTCCCCGAGCTAACTGTCGCCTAAACTTACCAAAGTAGTCGCTGAGAGTTGGGAGAGGCAAATGGGGTGCGGAAGTGGTGCATGGAAAATGTTCTGTGGTTGGTTCCAACTGCTGGGATTTAGCTATGAAATGGAACGTTTTGTTACTGAATGCTGTGCTAGCTAACACAACTCGCAATTTAATCGATTAACAAGTGACGAAGTAAAAAGATTAAGATTAAATAAGACAAAAAAATAAATAAATAAAAATAAAAAGATTAGGAAAAGAGACGAAGACCCGAGATTTAAAAGATTTACTCCAGGTCCATAAAGCAAGCATCGTTGTTAGTGTAAAATAAAAGCACTACTTTTCGTAATTACAAAATAGAAATGTATCTGCATTCTCAAAATCCTGCTGCTGCCTAGCTTATCCTTAAGCTTTTAATTAACCACTTTATTATTAATCACCCATACTCGCGTCGGTGGTTTAACCTTTTGTCATTTTGTTAAAATATAAAGGAAACTAGTGACTTTTACCATGATGGATTGATTTTGAGTCTAGTATTTATTAATCACAATTAACACCTTCTCAAGACACACGTGTACGGTTGTAGATGATATAGATATAGTCTTTAATGAGCGGTTTATTCAATTTTAGACGTAGCTAAAACTAGCTTTGCTCTCTATAGTAGCAAAATTGGGTAAAGTGTCCCAATTGAATGCGTAAATTAAGTATATTTTTGAAACTGGAATATTTTTTGAATTCTGTTGCTTATTTTTTTTTTACGTTGTGACTGAAATCACTTTGACGGCAAAACATTTTTAATATATATCCTAGCCTTGGAAAATCAGCGTTGCAAATTTTTTCACATGCCCTGTTATGTATACAGTTGTAACAACAGAATAACAATGGCTGCCCGAATTAGTAAAAAATTGCAGTCATTTAGACCCAAAACAAGTGGTGTGGCACATTGGCTACAAGCGCGCTTGTGTCTTATATTTCGTAGATTAAGCACGGGTATTAAGCGCATTCACTTTCTTGCAGAACAGCACATGTTTAAAAATTCTCAGTATGAGCATATGGAATCCCCCTCCTGGCAATAGGAAACTACATGGCGATCTACTGTATCTGTATGTGGTGACCGCGGAGCAGAAACCGTACCATGTGACTGCGAGTGCCAGAGGTTTTTATGTTAACCAGTGAGTAATTTCAAAGCTCGTTTTTGATTTTGTCTCACTTGTGTTTATACCCCATACTAGTCGTTGAAGTCGAGGTCTTCTTGCGCAGGCAATTCCAGACGATTCGCACGCAGTCTCTTGTTCAATTACGTGGCTTTGCACTCGAACTCGAAGTCTGTGGTGCGTATTTTACTCATCCATTAAAAACACAAGTATTTCGCGACTATTTTGGGTTATGACTCTATTCCGAATCGAAGTAGTAAAGTCGGGTCGAGTCACTTCGTGTATTTGATTTTGTTGCGATTCGAGTTTATCCTGTTCTGTATTTTCCAAATAAACACTAATTTCAGTGTTCCAGAGTGATGAATCTGATGATGGAGAGTATGAGTCAGTTTTGGTTAGCGAGTCGATAGTGTCACCAAATTGTCGCTTGACCGCGAATCGAACCCGTCATGCGAAATCGTCAAGATCCACTGTTTTCTATGTCACATTGTCACAGCTTTGTAAATAAAGCATTAGTTTTGCTTCAGTTTTTGCTCAACGAGCACGCATAGCTTAAAGTCGTGCCTATGACTTCTGCGCAAAACGATCTTATCTTATTTAACCACGCGCCATCTTAAATTACAGGTCTGATATGGAAGTATTCAATCCTAAACCACTGACAGGAGCGCAAATTCATCATTCCCTTTTTGACTTGCTCAATCAGATATCTCCAATATTTAAACGAAATTTTTCAACTTTGAACAAACGCAGATTCGCCAAACATCCTTTCGAGCGAATAGGAACTCCTTTCCAGGTAATGAAAATTGAATTGCATTGAATAATGAAAATTATACGGTGTGTATGGAAAGTTTCTGGCAGAGTAAATTGAGATTTCTTCGATTAATGATTGATTTCCAATGATGCTTTTACGGTATTATAATACTTTTTACTTGTATTTAAAAGCTCCGCAATGTCGGCGGAAATGACTGATACTACAGACGACCTGGTACCAGCTACATTTTTGCTTTGACTAATCCCGGTTAAAACATTATTTTGATGACAGAAATAATATCAAAAGACTAATTTCAACCGTGCAGAGACTAAAACAATTGGTAAACTTTTACGGAAGTCCAGCTAGGTTCAGACCTTTGTATTCATTAATCAACAGTATGCCGTGCAATCATCACGTCTCTAAGCGAATTGTATTCATTAAACTGTGAATTCCGAAATTTTATCAGAGGGTCTGCTGTATTGCCTTTGCAGAACTGGTCAGTGGTCCCGCGGAGTCCTGTAGAAACGTATCCGTTCATTTTTTTTTTGCTCAGTTTGTTCATTTTCAAGTTTGGGTTTTACATTTGCTGTCAGCATTTTGCAATAATTCTTAATATTTTCTGTTTATACCTTGCATCTAATCGTTTGTTAGGTGTTAAGGAAAAAAGTGTAGATTAGGTATGGAGTTAATAATTATCGTACTCTGCTTGTTGTATTAGGGTTATGACATTTTCAGTTAACCTTGCAACTCTTGCTACGTTAACATGTCATAATTTTTTTAGGTGTACAGCTGGACTGCTCCGTCAATTGAACACTCAGTAGACCATGTACGTGCTGAAGACCTGATCAGTTCAAGATTGCTTGTAGAAGAACATATCCCTGGACAAGTAGGTCGAAATATACTGCTATTGCTCTTAAAATATGTAGTTTTGTGTTTAGTGTAATCACTAGGGACACGATTTGCGATTTATGTACGGTCAACTGCTATTGCAGTTAATCCAGCCTTACCAGCTCACTCATTCTTTCACGCGCAAGATCTATCGGGTTTGGGTTGCGATTGCGTGCTCGGCTCAATTTAAGTTCCGCTAATTTTACTTGCAATTAGGGCGAAAATAGCAATCTATATGTAAGCGCACATTTGCGCTTGTTTTTCCTGCAGCACCCAGCGGCGATTCCAGTGTTACAGTATAGTGTTCTAACGTTTTTGAGGAAAAGGTTAATGGACACACTATGGGCTACTTTGCATTATAGCAGACATGGGTAAACTACGGCCCGCGGGCCAAATCCGGCTCGCCGGTCCTTTTATTCTGGCCCGCCGGCACTTGCGCAAACTTAAACTCCCACCGTGAATTCAGCGGAAGACCTTTTTTTTTAGAGATGGATGGTAGTGATTTTCAACAAAATAAGCTTTAACGGTGCAAAATTGGAATAAAAAACGAGGTGAAAACCGTTTATTTTGGAGATCACATTCGTACGGAGACCGTGATCTCCAAAAAAAAAAAGGTCTTCACCTTGTTTTCTAATCAGCGTGCGGTCCGCGGCTTCAACAGTTTTTCCAGATCTGGCCCTTCGTGTGAAAAGCGTGCCCACCCCTGCTTTATGGTGTCAATAGTCAATAGTATCCACTGTTTCATCTTGAGGTAGTGACGATAATTATTAATTATAGCGTTTGAAGCGTATTACATGTTGACATAGCCAATGACCTTGTGATCTTGAACTGCAATATTTTGATTTCTTTATCACTCGTTTTTTCACAGAAAGTAGTATAGTTGTTCGAACTTGTAGACTTAATGTTTTAAACCACTACTATGTGTTATGTGTACAGCAAACACGCGATTGGAACGAAGAAATCGCAGCGACGAGGGAACTACCCCGTTCTACTCTTCCTGAAAGGTTACTGCGCGAAAGAGCGATGTTTAAGGTAATACTTAGACTATTTTCAAATGAAACTGAACAAAAATTCAACAATAATTGAGGGAGACTGCGACGTTAGCTTGCACTCTTCGCGTCAGCAGCCATCCGGTATGTATGTGAAATGCGATCGGCTTCAGTCAGTAATTGAACCCGCCTCGTAGGATTTGTATATTGCGCGAGGTACTGCCATGCCATGCTGCGGACAAATAGGTTTACTGATTTTTAGCAGTAATTTGGAATTTGTGTCTGTCCTGCGATTTTACAATGCCTATCGTGATTTCTGCGCTTGGTATCTGAGAACAAGCCAGCTCAGAACTGTTTGATAATTTTGAATTTTCACCATAGCAATTTCAACGCATTAGATGAGCTTTAATTGGATAAAATGCAGCTGTTTGCGTGTTGATAAGAACTAATTTGAAAGTTAACTGTTAGTTGTAAAAAGATCGCGCTTTTAAAACCGTTGTTTCGAATGTTATAATGTGAGAAAAAATTGAGTGGAGAATCGTAAAATGGATAAAAAAGTGATAGTACCGAAGTTCCCGAACCCAAAAAATCACTGAACATTGAACAAGCTTGGACAGTTTTTAATATATATTCATTATTTAATTTTGATTGATATTTATTGTTTTGCGAATAGCCTAATAAAACCACATAACACATTGACAAAAAAACAAACATAAAGAAATGAATAAATAAATAGAACCATCAGCAGTTTTGATACTCGCAGGGAGACTGCGAATGACCGGTTAAGGTCTTACTCTTCTAGTCAAGCAGCCACCCAGAATTATATGCACCACGGAAGATGACCTAGCTGGGTGTCGAACTGGTAGAACTAGTTCCGGAGCCCTCCGCTTCTCCCACTTGGCCAACTCCGTGTGCAGTTATTTAATCTTGAAAATGTTGATTTTTTTCATGCAGGTCCACAGCGACTTCGTAGCAGCAGCCAGCAGAGGAGCAATGATGGTAATAGATGGAAATGTGATGGCCATCAACCCCGGCGACCCCTCTAACATGCGAATGTATATTTGGAACAATATTTTTTTCAGGTAACAGTTCACTGACTGCAGCGTCAGACATTTATTCTTAAACTGTTATCACAGTCAGTCTATGTGTTATCCTATTCTTATTATCAATGCTGTTTATTAATTGCGATATGGCTGGGTATTGAGGTAGATGATTTCGATAGGCAGAGAGTTAACATTAGTGTTCACTGTTCAGCAACTTAAAGTTTGGATCAACTAAGGGTGTTTTCATGAAGTGTGATAATTTGGTACCATCTTAAACCAACCCAAGCTCTCTTAAATGGGCCCCGGCTGCCTAGTAGAGTCCTGGGAAATGACAAGTGTTGAAATTTTATTTTCGTCTCGAACTAGAATTGATGCCTCGGTTCGATGTGGAAGTAAACATATTATCTTATCACTGAGTCGTTGCATTTGGGTAGATGACTTCGTAATTTTAATCGTAGAAATGGACGGTTGTTAAGTTGGCTGTGTTTTTAGTTTTGTGCGTAAAAATTGCTTCTTGCTGTCTAATGCAAGCTTTTTTAGTCTTGGCTTCGATGTGCGAGATCACTATAAAGATTTCGGAGGCAACTACGCAGCTTTTTATGCTCCGAATGCTGACATATGCGGAGTGAAGGCATATAATATGCTCGACATTCCAGAACTTCATACACTAGGAACAGTGGTTATTGATTACAGAGGATACAGAGTCACTGCTCAATCAATTATTCCAGGTTCGTTGAATTTCTAAGTTGAAGACTTAATTTTTGTCGAAAACTTTGTTTGCCAAACAGTCTACTCTTGATTTTGTGATAGGGGCGCAGCGTTACCGCCAATTTTTGATAGCTGCGACCTACGGTGGCTTGTAACTCGTAGCGTGGCTGCTTTTAACGCACAAATGGGAACCTAACAGGCTCTGCAACAAGACAAGCTTCAACCAGATTTAGCTAAAATACGAAAGAGTCACTTGAGTATGTTTTGAATTTTTTGTGGGCTACCTAGTACCTACGTTACAATACATTTTTTAGCACCATTACTGGAAAAGTGGCTTTACAAAAACGTTCAATTGTAAAACGGATAAGCTACAATTTTTGGGCCTACTAAAACAAACGTTTGTGGATTGAGTTAATGTATGATATGCCGCTTAAAAAGTGGTATCACTTTTGCTAGTTTGGATTTTTGACTCCTTAAAGTGAGTTCATCTTGCTTTCAAACCCTGTCAAGTTTCTCCTAATTCTAATTCTAAGTTTCAAAGGATTTGGATAAACGTTATTTTCTTTCTTGATTCCACCACGAATATCAATGAAACAGATATCAAATTTCCTGCTATTCTTTGCTTTAGCTCTTCCCACAATGTATTAATTGTTTGTCTCGCCTATACATCATTTTACAAGAACAAAAACCCAGTCATTTGACCGGGCACTTGTGTCAATGAAAAGACACGACCTACCTTCACCGGCTTTTTATCCACTGGTTAATGTTAGCAAATTCTGCTCTTTCGAATATTGGCCATTAGCTGATTTGCCAGAAAAGTACCACGTGACCATTTTTTTTGATTTGTTAAAACAAAGTTTTACAGCAATAGGTGTGATTACGATGCAGCAACGATCTTTTAATAACTATATGCCATGTTTAAGCTTACTACACATGATGGTTTTTGGTACTTTCGGTCTTGCAACATTGCTTAAGCATGGAGTGTTACGTTGATGAAGTAACGAAATAAAGTAAAACTTGAATGCAATTTTATTTCGCGCTTCAGTGGTTTTGGGTAAAAAGCGATTTTCTTGACAAAAACTTGCCTTCCATATCCTTCGGATTCAACTGTTGAACTAACAAATCCATGCGAGTATAACTTGAAATTTCAATTGTAATCAATAAAGATTGATATATTACAGGTATATTGGAAAGGGAACAAGAACAGAGTGTCGTTTATGGCTCGATTGATTTTGGCAAGACGGCACAAACAAACGAAAAATACGTAGAATTGCTTTCAAAGACGTGCAAACAGTTGCACATCTGTCCTCACAAGATTAAAAGTGACGATGACAAAGTTGTCGAACTCTATTCGTCCTTAGAATGTAAAGGAATTGTCGGTAAGTTGACTGACAACTCTCTGACAGCTGAATTTCGATCCTCCTTATCTGCTAAACAAGCTAATAAATTGGCTAATTAGCCACTTACGTGCTTCGAATTGCACCCTAATTGCAGCAGTAACTTTCTGTTCAAGTTTTCTTAAAAATAAATGTTAGCTGCTCCAAAAAATGAACCTTTCAAGAACTCAAAAAAAATCATTTTCGTCCGTAATTTTCCCTGATTTAAAAAAGAATGATGCATTGTGAGCGAAAAGTAAGGCTTTGATTAGAATTTTCAACTTAACGATAACAATTCTTCGTGCAAAGCTGAGTATCGTAAAGGTTATATCAATAATGTCATTGCAGTTTTGTGCTTATGTAATTACTTTTAGAAATTTTCTGTGTTTTGGAATATGCATTGTGTAGATTTTTTCCAAAAGTTAAATACTAAAATACGAAGCTTCACGACGTTTTGTTACGTAGGAAACGACCAACGTCGTTACGTTTTGGATCTACTCAAGACCTATCCACCAGATGTTAATTATCTTCCCATCGAAGGGGAGAGCCTCCCTTCCGAGTGTCAACAACTCGGCTTCCCCAAGAAGCACCGTCACAAGTTGGCGCTGTTGCGACCTGAGTTAATTGAAGCGTTTGTCGACCACCTGTAAGTTGACGCTATAGATTGCTTGATGCGAGATGATTTTTAGTGTAATACAAAAAATTACCTTTATTTTTATGCGCAAATCTAATAATCTTGAATTTCCAGCAATTGTTTATTCGCAAAATCTCGAAATAAATTACCACATTTGTAAATACACGATATTTCATTAATAGTATTGTATTTGTGTCGGAGTGCACTATAACAGTGGAGGTTGGGCTTCACTTCAACTATTATCAATTATAATGTGTGCACCTGTGCCGAGCTAGCATTGTTCTTGCTTAGTCTTATTCACTTCCATTGTTATATTTCTAGCGGTAAGATTAGTCAGTTTGATATGCTGCAGCGTTCTTACTAGTTGTATGTTTTCCGAACATGTAGATTGTAGAAGCGGTGTGTATTACAGCTGTATTTTTACACTTATGTCAAGAATGTAGCGTATGTGAAGAGTTTTAAACTAAACATTACAACGAATCCCGCTCTATACGAGTCTCTTGCCATGTGGTGTTGTCAGTATGCTTGTCACTGTGTTAATATATTACATAAAGAGTTTTAAACCGATTATGTTATGTATTCAGCCCGGTGGTATAGACTTATCATTACTTAGCAACTACGCTTCAATCTGTAAATGATGCTTAGTGTGACTTCGTTGTCCTTGAAATGACGTCATTCGTCCTTGAAGGCATTCTACCGTATTAGTGAGATCATTCGGTGCTGATGCGTCGCTTTGTGATCCTGACGTCACTTTTTGTAAACTTGCGTCATCACTTCTGTTGATAAAATTCATACAAGTTAATACGTCATCATTGCGTCATTAATATTTTTAGGTACGTTTTGTTCATGCGCCAATGTGCTGCTCAGATCGTAGCGTTTCGTAGCGCAGCAGCGAGAGAAGAGAAAGCAAAGTTGGAAAATGGCGAAAGCGGTGGTAAGAACATTTTACTTCGGAAGAGTTCGCAAAGTTTCGTAAAACTTCGGAGCATGATTGATCGAAATTTTAGGAATTTTAATTACGAATATAATAGCCAAGCAAAAATGCAACATATTCAAGTAATACGTAGACGTTTCGCTTAGAATCCATTAACCATGGTCAATCTTGTTCAAATAAAATGACAAAAACTTCATTCCTTGTTTAGATGCAAGTTCAAAGGGAGAAACTACTACGAGTGAAAGCGACAAAAGTAAGTTAGTTGTATTATTGCTGCAACTTTGTTTGGTCAAATTCGACTCTCGTTTAGATTTTTGTGTTTACGCCTTGCACTCAGCTAGACTATGCGGAGAACGCTTTGTCATGAGTAGCACATTGTCATTGTCACAGTCTCTTGGTACAATATTAGCGAAAGCTTTATAATAGAAAAATCTGGGCCTGCTTCAATTCTGGGAAATAGGTTGAGGGTCACGAAAGGATCATGATTAATTTGCAAGTTATCTTTATATTTTTAGTGTCGCAATGGCAGCAGGAAGCTGTGAAGAAATCCGCACGTTTGGTTGGATCCCACTCCGATACGGAGTTCGATATTCGTTTTAATCCGGACATTTTTTCCCCGGATGTAAAACACGAAATATCGGCAGAGGAAATGGAAAAACAGAAATTGCTGATCAAAAATGCCGCCAGATTTCTCATAACCAATCAAATTCCTACTTTGGTGAGTTAAATTCAACTTGTCGAGTCAAGTTGTACATTGGAGCCTGGTTTTAATGACAGCCATGATTAGCAAGGACTTATTTTCATCCCCCTAGCTTTAATCGGTAGAACTTTTGCAATGGAAAAGATTTTTATCATGAAGTTAAACTAAAGCTTTGTGTTTTACCCGCCTTAGTTTTTGTGTGCTGATGGCCAGTTTGACAAGCTTAAGTTGCTTAACGTTTGCAAACACAAATTAAGTGCATAATTAACATAATTATATGTGAGATGAAGATAATAACTTGATTTGTGGAGGTATTATTCATATTTGTTGGTATTATTCAAAAATCTCTGAAATTTAACGGATGATTCTAATTTAGCGTTATCATCTTGGCTTTGGTAATTTCGTAATGCTTTTCAGCTTATGCCTTTGAATTTTGTTGCATTAGTTATTCTGCATTTTTTATTGTTTAATTATATTTTTTGTGTGATTTTTTCAGGTCAAGGACTGCCTGGAACATTCAGGGATGCCGGGCGATGGAGCATCGTTAACGGACGCCCTGCATGAAAGAGGAATAGGAGTGCGATATCTTGGCAAGATACTTAACCTCATATCCGACACTACAGCTCTTCAACACGTTCATGTATGCTCACTAATTACCTAATTGGCTAGCTAGACTATGAGTCGAAAAATCGGTATGAAATCTCCTTCTGCTGCGTCCTACATCCATAAATGATATTTGCCTGATTTGTTGTTTATGACTGTGTTAACCGGAGAAAGAGTTCTTGCGGTAGGAGTGGTGTGGGATCTCTACTTTAAATGGAATTTGAGTGGGTATTTACGGGCAGTGGTGTGGGATCTCTACTTTAAATGGAATTTGAGTGGGTATTTACGGGCAGTTGCATATTTTTACGCTTATATTAAATCATTTTGATAGCTGTTTTTAAAAGAACAAGATGGTTTTCGGAAAATTTCCTGCAAATACAGTGGGCAGTTTATGTAACAAATCTGTTGCCAATTAGGATGAGCAGTAATTCCCAATGTAAATCGCATTTAGGTTTGATAAGATGAGTTAAGGTGGCTATACGTAAAAGCGATACAAATTATTGCAATTTATTGTAAAATCTTGCTAATTATTATGTGAGCATTTAACTTTAGTAACAGTTGCAAACTAATTGAGTTTGGATTACATTAATAACATGGTAGGCGGTTAATAAGCCTTAGGCAGTATGATTGAACATAACTTGAATTTCTTGCAGAAAATTGGTGTTATGGAGGTTATAATTCGATCCACGAAGCATGTAGTTCGTACGTATTTGCAGCAAGTCGACCAGACCTGTTTGTCCTCCGCAATTTCTCATTTTCTCAATTGCTTTCTCAGTAGTTGTGCAGCTCCAGTTGCTAATTTACCTCAGGAAGAATTGGCGACGTGAGTTTTGATCGTTTTGTTTATTTGACTGTTTTTTGTCGCAAATTATGTGTTTATTGTTCCAAAAACAATACCACTTCTCTGATTTTCTGATAAATGCTATGTTTGTTGACCGGTTAATTCAAAGCTTAAATCTCAAAATATGCTGATTGCTGAATGAGCTTTTATTTAATGAAACTTTGTCAAAGTTTCTCATTTAAATAGAATAGCATGTTTTATTCAATTTCTTGCATTCTTGTTTGAATTTACATTCAGTTTCTTCGAAATTTTCAACACATTTCATTTAGTTAAATCTGTGCCACTCATCACAGCCTAGAACGACCTATTTACATTTTCACTAACTATTACTTCAGGAGATCAGTTAACGATAATTTTGATTAATGTGTGTTTGAGCGACGGTGAAGCAATTGGCCAGTTCTTAGTCTTCACCGTAGTGGCTATGCTTGCTAATGATTCCATTAAGTTTGTAAATGTTTGAAATGTTAAATGCCCGGAATGTATCTGTAGGGCCGATTATTTTTCCTCCCTAATTTTTTTCTGATTCTAGCAACCCGTTTATCATTTCTAGGCACCTGAGTGGTGTAGTTGCGGTACCCTAATTAAAGGCATAAAATTGGATATTCACATTTCTAATTTTGCAGTAACAAACGAAAAAAAAAGGCGCGAAAAAATCGGGCACAAGGTGTCAGTAGTGCGACGAATGCCCCATGGCACAATCTCTCCCCTTCTGCATTGTGGACCCAAATTCAAGAAGAGGCGTTGGAATATTATGATTTCGATCTAAAAGTTAATGGAATTGATGACGTCATCGAGAAGTTTGCAATTCAGAAAGTGTCACTCCTCCGACGCTTTTGTATCGTCATGGGCATACAGGTCAGCGACAGCTGCTGAAATCAATGTGTGGTAGCTAGATTTTGATATTGACCGTTTCCATTTTTTTTTGTTTCTTTAATAATTGAATGCTTAGTTTTACTTTGGTGGTGATAGAAGTAAGAAAGTTAATGCTGAAACTTATTATTCAGTACGGCGACGAAATGAATACTTATGGACTGGTTTGTTAATTAGAATTATTTCAGTTACTAGGTCAATGAAGTCTTGCGTTTTGCCGTTTAATTCGTTACTCTAATTTTACTTATCTGTTAAAACAAAGCGACGGAAGCAGCACGTATTCCTTCAAACCAATGCATAGTTAGCACAACTTGCGCAAAAACTAAAATTTTCTGCGGAAAGCTTGCTGAAAATTTTTGTCGAATTTTACCTTTCAGTTCAAATAGCCTTCAATTTCCCACAATCGTGACCGTCTTGCTAAGTTAGTTGCAAGTTGGGTTTTCAATCTTGTATTATCCGACAGCGTTGAGCCATTTAATTCTTTTGTTTGTTTGCAGCTGCTGATGAAGAATTACTTTTTCGATGGCAAACACAAACCTACTTTCGTTGAAGAAGATGTCATTAACATTCATCCTGTTGTTAAACATGTATCTCCGCGAGCCTCAGATGCGTACCAATTTTACACCAGTGGACAAGCCAAAGTACAGCAAGGTAATTAATGATTGATTTCTTCATTTTTTGTGACGAGCAAGTAACAAAGGCGCTATACGTTTAGTATCTGGAATATCTCAAAACAGACCAAGTTTTGGCGAATGTTACTTTTTAATTTTTGTAAATCCGTTATTCATCGTCATGAAGCACCTTACCCATTACCCAAGGAAGTAAAATAGAAACATGGTAAAATACCACATTCTTACGATCATAGCGATTAGCGGTGCAACAATTTTAATAGAATTAACGCGCAAGTCTAACCCACAAAATCTTAGGCTAAGTCACACGTTTTGCAAAAAATCTGATTGCTAACGGGATTGGCACCCTCGCTCGCGTCGACTAGTGACGTTTATTGCTCACACTCATTGGAACAAAGCGAGAGTAAGAATGGTATAAGGCTCCGGTCCATAGCACCTAGCTGTCAATTAAATGTAACTCAAAGTATAGCCTCAGCCACTAAACTTCATTATACCACATTTTCGCAGGTTTTCTTAAAGAGGGATTAGAGCTTCTGGGTGAGGCTTTGAATCTCTTCAACAACGTGTACGGCGCTATTCACTGGGAAATATCGGCATGCTACCGGCATATTGCCAGGCTACATTACATGCTAGGAGAACATGGTGAAGCAATTAGTAGCCAGCAGAAAGCTGTGATTGTCAGTGAACGAATGCTGGGTAAGTTCGGAGGGTTTTTATGATGAAGGAAAACTAGGCTTTCGTGCCTAAACCATTGTTTGTTCCAAGGTTTTAACGAGTGCAACTTTGCTCAAAAATGAATTTAAATAAAAATTTTTCTCCAAGGTTTTTAATCTAAAGCTTCCGTAGTATGTTGCGTGCGGTACTTATATTTTACGCCAAAATATTAAACATCTTAATTGAAACGGCTACACTTGGCACTATTAAAACCTTCATTGTCCTCGTGGTGGTACGCCGAAGCGGGGATCATCTCCGCTGCTAGCATCTGGGCTGCACAACTGCGAAGAAACATCGCAGCGATGGCGAGCCGTTGGCGACACTGTCGATTTAACCGGTCCGGGAATCGAACTTGTGCTTAACAACTGAGTTAACCAACCAGTTTACATTTGGCACTATTAAGTAAACTTCAAGCAAGGTTTGTCCTATTGTCCCCACAACTGTGGGTCTTACACTGTCCTGCACCTTCAGTTATAGTAAGAGATCGATCGTCTTTGTTCGAAATGAGGCTTCGCCTCGATGAGGTTTCGAAAATTATAAAGTTAAAAAACTTTCTAGGAGTCCAGTGCCGGACAAGGTTTTAGTATATTGTTTTATCTAGCTCAGTTATTCCTTCTGTTGAAGTAGTGAAGTATAGTGGTACAGTGGTACAAAAGCAGCGGCTACAAATTAAGTTTTTTGTGATTAATACTATTAATTCAAGAAAGAAAGCAGAGTTTACGTAGCCATGGATTTGGTCAACGTAGCTTTTGCTGCCTCTGTTTCGTTAATAATATTACGAGTTTTTCTTTTTTGGTGATGGTTTTGAGTTGTGTCTTTGTAGAGTTACTAAATTTCACTGATATTTATGAAAACGTAGCATGTATTATACCATTGTTATGCCACAATTGTTGATGTTTTAGCATGAATCTACCTTAAGTCCAAAGCCATCTCTAACATTCATAAAATTATCTTGCCCGATTAATTATGTCCATTTTTTCCAGGCATTGATCATTTCACTACCATCACTGACTACGTGAGTTTGGCGCTCTACTGCTTCTCTCAGTACAAAATCTCCTCCTCTCTGAAGCTTCTCTATCGTGCTCGCTACCTCTTCCTCACTAACTATGGATACGATCATCCTGAAATGGCGCTGCTTGATGTGAGTTCAAGGGAAAATGCTTGAATTAAGTTAAGCAATGAGCATGTTAGTAGAAGTTTGAATACCGTTTCAATCTGCTTGTGATTTAGTGGTAACAAAATGTAGCTCTTGTTTCATGAGCTAATGCAGTGACTAGTCAAATAAATTGTTCCATATTCATAAATTTTGTGAAAGTAGAACTGAGTCGTATTCGTGCAAGCATTAAGCAATCGTGTCCACTATGCAGCTTTGTTTAAGCAGAAAATTGTTTTTACTTGGTGTACTAATGTGTCTGTGTATGTTTTCTTAGGCCGGTTGTATTGGCGCGCTGCCAGCGACTGTTTCATTTAAGCTCCATGTTTGCTTTTGCTGTTTATCGACCCCGCGAAACCTTGTTATTGTCGCATGTCGCTTTGTCGCCTGTCTCGTGCCGGTAAAAGCACCTTTTTCCTTCTCAAAAACGTAGTACATCGAGATAAATTTGTAGAATGAAAGATCATAACCTTCTGTTTTACAGAGCAACATAGGTCTGGTCCTTCATGGAGTTCAAGATTACGATCTGTCGCTGAAATTTTTGGATGAAGCTTTAAAAATCAACCTGAAATATCATGGCGAAAAAAGCTTGAAAGCTGCAATCAGGTAGCTGAGTGTTGGCTGTCGCGAGTTTGAATTAATGGACTTAGCCTCAAACGTTTACAACATTTCTGAAAATTGTTTTGGTAACTTTGCTCTAGCACAGTGGTTTTGGAACCCTTCCAGTTGGTGGGGTTCCTGTTCTTGAACATATTGGCTTGGGTTTCCTTGTATGCGCAACCTGCAAAGGAGGTGTAGATTGAAAGAACAAACAACATAGGACTGGGACCCCCGGATTTTTGATCGGGGATCCCGTTAGGAAACACTACTCCAGCGGTTTTTCGCAGTTTGCGGGTTTTCAACTGGGTCATGTAATCATGGCAAAGCATGGAGCGGAATATATAACTACATAAACCAGTGAAACTGACTATGCGTCTAAATCTTTTTGCCAATTAACATTTTCTGGTTAATGCAGCATAAATTTTAATAAAAATGTTGATGTCATAACTCTGTTCTGTGCTAATCTCGTACTATTTTTTCAATTTTCAACAGTCATCACTTGGTGGCGCGGGCCTACTCATGTAAGGGGGAATTTCGACAGGCCTTGCAGCACGAGAAGGAGACGTACAAGTTATACAAAGCGCAGCTGGGAGACGAGCATGATAAAACAAAGGAAAGTGGGGAATGCTTACGCCATCTCACACAACAAGCCGTGACTTTGCAGAAAACCGTAAGTATTATGATGCAAAATTGTTAGGAATAAAAATGGAAAAGATCTAGCTAAAAAGTAAAGTGAACTTGCGAAATCCCTGGACTGTGCCATCGGATCCCCGACTGAAAACCATTGGGTTAAATAATAAATATTTGTATTTAAATGGGTCATATTGTTTTCATATCTTCTGGTGCTATACTTGTTGGTTAGTGTTTACAAAATTAACAAAACATAGAAATAGACAGACACTGTAAAATCATCATCCAATTTCAGTCCGGCTTTTCCCTCGTGACCGAGGGTAGCCGGATGCACCTCATTTCCTCAGCGATCGCTCTCACTCCCTCTCTCCATCTTGTCCGATATGCTCCCTCCTCCACCTCCAACCCAATTCTCTTTACATTTTCTTCAACTTGTCTCCTCCATGTCTTCTTTGGCCTTATTGCATATTTTTGAACTTGTTGATGAGTGAGCTTGCCTAATGCATAATCTGCTTGCTGTGCCACGAACTGATCTCCACGGATGCACTTATGCAGTTGCACTGCTGTAATCTTTTGCTGAATTATTTTTACTTATAATTGTGCATGGGGTTGCCTAATGTACAATGATAGGTGAATCAGCAAGATTAGTACAGGGTTTATACGGTCAGGGAAAATCAGGGGAAAACATATCTTTTTCGAGATGGTCAGGGAAAGTCAGGGAAAATCAGGGAAAGTCAGGGAATTCTACGAAAAAGTCAGGGAAAACTTGGAAAAAGTCAGGGAAATTTTTTTGGGAAGTTCTTACCTCCTATGAATCAAGATCCATTGTTTATTTTAGCTGTTGTATGTCAAACAAGCTTGACTTCATACTTTTCTCTTTATTTAGATATTTTCTTACTCTTTAAGTAGCCTGGAATGTCTAAAAAATCGAAACGAACTTATTTCCAAGATGGTTGGTTATTGTCTGAAGAATTCAAGGCATGGCTTCGTAAAGCTTCTACCAAAGGTGAAGCAAGATGTCGACTGTGTCAGACAAATATAGCACTGAGCAACATGGGAATCAAAGCATTGAGGAGTCATGCTGGCAACAAATCCCATGTGAAAAAAGTCAAGGAACTGGCCGAAATGAAAAATTTCTTTGCTAACAGAAGTGATATTAGGCCTGCTAACTTATCTTCTGAAGAAAAGCAGCTGCAATCTTTCTTAGATACAGAAAATTTGGTTGAAATTCAATCATCCTGCAGTGCAAATAGTAAAAGTACGATTCTACTGGTCCTTCAAGCAGTGTTGCCAAATCTCAATTCTTGAGAGTAGCTAGATTTTTGATTAAACCACACCTAAACAACAAAAGTATCTAGATCAGTATCTAACTACAAAAGTGGGTTAATACGACAAAAAACAAGCGATATTGCGGAGTCTGACATGAAGTAACTTATATACAGCATCTAATAATAGCACACATTCAGTTTTTCTAGAAATATTCTGCCTAATGAATATTCTGCCTAACATTTTAGTCGCAGTGACATCGAAACACCTTTAAACACATCATACGTGAGTTGAATTATGCATAGACGTGAATTATGCATACCGTACTCAAAATTATTCCAAGCTAGGCAACTATTCTGTACTGCGTATATATCTACAGGTCTGCAAAGTACAAACAGGCAAAATAATGTACTGGTACTGAATTGGTCAAATGTTTAGGCTATCATTAGCACTAAGCAGCTAGACCTAAGCTGTACAGTAGTAGCCTGCTTCGCTACTCAAACTGCCCTCACCATATCATTAGCAGATTAGTCTACATATTTAGTAGTCTTACAGTCTTAGCAGCCTACTGGTACTCGTGATTAACTTTACTTTCTTATCATTCTAATGATTTAAAGCCATAAAATTTGAAGCTCCATTGTATCAGAGAATTGGGCCATGTTCATCTCCTCATAACACAAATAGTCATTTTGCTGCAACTTGCCTTAGACGAGACAAATACTTGAAGTCCTATTCCTACTATACCTGTAGGCTAGCAGGCCTACCGGTACTGAGCTGCACACGCGGAAGAAGGGCTCACAAAATTAAAGCAATAATTCTGGCATTCTTCCGCGAAGGGATAAAACAATAAACAAACTGGATAGCTATAGATTAGTAGCTAGAATCTAGACGAAAAAATTGGTATTTAAGGGAACTAAAAAGTGTCTAGATCTAGATACTAAGTAGCTAAGTTGGCAACTCTGCTTTCAAGACGGAGGTAAATTGAATGTCGAAATACGGTGGGTTCTGAAGCATGTTGTTGGTGGATATAGTGATAATTCTGTTACTGGTTCTGTGGACCTATTTCAATCAATGTTTCCTGATGGCAAGATTGCTAGTATACTGGAACTTGGCAAAGACAAATCAAAATATGTTGTGAATTATGGCATTGCAGCTTACTTCACACAATTACTGAGAGATCAAGTCTCTTCATCAAAATGGTTTGTAATTTCAGTGTTATTATTGCTGTGATTTTCTTAGATTTTTTACTTGAAGTAGTGCAGAGTGCTGTAAACTGCGAAACCAGACACTTGTGAAATATGTCACTTTTCTTATTTTTGGTATTCAAGCCAAGCTTCTTGCGATTTTCTAAGATAAAATTACGATAGGTCACCTGTGAAATCTTTATTTCTGCTGCTGAATTGATGTTTCTGTGTATGTAGGCATTAGGTATACACAGTTATTTTTGCTGCTGGTTGATATTATACTGTTCGTTAATATTCTCTAAGTCAGGGAAAAAGTATGTTTTGCAAGATTGGGTCAGGGAAAAACATAGAAATTTTTAAACGAAAGTCAGGGAAAACAGGTGCGATTTTGAGGAAAGTCAGGAGAATATGTCACAAAAATTCCGTATAAACCCTGTAGTACTGCGCTAGACTTCATCAATTACGTGCTGTGTAATGTCTGTACTATCACCACTTGCTACCTTCTCGCCGTACCTATTCCTCCAGTTTCTTGAATTGTCTTGTTATTTCTGTGATTGCTTGTTTGGTTTAAGTTGCATTATCGCATTTTAAATTGAATTTTTTAAACTTAGATTAACGGTACGCTAATGCTGAAATGTTTGTTATATCTCACCATCTTGCTTTGCTGAAAAAGCATATGTTCAGAAAAAAACAGCACTTTTAGTCCAAGCCGTTGGTGATTCTTAGATATTTTTTTAGATGAACGAGATTTATAAGAATGGATCGTCAGCTACTATTCCTCCGTTACAGGTAAATGTTTATGCAGAATCACACCAGTTTATTATCTATGAGAAAACTTGCTGACTTCTCTAATTAGGTGCTGCTGCATATCTCAAATTTAAGACACATCGTTGCAAATGGAAATGTTCAGTAAAATTTGTCAATATCGTGCATTACGATGTTGCTGATAAGTAGAATTCTACCAAAGGTCGAATTGCAACTTTTGTAGAGAAAGTTTTTGAAAGACTTACCGTAATATATCTTAAATGTATTTATTTGGGATGTTAAACCAAAGCCTTTGTGATGACGTTTCATTGTTAAATTGGTCATCATCTCCTTCCCCAAAATCCCAGTATTCTGTACGTGGTCGAACTTGTTGCGTTTGTATGCTGAGTTTGTTGGTGCTTCCACGGCGCTTCGTTTTTCCTTCCCAAGAGAAGTGGGATAAACTGCTCCTCCGGCATTTTGCGTGGAACCATAGTGCCCGTGACTTGGTGATTGATCAATTTTTCTGTAGATTACTCCTCCTAGCATGAACAGCGTTCTGGACTTGATGAACGTTATCAACGGAATCATATTTATTCCTCTCAGGTAAAATTTGTTTCGCGACTACCCTGCTTTAGTATTTAACTGTTTCTGCACTGGTTTCCTGATCTTTCGCAGCCTGTCATTGGAAAAGCATTTTGCTGACAAAAATGTTATTTCTTTTATTTCCATGAAACAATATGCTTTTTTTTGGTTGATAAAGTAATTTTTTTAGTTTCGACACTTTGTGCTGGGTCTTAACCTTAGTAGAGGGATTTTTAAATCTTTTAACTTAAGGGCCACGCGCTAATTTTCCCCAACAAAAAAAAGAAAATGCCGCTTTTCAATGCAATTACGAGACTGCGAAATTCCACTCAGCAAAGTTGTTGTTGTTGCGTCGAGATGTTTTAGCGACGTAACAAGGGCAGGTTGTTGCGAATTATCCTAGCAAGCTGTAACGATGATTTTCAGCACGGTTGTAATGAATTTGTGTGCGCAGTTGTAAATTCTACGTTCTGTTACGGTATTATGCGCTCAGCTGCATCCGTAAAACGTCTCGGCGGGTCGGATGCAAAGGACTGTCTAGCTGCTTCTGGCCCGCAGCTGTAATTTGGAGACCCCTGTGGCCTATGCCCTATTGCCCTAGCGTATTAAAAAATGCGTAAAGGTTTGTATGAAATACTTTTTTCATTTTGCTTCTGCAAACTTCGATTTTGAAGTTGTGTAAGATAGGTCACACTGACGTCATGCAAAGAAAGAAACCGGTTTTACATTTTAAACATCTCAGATGGCCGAGTGGTATCGAGCGTCGGTCTCTTGAGCTGTAGGATCGGGTTTGATTCCGAGTCGGGTCAAACCAATGACTTTAAAATTGGTATTCACAGCTTCCCTGCTTGACGCTCAGCATTAAAGGTACGGTGAGGAGAACAAGCCGGCAAGTTTACTTGTTGTGCCGTTAAGAAAGGCACTTAGCGGGATTCCCCCATCTTGGTGTGGTAGACAGATGGCTGGCAACTCTTAAGCGAGCTCGTATAGCGCATTGATCGCTTTCTCGTGATAGGAGGATAAATATGCGACTAAATAAAACCCTGGCTAAAAATGTTGTTTTGCAGTTCTAAAGACATCGAAGC
This sequence comes from Trididemnum miniatum, assembly GCA_964006365.1. Classification (NCBI taxonomy): domain Eukaryota; kingdom Metazoa; phylum Chordata; class Ascidiacea; order Aplousobranchia; family Didemnidae; genus Trididemnum; species Trididemnum miniatum. Next base: position 13,972,723 of record OZ023247.1, on the reverse strand, counting down.
AATTCGTCACGAGGTTCAACGTCAGCAAAACGACAACGAGAAAAAAGTGGCTGCCTTGGCAACCAGCGCAGCGCCCTCTACCGACAGTAAAGTTTCCGATTTGAAAGAAGTTGAGTCCGCGTTGGACTGAACGTTTTTGAAAGACGCTTCTACTACGTCCATTTAAAAAATCCGTTTTTCACTGTTGTATTTTCGTGTATACTGGTATGCAAAACACCGTTTCGTCTTGTAGCAAGCCTCGTCAGGGTACAAATACCATGTTGGCCAGGTTGTTGTGTATTGCCTCCCTTCTTCTGCGGATTTTTGTCGTATTTTTGTTTCATTGATGAAGTTTCCAATCAATACTGTTTCTCTGTTTAAGTTTCCTTCCTTGTTTTGCTAAACAGCAGTGCTTATTGCTCCACTACACCAAACAATGACGTGCTACACTAATAGCACAAATATAGCTATGTTAACACTGAACAAAGTGAACAGGTGTGTTACTAACTTAGAGACCGAGATGGTAAGGTACTAAGAAAGTTCAAAACAGCTGCCTAATGCAGCTTACTAAAAAACAAAATGCTGCATGCATCGGTGAATTTCACAAACACACCGGAACTGAAACTTACAGAATAACAGCGAAACAAATTGTCCGGTTCTTTGTTAGGCGGTGTGTGGTCTTAAAGTCCGGCTTTGCATCAACGCGTAGGGTGACCTGAAAGGTTTGCACCTCCCAGAGTAGTTGGCTCTCTTGTTGCTAAGCATTTTGATATATTACAGATTTCTTTTCTATTTTAAACAAGTAAGAAAAACGAAGTTATTGGAAATAAGAAGTGTAGTGTTCAGTTTTTCTTTTACATTTTCTTCTAAGATGTGGCTCGAATGCACCAGTAGGTCTTCTCTCACGATGCGGGCTTGTACGGTAAAACTTGATATTTGAAATTGTACCATCTCTTCTTACTTCTTGATGTTGATGCAACTGCTGCGTGCCAAATTATGATTTACCGTTCCTCTAAATATTTAGCAAATTTTCTTCATAGAGCGCATTTTTGCACAAATTTACATGGCTATATAACTTTTGGTGATTGGTCGGCGTTTACCATATCTGACCTGTAACCGGTGAAACAAGAAATCTGGCTTTTAATTGGCTGGATTAGTCGACCTGACTTTTGATTTTCGCGTGCATTTGATTCGTTAGTGCTTGATTAATTCTTTTCAATTGTGTGTCGTGCGATGTTGGTGTTAGGTCTCCTCAACCGTCGAATAAATTTGAATTACTGGCTGTGAGTAATTATTTGCCACTTTTAATTTTAGGAAAAAAGGCTGTCAACAACTTATACTTTTTATGCCTCCGGTAAGAAGAGTTCGGTTTACCTCAGGGCTGCCCCAGTGCAGCTTTTCACAAGCATGGGCTATTGGCTCATTCCTGATTAAGCAGATTAAACTCAGTACCGCCTGCCGGTACTGAGTCAGGGTCATGCGTCTAGGCTTGGCGTTCACTGGTTTGTGGATTACAGGACCCCTTCATCCTAAGCTAGACCGTACTAGTGCACTGTTATGTGATCCGGCGGCCCAGGGCTGTCCTGCAAGCAAAGTCTAGACTGCAGTAGTTTCGTTAGCTGCTACACATCTTGCAAAAATGAATTAAACTCCCTACTACCAATGCACTGCTTTTTTCATCTGTTACCATGAACTCAGTTTTTTTGGAGAACAGCAGCCTTCGGCATTCGGAAAAGTTATAAGCCGCTTTAACTTTGCTGTAATGCCGTAAGAACCGAGAAAACCGCTTACGTTACGGCAAGCGTTAGACGGGGGAATTAAGACTAGTGTGCTTTTAAAATTTTATGCAATTTTAATCTGTTAGCAAATCATAATTATATACTTATGGCGCAGACGACGTATAGTATCGCCAAGTAATACGAATCGAAGTATGAGTTCACAAAACTAGTACTGTAGGCTATTAGCTTCACCTGACACAGACATGTAAACCGGCGGTGCAATCATTCACCAATAGCGATTTGCGACTGTTGTGTCACTTAGGATTTGCGCAACTAGAATCTTGACGATTGGGGCAACACGAACTTCAAGAGCACACGCCATTTGCGGTCAGATCAGTTTTGCCTGACAATAATCACGTTCGTCAGCGTGCGTTTGCTTGCTTTTTTGCGAAATGAAAAATTGCCTATCCCTGCCATTCAGTGGCGGCTGGTGAAGACTATTTTCGGAGGAGTTGCAAATCTGCATTCGAAATGTAACATTAATAGTCGACAAAAAATCTCATTGTAGTCGCGTTTTGCGTTGCTCTTTTTTGTTTACCGACGACAAGCAATTTTTTCCACCATCTTTGCCAGCTTTTTTACTGTTTATCGCAGAGCCGGCGGTAGAGCAGTCGACTTAGGTGGGCCAAGCGTTTACCAGGGCGGGAGTTTGAAATTAAGCACAAAAGCTGCTGTCTTCAAAAGAGTAAGCATGTTGATTGGGGAACTAAGCATATCGATTGGGGGGTCAGGCCCCCCTAGGTGCCGGTCCTGGTTCATCGACACTGCTGCAAGCACTTGCATCAGAATCGCGTGTCGCTTGCCGCCCGTCGCATGCTTGCAAAAGCATCTAAGATTGCCGAAATAATATTCTTGATATTGTTTAAAACATGGGCCTACTCCTTCAATTTTGGTAACGTAAACGTATGACTTCTATTGTAATTGGTGGTGGGCTAGCTTCGCATTTAGACTTGCACCTACTACCTTTAGTAGGATACGCTTTAGAGGCAACTGATTTGAAATTACAATTTTACTACGCTTTGAACTTGAAAAAGACTCTAACCTAGAGTGTGACGTGCAAGACTAGAAGATTCTGAATAAATATTCCAGCATATTCTAACCTCCCCAACTATTTATGGCTAATAAAGCAGAATGATCTAATTTTCTTTTTCGGCTATGTATTCAATCTTCTGAATTTTTAGGTCCTTAATTATTTAGCCTTATTATTTTTTAAAAAATAGACTAGAAACATTGTAATATCTGTCTTGTATTTTTTAAGCATCCACAAACACCAAAGATAGAAAATCAGCGAGAAATCGACCCTTGGTGCTGCATGCATGTAAAAAATGCTCACAGCACCAAATTATTTCAACGTAGAAGCTGATTGGGATTAAGTACAGTTTTCTCACCAAATTTTGCAAAATGCGCATTTCAAAACTAACAGTTCAAACGCCCGTATGCAGAAACTATTATAGTATTGGCGTTGCGTAATGACAATTTTTGTAATAGGTCTCTCCTTTTTGCACAAATTCAAAAATATAGGCCTATGTGTTTTTTGTTTTCTAACCGGCAACATAAATTAGTGCTGTTCGAATTAGAGATGGCTCGGGCTGACTTTTTTGAGGCCCAGACCGCCCACGGCCCGGAACCTCTAGCCCAGTAACCGCAACCGGCCCGGCAACTCATACTAAAAATAAAGCCCAGCCCGACCAAAGCCCATTCTTTTTACGAACCTTTAATCGCATTAATCAAACTTAAAGGGATTTCAAGAAGTGTTAGCGGCTCGTTAGCGGCCCAGTAATAAACAAAGATAGAACCGATCCGTTAGCGGACCAGCAAAAAGACCAGTTAACGGCTCGTTGGCGGGTCTCTTAGCGGCTCGTGCCATCTCTAGTTCGAAACAACACGTCACTGCATCACCAACAATGTTGCTAAATGTCTGCACTTACACGCTTATATGGCAAAAAACTTCCCGTTAACCGAATCCCTGTTATTTGAGCTTGAAACGTTGAAGTTGTAAATGGGATTAGGAATAAATACTTCAATACGAAAAAGATGAAACTAAGTACTTTTGAAAAATTTTATAATTTTTTTTTAATTAAAAAAAATCACCATCAGCTATTTTTTGCTAGTTCATTTTGGAGGTGCTGCAGCTCCGCTGTTTCTATACACCAGCAGCCCCTGCTTCCATTAGCGATTTTTGCTTTGCGACGGTGGTATCGAACGCACAAATCTTAATAAGTTAGCACAAAATCGCACATGTTGGGAATTCGAAGGCAATGCGAGCGTTAAAAGTACAGTACTATACTGTACAAATTTTTCGATTACAACTCTGCTCGAGCAAAAATGCATTTTTATAACCAATGGAGCGAGTTCGCATAAGTTGTGTCGCGAACAATATTGATGAAAGTGATTGCATACAAAGTTGAACCTGTCTTGCATTTTAATTAAGAGACGGTAAGCAAGAGAAAGCAATATCGATGGAAGCTATTTCTATCGGTACTTAAATTTCTTGTCTTTTTTCTTTTTTTTCTTTTTGCCTTTTTTCTTTTTTTTCTTCGCATAATGTTTTTTGTATTTTTTCTTTTTACGTTTGTAACTGCTGCTACTGCTGTCAGTATCAGACGAACTTTCGGAAGATGAGCTAGAACTGGAGTCCGATTCAGAGCTATCGCTGGAGCTCAGAACTGCTAATTGTTTGCTCACAACCATAGCCTTGCGCGCTGATATTTTTGCTTCTTTTTTGCTTTCGAGCGATAACGCAATTCTTCGTTCAACATCTTCAACGGTACTATAACTTGTAACAAAGGATGATTGGCCACCCGGATCTGGATCTTGTGCTTTTGGTGTTTTTTGCTTTAATATTGATCTCGATGGTCTTAGGTTTGGAAGGAAAACAGGTTTATTGGTAATCGTACTGTAAGTTGGTTCTTCACGCGAAATCCAACCAAACGTCGTTTTTGATTCGGACCTTGCCGGTGTTTTCGGCATACCTATCACGCTCTTTGATTTTGTTTGTAACGTTCTCGGATTCTTAATAGCTGGTCTTTCGTTTTCTGCTGATGATGGGGGTAAAGTTTGTTGAACCTCTGGCGAACTTTGTGTATAAGGGTTCGTCGAAGTTTCCTTGGCTTCAGGGTAAAAGTGACAGTCGTTAAAGCCATTGTCATAGCCGAAGTTATCACTGGTTTGCTGTTCTTGTGCTTGCTGTGCCTGAGCGTTAAAATCGTATGGAAAGCTTGATTGATTATAGCCGGGGTAAAAATTCGGGTTATAGCCGTAACCAAAAGATGTGCCTTCCCTTGCGTTATAACCTCTTCCGTAGTTCGGGTTATAGCCAGCTTGATATCCAGCAGCCCAACTGCGAGCGTCGACAAAGGGAGGAACTGTTCGTCTCCCACCTGATCTAGTTTCTTTGGAGCGATGGGTTCTGCGCGATCTGGACATCGTAGGCGTTTTATTGATTATTGAAAGTATTGAAGACTAGTTATCGAAGAAGCTGATTTGGAATCTTTGCTATTTATCTTGATCTTGAAAATCCTAATTGTGTTTGAGGCTGGATCTATATTTTGATAATCTTTTTCCAAACCCATTCTACAAAACAACTTTAAGTGTGAACAATGAAAGTCAAAGCAAAAAGTTTTAGAAGTCAGTGGCACGAAAAAACGTCATAAAAATCACAACACCATAAAAATCTTTCACACTGTATAGATCAGTTGAATTCGACACAAACGAAGCGGTATTTAAAAAATTGCTGCTTAAGTTTTGGAGATCATGCACGTAATATGAGTTGATAATCAAGGCCAAAGCATTTCAGTCCAAATTTTACACGTATTTTTAACGTTCAAGTTTCCTGAGGATAACATGCAAAGAGCTTGAAAAAGTAGAGGCAACTGCAGAAGTTCAGGAGCTTGGCATATCACTTGGGACACTAATATCTTTTCGCACAACACAGCAATAAGTCTCCTAGTTTTATTCATGAAAACGGAAAAAGCTTTTGCAGTTTTTTGGAAGGTTTTTATGTCCAATATTTGATCGTAAAATGTCTTTTCAGTGGCGATGGTGAATAGGATGTAGTTTTCAGCTTCTTGTAATGGGTTTGCTTATGCAGGCCCGGGTAAAACTGAATTGCCTACGAACTAGCATGGGTCAGTTTCGCTTATTCATGCACAGAAAAGATCTTACTCTTTCAGTGGATTGATAGTATGTTGCACACGAGCAAATAGCAGAGCACTTATGAGCCCAATACACCGTCCACTATGAGGAATAATAGACCCAAGTGTTTGTTGATTATGGATAACGATATCAGAAGCTGACATCATTAATAGGTTCTGATCCAGACTGTGCAGCAACCTGGGGCTTGGCCTCAGAGTTGTTTGCACGTAATCCGGAGAGAGCGATATGCCAAATGCCCTAAACGCCAATAGCCTAATGCAGTTGTATCGGCTATGGAAATAAAGCCCTATTGGACTGAAAATAGTACATCAAAGACACTGTGTCGGCGTGGTTGCTTATTGCGGTCAGCTTGGTTCATGCAAACAATTATTCTTTTAAATATTACGAATTCTAATTTAACCCCACGCATAATTTGCATTTTTTCTGACCAAGAATACGCATTTTTAATCATATCAACAATCAAAGTCGTCTGCAAAACTCTTTTATTGAGCAACTTTAAAAATTTTCAACATAACTATTTCGATTTTTCAGTACTGCCTTTGGACTGTTAAGGAAAAAAATTGCTAAAGCTGTATTTTTCGGAAATTCTTAGTGATGAGCGATGTACACCTCAATGGGATTTTTATCTGCACCAGAAATCACCGATTCGTATTTCACGCTAGATCCAGAAAAGCTGGATTACGTTTGCAATCTTGCTGTTTTTTTTCTGTCGGATTCTCGAAGGCCGTTGGTTTCTGGGCTGTCTCTTTCTCGCGGGTTGTTCGTTTCTCGAAAGAAGTTAATGTTTGGAAAGCTTGAGTCAGACTTTTTTTTATTGCTAGCAAAGTAGACTTGAAGGTAGAACGAACGGTTTTCTTTTCGTTTGCTGATTTCAATTGTTCTTTCGAGATTATAGGATTGACCGAGGTTGCCTTGTCTAAGGCTGAGATGCTTGGTTTTTCTTCGCTAGTTTGAAGTGCTGGGCAACTTTTGGACGGTTCCAGTGCTTCGAGTTCCGGTGCTTCCAATTCCGGTGCTTCGTGTTCCGGTACTTCGAGTTCTGATGCTTCAAGTTTTGGTGCTTTGACTTCTTCAAATTCTTCATCATCTTCATCGGGATATAAAATCGATTCAAAAATGTCTTCATCCTCAGGTGGATAAATAATGGGTGAGTCGTTTTCATCTTCACTTAATTTGTATTTTGAAGTAGTTTTTATTATAGATTTCGATGGTTTTACATCCGGAGCAGGAGGCTGTACTTTTTTTCTTAAAATTTTCTTTTTTTTGCTGAATTCAACTTTTGTTGTCGATTTATCTGATCGTGGTGCCGGTAGTTGATAACTTGTACCGACGTTATCGCTCTGATCACTTTCGGAAACTATGCTTGGGGTGCCATGACGCTTGATTTTGATGCTACTTCTCGACCTGGGTTTCGCATGTCTCGCAACTTTAGGGTCAGGCTGGCTTCTGTCCGAATTACAACGTTTATAGTTCATGTCCCGACGTCTTAAATTTGAGTCCTGATGTTTATAATTTGGATCCTGAGATCTAAAGTTCGGATCCTGACGCGTTAAGTTTGGATCCTGACAAGTAAAGTACGGATCCTGACGAGTAAAGTTTGGATCCTGACGAGTAAAGTTAGGGTCCTGACGAGTAAAGTTCGGATCCTGATGAGTAAAGTTCGGATCCTGACGAGTAAAGTTCGGATCCTGACGAGTAAAGTTGGGGTCGAAAAACGGTCTTATATTGGACACTATGGCACGGTCTACTCTAGTTAAAAATGCAGCGTGAAGACTTCGGCTCGTCGCTGGAACGGTAAAGTTCAAACGATCATGATGACTGCGATTTGTGTAAGGCCTCACGAAGATCTTGCGATAAGGGTCTTGCATCATAATCTGCTGAATTATTAAGTTAATGAGATGGATCTTTTCGAATAAGAAGACTTCTTTGTTTTAAAATGATCCTTGAAAAATTTTAAAGCGTATTTGAGACTTGATCAATATTTTGACACAGCTTCTCCAAACCCATTCTAAAAAATAATTTGAATTACTATCGGATAAAAGCAAATGTTTTATGCGAAAACCACAGTTAAGCTGCTTTCCCTCTGAGCGATAAGTCGTCGCCGATTTCGCAAGCCTATTTGTACTTGATTTTTCAAGGTATAGGTTCTGCTGATGTATTTTTTATGGATAGTCATTTTTGCTCCGCTAAGACCGTTTGTATCAAATGAAGAGTAATGAGTGGAAAATATTGGTGGCTAAACGTTTTCAAGGTGGCATTTTGGGAACCGCACCCTTCATTTTTTTACTTCACCAAAAATTTAGCATGTTTTCACGGGAGTTTGCTGCTAAGATGCCTAAGATGCAAAACTTTCAGGGCTACTTAAACTCTTTGTACCAAAAAAACTTTGTTTATGTTAGCATAAACGACCCATAATGAAAATTAAAAAAAAACATTGAAGACAAAAGTATTTCTCAATTCAAACTACCTTCGATCCTCTTCAGAATGATTATAAATGTTACGTCATTTAGGATTTTTTAATACTTGACCAGAAACATTTTCATTGAAACATATCCAGCAAGGTACATTACCACAAGCAGAAATATACATGTGCGTTGTGCATCCAAAAACTTAAATATGCCCAATCTTATTTTCTTCGAGTAACTTTTTAAGTTGTGATAACCTTGGCAATGTTACTGAGTGAATATTTGGATCAAGGTACACCGGCCGATAGCTCAGTTGCTAACCGCACGCTATCGGTGCGGGAGGTCTGGGGTTCGATTCCCGGGCCGGTCAAATCGGCACAGTGTCGCCAACGACTCGCCCCCGTTGCGACGCTTCTTCGGAGCTGTGTAGCCCAGGCGCTAAGCCGCGGAGATGGGCCCCGTAACTCGTTACACGCTTCGGCGTAATACGGCGAGTATAATGAAGATTTGATTTGATTTTGTGGTTTCTTACGTAGGCGTCTGATGGTAGGCGTGATGCCAGAGGCTACTCAAAGAAAATGAGATTGGGCGTATTTAGATCTTTGGATGCGCATAGATATTTCAGCTTGTGGTAATGTACCTTGCTGGGTGTATTCCAATGAAAATGTTTCTGGCTAATTATAAAAAATGGTTTTGTAACAGCCATTTGAAAAGAATTTAAATAATTAATAATTTACCTTCAAAAAATCTTTTTGTGTCGTTACTTGAACTGACGATCACTGGTTTCTTTGTCAATTTTTACTGTAAATTTATAGGACTATGCTGTGACACATTCTTATTAACTGAGCAAATACTGTAGTTGATAAAAATTACAAAACAAATGCGTAAAAATTACCTATCACTTTTCGTGCTGTGATATCAGTAACCTACTGTTTGGCCCTTTCGGCATTTTTTGACGACAATCCGAATACAAAACGATAACAGTTGCTTGATCGCCGCACATAAATTTAAGATGTATTTATTATGGATAAAGTATAACATCAGAATATTTTTTTGGCACTGCATCAACTGCCAAGGGGTTATAGTGCTTGAATTAGTTTTTCTCTTATATTCAACCTTGGTGCTGAACACTGAGCTGTGCAGTAATGGATACCATTTCTATAGCCTTTGATATGCATCTCTATCGACCGAGTAATCGAACCAAATCTTCCACCTGCAGAGTGAATGCTTGAACCACAAAACAAAGCTCATTTTTGCATGAATCGCATCATTTTGATCTGGAAGTAAATAATTTAGCCAAAAAGTTTTTCGTTTCAAGAAGAAAAGTTCTGTGCGCAGAAGAGGATTATTGCGCAATAAAAATTGGAATTTTAGCATTGCTGGGGTTCATCATCAAAAGCATCCAAAAAAATGTCGGAGCCCTGTTTTTGATTCCTTGCAGAATCGTCTTTGCGTGAAGGCTATCTCCGGAGGCTTCTTTCAAGCGAGTTCGCAAGTACTCTCCAGAAAATCAGGCAACATAAAGTCTCCAGTGTCAGATAATATCTTCCCAGAGATTTTATTCGTCATATTGGCATCATGGTGAGGTCTTGGTGATGCAGATTTTTCTCGTTCTTCTTGCACCATCTCAGGATCCCTTAAATTTGAAAAAGACGTTGGCAATCGCTGTGCCTAACCCGGACCCAACAAACTGCCACCAGACACCCGTATAGTCGCAGACCAATATTTCTTCTCTGTGTTGCTTCTACGCTATTCGAACAATTTGCTTGCGTTGACTGCATCATCGACCCACTTCTTGCTTGAGAGTAAGTTGAAATCGGACGTGGGAAGTCCACTATAGGCTATGCCGCTGTCATGACCCATATCATCGAAGATGCTTTTGAAAATAGAAAAAAGAACACTCGAAGGGTTTCTAGATTTTACAGCGGCTAATAGACAGTTTGGCTTCGCGGCCTCAACTGCAAATTGCTCCACCTGTTTTCAGACAGGCCTATGTTTAAAATCATTTTGAAGCTTCTTCCTTACCTACCAGGACCGGCGCCAAGGGGGGGGCAGGGGGGGGCTGGCCCCCCCTTCGACATGCTTGACCCCCTCGCCCAATCAACAAGCTCACTCTTTTGAAAACAGTGGCTTTTGTGCTTAATTTCAAACTTTGGCCCCCCTGATAAACGCCTGGCTCCCCCAAGTTGACTGCTCTGGCGCCGGCTCTGTTACCTCCGGTAGGTGAATCAAAAAGCAGATTGCAACGCCTTAAGAATGATATTCCACTTGAAATTCCTGCTTGCTTTTTTTTTTCAGCTCCACAGACTACTCAGCAAAGTAAGAAAATCCCAGCCAAATATCAGTATGCCAATGACCCGGCAATTGTGTACTCTGATGAGAAATGGGAAGAACTGGAGAAGAGACATGGAGTTTGAAGCGTAGCAGAGCCAAAACCGTGTCGGCAGTAGGATGGCATCAGCTGAAAGAGCGACATTAACAATACCACCTTGCTTTTTGTCCTGAACAAAACAGTTAGGGGTAACTTTGGACAAGTCGCTTGCATTTTTCCAGCTTATAGAGAAACTTTGCAAGAACCTAACATCTTGTATTGCATTGGTTAACGATTAGTGGATACTTGCTAAGATGCTGGCACAGGTACTTTGCGCAGAGCATCAATGGGCCTTGATGCATTCCTTTGTTATTGGGAGTCACAGTGCACCAACTCTTGAAATTGATGTTGTCATAACAAGCTTGCGATTTATGACCGTAGTTGCTTGCGTTCCACACCATCGAACAATCTTCCCAGTCTTGCAGGCATCCAAACAGCCAATTTTCGGAGTGAACAAGCTACTCTTGCTTGCCGGGCAATGCGCCTTCTCATCTGCTCCACGTGAGACTGGGACCCATCTTCTACGGTCACCAAATGTGAGCTCAAATCCATAGCTCCTGAACTGAGCCTTATCAGTGCAAACCCTCTTAAAAGAGCCATGGTAAAAGTTTTTGGACTACCGTTCAGAACAATAACAACTTTATACTTCATACGTTTATGATCATTCTGCGCAAGTGAAGTCGCAAATATGCCAAGAGCTAAGATGCGTGGTGAAATTTTTACAGGAAAAAAAGAAGAGGCAACTTTAATATGATGTGAAACGGGTATAGCCTACAGCTTGTTTTTGGTATCGACCAAACCCAACTTTTAATAACCAACCGGGTTCATCATTTTCGCTTTTTAACGTGATTTGTCACACAATTTAGACTTAAATTTTTGAATTTTGACCCGTTATGCTGTTGTGAACGTCTTGGCCTACAGTATCAATTTGACACTAATTTTGGTTTAATGAAGATGGTAGCATGCACTTGAAGAAGTCAAATAAAAATCATCAACAATAAAAATAACCATGATACTAAGCATATCCACATTCCCAAAATGTTATAACTAGCGATATTCATAATTGAAAAACGAAAGGCGAAGTACCAAACTCTTGCTGAAGCTGACGAACTATAGACCAAAATAAAACAAATCGCTTCATAGCAGCAATCTTCACCCCAATTTTGAGCATCACCAAAATGCTTTTCGCGAAAACATCGACGCCGATTTGCGCTCCGCGTGAAAGCAGCTTTTATGTCTCAAAAATTGCAACGACTGATGCTATTAGTTTTCGCTTGCACCCTTATTATTTCGTAATTGTTGACCATATTGTTTGTATGAACCAGACCCCGCGTAACCACTTCGACTCAGGGTGACCGTTTCAGACTTCATTACTAGTTTTAATTCCAAACAGACAACCTCTACTAGTAGCTCTGCCCAGTGCTGTTAAGTCACAATGGAAAGGCAATTTGTCAAACACTAATTTGCTCATCTTAATCTCAGCTCAGATGGTTGTTTGGTTGTTTCTGGATAAGTTGCTTCACGATTATTACTCCGCTGGGTGGAATCTAACAATCACTTTAATGTAGAATGCACAAAGCGATCAGGTAACGTAAAGCAACCGACATATCTTGCATTGGATTTTATCATAGCTTGTTTGTTGCCCTTTCTTGACCATAGATATAAATAAACAAGCGAAACGACCAGCCAGCACGGTTCAATTCAGCATAAAAATTGACGTAAATAGTTCGATTTCAAGGGTCACCAAATTACATTTCGACAAGAGTCTTACCTGATACTAGGACAGCATTTTCACTACTGGGCTAAGGCTATTTGTTACGGTAATGTAATTACAGGCCTAATTATGTGAGCTCTTCATTTTATCACGTATCAATAATAAATTACCCGGAACCGATGTTAGTTTTTGCAAACATTGTAAACTACCCGAATCGATGTTAGTTTTTGTTTTAGTAAACATTTTGTAAACAAATTACCGGTAGTAAAAAAAAATGAGACCGATGTTCTTCTCATGGCTAGGTTATTTATACGGACAACCGGGAAAGTGACGCAGTTTTTCCAAGGTATTTAGGATAAGCCATTTTGAAAGATTCTCAGCTTTCATTTTTGATCAAACAAAAAATTGACGCAAAACATTTCAGTGAAGAATTTTTTGGTTACAGGCCGGCTTTGTGTGACTATGTGATGTACGATTAGGCTGTTGCTTAATTATACGCAGTCACAAACAATTGCGCAAAGGCAAATCTTGCTGCTCCTTGGCGCCCTGGTTTCCGCAGCTGGCTTCGCGGGTTCGACCACAGTTCATAATGCATGAACGCTGCCAATCGCATGCAGCATAAAAAACATCCAGTTGCATCGACCCCAGCGACATGGTCAGGGGTTTGGCGGCACAGGTAAGGTAACAGATTTTTCTGACAGGTTTGATTCATGGCTCTGGCCTACCATAACTCATTTTTACAGCGGGATGTTGCTGATTCGAAAGCGCAAGCTCACTTTGCGATCTCCCTCAAACTTTATTGCATTTTCGGTTCAATATGTTGAAGATAACTTCAGTTTTTTTACCTCTTAGCTTTAAACAGACGGTTTATTCACATCGCAGATCACACGTGGCCGAAACACACTTCAGTCTGATTTGTCGCGTAGTTTGGTGACCCTTTCTTTCAGCTAGACCTACGATACAATGGTATCACTGGAGTGTGCGTAACTAAAGAGTGGCACTATGTTGGTCATTTTAGACAACGAGCTGGAAAAAGGTTAATGTTTAACAAATGCTTATTTTTCTGGCCCTGTTTGATAACCTCAATTGCCACAATCCGCTAATTTGTTTTGAAATATTAAAAGGCACAATTTTATTTCTTTCTCGGCCGTGCTCGAGTTGATGGGGGATGCGGGAGGATGCCATCCCCCTGGAAAACAACACCATCCTCCCATAAAAAATTTTGGCGTAAATCATCCCCTTATAAATAATGACCATCCTTCCTCAGTGCGAAAAGCTTTTTTTTGTTCTTCACTTGAGTTTGCGCCAAAAATCGGACATCAATGGAGGCGATGACCTTTTTTTTTTGCTCTTTACTTTGTCGGCCGAAAATTATGGCAATCCTAGCACCATCCCCCCATAAGTGTTTTCACAACTCGAGCATTGTTTCTCGGTCGATAGCAATGTTATGCTACTGTAAGTGACTATATACCGGTAATTTGTAAATCTCTCGTTGTCTTAAAACTTACCTTCTAAAAATTGCGTGGCCTAAGTCCAATGCCAAGAAATCGATTCAGGCATTTAGCAAGCTTTAGAGCTTTACGGAGATAATGTAAAACCGGAAAAGCGGTTAATCCGGCCGAAAGTCTAACTCCTTCATCATTTCGTTAATTTAACTGAAGAATGCTTCATGCAATGCATTGAAGAAAAGTGTTATTGTTGCGAATAAAGACTTTGTTTCATAGTGAAAATATGTATGCGTCTCTCAATTGTACGTTACTTCAAGTCAGTAGGTGTTGCTAATTTTTTTCAGATAAATACATGCCAATATAATTATTATTTTTCAAACTGTATTCTCTCACTATTTCTGAATAGTTAGCTGAGAAGAAAAAATTCAAGACCGACATGTGGCAAACTGAAGGGTAGTATTATTTTTTCACTATAACCGACGAGTAATATAACCAACATAAAAAAACTGATAGAAGGGTAGAATTATTTTTTCAGTAAAGGTGTTAAAAAATACAGCGAATTCAAAACTGACAGTAAAAGTTTTTAAAAGCATTTCTTGAACAAAAATAGGCGTTTAATGTGTAAGCTGATGACGTACTGGGGTTTTATTTACGCAATGAGGCGTGCAAGAGTTCCAGTGGCAATGCTCGTCAACCCAATTTGCGTTCACTGATCAAAGGTCTTTTTCCACTCCTTAGTGATAATACAGAAAAGCTTAAGTAAATGCGTTTGATCTTTGATCAGTGAAAGCGAATTTGGGTGACTAAAATTGCCGCGGTAAATTTTGCACGCTTCAATGCGCAAATAAAATCTTAGTGCGTCATCAGTTTAAACTTTGAATGCCTATTTAAGGTTAATTAAATATATTTTAAAACTTTTACCGTCAGTTGTGAATTGGTTGCATTTATCAACACCTTTAGTGAAAAAATAATTTTACACTTCAGTTCCCCTATCAATATTTTTTGCTTTTGATTGGCTTATGCATCATAAAGCAAAAAATTTTTTCTTCTAGCAGGTGCTCAATTGGCAGAGCAATGGGCTAAGCAGTGACTTCTCAAGTCAATGGGCTAAGCTAGGATGTTTTGAGGGAAAAGTCTAATCGACATTTGTGGCTAAAGTGTTCGACATTAAATAATTTTCCGTTTCTGCTGCAATTCAAAACTCAAATCTTTTGAAAAAGAAGTAAAGCTAGGATCGCGTCGTTTTCTCACTAAACTTTGCATTCAAACCCTCAACATCAGAGGCAAACTGTAGGTAGTGATTTTTTCGTGTTGTTGAACGGTTTGAACAATAAGACAAAAACAGTTTCAAAACAAGGACAGTTGGTATAAGAGGCATCGGTTTTTAGCTGTTCGTGTAGGCAACTATGGCTGCTCTGAATCCTCCATAACTGGAATCACTCTGATCTTCAATGTCGTAGGAAAGAGTTAAGAAAGAATTTGTACTGCTGACCACCAGTGGTTCATAAACATTTGTGTTAAGATCGAAAAGCGAATCGCTATCTGTCGAAGCTCCATCTAAAGCCTGAAAAATATTAGAACCGAGCATTAGAGACATTCAATAGCATAGTCAAAAACACAAAACCAGCGACAAGTGGTTTAAAATTCATAAACAGCTCAGGCAGGAGCTTTGTATTTTGGCTTCGTTTGGAGTCGGGTCAACCCTATAACTTTACAATTGGTAGTAATCGCTTTCCAGCTTGACGCTTAGCATTAAAGGAACAGTGTGAAAACAAGCCGACAAGTTTGCTTGTAGTACCAACGGAAAGGGCACTTAACGTAATTCACTTGCCTAGGAATGTAAGGCAGGTTGACGGCAACTTCTAAGCCAGCTGGATATGATGCTTTGATCGCTTTCTTGTGACAGGAGGATAACAATGCTATTGAACATAAAATGTATGAATTTGGGCTACTCTGAGCTCCTCTGATGAGACTGAACCAAGTTGAAACTATACGGTTGTCAGTACATTAAGTAATTTTGTATACATGTTATTAATATATCGTTGAAATGTAGTTTTTCACCTCAAGATTATGTTGTTTATTTTTCGTCATAAATCCTAAGACAGAGAGACGAATTTTCATCGAAACATCTTGTGCTCTCACATTCCAAACACACTTCGTTGTTTCATTATAAGGATCTGGCCAATTTGGAGAAGTGATATATCTCATGGTTTGATTTACAGACAATTCACCACCGCAAGATGTCGCAAAAGAACTAGCTGCACCATAAAAAATGTACAACTCATTACTAAAATGTTTGGATTTTTTTGAATGAACCAATCTGGATTCAAAGTACTAAAATTACGTAGAAATATCTTTGTAGGAAAAATAATTCCAAGAGTTTTTCCTACCACGATATTCGGCATAGTTTAAGCGGTTTGGCTTCACCGTTGATTTTAGCGAAGAATTTCTTATTATATAATCTCAACTATAGGCATATTTTCATTTTTCAGTAGTAATATAACTAACAATCAAACCATTATTTTTTTTCTAAGGAAGTAACTCAAGTTATTGCAAATGCAAACAAGTAGAACGCTGTTACGAAATCTTCCTATCTCTCCACCCAAATAATTGAAGTAGGTCCCGGTCAGCAATCTAACGGTTGGCTGGCCTACTGTTACCGACATTGCGGTTGGTGCAGGAGGTTAAGCTTCGATTCCCAGGACTGTCGAATCGGACGCAGTGTCATCAAAGGATACCTCTAACCCTGCGATGTTTCTTCCGCGTTCAAAGCTGTGCTGCTGGTAAGTGCTAAGCCGACGAGATGGGCCACGCAACTTGTACCACGCTTTGATAATACTCCTTATATAATAAAGATTTGATTTTTGAACAGCATTTCTCCTTAGAATTCAAATTAGCTCAGAGTGCAGCTCTGACGTTTAAATATATTTACTTTTTTTGACGACTTCGTAATATGCTACGAAGCCACGGGAGTTGATTTTTGAGTCGCTGTCAAATTCCAACCTCAGAGCATTTTGGGAGGATACGAAACTGTAAAATTGATTCGCGACTCCGCTAACAATTCCAACTTTACGGCTGGAATGTTCTACTCCGTCTCGTATCTAAAAAGTTCAAAAAATAACAAGCTGTTGAATTATAAACAATAAGTTTAAACATTTTTAAAATTTGCGCTAGCTTTAGAAAAGCTGAAAGTTTCAGATATTTTTTCGAGGATATCACAGTGCGCGCGATTTACTCATAGCGTGACCATTAAAAACTGAAAGGAACTACAAAAGACGAACTCATCAAGCTATTATTCCGCGCCGGTGGTACAATATTTCCAGCTTACATTTCACAAGCGTATATGTAAAAAGAAGTTCACCATAATTTCGTAACTGCTTTTTTTAACTATACTTGCATGGTTCCATTTGCTTCTTTGTTAAAGTTTGCCAATCAGTTAGTGTCAACTAACTCCCAAAAGAAATAATAAAACTCGAGTGGAAGCGTGTCCAACGTCTTATAATAAACAGTTGCCGGTGTATTGTCAAGCTAGACCAATAGTTCTCAAGCAATTACGGTATGTGGTTCATTTCTATAGACTCTCAACACTAGTGGCTCCCTTGCTCAGAAGCAAAATTGTTCTGTCGGTATTTCATTTGTGGCTACAGCTGTCCGCTGGTCATGATTGGTTGATCACGGTTGTCAGGTTAATAAATTTCGCTCTTGTGGCCCCTGGTTATGGTGTCGTGGCCCCTAAGTGGGCCAATGGCCCCCGATTGGTAGCACAATCATTTTCACCTTTATCCAGTCGCAGCACTCCTCCGTGCTCACGTAGCTAAACCAGACTCGGACTTGACAATGTCTTGGAGCAAGTATAATGGAAGAGCACCGGAGTCGATCCGGGTAAGTGGATGGAAATCCAGGCGGAGTTATTAATCCATATCCATCAGTGACATTTAAAACTTTCTCTTGACACTCTAAAGTAGTTGAACATGAAGCAATGTATATAAAAAGAAATAACCGAACAAGCTTATTACCAGAAGACGGTGTATTCTGATTGCGTAAACTTAGTGTGCTGTGTTTTAAGATAATTTTATTGTTAAAAATTAAAAGTTAGGAGTTTACAGCCAATTCCTTTTGCGGCAAAATCAGTGGACACCGTATTGTTTAATCACGCTAACGTGTTACCAAGAAGACAACTTTCTCAACGCGAGTATAAACAGACCATTGATTATTCATTTTAAAAATTCTAAAAAACCAACGGGATTTTTTTTAAACTATATAAAACAACGTTAAAAAATAAACATATTCAGAATAAACTGTAGTGTGCATTGATTTTTCCATACTTTTGGATTTTAATGACAAACAATTGTGTCTTAATTATATTTTCCTAACTGTGGTAGAAAATAAAATGCGCGGTAATGCAATTGCAAAACAAACTTTCTTTCAGCTTTACCAAAATATTTGTTTTTGTTTGGTTTTAGACATGCTTTTGTACATGCATTTTATCAGATTAATGTCAAAATAGTTTGTAATATAAAGCTTCGTTTGATATCAGTTTAATGGTCAAACAAATCTAGTGTTGTTTTAATAAACTTGTAATTTACGTTGCAATAAATAAAAAAAATAACTTTGACGGACAAGCTAGTTAAAATCAAAAAATACCTGAGTTTATTTTGGAATTAGAAAGCAAAACATCTCAAAAATTTATCCTGTCCAAAAAGAGCTAATTACAAAGAGTTTGTTGTTTGCTGTATTTGAAAAATTCCCAACATCAGAATGTTATGAAACATTGGCATGTCGCTTTAATTACTTATGCCAATATTATGATTAATACAAGGGTGTGGCTATGAAAAGTGGAAGAAGAATTAACATACCGGGTAAAGAGAAGAAGCAGCTAATTGGAAAATTATAGGCTCTACCAGGTTTTTACAAAGGTGGTTCAGGAAGCTAATTTGGGTCCCAGAAATGAAAACCGGGTTCTTCAAAAAGTTATGAAGGAAGATATCATTTTGTTTCATTTTGAGCTTCTACCGGTTTATTTTGGAGGCTTAGCGTTTTCCTTAAAAAAAAAACAGGTTGTAACTATGAACATTGATTTTCTACGATTAGGCGGCGTTTTCGACTTTTTTGCCCCTCTCAGAACCTTAGCAACATAGCAGGACTACTTAACAAATTTGGTTGTTAGAAATGAATGTGTTTTAGTGTGTATCTTATTAGTCAGTTGCCCATAAAAACTTACAGAAACCAAATTTGCTGCTGCTGCAGTTCTTGAAAACAGAATTTTTTTTGTTGTAACAACCCTTAGATATTT
Source organism: Trididemnum miniatum (assembly GCA_964006365.1). Taxonomy (NCBI): domain Eukaryota; kingdom Metazoa; phylum Chordata; class Ascidiacea; order Aplousobranchia; family Didemnidae; genus Trididemnum; species Trididemnum miniatum. The sequence continues at coordinate 13,953,580 of OZ023247.1, read as the reverse complement.
ACGAGCTACAGTAGCTTAAGTTTATTGTAGAATGAGAAAGCTTGCTTAATTACTGGTGTGCATCGCTGAAGTTCGGTAAGTTTTTGAAAAACTTTCAATTATGCAAAGAAACATTCACTAAGAGCCTGAAGCATGTAATCGCCAAAAATGTAGAATGCGAAATTGTTAATTACTCGCTAAAGTTACAATCTTTAGAATTATGCGTAATTACTAGGCGTAGCTTTACCTGCAGACACTTCTTGAGGTGTTCTCAATTCGGGAAAAGGATCTTCCGTCACTGCAATTTATTTAATCATCTTGAAAAGGCCTATGAATTATTCTTGATTTTTTCTGCGTTAAACTAGTCACAGAGGTGGAAGGGTTGATTTAAAACCCAGTTTTAAGGGAGGAGGCAATACCTTTTGCCCCTTTTTCTGGCTCTCATGGTTAAGGGTAGCTTGTTAAGTGATTGTGACTATATACTGTCAGTCAGGGCGTTTAAAATTTCAATTTTTCTCCAGAAAAGAGCATCAAAAATTTTTTAATAATTCAGTAAAAACTATTTTTTTTTCATATAAAAGCATCCAGCTACATATTTTGTGAAGTCGAGAAGGGCACATCTGCCGAAAATATAAAATGAAAGTTGTTACGTCTTCATTAGGCTTGCTAATGCTGATTTTGAGTGACCTGAAGCTTGAGAAATCCCTGTAAGTTAAGCTTAATTTACATTTTCCATTTGCAAATTGCCTGCGCTGTGATATGGGTTTCATACACTTACTAGCAAAATAACTCAACAAAAACCCTGAGTCGCTGTTCGTGGCATCCGAATAAAACCGAAGAGTGAGTGCGCCACCAAGTGATGATGTATAAAGAAGTCCAGTTTTTTCACCTCTCAAATCTCCAAGTAAGGGTGCTGTGTCAGAGTTGCCATTTCTTATCTAAAAATATATGCTCAGTTAAAATAGCAGCTACTGTACTTGTACTATGTTTGCGGTTTGAATCATATTTTACAATTTTTGGGGGGTCCCATTTTACAAATATCACGCTGCAGCGGCTGTTTAGTTCAAAGCTGCGACGTTGTGTTAAAAATTCAACCACACATTTGAAATATTTTATTTGATTTCAAGTGGTCATTCGTTTGGGAAAAAGTCATTTCTTTTTCTAACTTTTTACTTGATTGATAAAAATTATCACATTTTTTGTAACAGGAGAAAAAACATTGCAGGACCACCGCAACTATACGCAGGGTAAATAGGGAAAAGCGACGGAGCAATTTACGTTAAGACTTTGGACGGAAAATCTGAAACACTGTACTTTCAAGATTAGCGTGGTGATTAGGGACATCGCTTTCTGTGTGGAAGATTTTGGGTTTAATTCCCGGTCGCATATTTCGGAATGGTTGCAAAGAGAATTTTTACTTTGCTCTCCAGCGATCTGATTGGCTCGAGCATTTGCGAGAAGAATGATAGGGCTCGACTGATACAGTATAATTACAAGTAGAAAAATTGTTCACGGAAGTGGCAACAGCAACGTGGTGTTGTGGCTCTTATGCTGGGCTGCTACTCATAGGGTTTAGGGTCGGTTCTGCTCTAGGTTTTGATTTTGTTCTCAACGAACTTGGTTTCTTACGTGTAATTCGGGATGGGGTAGAGTGGTGGAAATTGAATAAACAAGAAATTTTCTGTAAAATTATTCCGAAACATGCAGTTTATTGTTGATTACTCGCAGCATACTCGCGCTAATGCTCTAGCCAAGCGCATCACCGGAGAGCAAAGTAGAAATTTTCTATGCAACCATTCCGAAATATGTTTCCCGGTCGCATATTTATGTAATGTATCCAACACCAGCAGAACCTTACATTTCTATTCTATTGGCCTATCTTCACGAACCCGATTGTTAATCACATGTCACAAGCCAAGCCGCGACGACAATCGAAGCCAAAACTGGTGCAGCGCTTCCCTTCGTGTGCTACGCTTTAAGTCACCAAGCTATAGAAAAGTCGTAGCAATTCCGCAATTAATGGCCTTGATAAACCCACGCTTAGTCAGAAAAAAGCAAGGTTTTGCTGGTGTTAGGTACATTACATAAAAATGCTTACCGGTCCGGTCAAACCGGACGCAGGGTCCCCAACGCACCGCCACCGCTGCAACGTTACTTCGGAGCTGCGTTGCCGTTGTGCTCAGCCGCAAACTATTCGCATTTTTGTAAGTTAAAAGAATAAGAGGCTTAAAGACATGCTTAATATGCTTTATTGCATATTTTTACCTGCATAAACGGTGCAATTTTGCTTTTAGAATAAATTTTTTCACTAACATTAAGCATTTATGTTTAGAATAATTTAATTCGGACAAAACAAATTTTAAAAAGCGTGTAGGCCTAAAGCATTGTTAAAACTTAAGTATATTTTAAGCAAAAACTTCACCATAATTTTTGAGAAACATTTCCAAATATTTAAGCAAAACAAAGGAAATTAACTTTAAAGATCATTTTCTAAAAAGATCTTAAAAGCTACTCAAACTGTTCCAAATCGTGAAGACAGATTGTCATTAGAGATATTTTAAGCCACAATATTGCCGACAGTATGATCTGCGACGAAATTTGAATAGGGGGATAGGCCTATAAAAATTCTTGGCAAAATATTTATCCTCCTAATTTGTGCTACTTTGCCGCCATTAAATGTTGATGATGATGATGATGATAATTATTTTGAAAATTTTCTCCATTAGTGTCTACACGGAAACAACAATGTTTCAGGCAATTATGCAAAGTTTTTTTTATAATTTTTGAAATCCGCCGTACTGGATTTATAACAACATATAAAAAGGATTTAAATATAGAGGATTTTGTTGGTAAAATTCGGCATTTATTTCATTACAAGGCAGTATTCAATAGTATCAGTTATTTAAAATCAACACCCTCAACTACAGAGGTGGGCACAATTTCGTTCATCGTTAATTCGTTAATATAACGGCGCTAACTTTTTCATTAACTAGTTAATTCGTTAAATTTCTTTTTGAAATTAACGGACTAAATTAACTTCTGTTAATGCTTGATAACTTCCGTTAAATTTTTGAAAACGCTTATTTCTCTTATTGTTGGTTAAGTTTAACGTCGATAAATTAGCACAATACGACCAATGAGGTCAAAAAGCGAGATAAAAACAACAAAACATATTGCTTGTGAGCAGAAAAATTGCTTAAATGCTTACGCAAACATTGATATTAAAAATTTTTGAGCTTTTTTTAAAAAAGAAATGCCGTTTTAAGTCAAAATTAACGATTTAACGAATTTAATCAACTTCCGTTAATTGGAGCTGAATTTAACGAATCAACGTTAACGGAGGTACATAACTGTGTTAACGAAGTAGTGGTTAACGAAGCTAACGTTTTGCATTAACTTGCCCATCTATGCTTAACTAGTTTTAAAGCGTTTTTTAAAATAACACAAGTTTGAGTAGATATATTGAACGGAAATTATATTGAAGGGAAATTTCAACAGTAATTGAGGGAGACTGTGAAGTGAGCTTGCGCTCTTCGAGTCAGCAGCCACCCGTTAAATATGTCGAATGCGATCGGCTCCAGCCGCGAATCGAACCAGTCACGTAGGATCTGTCACCTGCTCGCGGTACCGCTAGGCCATGCCACTGACAATTTTATGGTTAGATAGACTGCTTTGACAATTTTATAGTTAGTTGTTCTGCGTTTATCTTCAGTTAGAATGAATTTTTATTTAAAACAAATGTTCTGTGGCTCAAGTTTAAGCTCTATAATTTATGTGCTGATGAGTTATAAACGGCAGTAACTAGTCTTTTTAGGATTATTCACCTGTGCACTATCGCTTGCAAGTCAAAACCTTTACTTATCATACCTAACCGGTAGCATTATTAAACAAAAGCGAAATCATCCAAAGCAAACTAGCCAACTAACTAACCGTTAAACCGTCGCAGCACTCTTCAGTTTTGAGATAGAAGATAGTTATACATGCGTAGGTCTCGGATCCAGCCTCAATAACCCAAGTCTGCATTGAATTGCCTAAGTACGGTTGAGGCCACCCAGATGGAACAAGAGTGTCAGGAACAGATGAAGCCTGTCTTACTTCGGTCGAAACTGTCTCAGCCTGAGCTATCAACAACTTCATTAAAATTCTACTTACATGAAAATAAACATTACTTGAAAACAAATCAAACATAAAAACAGCACAATTTTTCATGTGCCAAAAAATTTTTTTGCGCAACAGGTCTTGATTGGTGCTGAAGATGTTCAAGTTTATCAAAAACATTTTTTGGAAAACGTACAAAAATCCAACACAGCAATAATTTGTAGCGAGGGAATAACATCTTTGAGTAAATCTTTCGCTCTTCTTGTTGCAGGGATACTACAGATCGTGCGTGAGGCGTTATGTTTCCACCTTCCTATGTTTTGCAAAACTGCCATAGGCCTGTAATATTGTCAGCGAAAACTTTTGATAAACACAACACATTTGAGCTGCCTGCTACCCAGCGACAGCCTATAAAGCAGGATTCTGATTTTTAAAAACGGATTTTACGTAACTGGAAAATATATCATAAAAACTAACTCACCAATTTTATATTTTAGAACAAACCCTTTCCCTGTATTAGATTCGTCGCTGGTGAAAGTTATTTGAAAACCGCCAAATGCAGAAGCAAACTTTTCTCCCGAGGATTTTCCTCGAACATTCGCTACCCGGTCTGCTGCATGCGACAAACCATCCTTTAACTAAAAAACCAAAAATTCATTTTAAAAGTGATAGAATGCGTGGGCACTTGATGTCAACAGCGACCCATCAGCAGGAATATGTGCACTGTGTCGACTAAAATGAAATATTTGAATGGCTTCGACAGGACCAACCGGTTACCTCAGTTGTTACGACAATGCTATCAGTGCGGGAGGTTCGGGTTTGAATCCCAGGTCGGTAGCTGCGACGTTTTTTCGGAACTGTGTTGCTCAAGGCGCTAAATCACAGAGATGGGCTCCTCTACTCGTCATACCCTTTGGCGTAACAATTAAGATTTGATTTATTTAATTGTTGATAGCTTGGACCGCTTATCATAAGGCTGACTATGTTTCTCGGGTTATTGATTGCGAAATGTGGATAACGGGGTTGGCTTAGTACTCACAGGAAGGAGTGCCTTCGTAAAATTTGAACTAGGGAGGCCCTGTATAATGCAAAAAAATCTATTATTTTATACCTGATGTTCTTAAACTTTTTGAGTCACGCCCCCTTTGGCGTTACTGTAGTTATTTTTCCCCACGCCCTACCACCAGTGCGCTGTGAAGACTGTTGTCCCTCCCCGTTTGATATCTACAAGCATTTGGGCAGTTTCGCGCTTTTTCGACTCATCAGCTGCATTATTTCAAGGGACGTATCCCGAAATTTTCTCAGGAGAGGCGCCTCAAACTTTCGTACACGCAGTTTCTTTCGGTGTATATGGCAAAATCAGAGCAAATTTCAAGCAGAATAAAAGTCAATGATGACTCTTGGGGGTCCGGGGGCGTGCTCTCCCGGAAATTTTTGAAAACTTAATTGTAATTTACATCATGTAATTGCAATTGTAGTGCTTTTTCAACAACTTTTTGACGAAATTTTCTTTAAAAAATTTTGCCTCTAATTCTGAGTCTAATACAACAATATTGTGGGCCCCTACAAATGCCCCCCCCTACCGACCGGGGAGACTGAACTTAGGAGATGCCTTGATACGGCACTGCCCACCACGCTACAAAAAACATGCAGAAAATATAACAATTTATTTGCAATGTCTTAATCGTTTTAATGGAAAGGATGCAGCTGTTTTGGGGAAACAAGTTTTAAGTTTTGATGTTTGACTAAAAAAAGATTTGAAAATATGCGTTCAATCATTAACTTACTGCTATGCTCACGCCTCCCTAGCAAACATTCTACGCCTCCCAGTTTAAGAACCTCAGCTCTAAAGTCTAAACGTTCACAAAACTAGGCCGATTTTAAGAGCCCCTCTGGGCCCCCCTACAAGCAGTTTTTTAGAGCTAGGGGTGCCAAGCCCCCCGGTCCCCCCCCCACCAAGGCAACCCTGCTCACAGGCATTTCACGCGTCTCTTTTGGCTATAAATCAGAGAAATTTATGGTAAACTGCAACTAGTTGATACTGAGTGAAAAAAGATCGTTATCGTTTACAGTATTTCTGCTAAACCATGTTGTTTTTTTGAAATGTGTCTGGATCAATCACCGCAGTTTTCACAGCAAACATATTTTCACATATAAAATTATGTAGATTGTATTGATAGTAAATCTGTATGGACAGAAAAGTGATTAACCGATCAGCTGGCCAAGTGGACTGAATGTTTGGCAGTTCGCTTCTGTAGTGGTAGACTCTGGGTTCGATTCCAAGCAGGTTAAACCAGAAACTTCTAGGTAGCTGCTGCTTAACCGTCAACAAATTAAAGTAGACTGAATATTTTTATATTTTTGTATTTATTTGCATATTTATCCACTTATCACGAGAAAGCGATCAATGCGCTATACGAGCTCGCTTAGGAGTTGCCGACCATCTGTCCACCACATCAAGATGGGGGAATCCCGCTAAGTGCCCTTCCAGCTGCACATCAAGTAAACTTGCCGGCTTGTTCTCCACACTGTCCCTTTAAAGCTAAGCGTCAAGCAGGAAATTCACAGCTTTCCTGCTTCTCTGTGAATACCAATTTTAAAGCCATTGGTTTGACTCGACTTGGAATCAAACCCAAGTCTACAGCTTCCGAGGCGGACGCTCTTATCACTCGGTCGTCTGAGCTGTCTAATTTAATTGGAACATCTGAGTGGAAAACAAGTTGTCAAATTTAATTGGAACGATTTAAAAAACCCAAAAGACTTTCCCATCTTTGACTGCTAGTAACGTAGCTGGCAGCTTTTACAGCAAACCCTTTTATGGCACTTTCGTCGTTTTCACGATTTAAAGATATAGGCCTTGCAACTTAAAAAAATATGAAAAAAAAAAAAGAAATAGACTTAATGTTAAAAAGCATAATTCTTACATCAATAGCGTCGCAACAAGATTCAGTTTGAAAATTTTCAATTTCAATTTCAACTTGTTTTCCAGCAATTGGAGATATAATTGTCCATGTACAGTTAAGATTATTGTCGTAATTAGCAGGATAATTTGGACTTGTAAGAGTCTGAACTGTATCAGACGCTGTAAGAATACCCCCACAAGCAACAGATCCACTGTCTTGTCCAAAGGCAAACTCTGAAAAATAAGAAAACACCGTACTGAAACTGCATTGCGAGACAATCTTATCATTTCATTATAAAACACTCTTGGAAAATCTTATTCACATAGAATTTAGCTATAGGTGACTGTTTCATGTGTAATATTACAACTTCATACGTAGTGTCGCTTCATGCACGCGTAATATTGAAAATCTTATTCTCTTGTTGAATACGATTTTCAATATCGTGTTACTACACTCGAAGCAGTGGCTATAGCTAATAGCTGATTGTAGTTAAGAATAAAACTTTCTTTATTGCAACAAACCTCCATACGTTCAATACTGTAACTCATATTAAAATTTGGCCAGTACCAAGTATCACAATGACGTGTACCAATGTCTTTTAAGACGTTTTGAGGAACCGAAATGGTCTCTCAATATTGTCTCGCGGTCTCTCAAAATCTGCTCGTACAATAGTGTGTAAAAAGCTGTGTTTACGTTATAAATTCAATTGGCGGTCTTTCAAAATTACTTGATGGTTTCTCCAGCCAAACTTTAAAAAACGCTGATGTTTACATTCAATCTTAAATCGAAGCGACAAGCGCAGCCCCTAAGAGTCTTACATTGGCGGGTCCAGGGCTCAACAGGTTCAAGCTCCCCCATAAATTTTTAATTATACAAATGCATTAGTAATTCGATATCTAGACAGCAACTCACAAGTCTTTCTTTTCGTGCAGCTCATCGCTTTTTTTTTAAACTCAGTTGTTGAGACATTGCTGTCGGTGCGTAGGTCTGGGATTCGAATCCTGGATCGGTTAAATTGGACGCAGTGTCGCCAGCGGCTCGCCACCGCTGCGATGTTTCTTAGGAACTGCGTCACTCAGGCGCTCAACCGTGATGAGTCTCGTAACCACGCGAGTATGACGAAGATTTGATTGTTTTTTGATGCGTCGCTAATGCACGAGTAAACATTAGCCTCAAGCAGCGACTGGGATGTATCAGATTTTCTTTACAAAAGTAATTATCAATTTAACGCTAACGTCAAATCAAAAATATACCAGTGAAATATCAAAACATTTAAAACATCGTTTTTTAAACTTACGCGCTAAACCTTTTGGTATAATTCTTATTTTATAAGGGAATTAGAACTTCTTAAATTAAACTTCTTATATTAAAAACTTCTTAAATCAAAAAGATGCATTCTGTCTTGCTGTCGGTGCGGAGGTCTGGGATTAGAACTTCTTAAATTAAAAAGATGCGTTCTGTCGATCCCACTTGGGGTGAAACAGGCTGAAGAGCTAATAAGTTTTGTTCCACGCGCTAATAAATACTGTAGGAATATATACTCTAACTTTAGCCTATGTCATCAAACCTAAATTTAGACCCATGGAATAATTTTGATGTTAATCTTTAATAGGTATTTTTGTTAATAGTAATTTTGAGTAAGCCTAGCTTTATCTTTTCTTGATACACGTTTACAATTTTGTAATTTAGTGCAACAGATTCAAATATTTTCTAAGCATCTATTATGCTATTATATTTGGGAATTAACTCTGCAATATACACTGTGCTTAATTGATGTTTTGTAAAGAAACTTACCTGCAACAAATGAAATAAATATGAAATTAAGCAAAAATGAATTCATAGTTGATTATTCTGATTTTGCGGTGCTTGAGTGTAGCAGCTATTTCCTTGAACTAATTTACGATCAAATTCGCCGAATTAAATACAAACTTTTACTCCTTTTTTTTCATAAAAAATTTTTCGAAAAGAAAAAAATCTGCAACTAAAAATCATTTCGTAACGTTGGTAAGCAGTTTGACTTCGCATTTTTACGTTGAGTTGAGTTCAAAGCTGCATATTCGAACTTGCAGAACTCGGTCTGTTGTGTGTAATTCTGTTGAGTATTAATGGACGTTATTAATTTGATTAACTACAACATACAATTACGTCAACATTAATTTTAGATAATTTTTTCTGTAATAGTTGAACCAATTCTGATGATGTGAGGACAGATTAAATTAGCAAATTAAAATATTTAAGTTCAACACAAAAAACAATTAATTCTCGTGCTGTGGGTCCACCTTGACCGCGCTCCTCGAAACAGCTTTACCGTGCAGAGGCCACAGCAAAACTTTAACGAAAAGTCATAAACAACCACAAGGAGGGTAAAAGCAAACTTTTTCCCAGTTGTACTTACTGTACTACTTATATTCTTATTACCGGTATTTTGTAATTCGTGATAATTTGTTAGCATGTGTAAAGAGAATGATTATCTTTTTTTTTTTTGAAGAAAAATTAGCATGTACTGCACAATATTGCATTATAGCCAAGCAACGCAAACTCATCAGAGTCACTACTTGCCATGTAAAATATACCAAATTATAATTCTATAACTATTCGCTTGTTTTGTATTATATCTATGATTGACTTCGGCCTTGCTAGTTCAATGCTTTGCTGCTTGGTTTGGCTGCTTGTACCACGGATCGGTAAAGCAAAATTTGAAACTGATGTAATTGTGCAAATATGAAAACAGCCGGAATTTGGTTTACGTTTTCTGTTCCTGCATAATAGAGAGGCTTTTAAACTGGCACACGCTATCAAGCTCTTCGTGCCAAATTGCAGACAGCTGTAGCATTCAATAATTACTGTTACTGTGTCTATAATGCTACACCGGTTGGCAAAAGACGCGATTGTTTTTTTTTTTCGTTCAATGAGCAACTGTTTTCATGCAAATGTGGTGATGGTGGGTAGCACTAGTTTTCAAATGGATTATTTTATTGCATTATTTTAAAAAAAGTTAAAAAGTCAGGCTGGTGCTGTAAAAACGTTGCTTAACACTAATCTTTTCAAAAAACTACCTCCCCCTGCAAAAATTTCTGCGGACGCCCATAATTTCATGACTAAAAAAATTAAAAAACACTTCTACTTGCTGAATAATTCATTTTCGAAATTTGCTTCATCGACCTAGTGTTGAGCAATGATTTCAATTTTACGTCAATCAGCAAAGTTATTGATGTCCGACCTTACAATTAGTAGAATCTTTGATTAGTGAGAGTTTAATCTTGATGTTTAACTGATACGATAACTTTCGTCACGATCAAATTGAAAATATTGTCAAAGCATTTCCGCGAAAAAATTTTGTCCGCTATCAAACGCTTAGCAGCGTAACCAATATCAGAAAACGAGCAGACATTTCATTTACGTGTCGCTAGAAGAAAATTGAGGAGGGAGCGACGCAATGCAAGTACAACGCTTGTACTGACATCGCATTCCAAAACTTTCATGGCTACGATGGTGCAATCTTTTTCGGGCTTTGCTACGCTTCACCCTGATCAAAAATTGGGCAAACTTCGGACTTTGGATTTTTTGGAAACCATCTCATGACATGACGCAATTTACATCATACCAACAAGCTTTTCTATTTGACCAGAAACTTCAACAGTTGACCATTGAGGAAGACCGCGACGTCAGCTTGCGCTCCTCGAGTAGACATCCACTCAGTGGCGTAGCGAGAAATTTCAAAAGGGGGGCATAATTTCCACATTTTTCTCAAGCATATTTTTTTTTCGGCCAAACAAAGTTAAAGCTGATTGAAAAACAAAAAAAGCTCTAGGGGGGAATCAAGGGGCATGCTCCCTCGGAAAATTTTTGCAAATTTACATGCTGCAATGACTATTTTAGTGCTTTTTGAATAATTTTCACGCAAATTTTGTTTAAAGTTTTGGGCCTTACTTCTGAGTACTTCGCCAAATATGATGCATTTTGTTCGCACATTATCGATTATGCGTGCTTAAGGCGTAAGGCTTATTGCAACCGAAGGGGTACGAGGTTATGAAAAAATTGTATACATCAAAAACATGTTTGAAAATGGCTGGTGGGAGGATGCATAACCCTCATCCTACTCCCCTGGATCCGCCCCTGGTCATAGGCTACAGAAACCATCAAAAGAGTCTGGCATATTTCAGTCACTTGGCACCATTAGTTTTGTTCTTTTTTAGTACAAGGCCGAATCAAAAGGGGGCCATGGCACAATGGCCCCCCCCTAAATACGCTCCTGCATCCACTAGAATTACGCGTAAAATGCGACCAGCCCCCATCGTGAATCGAGCTCGTCATGAAAGATACTTAACCCAAGCTAAACAATGTCTCTGGCGAGTAACAACAACACTTTTCTTGACAAACTCGTATCAGCCTCATTTGATAATTTTCAGTATACCGTATATTGTGTTTACAGCTCTTTAGCAATTAGCTTATCAGATGTAATAGCCTAACTATCAACATGGAAATTTTTAAACGTGATCACTAGGGCGATTTTTGGTTACAAAAGTTACTTTTTTTTGCTAGCTCCAGTTAACGTAAAAAGTGTTTAACCAAAATTTCACAGCTATAGGGTCAGTATTTAAAAAGTTATAAGGTTACAAAAAGTTACTTTTTGTCTTTTAGGTTACATTTGGTTTTCGTGCTTTTTTACACAATTTTTCTAGTTTTTTGTCTTGGATTGATGCAAGAAAGATAAATTTACAATCTACTCTATGGTGCCAGCCAACACCTGCTTCTGTGGAAAGAAGTTTTTCTATGCTTAACAAATTACTTGCAAAGGACAGAAACTTTTTACCACAAAATGTAAAACACTACATGTGTGTTTACTATAACTTAAGCACGAGGTAGAACTGGGCCTTTTTCACGTTTGGCTGCAACTATTTTCGTTTTACTTTTATTCGTTTAATAAAGTTACTTTTTTACGAAAATAAAATTACATTTTCAAGTTTTTTAGGTTACAAAAAAATCGCCCTAGTGATCACGATTGAAGTCATAATAATATTTCTATGAAACAAAGTCAATGTTTAAAAACAAGGAAATGGTTTATTGCTGTCATATAGTCTGAGTTTTGCGAATAGCCTACTTTGTTAAATCTACTGTATTTCCTAATTTAAATGCGTCTTTTTGTTACTTTAACTTGAGATGATTAAATTGGAAATGTTTTGGATAAAATAAGGATAACTCCAGTCAAATAAAGCTTTGATTGCTATTGGTTCCAATTCCAACTAACTATAAACGTATTTACGGTACCAATTCGCATTTAGTACCGATTTTACCTGTAGCCTAAGCCATTTAAATCAACCTATGAATAAGCATCAAAGCAAACATGTTGTTTTAAAAATTATGATGTGGTACTACAAAACTCGCTTTTTATGCGGACGCGTATCATGAGTCTGAGAAGCTCGTATCCGCGACTTAACGATCTGCCCAGGCAACGCAATCAAGCCATGAATGCAGCAGCGGTCTAGCGACGATTAGTAACTGGCAACACCGTCATTCCAATCTTGAAGTGCATCGTTTGGCTCCACTTAGGATCGGTTTTTGTCTTCTTCAAGCGTTTGTTACCTTACAGCCAAAAAGATCTGCTGTAGTCTACAGCTAGGAATTTTTTTGTTTTTATGGTGAACTTAAAAGCAACCTTTCCGGTGTTGCTCGTTTTTAAGGGCTCTTTTAAAGAAGCAAAGTTAAAAAGAACGAAAATTGTGAGTTAAATCATCAATTTTTAAAGAGCTGCGTATTGTACTGCATATAGCACATGTCGACTTCTGATACCGGCACCACTAGTAACGCCGTTGCATACACGTCAGTAACCGGAAGTACGCCCCTGGTGGTACCGATCGTTCATCGTGCAAAAACCCTAGTCATCAATTATTCGAATTTTTAGTGACAGTAGCAGTCAATACAATAACTCACCTTATGGGCTGGCTAATTTGAGATCAAACCTGACATTTTTGATAAAAATTTTTTTAATAAGTAGTTTTAAAGCTAAATATTGCGGCAAATTAATTGTATATTGGTTTAAGTATAAGAAGTTTATCAAGCCTTAGGGCAGGGCCCAAAACCGTGTTATTATCACAACAAAAATATCTTCCATATTAAGCTATAAATGTCACTACATACAATAATTAATACAAATTGTCAAGTACACACTTCTGTCGTTCGTGGAAAACGCGTGAAAAATGCAAAATGCTGCTCAATCTGTTTGCTCTGCAGCCGAAAATTTGCAATTTGGACGAACTGCTATATTTTTGGATATTGCAAAATCCTAATGCTCTATTTTTTGACAGATAGAGTTTTTCATCTGATTTTCTTTTTTACAACGAAGCATCGGAGACGCTAACACGATGCCGCTTCGCTAGAAAGCGAATAATAAAGGTGTTAACGTCTCGTACGCTTCTAATTCATGTTAACTCCATAGATGGATAAGAATCTGTACTGATGCAATAATCGCACAACATCACCCAAGCATGCGCCAACAAAATCGGGAAGATAATCAAAAATCTTGCAGTCACGGCCGTTATCCATCGCTGCCGCACCTGCTTACATTGAATTTTTTGCTTTCAGTGTTGACTAAAATGCATTTCAAGTCTATATAGCAGGTTGATTTCTAGAACTTCTTCAATTGCATGGTTCTCGGGGGATTTAATGTATTGCGTAAAACGAATCTGCCAGTTAGCTTAGTTGTTAAGCACACGCTATCGGTGTGGGAGATCTGGGGTTAAATTCCAGGGCAGGTCAAATCGCCAGTGTCACCAACGGCTCGCCATCGCTGTAAAGTTTCTTCAGACCTGTGTTGCCCAGACGCTAAGCAGCGGAAATGGGCCCCGCCATTCGCTGCATGCTTCGGCGTAATTCCACGAGTATAATGAAGATTTTGAAGGAATCTGCTCGTGCAGTCTCCAGTTAGTAGGCTATTTCCGATAGAAACAAATCTAACCACTTATTTATGGGCACACGTCAATTTTGCAAATTTTATTGGCTTACTGGAATATATTACTCAAAAATCTTAAGTTTTTAACAATAGCTAAGTGGAATGATAACATTGGTATCAAGCTGTGACTGGTTAAGACAGCGCGGTAAAATTGATTAGGTAATTAGTTTCGAATGCATTAAGTCAATCAGAGACTAATAAGGATTAAAGTTTGAAGGTCCATTATTATAAATTAGTAATTATTTAATAATCACCATGAAAAAATATAAAGTAGTCCACATAGCAGATTTGAAATTTGTCAGATCTTCTTGGTTTTATCAAAATGAAATCGCATAAATTGCTCAGCAAAACAAAAATCGTGTAAAATACCACTCTAGCCAAAAACACACTTGTCCAGAATAAAGCAGTTTTTTATTAATTTAATTTATTGCGTCTTTTTCGGGATATATCAGTGTTTCACTAGTTTTTCAAACATTTTCTTTTAATTATTTTTCTATCATTTCACTTCTCAGTAAACCATTTCCGCAGAACGTTATTTCATATTTTATTTCATAAAAAAAAAGCATAAACAAAATAAATATTCGGAAATAATCTCTCCTATGCACACTTTCCTATCACCATGTTAAATCTTGCTGAACTTTATCGATAAGTTCTGCACTCTTGTGCAGAGCAGACTTTTCCTTATCAGTCAGTTCAATCTGTGCTATGCTCGATATTCCATCTGCTCCAACGACACATGGTAGCGATAGACAAACGTCGTAAGTCATACTTGCCTCTGAAAGAAAAACTCATGTCATAATGCATCAGTAGTAGTATCGGTAGTAGAAGTGTATTTTACTTTCACACCTCCAACACGATAAAGAATACGATAAGATTAAGAAAATATAACGCGGAACAAGAAAAGGGAAGAGGCAACAAAACGATTAAAGTTATGGCTTGCAGGTAGAAGAGGTGTTATACAATCTGAGTGGGCATGGTTGCAACACTCAGAATTAACTTTAACTTGAAATTGTGAAACGCTGCAATGATTAGACGAACTGAACTGTTCTTTAACAAATTGGTTGACACAACCATCATATGACAGGGACGCTGCCGAGATTTTGCTACGGTGGGAACGAACTAAAAATTTCCAAGTAAAATTTCAGTGAATGCTGCACCATGCATTGTTTAATTACGCTAATGGAATAGTAGGCCAATTAACTACAGGGTTGCAAGGTTACCCTGCAATCTTACCAAGTGAAGTTTGGTGCAGAGTCATGAAACTGACATGATAGGAAGGTCCAAAAAAACGCTTTTTTTCAAAAACACGGGAGCACCCGCTCAAATCGTGTGGCTGGCTGAAAAATCACCACTGAAAAAGTTTCGGCGCCAAAACTCCAACATCCGTTCCGGAAAAAGAGGTTTTCGATTTTTAATAAAATCTGGGGATTCCCCTAATTTTAATAACACAATTTTTGCTGCTTCTACTTAATTTGCTGTGTTATTTTAAGATTTTTTTTGCATTTGCATGTTTATATGAATTTTGTACTCATTCTATAACGTCAATGACGTCATTCTTATTTAAGGGAATTTCCCATTGTTAATTGGGATATTTTCGCAGTAAATTATCATACTTCAGTAAAATTACACTTAATAGTTATTCGACCAAACGTACTTGCAGTTGCTATCAGAAATTTCCATCAACGAAGTTTTAACGAGAAGGATGGCAAAATGATTCCTGCTATGCCCGGGATGAAATAAGACAAACCAATCAATTAAAAAGTGTGGTCAATCCAGTTTAGTGTTTCCTCCCGGAAATTTTGGACGGGAAACTTCCCGGGAAATTTGGCTTTTTTGAATTTCTCGTTTTCCGGGAAATTAAGCAATGTTTTCCGGGAAATTTAGCAGTTAATTGGCCTACTAAAAATTTTTACTTTAGCAAGGATTTCATTGGTACTGATATCTGTCATTTCGACATACAAAATGCGTTACTGCAAATTAAATTTTTTTGCTTACCAAAAATTATTTTTCAAAACTCGCAAAATTTTTTATGACAAAATACTTGTGACATCGAATTTTTTTTCTCAATTGGTCACAAAAATTGAAAATTTCAAACTAAGTTTGTCAAAACAACATAACAAAATGCTAAAAATGAGATCTGAAATGCTGAAAACCAGAAAAAAAGCAAAATCATCAAGCTCGGAAAAGTTTTCCGGAATTCCCGGGAAATTTTTTCAAAATTTCCCGTTTCCCGGGAACTTAAAAATCCGGGAAAAAAGGAAAATCCAATCCAGTTCTACTTCGTGTTAGTTCTTTAAGCACAAAGAATTTGTTTCTTCAAATCAGGAAATCTTTTTCGAATGTTTTCTACGCAGTGCATGACGATGTTTCGCTGTTCAGAGTCCTCTGTCAACACGTCTTTGAAGTCTTCTAATAATTTTATCCCTCGTTCAGCTATATCATTTGTAACTTTGATTCTGACAACAAACTTCTCTAACTTCATAGCCTTCATATAGAGGCCAACGGTTGAGAGCAGAGCTTAGAAATTGAAGATCGTCAATGCTTAGGTTGAAACCCTAAAAAAGAAGCACTGATCGTTCTACCAAGTCCGGTATTTCAGTTCGTTCTGAAATAGTGGGAAATATCGGCTTTTGTGGTGCAAACGATTTGTTCTGGTTTTCACGATATAGTTTGAATAATTTACGACCAAGAATTTCCTTTTACTCTGGTGTTAATTGTTTGGAGCACAAAGCAAATGGGACCAGTTCCTCAGTTAGGTACCACAGATGTCGGTTAAGGGTGTGAATGACTGTGTCTGCCGCTTGCTTGAGCTTTGGAATAGTTTGACACTCAAGCATCTTCTCAGAGAATTGAAGATCATTTAATGTTGCTTCTGCAGCTACACTAGATTGAAACCAGTGAGATGAATAATACACAGCAACAATTTCGCTAAACCTTTACAGTTTTTCCAAATACTCTGGTTTCACGCTAAGTTGTTCCTAGAGTAAAAGCATTTCAGCGCCAGTGGTGTAAAAAGTATTTTGAAACTGTACTTAAGTGAGAGTATTGTTACTGACGGCAAAACTACTCGAAGTAAAGTAGAAAGTATTGACTAAAAAAAGCACTTGAGTAAAAGTAAAAAAGTAGTCATTTAAAAACTACTCAAGTGAAAGTACTCGTATAGCGTTTTCAAACGTTAAAGTGTCCAACTACACACTTGCCGATGCGGCGATGATGGACTTGCTTTGAAGGTGGCAAAATGGTGAAACAAAAGAAATTATTACCGCCCAGATGGCCGATTGGATAGAGCGTCTGCTTCTGGAACGGTAGACTTGGGGTTCGATTCAGAGTTGGATTAAACCAATGACTTAAGAATTGGTATTTATAGCTTCCCTGCATGACTTTTAGTATCAAAGGCGACAGCGTAATTCTTATCGCATGGAGTGAAGTTTCCATGGCGATGACGAGACCGAGTGTTATGGAATTGGAGTGTAAATACAGATTTTAGGCGCAACGAGGTATTTCAAGGCGAGACTATAACTCAATTGCCACAATAGTACACTACTTCTACTTTTCTAAAATAAAAACTACCCAAGTAGAGTTATTTTATACTAAAAGTACTTAAGTAAACGTATAAAAGTAGCCAAAAAAAACTACTCAAAAAAGTACTCGTTACCGAAAAAAACTACTCAAGTAATCTACTCAAGTAAAAGTATTTCGTTACTTTACACCACTGTTCAGCGCATAAATACAAGATGACATCCATCTCGCCCTGAGCTGCACTCCCGGACGTCGATAAGAAAACCTCGGCAATGGATCTTTCTCAATGTAAAATATTGCCAAGTTCAGAATTTCTTCATGATCATCTCGTGAAATATATGCCGACGAATTCCATGTTACATTAAGAAAGGATTGTCGAGCATACTCTATATCTCCCTTTGGGCAGGCAGAGGATGGTGCATCCAAGTGAGATGCTGCTTTGGTGGTGTCAACTGATTGCCAATTTTCCTTCAGTCGTTTAAATAATTCTATTTGTGAGCCAGCAGAACTTCCAAGTATGCACTTAAAAACATTTGCCAATATTACCTCGAGCACATGATGTCGGCAAGGAATCCACAAAAGCGAGCGGTCAAGCAGCGCATCTAGTAATATGCAAGCTCCACTAAACTTTCCAAAGTTCGAAGCAGTAGTATCGAAGCACATAGCAACACACTTTTTCGTAATTTCCCAATCGTCAAGCATTTCCTTGATGGCATCAGCTTGTTGTAAACCTGTTCCACGATCAAGACTTGTGTGTTAATCTTCTTTTTACCTGTTTTCTCAGTTTGAAAGCAGCTATAGCCTGGTGTTGCTCCATGCGAAACCTTCTTCCAAATGTTAATTATTTCTGAACAGGTTTGATTTACACTCTTCTGCTGGGGTAATTGCTGGACTCTAACAGAATAGAAAAATCTTCGTAAAGCATCCTTATTCGCTGGCAAACGCAGAGGAGAAAAACTGTTATGTAACGGCTTTCCAATTAAAAGGTACTCCATGGTTTGTGACCTTGATTATATGGTAGTAGTGCCATAAACGTATGACCTGCTAATATTACATAAAACGAAACTAACAACTCAAGTGCACTGAATACTATCAAGGTTTTCTTGCTGGCACAGCGTTCTTGCCATCAACTGAACTGGTTTGAACTTTTGAAGAAATAACAAGAAAGGAATGTAACTTTTACTTTCAAGGAGTCATGAGCAGCTGCAACATTTGTTTGCTAACATCGCAATAATTTCATTGTTCAAACCTACTGAATTACTATTGTGAAGTTGACTGCGACCTCGAATTATAGGACTATTTGCTTGTGCTTTCAAACGTCACTTAATTCCAAGCTGCAAGCATGAAATTTGCGGATTTATGACAATTAACAACGAGAAATCCCCTGAAATGTGAATGACATCATTCATGAAGTTAATAACATAAGTGCAAGATTCATATAAACATGTAAATGCAAAAAAAATCTTCACTAACACAGCGAATCAAGTACAAACAGCAAACATTGTTATCAAAATTAGGGGAATCCCGGATTTCAATAAAAATCGAACATCTCGTTGTCCGGAGCAGATGTTGGAGTTTTGGCGCCGAAATTTTTTCGGTGGTGTTTTTTCGGTTTACCTCACGATTTGAGGGGGTCCTCCCGTGTTTTCGAAAAAAAGCGTTTTTTTCGAGCTTCATTCAACCCTAAAATCAAACCTTCGGTATCAATCGGTGAAAGTAGCAGCATGAGTCAGCTTAGGCATTCACTTTAACTAGAAAATGTATTAATTATAGAAATTTCTTAATGAATTTAAATCACAATTTACACCTACCTTAACAAAACAAGAAAGGGGGAAAATCGAAAAATTGTTTTTGAGAATGGCTTCGACTATTTCGGAGCAACCAAATCCAATTGCCCAATTGTTGGAATTCTTTCAATTTAATGACATCGTTTGCCCTAAAAAGCTAATTACGTTATTCAGGGTCTGTACATTGTGCGGTACAGCTCATACAAGTAATCCTAAAAAAAGACTTGGAAGCTGTTATTTCAACCGTACTCACATCAATGCCATCGTAGATTCAGCATCAAGAGCAGACGAATCTGAGGTAATCAATAATGTTTTAATTTGTGCTGCAGTTGTTCTTTCGAGCAAACGCTCTTCGATATTCGTAATCAGTTAAAACTCGACTAGAGAAGGCTTTGTCAAATTCATTTCTGCTTTGAAAACCGATGAAACTCCGTTTTGAAAACCAATGAAAATTTATGACAGGAGCAATATCTAATAATCGTTGTTGTTTCATATTTCTTGCAAAACAAACAACCAGATGTTAAGCCTTGGTGACAAACCAAGACTATTCAATCTAATTTGAACATTCAAACGCATGTTTTTAGATGATATTCGTTTACAATTATACTATTCAATCTAAGGATAGCAAAAAAACAAGCGTGGTAAAGACGGATAAAGCATAACAGGCTTTAAAAATCATATTTGTAGAAGTTCAGCAATGAATTAGGTTTAAGTTATTTTGCGAAACCAAGCACGTACAGTAGTTGGAAAAAGGGTAAGAAAGCAACTTACCCGCCTACAACCTCTTGGTGAATATTTTCCCATTCTTTGGGTCCATCCTTTTGACCAACCTGCGGATCAACTGAAGCAAGACGCAGACCTGACACGCTTACATTACTCCATATCTAAAAGGAACTGCAAAGAATGCAAAAATGCTTGAGGTAATGAAAACTGGTCTCAGATGTCATCATCATTAGCAGCGTAGTTTCCAATGTCTTGCTTTTGAACTTAAACAGTGAAATTTATGTTCTAAAGTAGTTTAAAGTAAACATTCCCACTTTTACTAGCGATATAACATTCGTGAATTTTTTTCGAATAGTTTATAAAATTTTCGGCTTTAATTTCTTGAAACAACAAAAGGTCAGGACAGATCACGCCATTTATTTATTATTTAGCACCACTGAGCGGCGGGTATGAATTCCGGACTGGTCAAATCGGCACAATGTCGCCAACGGCTCGCCACCGTTGCGACGTTTCTTCGGAGCCCTGTTGCTTAAGCGCTAAGCCGAAAAGACGGGCCCTGCCGCTCGTTGCACGCTTCGACGGATCTACCGCGAGTATACCGAAGACCTGATTTTTGATTTATTATATGTATACCATTACAGTGGTTCCGGATCTTGAACCGAGTCAGCACACCAAATAGTCGCAAAACGGCTGTCAATCGTCATCTTTTCCCTCAGTTAAATTTAAAGCTGTTACAAGCATTTGATTAGATATCGAGAAACTCTTCCATTCTAAATAGTTACAACTAAAAAGACTACAGAAATTAGAGCTGTAATTATTTTTTTTTTTGCTAGTGCGAGATCAAAATTAAACAGGTCATTGCACCAAATTCGCCGCACGAATCGGGAAAGTTCGATCAGGCAATTTCCTTAGCTTGGTAATAGTGTAGTCGCAGGAAATTGAGCCTCTTCAAAACTAAAACTACAGCTGCTCTCCCCATGACATTCCAAGAATAAGCGGATTTCAGAAGGGCCAGAAAACACACTCAACACCTACCACTTTCAATATTTGAAGATGGCGAAAACTTGACAGTGACAAGGCGAACGCACATTAACAACATGGCGATCGGAAAGATGTCCTAACGGAAATAGAAAAACAGGAATAACTTTTACCATTTGCAACTTCATTTAATGCTATCATGTCTCAGGAGTCCAAGCAAAATCGCACAACTTTTGACACCAACGCTATTACATTTTTTTGGTTTGACTCCAATTTGCTTTTCGGTGTGCTTTGACTCGCCAGACAACCTTAGAAGTAAAAACTCCATCCCTTCCTTTACCCATAACATCAAGCTTATCAGTAACGGCTGGTGTTGAGGAGCTGCAGCACCCCCAAAGTTTTTGCAAAAGATGTTGGAAAATTAATACAAAAAAAAATTGCAATAAAACATTTTTGGTAAAAAAATTTTGTTAATTTTTTGTAATAAGTGCACACTTCCAGGCGAAAATGAAATAACCGTGAGCAATCATGCGAATAAGATTCTGATTCATGCAGATATTGGCTGTGGTTGGAGCTGCACGTAGGCCAACTCATGGCAGATTTAAATTATTAAGAGAAAAAATGTGAAGTTAGTTCCTGTATTTCACTCTCGGTAAAGACTGGCCTTCTTACAGCGATACGGAGAAGCCTGTGTAGGCTTAGACTACCATTTTCCGTAATGAGATGGTACTGGTGGACTGTGTCAGTGCGTGATTGAGTAACAGCCGGTGTGTAGTCTAAATGACGACTGGGGTAACGTCTAGTGTCAGCCCCCAGGTTCGGTTAGGGTTAGGTTTGGTTAGGGTTAAATTCAGTTAGGATTAGACTTGGTTAGGGTCAGGTGATAAGGTGGCCAAGGTCATAGGTTAAGTTAAGGCTGGTAGACAAAAAAAGCGTAAGGGCTGATACTAGACATGATCCGAAAACTGAAGTTATCCGTGTTGGGCTACCATGTGGAGCTAGCCTGCTAGCCGCATAGACTATAAGTCTGGTAGTACAGCAGTAGAATCACTGGTATTCTCTCAGGTAATGTTTCCTACTGGCCGTATACATTATGCTCAGTGCTGTAACATCACAATTTTAACAGTCTACTGTTCTATGCCGCTGGCAGACTCTCTATGTTCTCTATCTAAAGCCGTCAGTTTTATATTACTGGTGGTTTTCACTAAAATACTGTGCTCACTTTGCCTGCACTAGCTATAACCGAAACATCATATACCGGTGGCGTAGCCAGTCAAAAATTTGTTTGGAAATGGTGGAAGAGGTCTTCACTGATCAATCTCTACAAAAAGATCGTTGATGGTCAATCTCCTTAAACTGTATCAACTATTGCGGCGTTGTTGCTATCTCTAGTCTTTAGGCTGTTTAACCTAATGGGCTGTTTAACTTCATGGGCAGGTTGACTCAGATGACCAGGAAATGGTCTTGCGCTGTCCAGTTTGCTACTGCGTGATTACTAATCAAACCAATCTTTTTACTGTATCATCATTTTTATGTTAAAAGCTGTTGTGCAATTGACTATTTTAGTGCAATCAAATAACCTTGACTTGACTTTAGCCACTTCAAATGGCAATTAGGTCTTCACTGCTTTAGCCACTTCAAATGGCAAAAACAGCTCCTTATTGCCCCTTAGGGCGGTTGGGTCACAATAGTTCTAAATCTCTACATTTGCGCTGGCACCTGAAATATTTTGTAGGGGGTCAATTGCTCCCTTTGCCCTCCATTCTGGCTACAACCATGTCATATACGTATGTATGGATCAGCTGATTGTGCATTAGGTTGTTTGTCAATTCTGCGTTTGAATTCCAGTTTTACTGTTACTGGTAAATGGCTAAACTATCCTTAAACAGTAAATTTAGATGAAGCCCTGGCAAACTAGAAAAAGAAACTAGTCTACAAAAATAACTTTGGTCACTAGAGGCTGTGTGGAAAAACACCGATAGCTTTGGACTTAGACTGGTAAGATTTGTGGTTGGCTCTTACAAAACTGTTCTTAAATAAGTACAACAAAACTTTCTCATGATCTGCTTCTTTGCAGTTTTGTAATGTGAATGCAAGTAGTCCAGCAGTTAAAATTCAGTTGGTTAATGCTTTTAAACAGTAAATTTATTACTTTTACTGTTCTTTTGTTGTCACTTTCACTGACCTTTTATGTATTTCTACATATGTGAAGAAACTCTAAACAACAAACAACAAAAGAGTGATAATGCACTTTTCTTCTGTTGAAAAACTGATAGTTACGCGTACAAGCAGTTACATTTTTCAAATATTTTAAGGTATCGGTACGGTAATTAATCTAGGTGTTTTAATAATTGAATTTGCAGCAACCACTTGCAGTTGCTGAATTTGCAGCTATACCAGTTCAAGATACACCACTGAACAACGTACTCTTTCAAGTTAACTCATGGTGAAGACCATGCAGAGGTGAGGGAAGTTATGATTGTACAACTGATCCTGATAATAGAGTATTTAACTGAGAGAAAAACATTTAACTAACTTCATTTCCCTCTTATTTATATGAGCACACGTAAAAAATTGTCATTTTTTGTAATACTACGCTATATATCAAATTTTAATGCCGCTTGGAGGCTCATCTCTTGAATTACTGGAATAGAAATAAAGACAAGGTAGGAAGCGCCTAGGTTTGATACGTTTTAATTCAATGAAGTAGAAATGTTGATCAGCAGCCAAAAATTGATTGCTGCGAATTCGGCATGTGCAATTTGAAAAGAGACTATATACTCAATCTACTGCACGTTCTTGCATGTTGATCATTTGGAATACCTTAACAGCGTTCTTTTTCTTTTCACTGCCATAGTTGCATACTTTTGTTACTTTCACTAAATTTTCTTCTATTTTATTATTCATTTTCAGTACTATTTGTTGCATGTCTCCTACTTTATACTTTTTGAAGGAGCTGTTGTTTTAACTAGCCATATTATTTGTAGGCAATTCTGAAGTACTACTACCTGCCGTGGATAGTCATCTACTCAAGAAGAAGATAGACCAGTTACGACAAAAAGATTGGAGTAAAAGATATGAAATGGATGCGCAAGCTAGATGCAGCAACATATCATTAAATGTTGTCATTTAAAGTGACCACGTAACGCCAACGTGCCTGATTCTCATTTATTAACTGTGTTGTTTCACTTTAACCTGTAATGTGACTATTAGGCGGAGAAAACGCTGACGTTTTTAACACACGGAGATTTTGCAAATGGTTGCATTTGCAGCTTGAATCGTGTATTTTACTGTACAGGAGATGTTGTTTGCAATTTTTCGCTTGATCAACTAAGTACATAAGCTATCGTTATGTTCTGCCCGATTGTCACTGATGACAGACCTAAGTTTATCTTGCACATTGTCAATTGACTGCTTACTTTTGCTTTTTTGAGTGAGCTCGTATTTAGATCTGCACAGGGTTGGCCAAAACTCTCATTCGATGGCCCTCGTCACAAAAGATTTTACGTTACTCTCTGTTTTCATCACTTAATTAATTTACAAAACCTTGCCGGCCTATGAGCTAAGCCTAATCCTCACTAGGGCTTTTTTTCATGCGTGTCCTCATTGCGATCCTTGGCACACCATGTTCCGTAGGTATTTTCTTCTTTTAATTAAATGGTGAGTAGTTGACAGACTTTTTAGGGTATCAGGTGTTAAAATCTGGAACGCATTACCAGTAGGGATGTGCCAAAACGAAAATTATTCGACTCGGCGAGTAACGAGTACCTGATGAAATTACTCGGCGAGTCCGAGTATCTATGACGTCATATTTGATGTACGGTAATGCCAAGTAGGCTTACAAACGATTTTTCATTTTTTTTCTTAGGCCTAACTAATGCTGCTTTTGGCTATTCAGAAAGTGATTGAATATTAGGGCCATTAGTATGCTAATGCTACTTGCTCAAAGTGGTAGTAGCGCTATGGCGAACCAATGCTGAAACTACAGCTAATATATCTTTACATCTGAAATAGCAAAGCAATGGATTTTTATAGCTGTTCTTAATTCTGCGGAAATTTTTAAATATTAGCAGCTAAAACACAACACCACTAGTTCAACAGCAATGGCGTAAGAGCAGAATGCTGACCAATGAACAACATAGCATTATTTACAAAGTGACACTTCCATTCAGTTCTTTCGCATACATTGAGTAAATACGTAGAATTAACACTACAATGAAATGCTTGCGAACAGTGATGTTGACCCACGAAAAGGTGCAATGTGCATCCCAAAGTGATTTGAGAAGCAGTGCCAAAACACATATCGAATCTTCAACTCAGCAACAATGCAATCCAAAAAGGATAGTATTGATCTGCAAGACTGCAAAGCAAAGGGAATTCAGACACAGAAGCTGACTGTGACATCACAAGCATCGGTCAACTCTTACCCTTATTCCTGAACACTGCAAGTTTTGCAACATGGCGCAATAATATTTTTTCTCGCTGGAGAATCGGACTTTTTGTAAAAATGCTGCAGTAATATGCGTTACCGCACACATTTTCATATTTGGACCAATAAACATAAGCGTAATAACATGCGGCCGAGTAACAGCCGAGTATTGCATAATACTCGGTCGAGTACTCGGACTCGGCTCGGCACATCCCTAATTACCAGAGCATATCAAAGAAAAAACCTTAACTTCAAGTGGTAACGTTTCTTCCAAAGTATTAAAAAAATATTTTCTATGTTGCAATTAAGCAGTTGTGCAATTATCATAATTTCTTTTTTCCTATTGCTGTTTTATCTGTTTTTCTGGTGTTTGTTTTGTTTTTCTGGTATTCTGGTTTTCTATATTTTTATTTAATTTATTTATGTTTTTTGCTTTTTGTTTTGTTAGGAATGATGGCCTTTTACTGCTAGTGCTCGTTACCTAATTTTTCAAGATTAGAAAAACCCAAATATGTGTATATTTATTTATTTATTTATTTCATTGTTTGAAGAGAAGCAGACTCGGCGACCGCGTTGTCTTATTTTGACGACCTCATGGTCTTTCGCTCCTCCTCGTCGTGCTTTTTTTATGGTTCTTGTGTATTACCAGTATATTTTGTTTTTTATGGGCAGACAATAAAACGTACTACTACTACTACTTTTTACTGCAGCACATAGCTGACGTTGTTCTAAAGTGGTCTGGTTGAACAAAGTGCACCCATTACATTTCCGGTGGTGAAAAGTTTTCCCTCTTATGTTTGCATGTTTGATTTGGATGGTAGATTTCTGTTATATCTGTTCCCAAAAGAGCAAAAAAATTAAATGTGAGGATGTAGCACACGTGTTTCTGAGCCGTAGAATAATACCATACACGTTAGTACTTGGAACGACCTGGAATTTATGGCCCATCCTATACACTTCGTTTATAAGTGTAAGAAGTTATAGGGCATGTACTTGGCTTAGTCTCAATGTCGTTAGCATTTGCAGCATCCCCAATCATGTTGGTCACGAGCCGCTACTGATGCTTAAAATAAAAGCAATATTTCAGCAAAAGAATTACCACTTGAATCTCCGTGTTCTCCGATAATAATTCCATGGACACTTTTCGGAGAAATCTTTAAAGTCTTCGCAATAATGTAGCGGAATCTAGCAGAGTCCAAGCAGGTGCCAGAACGAATCACACGATGCTGAGGTATCTAGAAAGTTTCCAAGTAACATAGGTCATAATGTCCACTGAAAATGAAATTTGCATTAAAATAGCATAAAAGCTGTGTAAGATATGCCAATCACAATGAATTAGTACCGTCTACCTATCAACATTATTGTGCATAACAGAATGGAAAAATGTCTTAATGTGCTTCTTTCAAAGGCGCTACAAATAGTCTTGCCAGCTTATGTACTGCAGCTACTTAAATGCCGATTGTCAACTAGGTAACACTAATTACTAAGCGTTTGGTTGAAACCACTGATAATTATTACAAACCCGGAATCTACTGCACCAAAGCAAACGCTCTATTCATTCGGCCATCTGATTGGCTTTCCAAAAAATAAGGTACTTTAATGTATATACCGGTAGTTTAAATTTTGCTTAGCTCTGAAATCGAAAAACATGTTACATATTCAAAAATCAAATTTCCATCTACTCAGATACTGCACTCTTGTGTTTCAACTCAATTTTTATAAAAAAGTAATAAAGAATAAAGAGCAATGTTGCAATGAAATTCGGGCACCAACCTGGGTTGGACACAACAAAAATGATTGCATTTGGGCTATATTTCACGATCTCAGGAACTTGCCTTGAAGATTACAACGTTTCTTTGAACAAGATCCAGACGTGATTCCTCAACTTTTTGACGAGCTACTGCAGTATCACAACTTTGCTGTCCTTGGTTAGCTGATAGTCTAGAGGAAATCGATAGAAAGTTGATTATTTTGAATGTAACAATGCAACACAAAAACTTTCGCACAACCGTGACCAAACTCAAAGTAGACTACAAGAATTTAATCAATTAAAAGACAAAAAAATGTGTCAGCAACAATTTTCAAAAATATCAATATGTACTGGAATGTGATGTACTCTCGTAACTAACTTTACCAGATAGAATTAAGATACTAACGCAATATCTGCTGGATTAAAATTTGTCTTGACTAAATACGGCTACGGCATAAACCCTTATTTTATGCAATAAGTTTGGCTTTCGCTTTGCTGCAAGCTCCAGTCAACTGATGACTCCGATAGTACAATAACAATCTGCACTAAAATAAGATTTAGGATGGCTCATCAATATATCACAGTAGTGAGTTCAAATTTCAAGAAAAAGCTGTAGAACGCCACTTACACAAAACTAAACCCCAAAAAGTAATGCCACAAACTAAACCTCTAAAAAATTCTGCAACGAAAAACTGCTAATGCTGCACTATACCTGCCACCTTCAATATTGACACCTGATAAAAATAGATTTCCATGGTTTAAATCCAAAACCTCTCCTTTGAGCTTGGGTTCATCAACATCCATAAGTACAATATCAGTTATCATGTTCTGTACAAAACTATTTTTCAGTATTATATTCACGTCACTTAAAAAGTGACTATACCAAGATGAAAGCACTTTCATCAAGACTTCATGTTTTCTTTTCTTAAACGTTGCTTTCTTGTAAAAAAATTTGCCCCATGATAGTGGTTTTCATCTAAAGTTCTAACCCCTAAGAACCCTATTCCCAAAGACATTGGCTTGGTGACCCCTTGTCTTTAAAACCTGCAATAGGTGTGTCTTTGAAAAAAATATCAGTAATAAGCCCACACCCCAGATTTTTCACTGGAAACCCGGTAAACTGGTAAAGAACCACAGTAATTAAGCTTTAAACCAACAAAATTTGCAACAAAAGTTTTTACTTAGATACCGGTAACAAGATGACCAAATCTCTGCGTCTCTAAAAAAAGGTCTTCACTGCTTTGTAGAGTTTTCTAATAAGGTCTTCGCTGCTTTGTAGAGTTTTCTAATGAATGGTGAGTGTGTGGGCCGCACAGGAACACCGAAAGGGCCACATGCAACCTGCAAATTGGCCATCGCCCCCTTACATTAATGCAATAAATACAAGCTGTGCTTGCGATATTCATTGTAACGTCACAGAAGCAAAAAATTGAAAAAAATATCAATGTACTAACTTTTTTCGTAGTCAGAAAGTTTATTTAGCTTAATTTTTTACCTCGATCCAAAACTCTGCATGCTGGGATTTGGTGATATACGTCATGATTTGTTTTCTCAATAGGCTTACTGTTACAAACTTCCAAAAACTTCATTAGTAAACCTTAGTTTAGCTCACTTTATTTCTGTACGTGTAACCTGTTCGCAACGAAGCTTTCCATCTCCTGTTTTTTCACAATCTCAGCCAAATTACTATAAACAAAACTATGTTTAATCCAAAAAAAAATCATATTTAGAATGTATTACAGCCCACAATTAGCTCAATTCAAAAGCATTGTATTAACAGCAGAAACGAATTTTAGTTTGCACAGCACTACATTTACAACTAAATCTGTTACTCCTAAACGAAGCTTTAGACTGACACGAAAACAAAGACTTTCACTACCAAAACTACAAATTGTCAAACCGTGGGTAGGAATACAAGTCCTGTTTGTAAGGGCTTTCAATCGTAAAATTCTCACATCATGAAAAACGGCGGAAAAAGATATTTAGTAGAAAGTTATGTCATTAAAACCAACAAAAAAATTAGCAAAATTAATATCATAATATAACCAAATGCACGGCATGCCTGCATACCTAAAGTCGGCGCCCGTGCCTTCACCATTGCAAGACTTTCCACTAATATTTAAACTATTCTCTAGTAGTTTAAAAAGCAAGTGATCATGATCTACTTTGTCAAAAGCTGCAGACAAGTCCAACATACGAACAGCTGCCAATTTCTCTTTAAAAATTATTTCTTGTATATCATTTACAATTCCGAGGATGGCAGTTTCACAAGAATGATTTTGCTAGTAACCAGATTGATATGGACTAAACAGCTCATTGTTAATTAAATGATCATTAATTAGGTAGAATGCAACTTTTTCAAGAACTTTTGCTAGATATAGTGTGTTACTTATAGGTCGGTAATTTTTCAAAATTTCTGGATCCAAATTGGTGTTCTTAATGATAGGAGTGATTGTTGCATGCTTGAGGCCACTTGGAAATGAAGCTTCAGCAAGTGATCTAGACACAATATAGTTCAGGACAGGATTAATAGCAGAAGGCCATAATTGCAAGAGATTCAAAGGTACTGAATCAAACATATAATTTTTGTTATTCAGACAGGAGAGTATCAAATTAAATCGATCTTCAGTAATATAACTGAATTCAGACATATATACTGATACCCTAGGTTGCAGTGGGTTAACGTTGCGGTGTTCTACAATTTCACGACAACCAGAAAAACTAGAATGTATGGCAGTGATCTTGTTGTGGAAAAATTTTGCAAATGTATGTATTCACTAATTCGACGACAGAAAACTTTGTTACCAGAGCCTAGGGATCAACCAGGGCCTCGACCCTGGCCCCAGCCAGGGATGCCACTTTTTGCCCCCGTTCAGCCCTGTTCAGGGGGGTCATGAAAATTGGCCGGGGCCGGGGTTGAATTTCAAATTTATTTAAAGTATATTACGGTGCATAAGATGACCTTCGAAGTGCAAAAACCCACTCTTAAAAATTGGAATGGTTTCATACAACAAACAGAAAAGTCGTATCTTAATTTTTACATAAGGATTTTTTATTATTTTACATGAAAAATGCATTGGTGCGTAAAAATAACGTTTTTAAGGTTCGTCAATCACTAATGAAAAGCGTGTACAATTACGAAAGCATTACGTAACACCATGACGCCATTTCCATGAGGAGTGAGGACACGAGTAGCCTGCTTAGCTATGTATTCTAGACACAATATAAAGCATAGTATAAACCCCAGCCCCGGCTGGGGCAGGCACAACTTCCTGGCCCCAGCCTAAGCTCCAGCCCCGGCCAAAATTGTTGCCCCGGTTGTTCCCTACCAGAGCCTTTGGAAGTGAATCGCCAGGTAATTTCTGGAATGCTTTAGAATTGGTTTTCGTACAGATACTCAGAATGTGAGCATTATAACTTATCGGTACATCAGAGACTTCTCATAAACCAGTAGGTCTAATGTCAGCAGCTCAGAGCTGACATAGGAAGAGCACAAAACTATCATAACCTAACACAACCAGTACAGGCTATGCCATGGTAGCCAATTGGTTATAGTAAATTTTTTGAAAACCAAAAGAAAAAATGCAGGGCTACAAGCTTTTAGGAAGGAAATGTCTATTTCACCAAAAATTCCGGTTTAAGAACTTTTAAAATCGTGGTTGCATAACCATTTTTCGGATCCTGTAATACTATTCTGATAGTAGAGGAACCGTAGAGAGAGTTAACGATTACGCAAACACGATTTTCAAAGTTCGGTAACCAGAAATTTCCAGTGAAATATCAGTAGAAGCTTCCTTTAGGATAAACCAGTAAACAGTAGCTAAGGTTACAGGCCTCTAAAAATACTCTTTTTGCTTCTTTTGTTACCCTTCATGCTCTTCCTGGTTGTATGAGAGCATTACAATGTAATAAAACAAACCAAAGAGACAAATGTTACGGGCCCGTATAAATAACCACTTTGTTTAGGATAAACTTACAGTATAAACAAGGACATAATGTGTTGCGTTTTTTGTGTTTTGTGACATATTCATCCTTCTATCACAAAAAAGCCATTGTATCACATGAAATCCAGCTAAGTTCCTTTCCCAAAACAACATAAACCAAGCCAGCTTGTTCTCCCCACTGTCCCTTTAACAGTTTAATGTTGTTTGTTGAGCGTCAAACAGGGGAGCTGTGAATACCAATCTTAAAGTTATTGGTCTGACCAGACTCATAATCAAACCCGAGTCTACAGTTTCATTAGCGAATGCTCTCACCACTTGACCATCTGAGCTGTTAAACTGCAGAACTAACCTGTCATTACTGTACTGGTACAGGTACATATATATTAAAAGAATTCTGAAATAGAACAGAGCTAGCCAATCCAAAAACCTGTACCGGCATACCAATACCAACTGCCAATATAATATACCGATATCGTAGGCTTATAGCCAGCCATCAGACAGTAACCTAAAACTATTTGCAAGTTATATTTTGAGTTATAAGAGCATAGGCAGACGCAGGGGGAGGCCACAGTGCCATGCCCCCCCCCCCCCCTTTGGCCCTACAATAACGTAGTAAAACTTAACTTTCAGTTAATAATTTTTCAAAGTAATAATGGTTGCAGCCTCCTTTCACTTATTTTAGCCAAGCTTCTGCTTTTAGACATAGGCCTACCGCTAGTGGTACCGGTAAGTTGCGAAAATATTTTTGCATTGTCCATAGCAGCATAGTGACTGCACTCACAGCACGCTCTTCTTCTATAAAAAACTGTGCTAAATTAAGTGTTTTTTTATGCAAAAATTGTCAAAATTTGTTGGCGGCTATGCTCCCAGACCCCTTTAGCCTCAGGCAGCTGGGGGTTTCATCCCTAGACCCCCAGGTGTGGCCCCCTCTTTGCTAAATCCTGGGTGCGACACTGAATAAAAGCAAATCAATTTATAATGTGCTGCACTTGAAGTTCAATAGACATGTTTAGGTAGTATTTCTGCAAACGTACAGGTAGGCCTAGGCCACTTGCTATAGCCCAGCCCTATATACCCATACTGCGTATAGCCACTAAGACTATCGTAGCCTACTTTGACTAGTAAGCCTGTTGCAGGCAGCAAACAGTTCTTGTCAGATTATACTCCATTGCTCAGTGTTCAAGCTGAACGCTAACCCCATTAAAGTCATTGTACCAATTCACACGTTGCTGAGTGCTGAATGACAACCACCTGCAACAAACCCCGACTCCGTGACTTCCTTCCTCTACTTGCAGAATGCATCCATGCGGAAAACCATGTTGCTGATTCAGTGTTGCCAGATTAAAAAATGTTGCAAATTGGGCTGCTACGCTTCTGAAAAGCGAATGAAGAGTCTCTTCACTTTTGTAAAATTGTATCTCTAGTTTTTAGGATGTAGACTATTTGTTTTCTTGAGCTAGTTTGATGTCAAACGCTTACTATTTTCTGCTAAATGCGATAGTTGCGAATGATACCACAAGTGTAAACTGTGAACAAAATTAAATTTGAAGCAAGGGATTAAAACTAGTCTATGATTGTATCCTTGAAATTGCATCCATGTTGATACTATAAGCAATTCAATGTCAATGACTACAAGTGTAATAGATTGTGTTGTCAAATGCATGTTGAATTGTATATAGCTTACATTTTGCTAACCTAATGAATTGGAACCTAAACTCTGAAACTGTGATTATTACCAGATTACCTTGTGATGTAGAAGCACTAGTGCTTATATCATAGTCCTTAGGCCTATATCATCGAAATAATATTTTGTTTGTTATTACTGTTTTTATGAAATGACTCAACTAACAAACTGAGCTGCTGAGTTGAACCGTGGACTGTTAAGGACCCTTGCCCAGTTGGCGGTTGCCCGGTTGCCCAATAAACTTTTGCCCAGTTGCTGCAAATCATCTCCGTAATAACCGTTTGCCAGTACTCGGATGCACTAGCAGTGTACGTAGTAATAAAGCCTGCGATTACAGATACCGGTATGTAGGGTGGCTTAATTGCTGTTCCATGATCTTTTCTTTAAGTTGCTGGCACTTGTAAAAAAGCTGCCAGCTAGAGTCTAATTGCTGCACAATTTTAGTCTGTCTAATACAGAATATGAATAATTAGGAAGTATGATGACTGCTCTTCAATAATAATTAGCCTAACCTATTTAGGGCTTTTATGAATTAAGCTGTGGTTCGACTTTGAGGTTCGAGATTCTGGTTTATGGTTAGGGGTCTCATCTAGAGTAAGTCGTCGAAGCATGTGGTCATTATACTATACGCTCGCTTAGCTCGCTCGGCGATCAGCCTCTTGCTTCGACGGCTTATTCTAGATTTGACAAGCTCAGAAAACAGCTCAGATGGCCGAGTGGTATAGAGCATCTGTCTCTTGAGCTGTAGACTCAGGTTTGATGCCGAGTCAGGTCAACCCAATGATTTTAAAATTGGTATTCACAGCTTCCCTGCTTGACGCTCGGCATTGAAGGGACAGTGTGGAGAACAAGCCGGCAAGTTTACTTGTTGTGCCGTTGGGAAATATGATGGATTCCCCCATCTTGGAGTGGTAGACAGATGGCTGGCAACTCCTGAGCGAGCTCGTATAGCGCATTGATCGCTTTCTCGTGATAGGAGGATAAATATGCAACTAACTAACTAACCCTAGGGTTAGCCTCTATCCTTTACTAATAACTCACTAGCGGTCCTTGTGCTCATGATACAGTGATATACCTGTATCCGCCTGTTATAAGATGCAGCTTAATTCAAACAAGCTCCACCTGGTATTTTTCTGTTTTTTTAATGCAAATATAATTTTAAATGTATCTTGATTTGATTTCTTCATCTTTATCCTCCTATCACGAGAAAGCGACAGAGGCGCTATGCGTAGGACGAATCCAGACTCGCTTAGGAGTTACCTTTGTTTCCAAGTTTTCCGGTTGAATTTTCTTCTGACTTCTTTAATTTGCTGTTTGCCAGATTCCACCAAGCAGAGATAATCATCGTGAAGCATCTTATCCAAGGACGCAACAACGAGACTAGGTTGGGAGTGGAACCATTAACCTTGCGATCATGGTCGTCAAAAAACGACGCTCCGAACCACTACGCCACGCTATCATTGATGTGCATGCACAATTTGCAGTTGTATGCTGAAGCTGTTCAGTGTTAGTGCAGACCTAGTCTTGACTAATTACCAGTAGTTAATGGCATCTATAAATGAAGAAGCTGGAGTACCGGTATCTTTTGAAAATTTTTGCAAATTGTACAAAGAGCTTTTATTTTCAAATGGTTTGAGTCCCCATCTTCTTCGATCTCTGCACAAAAAATTGGAAGAAGAAGTAAGATACGGTATTTTGTATTGTAAACTGGACTAGCAATCTTTTTTGATTTGGACCAACTCTGGTGTACTGGTAGTGAACAATTGGTCGTTCGCGATTCACGTTCTTCTGACGCCGAGCAATTAAGTCCTCAAACCTAACATTCATAAGAACATGAAACTAGAAAAGTCATGGATGGTCGATTGTACCCTGACAGCTAATTATTGGCTTTACCTTACTGATTCTATTGTGGGTGACTGGGTGATGCAAGAGGAATGCTACCTGTAGTTTGTTATATTCAGTATTATGCAAGTTACCAGTATCATGTTTTTATGTAACTAGGTGTGTGGTAACTGGTAAGTGTAAGATCAGCCTTCAATTAATAATGTTGTACCGGTAATTGTGACATTATAGCTTATCAGTATCATCTGCTGATACAGAACATATCAGTACCGTACTAGTAACTGGATGTTGCAACCATGCCCATTGTTGTATTCTGTGCACTCCTTATCTTCTACCTGAATGCCATGACGTTAATTGTTTTGTTGCCTCTTCCCTTTTTTTGTACCGCATTATATTTCTTTAATCTCATCGAATTCTTTATTGTGTTGACGGTGCGGAAATAAAGGACACTACTACTGCTTCTACATTACTCGCTGTGTGTTCCAGTATGCGACTACAAAACTGTGCATGTAGAGTAGACCATAATGGCCTTAGGATGTGTGAATGCTAAATGCCCCCCAAGTGATCTAATACCTGTAATGTCATTTTTAATTAACATAATTTATTATTATAATTTTTTACATCAAAATATTCAGAAATAATATTTTGCGCTAATCGATACCCCTACTTTGCTTTGCGCAGCCCCCCTTGAATAAAACTATGATTGCATATGGATATCAACTCTATGTGCAAAATCAAATATGAAATTTATTCTTTAGGTTTTTGATGCTGGTGACTATTTTCTTCTTACTCCTGAAGAAGAAGGAAGCTGTAATTTAAAAGTAGTGGTTGGAAATGAAGATGGCATTACGGTGTCTGATGACAATGTTGTGTTCTTAATTGACCATGCGTGGACATATAAAGCTTCTGATGCTAGGAAGCAGTTATGTGAAATACCAGGTTGTATTGTAGATTTTATTTCAAAGAATTGAGATATTACTTGGAAACTTGTCAATAGTTATGTGTATATTATAATAAGCCTAAATAATAATCTCGTGAAAGCTCTTGAACTGCACAAGTTATTCTTGTTTTTACAAAGGCTCTCTTTGGCTTTTGTAGATGATTAGTCATATTTTTTAGTGGCAGGCACTAACTGTACATGTGCTTTTCTGTTTTTAGACATAAAATACTCTTCAGAATATTGTCAAACTGAAATCATAAAGTCGACAGCCTCAAACAAATATGTTAGGAGTATTACCATTTATGATATAAATAACAATAGCTATGTTTTTTT
This sequence comes from Trididemnum miniatum, assembly GCA_964006365.1. NCBI lineage: Eukaryota > Metazoa > Chordata > Ascidiacea > Aplousobranchia > Didemnidae > Trididemnum > Trididemnum miniatum. The sequence goes on along the minus strand of OZ023247.1, from coordinate 13,917,722 downwards.
ACTCCATTTTAAGTTTGATTTAAATATAATTTGCCACTACTCATCGTTTACTTCAGTAAGTGGCAGCAAGCTATATGCAGAAATACTTGATCAATCATTTTCTCTTACTGTGCCCCAACTTTGTGAAAGAGAGTCGGTTGTAAGATGTACCTAGATTTGCATGGATTGCATTTTTTAATTGGAGCCTTTTGGTTTGCCAATTTGCTCTGTGGTATTTTTTGATAAAGGTGAATTCACATCAAAAATTAAATCTTTTTTATACTGGTGGTATTAAGCGTGGAATGAGTGGCAGTGTCTAGCAGTCCCAGCGGCTTAGCACCTGGGCAACGCAGCTTCAAAGAAACATTGCTGTGGTGGCGAGCTATTGGCTTCCCTGTGTCTGATCGACCAGCTCAGGAATCGAAGCCCAGACTTCCAGTACCAATGGCGATGTGCTTGGCAACTGAACTGGTCGTGCACTAACATGTATGTCAATAAAGTATTTTTTCCAAAGAGCAAGGCAAATCATAGTAGAAAGTTGAACCAAGATTTTGCGATCATAGTTGTCAATTTGCTCCGTTATGATATTTTGTAAAAAAATGATAAAATTCTTGTTTAAATGTTCAGCAATTTTTTTTCATAGGTTACTATCACTGTGTAATTTAATATTTTTCACATGTGTAGGTTTATTATCTCGATTATCACAGATGATGGGGTACAATGTACATGGAGAAGCATTTTATCCTGATGATGATATCATTAGTACAATAAGGAAAGAAATGTGGAAGTATAATCAGACATATTCAATGAATACAGGAGTGAGTAGCAGTGAAATCACACGAAATCATACGACTGGTCAGAGTAGTCGCGTTTTAAACCAAACCCTAACCACTTTTTCTCAGTGATATTGTTCAATGTTTGACAACGTTTTTTTTGAAGTTAGCTGCTACGCAAGGCAACAAAAATGCATTACCGTTGAAGCACCATTTCAGAACCCTAGCTTGGTCTATCAGATCAGGACTGTAGATATGAAGCCGCTATAATTGAGAGATGGCTTTTATTACTACATGTCGACTTGATTTCTTGGTAGGAGTTTTTAAGAAAAAAAAAAAGGGCCTATTGTAAGCTTCCTTCGATTTTAAGCACTTATTACTTGCAGTAAGAAGAAAAATAAGGCCACAGTAAATCTCAAAACTGGACATTTCGACAACAGTTTTAGCTGTCATCATTAGCAGTGTATGCAAGGCAGTACAAAACTGTAAGTAATGTGGCGCTACAAAACTGTATCATTCTTACGATTTTGTACTGCCTTGCATACACTGCTGATGATGACAGCTAAAACTATGTTGTCGAAACGTCCGGTTTTGAGATTTACTGTGGCCTTATTTTTCCTCCGTAAGCTATTTTCATCCCATATTTATTGTATTCCGAGGTTTATTAAATGCAGTTTGTGTAGAATTCTGATAATAATCAGAGCGGGTATATTTTTATTGAGTGGTTTATGCATGCGCAATGCAAGTAATGTAACACGATCAAACATATCGTCGAATTGACATGACTGCATTCTTTTGATGGTTATGCCAGGATTTTCAAGAAAGGCTCAACTGGGTTTGTTTTATGTGTAACCCAAGATATAAATGCTTCATTCTAAGATAGAAACTGATTATCCTCCTTTGTGTTTTATTGCGAAGTATGCTAATTTATTGTAATATCTTTGTAGACCACCGAAGATAAGCTACCACTGTGGTATATCATGGATGAGTTTGGCACATGCATTCAACACTCAGATTCACCCACTGTTGCTGTTTTTCCATTTTATTATCAACCGAAGAGAACATCCTACTCCATTATGTGCCCTTTGATCGATCTGGATTATGGAGGTACATGCAAAGGCTTTTACCCTTGTTTGCACTGAATTAGCGGTAGCGGAATAATTGATGCAACGCGTTGAATATTCTGGTGGTCGATCGTCGGCAGTGTGGTCGAGTGGTTCGGAGCGTCGTTTTTGCGACAACCATAATTGCATAGTTGATGGTTCAACTCCCACCCTCGCCTCGCTGTTGCGTCGTTGAATGAGATGCTCCAGGATAATTTATCTCTTCTTGGTGGACTAACAAGCAGCAAATTAAAGAAGTCAGAAGCAAAACTCAACTGGAAAACTCGGAAACCAAGGCAACTCCTACGCGAGTCTGGATTCGTTCTATGTATAGCGCCACCGTCGCTTTTTCGTGACGGGAGTATACAAATGAAGAAATCAAATCATTCTGACCTACAGCTTAAGAGTGATCAAATGGTGGTTTCTGTCATGGTTTGCCTGCAAAGCAAATCTCATATCGCTTCTGCGTTGAATGTTACGTGGTCAAACTGAGATTCACTGCATCGTCAGACTTGCTATGTGAGTGTGCACTTACCTATCCTGAGTGCGCGACTATTCAGTGTAGAATAATTAGGCGTTGCGACATCTAGCCCTTACCCGAACACTAACCAAATCAAAAAATCAAATCTTCATTATACTCGCGGTAGTACGCCGAAGCGTGTAACGAGTATGGGGCCCATCTCCGCGGCTTAGTGCCTGGGCAACACAGATTCGAAATTCGAAGAAATATCGCAGCGATGGCGAGTCACTGGAGACCGGTCCAGGGCGCGAACGCGAGACCTCCCGCACCAATAGCGATGTCTTAACAACTGAGCTAACCGGCCGGTTGCCGAACACTAACCCCTTTCTCTAAACCTTACATGGGTCCCAAATCAAGCCCGAACCCTAAAATCCTGTCTTGGCTCCTAATCGGTCACCCCGAAAAGTTGTGCGTCAACCTTTACCATTTCCCTGTTTTTTTGTAGATGAAGTTACTCGTGATTATGCGTATGGGGAAAAGGATTCTTTGATACGCAAATGCAGGTTACTTCCCTGGATTACTGCTGACCTTACTGATGTTCCTTATAAAACTCCATTGTTTTTAGACAAGCATTACGAGGTAATTATTATCAGATTGTTGTGTTGGTTAATCTGGCTTCACACTACTATAGATCTACACTAGTCACTATGGCATTGAAAGTTTAATCTCAGAGAAGTCTTTTTAATCCAAATACTGATAAAATGCTTTATAATATCAGAAAGTAAATAGATTGCGCAACAACGCTACAATAGAACAATAAATACCAAATGTTGCTATGGTCGGCTTGTCAAAACGTGCTTAACTGGGTTGCCACATGTGCGCCCAAGCCGTGTATATACTGTACAAAATAAATGCGTAGGTTTAATGAATCAATATTTTACTGCAGAATCGCTTCGAATATTCCGGGGAAACTTTACCCGAAACATGCGGAAATTTTAAGACAGTGAAGAAACGATTGAAAATTTTTATGGGAACAGCTAGTGAGTTTCTAACCGATGTCTCCTCGTTTGAAATTGTCGATGACGAACAAGAAGCTGATATTTTATATCCTTGCGAACCAATCAAAGACTTCGAGTAAGTATCTGCTGGGAAACCAGCCTATAAACTATCCGCTGTCAGTTTTGACGTAATAATTGTCTTTAAAATGAATCTTGCACGTCCTGACAAGAATTTGGGTATGTGATTTCACTTCGCGTTTCATCCTGGTTTAGGTATTTACATCCCGGGTTAGGTCCGCTTATGCCGGATCGTTTTGTAATTTGGACATTTTTTCTTGCGTTGGCTTTACCAGTACGAATTTTTGTACTTTTTTCAGCATTTGGCTTTACTAATCTGAATTTTTGCACGTTTTCGGCTGGCTTTTCATTATTTTTTCCCGGTTTTTTGTTTTCATGCCATACAACTAAAAGTGCTTCAGAGCTGCGTGAACATTGCTATCGTGGCGGTTGATCTGGGGCTCAATTCCTGGACCGGTTGAATAGGTCGCAGTGTCGCCTACGACTCGCCACCGCTGTGACGTTTTAAAGCTGTGCTACCCAGGCGCTAAACAGCGGATGCGGGCTTTGCCACCCGTTACAAGCTTGGGCGTGATAAGCAAGTATAATAAAGATTTGATGTTTTTTACGTTTGATTAAATTCTGCGGATAAGCTTTGCAATTTGTTTGTTGCAGAAAATTTAGTAAGGAGAGACCAAACTTAATGCTTTGTCAGTTCCCTTGCGAAACAATCATGTTTTGCAAAGATTTCTTTATGGACATTGCGAAAAGATCTACTAAAGATGGGTCGAGTAAGAAAGCGATTGTAAAAAGTATTCTATGCTATCAACTCACTTTGTTTCAGTGGAACGTAATGCAGCGTAGATCGGTGGTTTTCAACAGGGGTTCCGCCAGTACAGTCCAGGTTTTCCGCAAGCTTACCATTTATAGCTGGGTTCAAGTAAATTACGTTCAAGTAAACGCCAGGGGTTGCTGGAGTCTCTGGAATGTTTCGTTGGGGTTCTGCTTCACCAGAACGGTTGAAAGCCACTGGCGTAGGTATTGAACTAAAAGGCGTTTTCAAAATAGTACAAATTTGTGACAATCAAACATTCCAGAATGCAGACAACTTTTTGTCTGAAGGGTACTCGAGTGTTTCGCTTTGTAGCACAAATAAAGAATGGTTTTGATACGTCAGTGCTTTCAAACATATCTTTTTAGAGCCAAACTATCGTGTTTTTACCTAAAGCGCAATTTTTTTTGAAACTTTGACGGCAATTGGCAATTTCAATACTTAGATGAAGAATTACATACCGATTGTCGTGATGAATGTATATATGACACAATGCTACTGGTTAGTTAAACATTTTTGTAACTGCAAAAAAACTACAATGGAGAAGCAAAAAGGAGGCGATGAAATATCTAACTGTAATTCGAATGTTTTAAAACCAAGTTTAACAAAACATAATGTTTCATTTTAGCACCGCTTTGGTACCCCATAACTTTTGACATGTATTCCCAATTTCCTCAGTTCGTATCCTTTTTCCAAACCCGAGCTGAAGTGACCAGAGATAAGAATATATGGATATGTAAGCCATGGAATATGGCAAGGAGCTTGGACACTACTATATCAAATGATTTGAACGAAATTGTTCGCTTGAGAGAAACTGAGGTTCCTAAGGTAAAGTTAAGATGATGCTGATAGGTCGGAGCGTGTTTGGGTTTTGATTTTTAGAGAATTGCATGATCACAATATGTATGGTTCTAGTGTAAGATAACTAATATTAACTACTTTTCTTGCTGAATGCTCTTTGCTAATTGGCCTTTGTATCGAGGAAATTGTGACAGCATAAATAGTGTCTTTTGGCTCTGTCGACGTTGGAACAAGCGTTAACAACAAAATAACATAAAATCGTATCACGATTACAGTGTTTAAGAGGAGTAAATGTGAATGATTGCTGCTTTCCAAAGCGTACACGCTGCAAATTCCATTAGGTGAAATGTTGAGTGATTGTTTTTATTTGTTCCTTCTGTCTTAAGAAGGCAATGAATACGCTGCAAATTCCATTAGGTGAAATGTTGAGTGAATGTTTTTATTTGTTCCTTCTGTCTTAAGAAGCAATGAATACGCCATAGATAGGAGTTCAAACTCGAAGTCCTAACTCATAGTTGTAGATGCTCTCAGCCAACATAACTTGATATATTAACTGGAAAATTCCGGTTCTAGCTCTCCTTAAAACTGTATTGTGTTTCAGATTGCGTCAAAATACATAGAAAATCCTGTTCTTCATTTTAGTGCTGAAGCAGAAGCGAATGTGAAATACGATATACGATACTTCGTACTTGTATCGTCTATTCAACCGCTTAAAGTCCATGTTTGCGATCAGTTTTATATCAAACATGCTACAAAGTAAGGAATTTTTTTGCAAAGTGTTTTGCTTTAACGTAAAATTAATCGAAAATGCAGAGAATTCAAATTTATCACCAGAAATTTTCTAACTTTTACACTCCCCAAAAAGTGGTTTCGAAAATAAGATAATGACGTTCTGAGGTTTTGTGTACAAAATGGCTTTAACGGAAGTGAAAGTAAATAAAAATATGTGAATTTTTTGTTTTCCGCTAGAGGGCATTACTGTACAGTGTACAATCAATTAGGAAGTAATTTTCAGATCATTAAAGTGAAAAATCAACGTTGCATTGGAAGAGAATGCGACGCGAGCTTGCGCTATTCGATTTTTCTTCGAGTCCTTAGCCAACCAAAATATGTGTCAAAATGCGGTAAATCTACGAAGAGTCTAACCGTTGATAGTAGGCTGTATCCCTGCCAAAATCAAGCAAAAGTTTTGATTGCCATTTGAAATTTGGAAGACCATTGGGAATCAGAGTATTTATTTGTTTTTGAGTTTGGTTTTTGAGTAAGAGCCACCATCTCTTTTTTCATTCATTCTCTGTATGGAATACGAGAAATGAATTTTTTTAGGTTTTAAAATAACCAACTACCCAACTTAAAGGTGTATTAGTGTTCTGTTTAAACAAGTTCATTTTACTTTTATTATGGTAGAGTGTAATCCAATTTGTTATAATTCGTCAAAATTCACCGCTGATCTCATTTTCCGCAGACCTTTTACACTGGATCAACTTGACAATGCTGAAGCACATTTAACTGCGTTACAAAACAATAAAGACGGGTCACCTGCATCGGCTCGTTTGTCAGGATCTGACTTTATACCTATTTTCGAAGAGCAATATTCCAACCAAGATTGGAAAGATGTAACAGTAAGTCGATTATCTGTTTCTGTTTTTACCAGGGCTGCGAACTCGATCGATTTTTAACCGAGTTCAAGTTCGAGTTCAAGAGGTATTTGCAAGTCCAAGTTCGAGTTCTAAGAATTATATTTTTTGAGTTCGGCAAAAATGACTTGAGTTCGGCGAGTTCGAGTTCGCAGTTCTGGACTTTGTAGGTCGCAATGGCATGAACAAATAAACGACATCCAGCTTTTCTTTTGGTAGAATCATAACTTCAATTTACACGGATTGTGACTACTTGAACAACAAACTATATTTCGTTGTGATCTTTTATTTCTTTTCAACAATTTAAATATATTTCTAATGAACTCGAACAGTTTTATGCGAGTTCGAGTTCGACAAAATGATCGAGTTCTTTCGAGTTCGCAGCCCTGGTTTTTACCCAATTCGAAAAGTTAGTTAGTTAGTTGCATATTTATCCTCCTATCACGAGAAAGCGATCAATGCGCTATACGAGCTCGCTCAGGAGTTGCCAGCCATCTGTCTACCACACCAAGATGGGGAAATCCCGCTAAGTGCATTTCCCAACGGCACAACAAGTAAACTTGCCGGCTTGTTCTCCACACTGTCCCTTTAATGCTGAGCGTCAAGCAGGGAAGCTGTGTATACCAATTTTAAAATCATTGGTTTGACCCGACTCGGAATCAAACCCTAGTCTACAGCTCAAGAGATGGACGCTCTATACCACTCTGCCATCTGAGCTGTTAAAACTACTAGTGAGCTTTGAAAAATCACATAAGCCGGATCTTCATTGTACTCGCAATATTACGTCACGTCGAAGCGTGTAGCGAGTGGTGGGGCCTTTCTCAGCGCTTCACGCCTGGGCAAAAACGTTCCAACATCCGAAGAAACATTGCTGCGGTGGCGAGCAGTTGGCGACACTGTATCCGATTTGATCGGCCCGAAAGTCGGACCTAAGACCTCCCGCGCCGATAGCAATGTCTTTGGACACTATGCCAGGAAGTTTTCGAAATAAGTAGAAATTTTAAGTATTATTTTTACGAATTCTGCTAACGAGTAATTATTTTCAGCATGACATTTACACCTGCATTAGCAAGTTCTTCCAATCAGCGACGTCTCGACCGCCGCCTTACGGAGTTGGGCATTATTCAAATTCACGTGCTCTTTATGGCATTGATGTCATGCTAGAGTGGCAGGTCGACGAAAATACAGGTGAGCACCTACGTTCTGCCCGGACTGTGAGTATGTGTGCATTCGGCTTAAAACCTCGACTCAGACGCACGCATTTGAAAGTGTGGGGTCAACTTTGACCTATGTTTACCACATAAAAGCGGGAGGATCCCATTGCGTGCATTTCCAAACTGCACAGTAAGGGAATGCGGGAACAAGTTGGCTTTATGAGAACTCGGCGATTTGGCACTCGTCCAATCCAGCTAAGATGCAAAGGGAGATTAGCTTCCAAAAACACCGAGGATCGTCCTTTGGATAGTGCCGAGAACGAAACAGCCCAACGTTACGTATCACATACGTAACAATGTCGTAGTTACGGGTAGCGTTGAGTCCAGAGTCGGGCAAGTTATTTTTTTACAAATGATTGAGTGCAACTACTTGAAAGCAATTAATTGTTAGCTACATTGCTACGATATACTTAAACTACAGTTTTTCGCTTGAAGTTTAATAAGCTATGATTTATTTGCATCGTGGTGTCATTATTCAAGTCCCTGTTTATTAATCTAAAAAAATTTCAGCATTTATTTTTAAAAAGAAACATTGAAAGCACTTTTGCTAAATGAAACGCTGTTCGACTTTTGAGTCGAGCAGAACGCTGTGATTTCAAATTATTTTTCTGCATGCTTCAACATTGCTTGTGTACTACTGACTCAACTAAAAGTATCGGTACCTCATGCAACTAACTTTTATTGTTTTTGTCAAATTCAGTGAAGAGTTGCTGATTTTGCTAGTGTTAAAAAGATATGAATAATGCACAGCTCAAAATAAGTCTTTTGCCCGCATCTGGATTTATCTAGAATTGACCGAACACTACGGTTTATGGTTATTAATGGTTCAGTCTAAGTAGACTAAACCGGTCCTACATTGAGAACGCAGAGTCGTCGCTGTTGTGTCTCCTAAATTGTATGTATAAATAACACTTTTGGTAAAGTGCGCTATTCAGACGGTCAAAAAAATGTGCTAAAACGTTCTCCAGCCCATGCTTAGTATTCTTTCTTGTGACGTTTTGTCGCTGGAATAGCCAGAACAAACGCTTATAATGTTGACCATAAACTTGACGTGGTTTTACGGTGTTTTAAGTGTCAAGACGTGGTAAACTGAATATCTTTCATTCATTATGCAGGGTGTTCCAAAAGTCTTGGGCACTTTTTGACATTAAATATCTTGGAAACTATTAAGGATATGAAAACTTAATCAATGGCCTCACAAAAAACTTAATGTAACTAGCTCTAAAATGGCACAACTTTGATCTTACTACCGGTGCCATTCATACTTAAGGAGATAGGGGGACTTCAAATGTGCTCATTACTTTTGGAACACCCTGTATAATGCGAAGAATGATGCTTTAAAAGGCTTTACGAGTTGACTCGTGCTTTGTGGTGTTAAATGTGTTGACTTATTATGCAAGCTGTATTAGCTATGAAAGGGGTAAATTATGTCTTCAGCTGAGAAAGTGAACTGTGTAGCAGCACCAGGATTTTTGAGTACTATATTGACAAAAATTATCAAAGTTTTGCAACAGATGGCCTGTAATTATAAATCGGTTTTCCGTATTTCAATTCGTAACTACTCCCAGGCTGTTCCAGTGATCTTCAAAATTTTTTACCGAGATTTTTTTGAGAAAATCTTACACTTAAAGAACAATAATGTAGACAATGAGTGATGTGTAGCAATGCATATTTCGACTTCTGTTAAAGGACCTTGCCACCTACATTTTAAGAGCGCTGTCATGGATAGATTTCATTTTTTTTAAACATTTTCGAAAACTGTCCAGCAGTCCGCGCTCTATAACTTTAATGATTTATTGAACGAAGTCATAAAATAGCAGAACACTTGAAAAGATCATTAAATTCGATACTACGCACCTATTTTGTTGAAGTTACAGATTTTCCGACGACGTACACAGGAATAAAGAACACATTACTTATGAAGTCGCTTTTTTCACAAATACTTTTCCACAATCTTAGATGAAGATTTTACAAATTGTTCAGATAATGTTATCTAAAGACATCGGGTTATTGAACACATTATTTTGTGTTCCATCAGCGATCTTTCGCAAATTTAGTCAATGTGCAGCTGACTACAGTGGTGGCAATGGCACCATGAATTAGCAAGATGCCAGCAAAATACTTGAAAAAATCGCTGTTAAGCTTGACATAGTCTCCGAAAACATGAACTATTACGAAAAACATCAAAGCTTCGTGAGCTTTGAAAAGGTATTGGCGGATTTTAGGGGGGAAAGGGTTTAAGCTCCCCTTAAATTTTTAGTCATATTAATGCATCAGCACTTCCACACTTTTAGATACATAAACCTGCAAAATAAGCATTCTTGCTATCTTAGCCCTACCAACATGCGCACGGATCTGCTCCTGATACATACCAATAAATAAAAAAACTAGGGTGCCCGCTTTTCATAGCAAATAAAAGCAAGAACGTACATTCGGCTGCACTGTTTCCTGTAAGGTGAAACATTCGAGAAGCAAAGAAATTTTTGGCAACATTTTGCGATTTTTCTTGAAACTTGCTCATTGAAATGGTGATTTTTGGTCGAATTTGAAGCAAAGTGTTTAATATTTTCGAGCGAAACAAAAGTTTCATACTCTGGAAACTCAACTTTGATGCAAAAATTGGATCAAACTTTTTTCAAACCCCCTAAATCTTCAGGCAAACTTTTTACTAAAATTCATATTAAGGCAAATTCGCACTTGCCAAACACTTAGAGGGAACAATGTTCGACCGTCATCATTTGCAACGTGTGCTGAAGGCAGAACAAAGTGACTTTAACGAAGGTTTGAAATCCCAGCATACATTACTGATGGTTGCGGCTGAATCTTGTTGATTCTTCCAGTATTGTCGTAAAAATTTACTTCAGCTGTTCTTCCCTATTTTTTCCTTTTTATAGTTATTGCAGGTTCACGAAAATATTTGCAGTCAATATTGCACAAATATACTGCATTTAAAGGTATATGCTTGATAGTTTGCTAATGTGGCACCAATATCAACTACAAAGCTGCGATCACATGAGTGTTGCGGTGACGAATAACTTCGTACTTCCGTGTCACGTGACCAGTATCAAGGTCAAGACAGAGTTCGCTACGATGTCGGTTTGAAAATACATCCACCATTTTCTCATCTCCAACCCACACCGCTTTCCAATTGAAGTTAAAGTTTGCTGTTGACAGTTTCTCATTGTCTGCTAGGCTGTACTTATCCACCTTGGACGTTTCGTCGTGTTTCTTTGTATTCGTTGTTTGTGTAGCTTCAGGATTGTGGCAGACTGGTGCATTTTGAAACATTTCAGAGCTGCCTTCTGTATTCACAGCTTTATCGAATGTAACTTTCACATTTTGGCTTCTTTTCCACCACCACAGTAAGAACAATATAACTCCACCTATGATAATTGTCTCCATGACAAAAGATGTTTTGCCTCCATCACATCTTTGCTCCATTTCCATTATTTCCCAGCGGCAACAGTTAATCAAATTTTGAGAAATTGTTATGTTTCTGATAATGATTGAGTATAACCAAGTCTGAAATGTAGTCCAATAAATTATAAGCGTTTCATTTAGCAAATCAAATTCGCTGTTGCTAACACTTTGCCATTACCATATAACTATTGTTTTTGCCAACGTACTTTTTACTTCCATCATTAAAAAAACTTTATCTAATAAATTTGAATTGGATGGGGTTTATTTAAGCTTTGCAATAATCCATAATGACACGAAAGCACTAGAAATACGATTTTTGCTTGTGTTGTGCTTCGAGGTTCATGCTTGTCGGTAAGTTTTTTCGAAAAAATCATGATTTCCGCAATGAAGCAATGCATTACGACGTCGTGAATCATTTAATAACAAAATAGACTTTGTGGTCATCTTAGGTTACAAGGATATTTGATTCGTAGAAACGCGGAAGCGCAACAATTTGGTCGTGAAAAGCGACTTAGATTTTCATAACGGCCATCAACAGATCAATATTTGAGGAATTAGTTAAACTATGAGTCTCTTGAACTTGCAACGTAGTCGCTTATCCTTTCTATTTTTCTTCTCTGTCGTGGCCCTGGTCTTGCTATTACTTTATTTTCTACGCAGTTTGTTTTCCAACTTTTTTATTGACTATCTTTCTTTGACCGTTAAGAATCCGAATCCCCTGTGAAAAGAAAAGACCTTAGCAACAAAAACCACATTGCGAAATAAACATAATCACGTGATTGATTAACCGCAATTAAGTTATAGGAAGTGCAGTAAACGACTAAGAATCTCAGTTGATTAGCGTTGATTATTGAAAACGGAATAAGAAATGATAATTTGAACGAAACATTGCCTGGTCTGAAAATAAACGTAATGCGATAACACAGATAACATAAAAACGACAATAATGGTTCGACTACTGGGATGGTCGTTACATCAGCCGCCCCCCTGATGAAGCATGTAGCGTCGGGGTCACGTCGAATCAAATTTCAACTTCATGTAAACAGAAAATGCTGAAACCAAGTATCAAATAAAAAAAATCGAGTCTTCACCATACTCGCTGTATTAGGCCGAGGCGTGAAACGATAGGCGGGGCCCATTTCCGTGGCTTAGCGCCTGGGCAACACAGCTCCGAGGAAACGTCGCCGCGATGGCGAGCCGTTGACGACACTTTTGTCCGATTGGACCAGCTTGGGATTCGAACCCTAGATCTTCCGCACCGACAGCATTGTCTTGACAACTGAGCTAACCGGCCAGTCGCTTCTTTATTGGGATACATAATTTTTCTACTCCTTTGCGAAAAATTGTCTTGTCGAAATTTGAGATACGGTGTATCAATATCCCTTTGTACTTGTGCAGTTATAACGTCTTCGTGGCTATAGCCTTTCTTTAACTTAAAGCATGATCGTTAATCGTTTAATTTTCTAACCCATTGTCATTATTTTGGTAATGTGCATGTATTAAGAGGTAATGTTGTGGTAGTTGCTGTGGCATGTTGCAATTTCAAGATAAGTGGCAGTTGCCTTCAGTTATTGACTCTTGCGGCAGTACATGGTTTTAGGGCGTAATTACTAAAAATCCAGGGTGACCATGATTTTTTTTTTTTTTTTGAAACTTGTAATGCATGGAAGAGTGCCATTATGCTTGCCACTGTCCTTGAATTCTACTCAGTTGGGTCGCAGTTTTGGAGACAAGTATGTTGCACTAAGCCGATTTTTGCTTATACTGTATGCACAAGATTAAAGTTATTTTGTATGAAAAGTTTACAATCGTACGAATATGATCATGCCGAGCTTTATAATTACGGTGAAGCATTTACAATGCAAGTGCAGTATTTATATAACTATTAAGAAATGCTGGAAAGTTTTGCAATCTTCTCACTTAAAGTGCTCGCTTTTGCCATCAACTAAAAAGGTGCTACACGCCTTTTTTGATATTCTATTTAATGGGGACAGTGGTGATGAAACAACACTGTACAGAAGTTATCGCTGATATAAACTGTCTATTCCATAACCACCTTTCACACTTGCCAACTACAGTTCACAAATGTCTTCACTTTTCACTCCTATCTTACATTTTGTTGAGTTTGCTGAGTTATTTATCTAGTCTTGTTTCTGATAAAACTGAGATATCATTACATATAGGTGTACTTTGCGTAGCATAAGCTAAATATAGCAATATTCCTATAGCCGTAAGCTTCACTTACTGCCTGAAGCTCAATGAGCTTCTCTAGTTGTACCAAAGTCGAGTGTTTTTCAATAGCGGCTTAACCACTCCGGCTCTACTCTGCAATTCGTTTGTTACTTGGCTTTATTTCAACCTAGTCCTTGCAGAAGGCAAATGCGTACGTTACCGCAGGAAATGACGTTTTTTTGTTGCTCTTACCGGGGCTGGCTGGTTTGTGAAAGGACTTCTCAAAATGGGAAAGCTTGCCTAATTTCTAACTTGTACTGTAAATAGCTTAACAACTTTCTTTCGCGATACCATGTCTTTGCTTAAAGATCATTTTTTGACCTTTTTTCCACCAGGACATTTTATTGCTTTGACTTGCGGCGTCGCTTTTTGTCGTTTTATGGTTGGAATACGTTATTACGTAGGACGTTAAAACGTTGGATGACTGGGCGAGTTGCATTAGTTGGTAGTCTGTAAAAAGACTGAATGGGCAATGGGCATGTACTGCTGTGTTATAATTTCAACACCGGTGTTGCAGCATCCACTGTATTTTTACGCTTAGAGGAACTGGAAGTACTGTAGGATATAATCCGTGATTGAAAGTTATTCTAATGGTTATAACCTGGACGCTTACAAATGGAAGGGGCAGTGCTCAGAGCTTGGAAGTTGATTGATGCCAATTAGATATAGCCTTTCTATTACTTTTAAAAATGAAGTTGTTAATTTGGTATTGTCATTAGCAGTGGCGTACGCACGGAGGGGGGGGTTCGGGGGTCAACCCCCCCCCCCCCCATTGAAGATTTTAAAAGAAATGAAAACCTTTCTTTTTAAAACGAACCGCCTTTTTACATACACAGATTGCCGAAATTGCTCTCACGTTTTTCTGTGCTATCCAACTTGCTTATAAAATCTTGAAAAACTTTCATTGTGATGCAATAATAGGCCTACTAATAGTCAAACTTTGCTTGTGCGCTGCGCTTTACAATCGCAGAAACAGTGAAACCATTCTTGTTTTTAAGGCAAAATCGTTTTTACGCACCGTAACTGTCTCAGAAGCTGGAGTGCTCTGTTTCCCAGACACCCCGATTATGTGCTTGAGAGTATCACATGATATCGACGCTGTGATTTGGGTGGAAAATACTTAGATATAATCGACGCTCTTTTTGACCTTAATCACAGCATGATTAGAGATTCCTCTCACGCGTGATTTATTGTAATTTAAAAATGTTTCGGTAGGGAGGGCAGTTTTTGCTCATGCTTCACTATCTTCAGTTTTCAAGACAGGGAAAACTGCCCCTTTCATAATGAGAGAATGAGAGCATATTAAATGTTTTTATCAAGATTTATATGTGTTGTTTATATCAATGTTGATTCTTGAAAGATATTTTTGGAAGGAAGCAATTACCTGTTTTACCCCGAAAGCTTGCGAAAGCTAGCTTACTTTGATCAGTTAACCTTCCTATGGCCCAAAAATGAAGTCGACTAAAATTTTTTGGAAAATTTTTAACCACGAATTGACAGCTTGAGTTTTTGTGAAACCTTTTCGCTCTTAAAGGAAGCGCAAAGAATCAAGGGAAAGTGTGAATGAAATATCTGGATTGTTTTCTTCGTTATGGCATTATAATAGCTGTGACGTCACTGAAACTTACGTCATCACGATGTGACGTCAGTGAAACCCCCCATTGAAAAATCCTGCGTACGCCACTGGTCATTAGAGTTGAGCCAGCAGATTGGATATCGAAATAGAGTAAATATGGGAAAATACAGCCAACAGTAATACTTAAAACTGAACGTTTTGACAACACAGGTTCAGCTGTCATCAACAGCAGTATGTGCAATGCAATCCCAAACTGTACCGGTATTGATAAGTGGCATTTTGTATTAATCGGCACCGCGAAAAGTATATGCAAGTTTTTTCAAAGGAAGATGTAACAATTTGTTGATTTCTATTACTTATGAGACATGACGAAGCGTTACATCTTCAGGTATTACCGCTCCTATACAGTAAACGATCAGAGGAAGTTGTTAAACATTTGTGTAGTTCGATGCTACGAACGATGCGCGCTGGGTTGTAAAAATTTTTCGAAAAAATCTTACAACAGACTGTTCTACATTGATACAAAGCGATAACATCCAGATTATTTTAAGTTTTATTTAAAATAATTGTTTAAACCTGTAGATACCTGAATACCGTACTGTAGAAGCGGTTATTGTGACTTAATTATCCTTGCTAAACTTTTGAAAAAAAAAAAAAGTTTAAACCACTATTTATTGTGTAGTGTATTTTCGTCGTATTTCTTGATTCTTGTGCTTAAATGTAATGTCATGTCGTCGGAAATCTTGTTAGCTAACAGCGTGAACAATGATGCGATGCTGTTTGTGAGATTTGAATGTTGAAGAATGAAATCACTCATAAATGAAAAGCTCACTTTATATTTGTGCTAATCAATTCACGTATCGGCTTTGTGCCTGTACCAATTTACCAAACTCATCTTTACATGGAAGCGTTTGCACCGTGATCTCTGTCATACTATGTTACGCTAGAAAGGCTAGTAGTGACTATTATAGTTTTTGGTGCGACTCTGCCAATTAGTGAAACCATTTAGGCGTTAGCGAATACATCATCATTTTACCACTAACCAACTACTGTTCTTACTCTTGACCTTGTGATGCTGTTGCCATTGGTAATTGAATGGAGTAAGGCTTTATATCGGCTTTTGTGTTAGCGTAATCTTATGGGGTGCCATTTGTAAAGTAAAAATTGTACTCACCTTACGGACAAATCAATGCTCTTTCTTATCTCCTTACGGACTTACAAATCAAATCTCCTTACGGACAAATATAAATCCAAGTCAAATGGTAACGAAAAAAAAGCATGTTTTCATACGCCAAGTCGAATGGTAACCAAAAATGCATGCATTCCTACGCCAGGTCAAATGGTAACGAAAAAAATAACATGCTTTCCTACGCCAAGTCAAATGGTAACGAAAAATGCATGCTTTCCTGCGCCAAGTCAAATAGTAACAAAAAAAGCATGCATTCCCAGAGCTGGGCACTCGGTACTTTAAAAGTAACGACGATATCGGTACCAATACTTTGCCAAAGAAGTACCGTCGGTACCGATAACGGTACATTTTTAAAAAGTAACGACGATGTCGTTACTCGGTACCGATTTTCGGTACTTGAAAAGCGAAAATTTTTTCTTAAAAATAAATTTTGGTTTTGGTTTTCGTCTTGCAAAGCAACGAAATTAAAGTCTTATCAAGCTTTTTGTCGCATCTGGTGCTAGTGTAAGGTTTGAGTTGTAGTCTCACGCGAATCTTGATACTGCAAGCGAACACGTCGGTTATATCAACAAGGTGACAGCGGCACGCTTACTAAAACAAGCATTCTCATGTATGGCAACATGTACAATAATCTGTTGGTCTCCTTCATTAGTTATGAGGCTAGGTATAAAGAGTATCTGTAGGGACTTACTGTTTACAAGTAAGTCCCTACATATCATCATCGGAAACTCGCCGTGGAGAGCAGAGGCTTTTGTCACATCCCTGCTTATCTCGTTACGTTGCTACATTCGAACAACGCTAAAGACGTGAAAGAGCCTATGGCCTATAATATTTATACGAAAAAAATGTTGCAAAGGTTCTTCCTGAGTGAATTTCATCATTGTGTTGAAGGAGAATGTTTTCATTTTCAATGCCACTTTCAGTAGAGGTTGGTGTATCAGTAGCAGCATACTCAGAACTTTTACATTAATCAAAATCTACATTTTTCTCAGAATTTGCAGGTCTGTAGTTTTACTTTGATTTAATGACACAGAAATAAATTTTTTTCCATGTAGTCTAGACTAGTGGTATTCAACCTTTTTTACACAATCCCCCCTTTTTGGAAAGTGTGGGTCCAAATTGCACCCAC
Source organism: Trididemnum miniatum (assembly GCA_964006365.1). Taxonomy (NCBI): domain Eukaryota; kingdom Metazoa; phylum Chordata; class Ascidiacea; order Aplousobranchia; family Didemnidae; genus Trididemnum; species Trididemnum miniatum. Next base: position 13,900,322 of record OZ023247.1, on the reverse strand, counting down.
AAAGCACTACACGTCCGCAGATCTACTATTTTTCCACTAAAAATCGGTAAGAAACAAAAAAAAGATCTGCATGCGGCCCGCAGTTTGCCCAGCTCTGGCGTTGAGGAACTTTTTTATGATTTTTATAAAATTTTGTTATTTGCAACACATTTGTAAAAGTTTTTGAAAAATCATTAAATAGGTATGTTGCTAATAAATCTGAATTTATTTCTACAAATTCACCACAGTTTAGAAGCATCTATTTAAAACCCGATAGTCTGTTTCGCTCTATCTTATTCAAATAAAATAGATTTTATCTTATTCAAGTAGAATAGATTCTATTTGAATAAGATACCCCTGATGATCCCTTTTGGGTGAAACAGACTGTCAGGTTTTAGATAGATGTTATTAAACTGTGGTGAGTGAATTTGTATATTTGCTCTAACTGAACGCAGTTATCCAGCACTTCTTGAAACACTGATTCGCATCGTTATTGAATTTATTTCTATTTAAAAATCAATTGTTAACAATATTGGTAGTAGAATTCGTCTATAACGGCACCACAAGGGAATTAAAAAAAACTGCCGTTACAGGCGAATTGACGTCATAGGCGCACGCAAGGAGAGGCTTCGGTGCCATGCCCCCCTTTGGCCCTGTAATAAGGTGCTAAAATCTAACTTTTAGTCTATAATTTCTCAAACTAATAATGGTTGCAGCTTCCTTTCATTTATTTTAGCCAAGCTTCTGCTTTTAGACATAAGCTGCGAAAAACATTTTTGCATTGTCCATAGTGACTGCACTCGCTGCAAGCCCTTTTTCGATAAATAGTTCGCTAAACTGAGTGTTTTGTATGTGAAAACCGCAAAAATTCGTTGGCGACTGAAATAGCGTCCAACGCTATAAAAATGTTTCAAATTCAAAGCATTTATTCTGAAAACGCATACGGACCGGTCACAAACTTCGCACGGGGTCGCAAATCGGTGGCTGCCGACCACTGATCTACAACAACGTGATTTCGCGGAACTTTTCGAAGATGCTTTTCGCAAAAAAAACGGAAAGTTTTCCGCTTTTGCTTTCTTAAGTTCATTCAAAAAAAGTTACCGAAATATCGACTAAAACGGTCTAAAAAGTAACGGCGGTACCAAAATCGGTACATTTTAGAAAGTACCGACGGTACCGATAACGGTACTAAAAAAGTACCGCGGTACTGTTCAACTCTGGGCGTAGGGAACCTTGTTTTTTTCGTTACCATTTGACTTGGCGTTTGCAAGCATAGTTTTTTCGTTACCATTTGACTTGGCGTAAGGAACCTTGTTTTTTCGTTACCATTTGACTTGGCGTGAGAAACCTTGTTTTTTTCGTAACCATTTGACTTGGAGTAAGAAAGAGCATTGATTTGTCCGTAAAGTGAGTAAAATTTTTACTTTACAAACGGCTTCCCATATAGTCTTTGCTTTTTTTAATACAATACTTATTTTGCAATAGAATTCACGTTATGACTTTAATTTTGCCACTTTAATATGTTTAGGAGAAAGAATAATCCAGCCAATCTTGCTAGAGTGCAACTTCACGCCAACTCTCACTTATGTCTGCAGTTTTTATCCTTCGTTTTTGAGTGATGCTTTTAGATTTCTATTCTTGAACGACGAAAATTGTCAAATTACGGATATTTCCGATTTATGATTTGAATTCTGACAATTTGACGTTGCTTCTGCTTGTATGCTGAATCTTCGCGGTTTGCCTTGGACTTGCGCAATAAAACAAGTGCTCTTCTTCGACTAGAAGTTGGTCAAGAACTGATATCAGTGTGTTGAATAGTGAATACTGCTGATGTGAACATACAGCATTTGTTTAGCCAGCAGCCTATTGCTTTTTGACACCAGATTGTCTGATCTGCAGGACGCTAAGCTTACACTAAAGTCTCGCACAGTTGCCCACTGAGTGTGTATGTGCTGCAACTGTAGCTCAGATGGCCGAGTGGTAAGAGCTGTAGACTAAGATTTGATTCCGAGTCGGGTCAAACCAACGACTTCTAAAATTGGTAGCCTATTCACAGCTTTTCCGCTTGACGTTCACCATCAAAGGGACAGTGTGGGGAACAAGCCGCCAAGTTTACTTGTTTCGTTTGGAAAGGTCCTGAGCGAGATTTCCCCATCTTAGTGTGGTAGACAGGTGGCCGGCAACTATTAAACGAGCTCGTTATAGCGCTTTGATCGCTTTCTCGTGATAGGAGGATAAATATGCAACTAAAAAATACATAGTGATAGGCTAATGCAGAAATGCACAACTACACGTTGTTATATTTACAAGAATGTTCATAAACAAATTGATTTGCTATTACTAATCACGCATACAGGCATTGCATATGTGTAAAACAAGCGAAAACACGACATTAAGTTCAAACTCACAAAACGTATTGGAATTCAGTAAGAAGCTTGAAGAACACTGCATACGTCATAAATACAAAAATACTGTGGCATTAAAACTTGTAGGCCATCAATTAGTTGAGAATTTACAGAAAAGTGAGGTTTTATAAACTTGCAAAGATATTGTTTCTCGGTATTACAAGTTACTGCTGGGAAGTTGAACATATATGTACACCTCGGGGAGAGACCTGGTGGTGATTAGCTGTGGCGTGCGCGAGAGGGTACTCAAGCGCCTTATTCCCCTTGGGGTGCTCTTCGAAACACGTTAAGAGCAGTTCCTGATAAACTTTATTCTTAAAAAATCGTGTCGTAATGTAGAAGAGCTCTTTGACATGTCCGCTTCAAGTAGTAGGCCTATAATAGTCGTAATATTTTATTTTTCGAGTGTAAAACGATCAAGACACAAAATAAGCAAGAAAAAAATACTCGAAAGGCGACTGCGAAATGACCGTTTGAGGTCTTCAAGTCAAGCAGCCGCCCCAAATTTTTGCTTATGCGCCTGATGATATTTGAAATGCGTTCTTCAGGGTTGCTGCAACGATGCCATTATTCCTGAACGCTAACGAAAGCCAGTAAAGATGGGAAATCAATGGGCTCCGCTGTAAAAATCCGCAACTGCTATTTAATGAAATGTTGTACTGTACTTGTAAATGAGACATTTTGTGAACATTTTTCTGTAAATTCAAAGGATAGACCTTGACTTACAAAGCTTGATAGGCCTACAGTTCTTAAGTGCTAAGTGGTTCGTTAGGCAAAAAGTACACTCACAACACAATCGTAAATTAATCAGCAAGGAACTTGGTTACTAGTATATCATGGAAAAAATAAAAATCTCATTTTTAAATTGATGAAAATTTAAACTCGAAAAATGGAAAAGTCGCAATATTCAGTGACTATAAATAAATATTTTATTAAACAGTTTTGCAATTAGCAAAGTGCATCCAAGCAAAAACAGCGACAAAAATTATGCTCCCGCTTTCTATTTTCTGGGGGAGCGTTCAGGTTGTAAAGGCAAGGGGGGGGGGCAGCTTTTTCAAAGTACACATCCAATAGGCCAACCAATATACAATCAAATATCATCAACATTTTTTTTTAATACCGTTAAACAAAAACTACTTTTCAGCAGACCCAGAGTGATAAGTAGCCTATTTCGCATATATAAGGCCTACCGGTACTAAAAAAACTGTTTAACCGGATAATTTAATCTGTAACTGCTGAAGAGCATAATCTTTAACTGCTGAAGTAAAGTTGACAGTAGGGTAGCGAGAAGTTTAAAAACGAAGGGTGGGGGCCTTAATTTCCACATTTTTTATGCAGAATTAATTTAAGCTGATTGAGACACTAGAAAGGCTGTAGGGGGGTCCGGGGGCTTGCTCCCCCGGAAAAAATTTTGAAAATTTACATTCTGTAATGGCTATTTTAGTGCTTTTTGAACATTTTTACGGGGTGGATCCAGAAATTTTTGGTGGGGAGAATGTAATTTTTCAATTAGGTTGAATGTTAACCAAACACAAAGACATTACGACCTGGAAAGGAGCGCACATAAGCCCCTTGAAATTGGTTCATGTCAGGGGCGTATTCAGAAATTTTTTATCAGGGCCGGGGGACCAATTTTTGTCACTTTTTCAAGCTTAGTTTTTTCCGGCAGAGTTAATTTTAAGCAATTTAAGTTACAAAAACGACTCTAGAGGGGTCCGGGGGCATGTTCCCCCGAAATTTTTTTGAAAATTGACATATACTGTAATGGGCATTTTACAGCTTTTTGAACTATTTTCAGGCAAATTTTGTTTGTTTTTGGCCCCTAATTTTGAGTGCTTCACCACATATGATGCATTTTGTTCGCACAGTAGCGATTATGTGTGCTTAAGGCGACTAAGGCATATTGTTATGAAGAGGTTCGAAATTGCGGAAAAATTTTATCCAAAGCATTGTTGAAAATGGCTGGTGGGGGGTGCATCCTCCTTGGATCCGCCTTTGGTGGGAGGATGCATACCCCTTATCCTATACCCCATGGATCCGCTTCTGGCCATAAGCGACAGACACCATCAAATAAATCTGGCATATTTCAGTCACTTGGCACCATTGATTTTATAAAAATAGGTCAAAAGGGGGAGGGTACGGCACAATGCCTCCCGTAAATACGCTCCCGAGTGTAGGGTAAATGCAGCGGACTTGGGCTAGCTTGAGGCGCTCGACTCTGCTGGACTCGGTTTTTGTCAAGCACGAGTCCAAGTCCCCCTGTATAAAAAAATTTAAGACCGCAACTTTGTGTTAAAAAAGGAAAGCAGAATATACGCTCTTAATTTTCTTCGCTTGTATTTATTGTTACTTGCTGGGATGTACAAACAAACCGTTCAAAATGACGTAATAAAAACGTAAATTGTAGAAGTTATAGAAATGCTAAATGTAACGCAAGAATTTTTGCTCGCATGCTTATTGCCTACACAAAATAACCAAAACCTTATGAATACTGCCGTAACCCTAGTTACTAAAATATGATATTGCTTCCTCAATGCCTCCTCCACTGTGACCTCAATGATGGCTCAAATATTTGCTCAACACCCGAGTGGTGATACAGAATTTTAATATAGCCAAAATATGAAACCTCTTGATTTGCTCTACAATGAAATTTTGTCGTGCCTTTTGTCTGATGTATATATACGATTAACGGACGAATTACATCAGACGAGAATGCCGATTCTTTGATTTCGCCGTGCTTTACTTTTACACTTGCAGTTGCACCGTGGTAACACCTTCACAGCTGCTGCTCTCCTGCTGGAAACAAGCAGCGGGCGCTGAAAAGCGATAAAAATGACGTATCGGTATTAAAATTTAGTAGTATTTGACGTTAAAAGCACGAAAAGTTACGTTTCTATGCTTCTAGCCTGCAACCAATCTTCTGGTGCTGAATTTGTCATACATCGAAAAACCAAAAACCTCACCAACAGGCCTACTCGCATAATTTTTTTCACAACTGTTAGTCCAAGTTACCAAAAAAATGAGGCGAGTTTAAGTTCAAGGTAAACATTACGAGTCCTCAAAAACTGGAATCGAATCCTGCTGAAGTGGAATAACTGCAGACAATGGAAGCGAAACTGAAACTACTGATACCTTCGCTATACCACAGAGCAGACGTTTTACTCGTTATTATCCCAATAAAATGCTAAGGCCCTAAGGGCAGTACTGCTCCCCCCTTCCGTTTCGGTGCCCCTGGGAGCGTTCAGCAAGTCTCCAAGCAAAGCATTTAGTTTTTCGTCAAAAAAACGCATTCCCAGCCAATACCTGCAGATGATGATTCGCAACGCATCGTAATTTTGCTCTTTTTGATTTAGTGGTTGCTTGAAAATGACTAGGTCGTGGTACGCTACTCATGCTCGTACAAATGTTCGCAAATTCGTTGCATTTTTCAGCAAGATTGCGAAACTATGGGATCAAATCAATCCGGCAGAGGTGGCCAAAGAAGCCCATTCAAAACTAGTATGTAAACGAAAGGAGCTAGAGGCAAGAACAATTCGCTAAAAAAAACAAATTTGTTTAAAAAAAAAAAAAAAATCAATTAATTAGTCACATAGTTAAGGATTTGCACGTTTAAACAAAAGGGGCATAAGTATTAACTTGGGAATCATTACATCAGTGATGCTATTCAATTGTAGCAGGAAATGCTGGATCTAACATAAAGGGAGGACAACAACGCCAGTCCTATTTCTTAGCAGGAATCTATATGTAGGTTGCTTTTAGCAAGCGCTTTTCTGAAAAAAGCAAAATTATGGGAGCAACTTTATACGAACCGGTTGAATAACACCACAGCACTGAATTGTACTTTTTCTGTAAGCCTAAACCCATGAGTTATGTCATCAGTCACTTAATCATATGAATAGTTATCATTAAAATCAAAAAATTATTACCGTACAAATTTCCCCGCCTCTTGGCCCACGAGCATAAACATGCAGGCAGGGTTAGTGTGCATTAACTCGTTCGCTTAGACCCGCTGGTGATGACAGGTGCCTTCCTCAACTAATATTCAACATAGTTATGAAGCTTTTGTTAAAGTCAGCAACATATATGCCTCGAAGTCAAGTTAATGTTCAAAATACACTACGCACCATTAAAATATAATTTAAATGTAGAAAAATATACAAGTTATCGGCAACATCATCAACAAACTGAATGCATCGCTGTTTGCCCCCGAATAATAGGTTAAATATCTTGTGGTTAAATTTTGATGACGTCATGATTCTGTAAATACGCCGTTTAGTGTCGTCATGGAATCAAATTGATATTATTGCTTTTTCGTACATCGTCATTTTATTGCAAAAATGTTACCCATCTTGATCATGATTCAGAAGAATAGACCTTAATGTTGTTTGTGAAAAGTTTGTCCTCAAGGTTTGCGAAATATCAGGGCTGGTCTTGTCAAATATTGCAGCTGGAATGCAGATGAGGAAGCATGGTTAGCCTGGAGTTCAGATACTGGCACTTGTGCATCATCTTGATCGATGAATGATCTTTATTTTTGCTATCATGAGAACCAACCAAGGACGATAGAAACCAGAATCATACCTAACAAAACTCAATGTTAGCTTTGACTATAGATTTTTTTTCATTATCAGTGGCATGCGCACGGAAGGGAGGGAGTCGGGTGTCAACCTTACTTTGACGACTGGAAAAAAATGAAATCCTCATATTTTGGAACGATTCGCCTTTTTTCATATAGAGATTGCTATCATGTTTTTCTGTGCTATCCAACTTGCTTATATAATCTGGAGAAACTTTCATTACGATGCAATAAATAATTCTGGTGGTCAAACTTTTCTGGTGCGTTGCGCTCGAACCAATGACTGACCCAAAATGCAAGACTGGACAATACAGTGGACAGTGGCGTACGCAAGATTTTTTAATGGGGGGGTTCAGTGACGTCACATCGTGATGACGTAAGTTTAAGTGACGTCACAACTATTAAAATAATCCGTACATTTCATTCCAGATATTTATTTCACACTTTTGCTTGATTCTTTGCGCTTCATGTAGGAGCGAAAAGGTTTCACAAAAACTCAAGCTGTCAATCCGTGGTTAAAAATTTACCGAAAAAAATTTTAGTTGATCTCATTTTTGGGCCATAGGAAGGTTAACTGACTAAACCATAGAGCGGGACAGCGCTGTTTCAGGCTATTAGCCCTCATCAGCCGCACTCAGGTGAAGATACACTCATCCTTTGGAATGCTTGACCTTGATCAGTCAAACACCCCTCCGGACTTGCCAGGAAGGACGAGTAGGCTAGCTTTCGCTTCGTCACAAACAGGGTGTAGCCAGGGGGGTAAAACAGGTAAGTGCTTCCCTCCAAAAATATCTTTTCAAAAATCAACATTGATATAAACATTAAACAACGCATATACGTTGAAAAAGACATTTAATATGCACTCATTTTATGAAAAGAGCAGTTTCCCCTGTCTTGAAAACTGAAACAGTGAAGCATGAGCAAAAACTGCCCTCCCTACCGAAACATTTTTAAATTACAATAAATCACGCGCGAGAGGAATCTCTAATCATGTAATTAAGGTCAAAAAGAGCGTCGATATTATCGAAGGATTTTTCACCCAAATCACATCGTCAATATCATGAGATACTCTCAAGCACATAATCGGGGTGTCTGGGAAACAGAGCACTCCAGCTCCTGAAACAGTTACGGTACATAAAAACGATTTTGCCTTCCCCCCCTGTTCCGCCCTTGTGCCTCTTTAAATCTTTCGTTGGTCTGGTCTTCCTTGGCAGTATTTTTATTTTATTTTGCAGCGCTTACAGTAGATAGGACAGCGTCAATTTAGGTATTTATATTTTAATAATTTTTCAACAAACCGGCCGGTTATAGCGCAGTGTTAAAGATGTCGCTATCGATGCGAAAGGTCTGAGGTTCAATTCCCAGGCAGGTCAAATCAGACACAGCGTAACCAACGGCTCGCCGCCGCTGCAACGTTTCTTCGGAGTTGCGTTGCCCAAGCGCTAAGCCGCGGAGTCGAACCCCGCCCCTCGCTACTACGCTTCGGTACTTCAGCGAGTGATGAAACGAGTAGCCTGCAGTGAAGATTTGATCTGATTTAAAAAAAAAAGTTTGTGCGCAGCCATAGTTAGGCCTACCGCAGATACACCGTATTTAGGGAAGCTCCTGCATACCAGTTGCTTCACAGCAGCATCAATGACGAAAATGCAGTTCATGCAAAACACATCAGAAAAGTTGGAATACCGGTATTGTTGCATTGCATGGTAATAAAAGTTCCTTGAAATTAAATTAGAAAGTTGAACCGAACAGAAAAACATTGCAGCAGATTCGGCAAGCTCCGCACGAAGAAAAGTTGGTTTGTTTGTTTCAAAGAAGAAAGGTTTCACTTTTTCTGCAATTGTCAACGTCAAGCGCAGCGCACCAGAAAAGTTTGACTACCGGTAGGCCTATTATTGCATCACAATAAAAGTTTTCACGATTGTATAAGCAAGTTGGTTAGCACAGAAAAACATGAGAGCAATTTCGGCAATCTCTGAATGAAAGAAGGCGGTTCGTTCCAAAACGAGAGGTTTTCATTTCTTAAAATTTTCATTGTGTGGGATTTTGACCCCCAAAACCCCCCTCGTGCGTACGCCACTGACAGTGGACAAGATCAATGGGCACTGTTACAGCTGGAGTCGCGTTGTGATGTCATAAAGCGATTGTTTTCGACAGCTAAGGCTGGACAAGACCAAGTTTCAGTACGGAAGGCCCATTCTTGGAAGAGAATGGTTGCAAGTTGCAGCGCTGATGGTTACATGTTCCGCTTACGATATCGTAATTTTGAGTTAACCCAGTGTGGTCCAAACCCTGGCCCGCCCGCCGTATGCTGCCCGCTGGCAACTTTTGTGCGGCCCTCGAACACTTTAACCTTCGTTGCCTGTTTTGTATCTAACAAAGCTTAAAAACTTCTTCGTTCGCATTTATAATGAGATTTTTTTAAGAAGCAAGGAATTTCCAAGCTTAGAGTAATGACGAGAATGTTTCGTAGTAAGCTTGAACGCATCATTTTGCAGTAGAAATCATCTGACGTCACAATTAGATTTACTACCTATTAATGCAGGTTATGTAACATCTCGCATTCTGCCATGTGGGTCTTTTTAAAACAATTTTCAGCGAGATGTGCAGCGTAAAAGTGACTAAATTTAGAGAGTAGCCTACTAGCTTTTAGTCTTTTAGCATAAAATGAGTGCTAAAAGAAAAGTGTCCAAGGACAACAGAGAATTCAATATTAACTGGGAGGACAAATATTTCTTCGCCAATAATAATGGGAAACCACAATGTTTGGTTTAACCAGTTACCATTATTATTGGCGAAGAAATATTTGTTGGTGTGCCTTCAAATAATATCTGTTTCCTAAGAGTTTATTGTTCAGCGACATTACAAAACGCTACTAAACAAGCATGAAACGTAAGACATTTCGAAAAGCATAGTGTCAATGCTAGAATAACAATCTCTCCGCCTATGATTAAAATCTAGACTTTATCTTTGCGGCCCGCAAAGTTTTTCAAACCTTAATGCGGCCCTTAATGCTCTTAATCTTGGACCACACTATAACCAAACCAAACCAGCCAATTGGAGTAGTGGTTAAAGACATTACTACCGACGCGGGAGGTTTTAGGTTCGATTTCTGGGCCGGTCCCGGCCGTTTGTTCAGTTTTTAAGCGCACAGGCTATCGGTGCGGAAAGCTTGGGGTTCGATTCCCGGGCCGGTCATATTGGCACAGTGTCGCGAAAGGTTCGCCACCGCTGGGATGTTTCTGCGTTCTCCAGGCGCTAAGTCGCGGAGATGGGCCTCAGTGGGGTACGCACGAGGAGCTCGGAAGTCAATCAACACCCCCCCCCCTTCTGACGATTGCATGAAAATGAAACCTTTCCTTTTTGAAACGGACCGATTTTTCTTCGCACGGAGCGTGCTGAAATTGCTATCGTGTTTTTTCTGTTCTGCCAACTTACTAATTTACAGTTATCTCAAGAAACTTTCATCGCAATGCGATGCAACAGCATAGTAGTCCAACTTTTCTGATGTGTTTTGCTTGAACTGCATTTTTGTCATTGGTGCTGCTGTAAAGCACTTAATAAGTTGGAGTTTCCTTAGATGCAGTGCTTCTATAGTAAGTATGGCTGCACACAATTTTTTTTTTTTAAATTAAGTCTTCATTACCTATACTCATATCCATTCGCTGTAGCACCGGAGCGGGTAACGAGTGGCGGGGTCCGACCCCGCGGCTTAACGCCATGGCCAGGGCCGATTAAAGGCGAGCGCTGATGTGGCTGCAGCCCCAAGCCCTCCAAAAAATAGACCCTTCGATTACAACGTATTATGAGCAACCAAGTGATTTTTCATCAATCAACTATTATATTTCATTTTAGAGGTGAATACAAATTACCAATCTTTGTTAAGTTGGCCTAATCTGTCCAGTTTAGGTTAGGGCTAAGAGAGTGATTCAAGATTGTATCAATGCCAAAAATATCAACGACTTTACTCTTGCATTTAAAATGCAAGATCTGCGGCAATTAAACGAAATCAAAAAAGATCGACCACAAGTTTGTGGGATTCAGACTAGCACAGCGTCACCAGTCCAATGGCTGAGGCAATCATTGGCAGCGATGAGCACGATAAACCTTTCTGTGCTAAAGCGATAACGATAATCGATAATTTCAAAAAGCCCTGAGCGATGCTGATAATCGATAAATCTCGATTTCTCAAAACGATATCGGTAATCGATAAATTATCGCAGATAAATGTTGCGGTAAATTTTCAATGTGTATGACAAATTTTTTTTTGTAAGTCAAATTGCAAAAATGTTTTTCTTGATTTTTCAAGAAAACAGAGCAGTTCAAGGACTCTGCCGCGGCATTAAATAAAACAAAGAGAGATTTTTTTTATTGTACCAAAACGTAATAGACAACGCGTATTTTTAAATAGCGCCAACTCACTAGCTTTGAACATTGCGTGCATAAAGAATCGCTTATCGCGATAATTTATGGGCAATAAAAAAGATATATTGCAAAAGCGATATCGGTAATCGATAAACTGAAACTATTTTGAGCGATAACGATAATCGGTAATAAATTATCGCCAATAAATTATCTCGATAAATGCCCATCTCTGTTCATAGGAGCAGGAAACAGGGTTCAGAAGCTAGTTTTGAAATTATTCGAGCCCCTCTTAACAGGCTTGTCCATGGGACATATTTTTCTGTCCCATCCCATCCCATCCCATAGCAATTTATGCCTGTCCCATCCCATGGGATTCCCATCAAAATACAATTCAATAAATTTTATTAAATTTATGAAAATTTACGCCATCTAAGATTTTTTCTCTTCTCATTTCTAAGATTAATTGAAAATTTTCAGTAAAAACACGGAACTTTAAGATTACAGCATTTTTTCAGTAATTGGTGTCCAAGTACACCATCTGGCAACTATGGTGCAAAGCACCACTACCTTGTAACAACAATGCTAAGGGAAAATCTTTTATCAAGAAAAAAGTGGACTAAAAAGAATTTTTTAAAGCAAAAAAGTATAAAACCTAAAGTTAGGTATGACATTATCAAGACGCTGTCACATGGCTACTGTCCCATGGGTCCCATGGGAAATGCAATTCGTGCTATCCCATCCCATCCCATCCCATGGGACATTTCCCAAGGGATTCCCATGGGAATCCCATTCCCATGGACAAGCCTGCCTCTTAACCAAGCAATATCTCTATAAGTTTTCGGTCAAAACTGCAGACAGCGAAAAAATGCCGAAACTGTATATTTTTCGAAACAGAATTCAAACTGGATAAACAAAGTGATTATTGATGTAATTAATGTTCATTGCTGTGTAAATTTTGTAATCAATCTCACACCAAATACTATCAATAGCCTAGCATCGGTTACAAGAGTGATGTGTAACGTTCTATCCTGTGACTAAACGGAAATCAATTCAAATCTTAATCCGCTCGAGATTACGCTGAAGCGTGATACATGTGGCGGGGGTCTATCTCCGTAGCATAGCGCCTGCTGGGCACCACAGCTCCGAAGAAGTGCAGCCGTTTTAGCGAGCCATTAAAATTTATGATTATTTTGTTGTAAAAATTCATAGACAGTAGCGTACATTAAAAATAGTTTCACACAAAATGCCATACGTTTTTCGTATAGGTACGCAAAGGGACGTGAGGATACGAAAGAGAGGCTATGAAGAAGATTAACGTTAACTTTGCATAGCTTGGGGGGAACTAATCGTATAATCATTTACAAAACAACAAATAGAAGGCATATTTGCAGGAATTGGGACTCTGTGGTATGACAAGTTAGCTTCTAAAGCTTGGTAGCCCACGTGCAAAATAGGGCGTTATGTTTGAATTCAGAAAATATGTTTTTTGAATGTGTTTCATAGTGGTATGCAGGCTACATATTTCAGCAAGTCTTCGACTGACGAGGACAAAACAGGTCCCTGACTACCAGATGGCCCCAGGCCTCAGAAACCATTAATCCTGCCCTGGCCAAGGCAACACAGCTCCAAAGAAACGTCGCAGCGGTGGCGAGCCGTTGGCTACACTGTGTCCAATTGGACCGGCCTGGGAATTAAACCCCAAATCCTCCGCATCGATAGCGACATCTTTAACAAATGCGCTATAACCGCACGGTTTGTTGAAAAATTATTAAAATACAAAAAACTAAATTAACAATGCCCTAACTGATAAAAATAAAATACTGCCAAGGAAGACCAGACCAACCAAAAATTTGAAGAGGCCCAGGGCGGAACGGGAGGGGTAGGCAAAATTGCTTTACGTACCGCAATTGTCTCAGCAGTTGGAGCGCTCCATTTCCCAGACACCCCGATTATGTGTTTGAGTGTATTTGATGATATCGACGCAGTGGTTTGGGTGAAAAATACTTAGATCAGAGTTTCTTAACCCGTGCTAAGCGGCGAAGCTCTAACAACTTCGTGGCAGTCTCAACCGAACCCTAGAAAACGGACAGCGTGACGTCCAATTTCCCTCCCAAAATCAAATGAAGACCAAAAAAAAAGGTCATCACGTGCTCCCGACGTTCAATTTTCCTCCCAAAATCAGGTGAAGATAAAAAAAAAGGTCATCACGTCTTCCGTCGTCTAATTCCCCCCCCCCCAAAATGAAGTGGCCAGCAGCCCCCTGGGTACGCCCCTGAAAGTGTTGGGATTTTGAAGGACCAGAGACAGCTCCGTCAAATACTAGGGCAATGGTTCTTAACCTTTTCACTTGCTGGCACCCGTTTTGAGTCACCAACCAATTCTCGCACCTCCATTCAGAATTGGAAAATATCGATGAAGACCAAAAAAAGGTCATCACGTTCGTAGATGTCCAATCTTTCACGCAAAATCAAGTGAAGACCAAAAAAAAGATCATCACGTCCGCAGATGTCCGATTTTTCACGCAAAATCAAGTGTAGAGCAAAAAAAATCTTCAGATGTCCTGTAATAGAGTAGATCTAATCGAACTCATTGTTCATCAACCCCGCACCCCTAGGAACGTTTTTCGCACCCCCTGGGGGTACGGGCACCCCTGGTTAAGAAACCCTGTACTAGGGGCTCGGTCGAACCCCGGTTAAGAAACACTGACTTAGATTATATCGCCGCTGTTTTTGACCTTAATCGTATAGTTAGGGATGCCTCTTGCGCGCAGTGTGTGTTAGTTAAATGTGTCGGTAGGGAGACAAGCTTTTCTCAAGCTCCACTATCTTCACTTTTTAAGACAGTTATGGAAGAAACTGCCCCCTTCATAATGAGTGCATATGAAATGTTTATAACAAGGTTTATATGCGTTGTATATATCAATGTTGGTTCTTAAAAATAGTTTTTTTAGAGGGAAGTAATTGACTGTTTTACCTCCTGGCTACACCCGGTTTGTGACGTTGCGAAAGCTAACCTATACTTTAGCCAGTTAACCTTTCTATGACCCAAAATGATGTCCAATAAAATTTTTTCTGCAAATTTCTAATCACGGCTTGAGTTTCTGTGAAACGTCTATTCTTCCTGAGTGAAGCGCAAAGCATGAACCAAAAGTATGAATGAAATATTTTGGTTGTTTCCTTAGTTATGGCGTTGAATTGCTTAATCTTGGGTAACTGCAATTGCGCAATAATTTAGACTAGAAACATTACAATTCAATGCACTTTAATGCCTCTGAAATCCGAACTACTGTAATTGTAGTATCCTTACGTTATCACGATGTGACGTTACTGAAACCTCCCCCGTTGAAAAATCCTGCGTACGCCACTGCTCATTATCATTTATTTGTTCACGCGTAGGGTTTCCGTTTTTCCCGGATTTTTAACTTCCCGGTAAACGAGAAATTTTCAAAAAATTCTCGGGATCCTGAAACTTTTTGGGATTCTTGGGATTCGAAAAATTCCTTGAAAATTTTCACGGGAAATTTTTCCAAGCTTGATTAATTTGTCATTTTTCTGATTTTCAGTATTTCAAATCTAATTTTCAGCATTTTGTGATGTTGTTTAGACAAACTTGGTTTGAGTTTTTTAATTTTTTCGACAAATTGAGAAAAAAATTTTGATCTCTCAGACATTTCGTCTTAAAAAATTTTGCGAATTTTGAAAAATAATTTTCAGTAAGCGAAAAAAAAATTTTTAATTTGCAGTAACGTATTTTTTTTATGTCGGAATGATAGATATCAGTAACACTAAAACCCTCGCTACTGCACAAAAATTTCCGAGATCAATTCAATCAATCAATCAATTTTCTGGACCCGCTTATCCTTGGGGGGTCGCGGGGGCAGCAGCTCAAGTTGGAGCCTCCAAGCATCTCGATCCTCTGCAACAAAGGATAGATGCTCTGCTGGGATGCCAAGGCGAGACCAACTAAGATCTTCTACGTAATCTCGCCATCGAGTTCTGGGACGGCCTCTTGGCCTTCGACCAATCGGTGTTGAACAGAGCAGTTTTTTGGCTGTTCTTTCCTGGGACATTCGTGTCACATGTCCATACCAACGCAGTTGCGATCTTTCTAGTCGGAGAAGCAGCGCTTCGATGTTTAGAGATTCACGAATATCTGCACTTTTAACCTTGTCCAGCAAGGTCAAACCGCTAATTCTTCGCAAGAATCCCATTTCGGCTGCTTGAACTCGAGACCTCACTTTCTCATTCATGATCCAACACTCATGGCCATAAGTCAAAATAGGAACATAGACCGATCTGAAAATGGATAGCTTTGCCTTGGTGCAAAGCTCCCGTTTCAGTACCACAGATCGGTGGAGCTGGCGCATTACTGCACTTGCTTTTCCGATGCGGATATCCAATTCGCTATTTTGTCTGCCGTCACTTGTGAATGAGACGCCGAGGTACTTGAATTTCTCTGACTGTTTTAGTAGTACTCCATCAATCTGGAGAGAGCACTGCTTTGGTTGTCTGGACAGGCACATGGTTTCTGTTTTTGTTGTACTGATTTTCATTCCGGCCACAGAGCATGCATCCAAAAACCTGTCAAGAGCTTGCTGGAAACCATTTTGGGTAGAGTCGAGTAGCACAAGTTCATCTGCAAATAACAGACGTTGTACAGTGCATTCACCGATCTTTACTCCGCCACAAGAATCACTTTTCTTAACTATTCTATCCATATAAATAAGGAACAGAATTGGTGAAAGAGAGCAGCCTTGCCGTAGTCCCACACTTACTCTGAAAGGTTTCGCCTTGCACTGTTAACACGAACACAGACCTCGGCATGCACGTACAGCGACTTAATGGCAGTTAGTAACTGGCCACCAATGCCATACTGAAACAGCACCGCCCAAAGCTTGTCTCTAGGAATGCGATCATATGCTTTTTCAAGATCAACAAAACATGCATTGACCTCTTTTGCATATTCCCACGACTTCTCAAAGATTTGCTGCAAGGCAAAGATCTGATCCATTGTGCTTCGGCCAGGACGAAAGCCACACTGAGCATCCGTTAGTTTAGGCTCGACTATTTCACTGCATTTCTTTTCAAGGCATTTGGCATAGACCTTACCCGGGACACTGATGAGAGATATGCCCCTATAATTGGTGCATTTTCTCTTGTCTCCTTTCTTGTGGATAGGTATTATCACACTAGTTTGCCATTGCTTTGGTGCTTGCCCAGTACTACACGCCACCTTACAAACACGAGTCAGCCAACGAACACCATATATGTTCATTGCTTTTAACATTTCAGGTCTGATATCATCCTCACCAGGTGCTTTTCCAGTTTTCAATGATTTGATTACTGCATTCACATCTGCTTCGGTTATCTGAATATCTTCCCCAACCTGTTCCTCGTGAATTTGTATCGGTGTAGCATCAACTGGGTTTAAAAGATCACTAAAGTAGTCTCTCCACCGATTCAAAATAGCATCTTGATCTTTCAGAGTCACGCCATTTGAATCTTCGATAAAGAGAGCGGCTCGAGATCTTTTTCCACGCAAACGGCGAATGGTCTGCCAGAACACTTTGTTTGCCGTTTTGAAATCATCGGTTTTTGAAATTTCCGAGATCCCGACATAAATTCCCCGGGAAACGGGAAATTTCAAAACCCCAAATTTTCTGGGAAATTTCCCGTCCTTACTTCCCGGGAGGAAACACTATTCGCGCGTATGAAGCATAAACAACTTCTATTTTAACTAACTTAAACCGCTTCATCAAGAATTTTAACCAAATGAAATTGAAGATTTAAATAGCTTACAGACAAAAGATCGCTTAAAATTCGAAATTCAAGAATGTTTCTCATTTGAACCTCATCACATGATTACATCACTCGATTCATTAACTCATCTAAACCATTTTTTCACTTATCAATCTCATGCACTCAACCTAGTTACTACACAGCTAAGTTTCATGATTTTGCACTTAACTTACTTTCCACATACGGCAGCTATTGGGAAAAGAAATCTATGTGAAATGACCAGCGGTGTTTTTGGATTTTGTTGCATATTTATCCTCCTATGACGAGAAAGCGATAAATGCGCTGTACGAGCTCGCTTAAGAGTTGCCAGCCATGTGTCTACCACACCAAGATGGGGGAACCCCGCTAAGTGCCTTTCCCGACGGCACAACAAGTAAACTTGCCGGCTTGCTCTTCACTATGTCCCTTTAACGCTGAGCGCAGGGCCGGCGCCAAGGAGGGGCCAGGGGGGCCTGCCTCCCCCAATCGACATGCTTGGCCCCTCCAATTTATAAGCTTTCTCTTTTGAAGACAGCTGCTTTTGTGCTAAATTTCAAACTTTGGCCCCCTTTGATAAACGCTTAGACCCCTAAGTCAACTTCTCTGGCGCCGGCTCTGGCTGAGCGTCAAGCAGGGAAGCTGTGAATACCAGTTTAAAAGTCATTGATGTGACCCGACACGGAATCAAGCCCAAATCTACAGCTTCCGAGGCGAACGCTTTTCCACTCGGCCATCTGAGCTTTTCGCCTTAATTGTCTCAATTTGTTCTTTAGTGTAGGTAAAAACTTGTTTTGTGCAAATAGGCCTATTCCCTACGAGTAATGCAGCAATTTTGCTCGAATCTTACGCAATTTAGCGAGACTTGACTGATTAAAAGTAGCGGTTCATGATCTCCAGCGCCACATCTGGGTGTTTATGTGAAGCTGAATGAAGAGGAAAAATAGTGTTATACAAACTTAAGTTTGGCCTTGGTTTTATGGTTTGTTTCATGCAGTTTTTAGAAGACAACATGTTACGAGGCGATGAAAAAGATAATAGGCCTACCATTTGCCAGTACACTATAAAAACTTAGAGTAGGATAATATGAAGCAAAACTATTGAATAAACAGCTTTGAAGTGTTTGCTTCGCCAAGAAGCTGTAGTAAATCTTCTCCAAAAATCTTAAGAAATAGTTTTGATAGTATTGCTAGGCCGGCGAGGGCTAGGATTATTTTGCGTAGAAAGAGAATGGGCTATAGCTCCGTGACCCCTAATCCGACCCTTATCATTGCTCCCACTGATGCAGTCTTCCGATAGTTAATTCAATGTAATTATGCATATTACGCAGCGTTAACTTCATTTTAGGGTATATTGCGAAGTTGGCAATAAACACTGTGTTAGACAGTAAACACCGCCAGTAACCGTTGCTTGGCCGAACGTGAAAAAGTTTTTACTTTCAATCAAAAGACTGGAAGCAAATCACGATTTAGTTATATCATATTAGCAAACCGCAGATCATGTTATTACCATGAACCACATATATCGTGCACCAATAGGTAGGAGTACAGAGGTCGGTTCAACCAGCTGATGATGGCTAAGCAACCTATCAATGCCAGCTTCTGAACCGGTCAATGCAACAACCTAGAGCGGTAAAGAAAAGAATAGACCCTCATCCTAAGTGTTTGCATTTGATCTGAGCCAAATGCCGCCCAAGGTTTGTAGCTTTGCGGTGGAAAATTAGTAGATATCGATGTAATTGTTCGGTATCGAACTGCCGTCGCAGCAAGAACTTATATCCTAACTGTTATGAATTGATGTATGCACTATCACTCCATCTTTCAAAGCGTTTCGAGTGTGCAATCTTCCACAATCTACACTTACATAGAATTGTTATTGTTGGTTTGAGAGCAGGTGCATCGCAAGACGCATCCGGGTTGTTCCACGTTAAAAGTTTCCCGGATGTTGCACAAATCACTTCAGTACATTTATTCGATACGATCACTGTGTCTAAAGCAAGATTCGGTGTTAAGGTAAAATATTTTAGGCTGATTAGCCAATTTGTAGTTTTAATTTGCAAATATGGCTTACACCTGCACGTCTAAAATATTAGCAAATTATTGTCACAGCATAACTATAAAGCTTCTAGAAATAATCCTAACGTTAATTAGTAAAAATTCCTCATGCTTTGATTTTCTGGATAAAATTAGTTTCCACCTACTGCAGGCTCATGGTAAGCGGGGTGGTCAGAACGGAGGGCGCCGGGACATTGCCCGTTTTTTACGAAGTCTAATCTGAAGTGTGTTTAAAGCAGCATTCTTATAAACTTAAGAGCATAGCACTGGAAATTTTTTACTAGTTTTTGTAGAAAACATGCAAGCAGAATGACTAAAACCACTTTTTAATTACTAGACGTTTCACCATGTTGCTCATGCCATTGTCAAAAGTAAGATGTGCAGGAAAACTGCAGCTTACAATATTTAAACAAAAAAATCATTAACATTGTTGCATCAAATAACATGTCAGGATCATAGCTAGAACGATGTACGTCAAACTAATCGTTCCACGAAAAAGAACTTTAAATAACACAGGTGTGCATCAAATTTGTTGTTTCGGTTAAGCGTATTGTTCTAGCATAATTTGGGGTCGCTGATTTCAAATCTGCAAACTATTTTTTTCCATCACGTCAGGATTTTGCGTAATTTTATAATTAACTTTTTATCAAGTAGTAGGTAGCTTCTGCAGCATTACTCATAGTTTAATGCTTGCAGTCTTATGTGATGTAATAATGATGCCACTTATCTCCAGTACAGCCATCGGCTACAGTGAGCGATAAGTGTTTTTCCAGCAGTTTTCAGATTTTTTGCTGTCTGGCTACTGGCTAGCAACTGCATCAGTTCGTATGCGCGAAGAATGGTAGACAAGCTCAGACGGCCGAGTGGTAAGAGCGTCCGCCTCGGGAGCTGTAAACTTTGGTTTGATTCCAAGTCGGGTCACACCATTGAATATAAATTGGTATTCACAGCTTCCCTGCTTGACACTCTGCATTGAAGGGACAATGTGAAGAACAAGCCAGCAAGTGTAATTGTTGTGCCGTTAGGAAAGGCATTTGATGGGATTCCCCCGTCTTGGTGTGGTAAACAGATGACCGGCAACTCCTAAGCGAGCTCGTATAGCGCATTAATCGCTTTCGCGATAGGAGAATAAATATGCAACTAAATAATACAATACAAAAATAAACAACATAAGCTGATAGGTGGCCATACAATGACAGCATAATATCGCGTACACTTGGACATCAAAACATTTTTACACGTCCTATGTGTGGGTCCCTTTTAAAGGCAGAGGTGCGCAGATCAACTGAGGATACCGGTACTTGCTAAATCTTGTCGCGTGCTCGCCACCCTTTTGATATTATAAACGAACTTCTGTAAAACTCATGCCCCTAACATCACACTTCAAAGTTTCAACACATAATGAAAAAAGTGGCCTCGTAACTGAAACAATTTAAGAGCCAAAAGTGTGTGACTGAACGTGGTGATTTACGTTCATTTCGATATAATCCAGACTATCAACACAAGAATATGATGTTAAGTTGTTCGCGCGCCACTTTCGAGCTTATGGCCAGCCACATTTGGCACACGTGGTCTGTTTTGTGCACCCCTGTGTTAAGGTAGTACTTCCACCTCTTCATTTTGAATTGGGTCTCATGAAGCGGCATGTTATTAAGCTTTAGATCAAGAGTGGGCAACTTTTCTAATCGGAGAGCCATATGTTGGAAAATGAAGTCCCGGCGGAGCGGATTATTGGAAAATCGTATTCAATATCTTTATTACTGCTAATATTATGGCCGCACTGATTGGAAGAGCAAAAAAAAGGAAGAGGTCTGCACGTGTTCAGATGTCGATATTCCATTGAAAATATCATTGTAGAGCCAAAATAAAGGTCCTCGGCTCGATTCACAGTAGGCGTTTATATTTCTGTAAGTGCCGGCAGACCGCATTGCGGGCCGTATGCTGCCCATGCCTGCTTTAGATAAACAAAGTGCCTGCTTCCTATATCGCCAACAAATTTCCAAAACTAAGCAGTGAAAAAGGCTATTTTTGCAAGCC
The DNA here is from genome assembly GCA_964006365.1 of Trididemnum miniatum. Classification (NCBI taxonomy): domain Eukaryota; kingdom Metazoa; phylum Chordata; class Ascidiacea; order Aplousobranchia; family Didemnidae; genus Trididemnum; species Trididemnum miniatum. Next base: position 13,879,135 of record OZ023247.1, on the reverse strand, counting down.
CACAAATTAGGCAACTCATCAATGATGAACAGTTTTAGGCAACGATGACACATGTGTACAAAAGTGCATTGTTGTTGTTTATAGAACGGGACAGTGGTAGGCCTATGCAAATTTGGTGGTAATGAGAAAGATCCCAACTACAGAATCGTTGTAGAAACCATGTTAGCCAATTTTCAACAGCTTGGATGCCGAATGAATAAAAAAGGGCGATTTTTAAATTCTCTACTTAAATTTTTCCCTTCAAATTCGGGTGCAGTGAGTTGCGAACTAGGTGAAAGGTATCACCAGGATATAAAAACAATGGAAACAAAGTAGCAGGACCGATGGAACTGTTGAATGATGGCGGAGTATTGCTGGTCATTAAAACGTGATTGCCATCGATGAAACAACGCGACAGAGGCAATGCATGAAACACGCGACACAGGCAATGTATGCCAACTGCCAAAAAAGCGTAACTGACTGTTCGATCTTATGCTTGCGTCAATGAAGCCTAAGTGATAGTCAATACCTGTAACTATACATGTAATCAATAACTAAAAAAGCAATGTCCTTACCTGTATCTTACCTGAGGGCGGCTGATGAGGGCTAATAGCCCGAAACAGCGCTGTCTCGCTCTACTATACGTGTAATCTTTATGCACTGGTAAAATAATTTTAAATAATTTTTGGGAAAAATTGTGACGTCATAGAGCGATTTCGAGTGCAGATTTGGAATCAGCGGGGTCGAATTATCCAAACACGTTTACTTTTATGAAAACAACAAAAATTTTTTTTTGAAATGTTCACCAGTGTAATCACATTCTTTCAAACTATCGCAATCGTTATCCCGTCGTAATTCGCTTCCTCTTTAAATTTTCCCCTGGCAACGCCTATGTTGATGGTTAGTGCACTTACTTTCGGCTTTGTAGTATTTGTCTTTGTACAAGCACATAAGTTCGTTCGGGGTATCATCTGTTGTTGATGGTGGTGTTGTTGCATCGGATTTGATAACCCCGGTTGAATACTCATTGGTGATTGAATTCTCATTAGTAACTGACGCTGGTGGAGTTTTTTCAGTTTCACCTACAGGCAAATATTGGCTATTTTACTTACAAGTTAGGAGCATAATTACGTAGAAAATATTTAGGATTTCTAGAAGGGACGGGTGAAGAAGTTTTTTTACATTAACATACAATATTTAGTAGAATCCAAGCGACAAACACTTTCAACGTTTGTCGGAGGAGATCCTTCTTCTAACGTGGAGTAAAGTTGGACCAGAGTGCAGAATCATCAAACGGCACACTTTAAGTTGCTTTCGACAATATTCTTCAAATAATTACGATATGTTTTTGTAAAACCAGATGAATATCAAAGTTGAATGCAGCATTGGTGCTATGATCTTATAATACCATCAGTTGTATTACTTTGAGCTTATGTAGCAAGACCAGATATGTAGCAAGAACAGTGGCTGCCAGGAGATTGAGGAGTAGGCCTATGCCTAATCAATATTTTTCAAAACCGTAAGAAAGAGCATAGTAGCAATCACTCATCCGTTAAAAAGCTCAATTTTTAACCAGTGCATTTGCCCACAGTGTTGTAAAGCGTACAGCAAATTGAACATTACGTGAACAACATTTTCGCAGAAGTATACCTTCGACTTCACCAAAATCACAGCCGTGTTCATCCGTTCCGCCGTCGCAATCGTGACTGCCATCACAAAGATAGATCTTTTCGATGCAAACTCCATCGCTGCATCTGAACTCGTCATCTGAGCAGAGCTCATCTTCAAGGTCCAAGTGAGGAGTCGTAGCAGCCGGCGTTGATGCTGTAGCTAAACCATAAAAATAAGAGTTGCACTTTTTAGAAAAGTAAAATTTATGCCCTACATTCTTTCTCGTTCACAATACAAGACAAAACAAAAAAAAAGAAAGAAAGCAAAAGCAAAAAATTATCGAAAAGTAAAATTAAACGACTTTCATATGCCGGCAGTAAGCTAGCATTTCAGTAATTGCATTTCAGTAATTGAATGTTGTACAAGATTACTGAAGTACTGTTCTTTTCAGCATAAAGATTTGTCAGTTTGTAAAAGGCTTTGCATTCATTACTGAAAATAACAGCTGAGGATTAAGCAGTTGTCTAAACATTGGCTATTGTTTACGCTTTTCGCATTAGCTTTTGTTTAGGTTTCCATCTCATGCTTTTGCTCTTATTGCTAATCTTTTTGATTCGAGCGATCGAGAGTAAAAAGTTAAGTTTTTACAGCGAACCTATCATTAAAAAATCCTAAAAAGTGAAATGAAGATTGTTTATTGATTTATAACAGCCATATAAGGTTTGATAACCGTAGCATAGCGTCTTTCTAAGTGAATTGCATTAATTATATCAATTTCATTCTTCACATTGCACAAACGTATAGAAAGGTTACACTATAGTAAACACTAAGTGGTTTCGGCATGATCAGAGTGTTTTTTAAGCCTTTTGAGAAACCGAAATAGTCTCTCAAAATTGTCCAGCGGTCTCTCAAATTTTTTGGTTAACGTTAAAACGGTTGTTGACTGCAGTTTCATCTACAAATTTAAAAAATCAAAGTCTTTCAAAATTGTTAATGGCTCATCAAGCCCAACCTTAAAAAAACACTGAGCATGATCTTACCGATGCCGAGCCTTATTAAGTAATTATCCTCGGTGACGGGTTCGATTCTTGCTAGATCCGATCAGATTTCACGCACACTTCGACTGACTCAAAAAGTGCAAGCTTCTTTTGCAGTTTCGCTTCAGTGCATTATCCCACCTTTAGTTTGTGTTTAGAAAGTAATCTTAGTTTTGCATTGACTCTATGGGGTCAAGCTAGGTCTTCTCACAGAGTAAGAATTACAAGCAAGCCATCAGTCAGTCGTTTTGTAAGTACTAGACTTAATAATCACCTTATTGATCAGATTCTTTCCCTTTGTATGGGCGAAATGGCGTAGCAAAAACGCTCCTTTGTATGGGCTCAGGTGCGGAATCTTCGAACCTGAAGTGTTTAGCTAACAAATGGTAGAACCTGCAGTTCCTTTCTATGGGCTCAGATTCCGAATTTTCGAACCCGATCGAACCCGAAGTCAGATTCCGACATTTTGCCCATACAATGGTAAGCATGCTGATCAATAAGGTGTAATAATACAGTCGTATCAAAAACATAAAAACTTTACTTCTACTACAATTCATCAACAATAGCTTCTCAATTACGTTCTACTCAATTACGTTGTTTCCACTGATATGAAGTCGGTCCTACTAAACACCGCAAAGGACGACAAAGGACCTCAAATTGATTGACTAAACACCGCAAAGTACGACAAAGGACCCTAACCCTAACGTACCTAGCCTAACCCTAACCCTAATTTAAAGTTCTTTGTCGTTTTTTGTTATGGTATGATTCCAAGTCCTTTGTTGTTCTTTGCGGTCTTTAGTAGATCAATTGAAGGTCCTTTGTCGTCCTTTGCGGTATTTCAGTCCTTTGCGGTGTTTAGTAGGGCCGACTTCATATCAGTGGAAACAACGTAATTGAGTAGAATTACAATGGACATGGGCCATGCTGTGATGAATCAGTCCTCGAGGCCCTCAACCTCAGCAAAGAGCAGGTATAAGTCTAGTGATAGCGCCTAACATGCTCTTTCGACCTCAACAATTAAGTTGCAAAATACAGTAATGTTAAAAGTTACAGCACAATGAACAAATTGTTAATTATGTGCATCATGATCTACAAAGCGTGGTATTTGAGATCGAGTGGATGATATTGGTTATTTCATCGTATTATAAATGCCACAGTCTTGCTTAATTATGTTTACCGAGTGGCATTGCAAAGCCGTAATGAAGTATGCACCAGACTGTGCTTGAGGCAGTTCAATAAATGAGAAAACAGATAAGTCTGTTTCAAATTTTCGTTCTATAATTATGCCAACCAATTCAACACCACAATTTATTCTCTATTTCGTATTATAACGTTACACATAATTTGGATGGAGTTGTCAAATTTACTTCGAATTCCAAAAATTTTTACTTACACCGAATTTATCCTTTGAGTAAATAGAAATTCAAAACTTAAACAAGGAATCTGATGTTTGGAAATGATTTATCAAGATTATGTACCACTAAAAAACTATCTGCACCACTTTAGATTTAGGTCAGTCAAGCATTTTTGCCGGGTAAAAATTCTATAGAAACGTGTCCCAGGAGAGCAAGAAGAACGTCAGTCCAGTACAACCTCGAACACTAATAAAACTCTAAGTATAAACAGAGGTACGGTACTACGGGTAATCATTTTTTGATGTATTAGAAAGGGGAAATTTGCTCAGTTGCTAAGCGCTATTGGTCTGTCAGTGCTATCTATCGGTACGGGAGGTCTGGGGTTCCATTCCCTAGTCGGTCAAATCGAAACCGTGCCGCCAACGGCTCGCCACCGTTGCGACGTTTCTCGGAGCTGTGTTGCTCAAGCGCTAAAGCAGCGGAGATGATCCCCGCCACTCGTTATACGCTTCGGCGTGTTACGGTGAGTATTACAAAGATTTGATTTTTACTCTCAAAATTTTGATTAGAATGGAAAATAATTCTTTAAACTTTCGACTGAAAGCGATCGGAATTTCAATTAGCTTAATGTAAGATCAAATCACGAAAATTTTTGGCCAAGCCGGAGCAAGCAGGCTTTACACAAGATTAATTACTAGGTTTTAATTGTTTACGGCTTTTAACTTCAGCGCTTGCAAAACAAGTTTCTGCATTGCAATCAAATTTTTCAAAAGCGAAAAAGAAAGCATTAAAATGGTAATCGACAACATTAATGAGTGTAATAAGCCAAATCAAATTAAGGTGTATTTTGCAAGTAGCCGCAAATGAATTTTTAAATAGCCAAATTTAGTTCAGGTTGAAGGGGTGTATATGCATACCGCTGTGGTCGTCACGAACGAAACCTCTTCCCCATTGAAAGCGTTTTTTGCACACGGCACTCTCCATAAGCCTTGTCTTATATGGAAGTACCAGCTTTCGGCAATTTTGGACACTGGCTGTGTACGCTAAAGACTGTTCGGTGCCAACTGGAACTTCTCCAAAAATTTTGGATATTTTCAACTTTCACATGAAAACGTTTTGTCTTTTTGAAATTCGAGCAAAGCACCGGTTGCATTGACCGGCTTGCGGTATAATTTCAGGATTGGGCTTGGTTTGAGTCTGAACTGCTACTGACGGCCCATTAACAGCTGCAAGACTATTTGAAACTCCAAATGAGTGATCAATTACAAGGTCTTTATCTCCTTTCCACAATTAATCAGATTTAATTGCGGTATTGATTCGGTTGGGGATAGCTGTGTAATCAATTGGGTAGCAAAACCATTCAAAGAGAACCATAATCATGCATTGTATTGTCGTATTTTCCTTCCTTATGCTTTAAATATTTACTGTATCAAAATGATATTTGATTGCTTTTAATAATTATTAAAACTATTAAAATAATATCAATTATAATTGCTTTTAATAAATTATTAAAATAATATTAATTATAATTGGGTGAGTTTGTGTACAAAATGCCATTTACAAATTGTGCTGATTCATCACGACAGTAAGCGTTTTGTTGCAATTTTTACAATGCATTATGAGATTGATGAATGCTATGTTTCGCTTACCACATGAGAGTTCATCTTCACCATCAGAGCAGTCTCTGTATCCATCGCAAACTAATGACATGCCGATGCACGTAAGATTCGAACAAGAAAACATGTTTTCTTCACATCTTGTTTGATTGATGGTTTCGGTTGAGTTGGTAGCATCAGGAACTGCAAGAAAAGCAGGAATTACGCTTGTTTTAAACTTGTTCCTATCTCTACCCAACTCGATCAGCAGTCAGGCTCCCTCAATGCAATTTTAAATTTCGTTTCAATACTTTGAAAATAAAGCAGGCAGATGTAGAATTTTGATTTTATGTACAGAAACATTTCTAAAAGCGTTAACCAGTAACATGAGCAGAGGGTTGCTATGTGCGTCCCTCGCAGGTCTCCTTGCCACGCTACAGCTGTTTTCGCTTAAGTCTGGGAAACCATTGTGCATTCAGAGGGAAAACTTTTTCATGCACCTCAAAAATTGCTAGCCGCTGGTGTTAACTTACAAGATAGAGAGCAATTCATTGCTGGACTCTCATCTGATCCATCAGGACAGCCATCCGCGATCCCGTTGCAAATTGTTATGGCATCCACACAGTGCTCACCATCAGGGCACAATACTTGATCCTCCGGGCAATTAACTTCGTAATCATCAACATCGTCTGGATGCAAAGTTTTAAGTTACTGGTACTGGCATGTAGCCCATATGTGATTTTAAAACAATCTTTGACGGTTACAAAAAGATGAAACACTAAGATTTTTGCGATAAATTAGATTTCAAAGTACCAAAAATCACGTTCAAATAAAATTTAGTTCCATAAAAAAGTGTTATTTAAGAATACATCCTAAGTAGCTGTGCATGAAGTTGTAAAATAACTAATATGGCTCAATCTTTTATGGAACCTAGCTTCCCAATTACAATACGTAAATCACTCAAGCAGCGCTCCTTACAAATTGACCGTTTGAAGTTACGGACTTATACCAAAGACAACAACTGGGATAAAAAAATACCGGTAGGTAGCGAAAACATGTGATAGGAGAGCAAACACCAGGGTATAATTCATAGTATAATTACTTCAAAAGCGCACTATCTTGGCTGTAAAAACTTAAAAAACCGAAACTCAAGTTACCTGTATCATTATTCGATGCACCTCCCGTTGGGATAGACTCCACTAGCACTGTGGAAAAAATCTATAGCACAATACAAACATGGACATATGCCAGACAGGAAAGTATAAATTTAAATACCACTTCATACAGCAATTAATATTGCAAAACCACCGCGGAATGTTATCTTTAAAATTGTTCCTTTAGCTTAGTCAACTAAAGCTATTGATGCGTGCAGTGCGAATAACCATCAGCTTGTTTACAAAAATCGTAATCTTCATTATACTGGCGGTATTACGCCGAAGTATGTAACGAATGGCAGGACCCATCTCCGCAGCTTGGCGCCTGGGCAACATAGCTCCAAAGAAACGTCACAGCGGTGGCGAGCTGCTGGCGACACTGTATCCGATTTGACCGGCCCAGGAATCGAACCCCAGACCGCCCTCACCGATTGCAATACGCTTAACAATTGAGATAACTTCATAACGATTTTTAAAAGATCTTGGAGATTTAAAAAAGATGTTTCTTTATAGCTACATTGTCACAAATTTGAAGTTATAGGCTGCGCATCAAACAAAACAGTAATTTTGATTTGATTTCTTGATCAAGTTCTGATTTTTGATTCTGATTTCTTCATCTTTATCCTCCTATCACGAGAAAGCGACGGAGGCGCTATGCATAGGACGAATCCAGACTCGCTTAGGAGTTGCCTTTGTTTCCAAGTTTTCCGGATGAATTTTCTTCTGACTTCTTTAATTTACTGCTTGCCAGATTCCACCAAGCAGAGATAATCATCGTGAAGCATCTTATCCAAGGACGCAACAACGAGACTAGGTTGGGAGGTGAACCATCAACCTTGCGATCATGGTCGTCGTAAAAACGACGCTCCGAACCACTACGCCACGCTGCCGATTTGGGATTAGTACAGGTAAAAACATTCGTAAAACGTATATGCGGATATCAGATCTAACTTAGGCGCGAGCATAGTGTGAAATGGTCGCAACTTACCTCCGAAATAAGTGCAAAGAAGATGAGAAAACCAAAAAAATACTGCTGGCAGTTTTTCATTTTTAGTAAAGAATTTAATTAACACAACTATTATATTATTTTAATAAACTGAAACAAAATGCAGTGATTACACTGGTCTACAAAATTTCGATTTTTGAATATTGCAGAGACTTTAACACCTACATCTTATGAAATCAATCACGCTAATTTCGAATCTGCAAGCTATACTCGTCTAGCACGTCAGGTTTTTTAGATTTTTTTCATTTTTATTTATTTTTATTTAAAACCAAATACCTTTGTTCAGTCACAATATTTACATTATTATGACATAGGCAAAATCTTTGTAACGTCATAGAAGTTTATTGTGACATATTTTGCAAATAATCAAAAATATGACTTCAGTTTTAGCAGCAAATAATTTCCTTGGAAACAACAGTCAAAACCCCCACGTAATTTCATACTACTGCAGGTAGCATCTATTTTGTCACAAACGAGATTTTTTTCAATCAAACCCTTCTATTCGGTAACAGTTCTGAAAAAAGTGAAAGGGTGTAAAAATGAGGTCTTAAAAACTAGAGTTTGTGATTTAAGCTATATTACAATGAAAATGCTGCTAAGTACAGCGCTGTCCAGACTAATCATAATAGTAGATGATCTGAGGCTTGGAAAAATTCAAGTTGATTGGTAATACCTGATGCAGTAAATCTTCTGCATGCTATTGAAAAGTTCACATCAAAGAGATTCATGACGTATGGCTACTCACAAACGAAAAACTGTGATGTCACAAACAAATACTTTGTTTTGCGACAAAGGTAGATTGTGGTGTGACAATTACGTTGTGAAAAGTTAAACACGATAAAAAAACTTAAAATATCTTTTAAACCTGACGTAATGGACAAAAACTGGCTGCAGATTTGGAATCAGCGGAAAAAATTCTTTTAGAAGAGTTGATTGGCATTTTTGTTTAAATTTTACTGTTGACCAGTGTTATTGTTGTAGAAATTTTGCAGGATTTATTGTTTGTCTTTATCCAAGCTTTAAATCCAGAACACAATAAAACAGTAGACAAAAGATTAAAATATAATTGGCACCAGGAGCGTATTTAGGGGAGAGGGGGAGCATTGTGCCATGCCCCCCTCACTTTTACTTCGACTTTCAGTAAAAAGTACAAATGTGACTTAGTGACTAAAATATACCAGACTCTTTTAATGGCGTTTTTAGATTATGGCCCTTTCTTTTGAAATTTCTCGCCATGCCACTGATTGGCATTTGGTTGTTGATAATTTTTTACTACCACAGACACCCCTTATAAATCTAAAACCGCATGCATGTTTATTGAAAAACAAAAACATAAAAATGTTAGAAAAGAAAATACTCAAGTAGGCCTATCATGTTTCAGTTCATGTTTTTGCACGTTAACGTAATTCTTTTAAAGAGTTTCGGACGGCCACTGGAGTTTTTTTTGCCTATATTGAAGGAGCAATCCTAAAAAACTGTGTCTATATTTTTTTTTTCTTAAAATTATTTTCCAACTTAAGATTGATTTGAACATTGATCATTTTTTTTAGATCACACATTGCAGTTTCCATTCGTACCAAGCGTCTGGCAGGAAATTTGAAAGTATTGTGTATGACCTCAGCTGGAATAAATCTCCAATGTCAGAAAGTATTTGGGGGAGAGTGCATTGTGCCATAGCTCCCCCGTTTGCCTTTGCATTTTAATAAAAAAAGATCAAATGCTGCTATGTGACTGAAATATACCAGACTCGTTTGATGGATTTTGCAGGTTATACCCCCTCCATCGATTTCTCGCTGCGCCACCACCCAGTATCTTGGCTATAAAGCGGCGCTCACACGAGACAGATAAAGCACATAGTTAGTAAAGTGCTGTAATTGCGAATTAAAAAAATATGAATGGAACTGGAAAAATTTTTACGTGTTGAATTTAATTCTTCTTAGTTTTGTGAAAGTGAAGCAATTATGGCTAGCACAAACTGCACATTGCATAATGTATAATAATCTTATTATTAATGCGTTTAGAACTTTGCAAAATTGTAATCATAAATAATCATAATCAGCAATCTATTTTTTTAGACCTTTGAGAGTTTTTGATTTATTCGGTGAAGTTTAAATAAAGTACTTTCCAGGGCATTTTACGCGCTCATAATTTTGTTTCAAAATTTTTCCAATTTCCGTAATCCGTATTTTTGGTTTTGAACCTTAATAAACCTTTATTTCCTTATGACGCAGATGGCACCAAAATCCGTTTAAATATCAACACAGACCATGGATATTTACATGTGTTTACTTGTTTGTAAATGATTTTTGGAATAATGAAAAGAAATGGAACACAAAAATAGTTTGAGTGAAAGTTTCCTCAGTTATTTTTCCAACAACAGACGCAGGGCCGGTGGAACCGCCCCCCGAACCCCCCGGCGGGGGGGGGGGGCAGCCCTGTTCAGGGGCCCCGCCCTGAACACCGCGGTGTTTTTTTTTTACTTGGAAATAATTTTAATACGTGTTACGATTCAACATTAATTTGTTTGTGTACGTGTGTGTAGAAAGGTGCTGATAGGGGGGAAGGGGGGTGGGGGAAGGTTGAAGAATGTTGGACTCCAATTGTGCCGCTCTTGTTTGAAATATAGGCTACTGCAGGCAAAATCGCTTGCATGTAAACGATTTATTTGATCTGTTGAACGAACGAAAGCATAATTTTTTTCCGTCAAAAATACACATTTTATGAAGTAGCCTATAACTTATAGCCAGGGTTGGGAAAAATTGATTGTAATTGATATTCGACTGCGATATTCTTTACTTTTTGTTCATCGAATGCACTGGAGCCTTAATTTTTTGAATGAGTATCGAAAATGGCCTTGTCTTTACTTTTTTCGGGGCAATTTGATATTCCATATTCGATTCTTTTTGTCCAGGTTACTTTATCTCGCAAGTTGCTTCGCATATACTATGTCCGTCGTTTGTCTGGAAGTTACCGCATGAATGTGAGGACATTACAAAAAATGCTTGGCGTACACCGCAAAATGCTCAGTGTAATATCGAATATCAATTACAGTATTCTTTACTTTTTTAAACTATTGTATAAAGATTGTAGGTTTACCATGGTTCTTGCGCAAAAGCATTAGGGATGTGCGACTCCGCAAGCAAAGTGGATCAAAATTGGTTCGTCAAACGGATCGCTAAAAGTTCAAACTTATAACATATTCTAACTTTAAGTAACACCTAGTTTAAACTTCATTTTTTGTTCTTATAAGTACCGGTTATTGCCAGATGGATTGATGATTTTCTTGGATTCTTTTCTTCTGCTTTTTTCTATGTCATGTCACACTGTACTGGGCCGTTTGTGATGATATAATTTTAATTTGTTATTGTGACGCTTAGTAGCGCATAAAAAACAGCCAGAAGTTCAAGTGTTAAAACGATTTTAGGTAAAACATTTGCCAGTAGTCCGGCAAACGCTTGCTCTGCGGAACCAGAAAGTCAGGAGCGTATTTAGAGAGGGGGATTGGGCCATGCCTTCCCTCTTTTGACTCTGCCTTGCAGTAAAAAGAAATAAATAAATGGTGCCAAGTGACTGAAATATGCCAGACTCTTTTGATGGTTTCTATAGCTTATGGCCACGGACGGATCCAGGGAGGTAGGATGAAGAGTATACATCCTCCCACCATCCATTTTAAAAAATGCTTTTGACGTATGCAATTTTTCCATAATTTCGAACCTCTTTGATAGCAATGAGCCTTACGACTTTAGCACGCGAAAATGTGCGAACAAAATGCATCATATGTAGCGAAGCACTCGGAATTAGGGTCAAAAATTTTAGACAAAATTCGGCTGAAAATTATTTAAAAAGCATAAAAAGAGTCATTACAGCATGTAAATTTTCAAAATTTTTCTGGGGAGCATGCCCCTGGATCCCCCAAGAGTTTTTCTCATTTCTCAATTAGCTTTAATTTTGTTCTGCCGAAAATAATATTCGCCTAAACATGTGGAAATTATGCCTCCTCCGCTTTAACATTTCTCGCTATGCCACTGCAGAGAGTGTTCTTAAGAATTAGAATATAACAAAAATAAGTTTTCTTCACGCACCAGCTATACCCAGGGTTCCATACCGTCCTTATTTCAAAGATTTGTCCTTATCTCTTAAGTCTACGTCTTGGAAATTTTTGGGTTTCACTTAAATTTCCGTCTAATGTCAGTCATCGTAGCTAGCAGTAGCCCAACGTTATCCCTTATGTTATGGAAAGTATTATTGTCCTTATTTTTAAGAAATGTCTTTATTTTTGGCTTGTGTCCTTATTGTCTTATTGGTACTTCATAAACCAACCTTTATGTTATTTGTCTTGCCTTATTTTTTGTCTTACCGTCAAAGCTTTGTTGTGACATCATAAAAGCTACACAATCTTATTTGGAACACGAAGAAGCAAGGCATAGATAGGATGAAGCATTGGTAGCACTTCAGACTGTCTACTGTCTAGGTCAGATGGGAAGATGTTGTATCTATAGCTCAAAAATACCCCGGCAGTTTAATTATTTTTCCAGTCGTCCTTATTTTGGGTTTCGGTGGATTTCGAACTAGAGTGCGTAGATGCAAAATCGGACGCAATCGCCTATTGTGTAAAGACATATCTGTCAGGTTCGCTCATCAAAAATTACACAAGCAGCACAATATGCATGATATGCAAAATTGGTTGAAAATCGCATCGTATAAAACCACCTTACCTTCCATTTTGCTTGCGAATAAAGGGGGCCCCATGTGAAGTTTTCGGGGGGGCCTCAGTTGGCCTAGCGCCGGCACTGAACAGATATCAGCAATTACGCTGAGAAATACCTGCCAAACATTTTTTAAAAAATCCGTAATATAGCTATATTAGTACCTGTAGTTGGCAGAACTGAAATCTTCATAAAACACGTTTATCATTGCACAATATAATTATAGGAAACAAATTGTACCGAAAAAAAGCAGATAACAAAATATTTACCATAAGAGCGAACACTTACAGTCGTTTTCTTTTGTTATTAGCTAGCCCTTTTCTTGAACACTCAAACGTTCTAACTTTTTTCATAGTGAAAAAAAGCCAAAAGACTGAAAATATTTTGATATCAAACACTATCCTCTTTCTGAGTATCACAAATGATTTGAGTAATGCGTGCTGGTTTGACAAACTTAAGGCCAATGCCTTTTTTCTTTTCTCATTCTTTCTTCTGGTTCTGGAACCCATGAAATATATTTGATTGTCAACATCATTTTCTACTTAAATAATAATAAAGAAATTGCGCTTAGCCGTTGCTGCTAGCATTATCCAGATCACTATGCCTCAACTAAAACTCTAAGCCATTTTTTAAAGAAAATATCATGTGGCCTAAATTAACCTGAAGGGAGCCAAAATAAAAAAGTTGTTTTTCTCCATAACTTTCTTGCTTCTAGAAACCAGATTTTCATTTTAGAAGCCCAAATCGGGAGCTTAAACGCCATAAAAAACTCTGATCAAAAAACTAACTCTGCAATACCGCATTTCACAGCACAAGTGCTTTTTTTTAATCATTTCTTAAAATTTTTTGCAAGCGAATATTTTACAATGTAAAACGTGTCGAAGTGCTGCCAGAGTGACGATTATATTTCTTATGTAACTTTGGTTCCATATTAAATAACTCGACAAACCAATGATAAATTGTCAAAGCGCTAAAATTGTTTAAATGTTGTAAGTTTGTGCACCAATTTAATTCATGGATTTAACCGCTTTTTAAACTTTCTACACGTACATAAAAAGAGCTGTGACATTCCTGAACAAAATATTCCATGTTTTTGTTTATTTTGTGAGTCATTTTCTTTTTTTTCTTCAAATTATTTTCCGGTATTGTAACAAAAATGCCGTGATAAACTCTAACCTGAAACTTTGAAAAAGCAATAGCTTTGCGTTTTCGATTTGATGGTACCGCCAATGCCAAAAGTATTTATACCTTAAAATGCGGAAGTATTAAAAGCTACTTGGTTCTTATACATTCATTTTGACGTGTTCAACTGTTGGCGTACACGTTTTTTTCACTAATATAGTAGTTCTGACCAAAGTTTCGAAATTTACGATCAGTTTAGTTCCAATTTATTAAACAAGGGTAATCTGTTTTGATCAATGTTCAATTTTTTGCGTCAGAAGAATATTTAAACCTAAAAAACATGGTCGATTTGTGGCACATATAGAATGTAGACGTTCAAGATAGCCAATACTTACGTTTATCGTACACAATTCAAGAGTTTGGACTTTACACAGACATTATAATACCATGCAATGAATGAATGTATCCTACTAGAGTAATTTAAAAAAGTATTCTTTAAATTACTGGCTACTCAAATCATATTGATAAAATCCCGAGTCAAAAAATGGCATCTTTGCAAAAATTCCATTCAGTTAAGTATGAGGCGCCGTTTGGAAAAAAATAACCTGGTTTTCCACTTGTTTTTTCGGCTAATTTAAGCTACATTTTGTGTAATATATTATATAGGAAATTTCCTATATGTATATAGGACAAATAATTGGGTTAAAACAGCCGAAAACACTGACACAAAATATATAGGCAATTTCCTATATATTATATAAGACAAATTACTGCTCAAATTCGCCAAAAAATGCAGCGCAAAACATATAGGAAATTTCCTATATAATATTTAAGACAAATTATTACTCAAATTAGCCAAAAAACGCAGCGCAAAACGTATAGGATGCTCTGCGCTGCTTTTTTTTGGCAAATTTATGCATTTTTTTCCAAACGGCGATTATTTTTTTCAAACGGCGACTCATAAATTTCCTACAGTATATATATTGTGTCAGTTTTTCGGCTGTTTTAAGCCACATATTTGTCTTATATATAAATAGGAAACATCCTATATAATATCTTGGACAAAATGTAGCTTAAATTGGCCGAAAAAACATGTGGAAAAACCTTAATTATTTTTTTCCATACGGCGCCTCATGGTTATGCCTTATTTCACATCTGCTGTACTTCTGACTAGAAACTTCAAATCCAACAAATGGTAGCAAAATGATGAAAAACTCTAACATAGTTTAAAAAAACGAATTTGTTTTGAAATTTATAGTGAAAAAAATTGCAAATGTAAAATATGGCTTAACTACAGGAAATGATTGCATGGATGGAATTTTGCATTGCATGTTGCGTTTGCTAGTAAAAAAAGACACCTTGACAAAATTGCTTGTAGTTTTGCCTTATTTTACATTCCATATATAGCCTACCTTGCAGTGGCGCACCCAGGGGGGGGTCGACTTTAAAATCGAACCCTTGTTTTTAAAGTGAAGAGTCCAAACTGTGCAAGTGCAGTATGTGCTGTTATTTCAAAACAGCGTCGACAAAATTTGCCCCGCATCGATGTAGTGGTAAGAGACATTGTTATCAGTGCGGAGTGCGAGCAGGGGCGGATCCAGAGGGGATACACCCCCCCCCCACCAGCCATTTTCAAACATGTTTTTGATAAATACAGTTTTATCTATAATTTTGAACCTTTTCGATAACAATAAGCCTTATGGCCTAAGCACGCATAATCAAAAATGTACGAACAAAATGCATCATATTTGGTGAAACACTCAGATTTACGGTCAAAAAATTTAAACAAAATTTGCCCAAAAATTATTCAAAAAGTGCTAAAATGGCCACTACAGTATGTAAATTTTCAAAATTTTTTGAGGGGAGCATGCCCCCGGACCCCCCAAAGCCTTTTTTATTCTTAATATACTTTAAAGTAATTCTGCAAAACAAATACGCTGGAAAATATGGCAAATTGGGGTGCCCCTCCTCGAAAAAATTTCTTGAATACGTTGCAAACATGAAAACATTTTCAAAGGGCTTCTTACGCCTTTTTTGCGTCTAACGTCTTGGTATTTAGTTAGCACTCAACCTAATTAAAATTTCATCCCCCCCACCAAAATTTTCTGGATCCGCTTCTAATTGCAGGATCGAGGTTTTTTAGAACCCGCCCCCCTTTGAAATTTTCCGGGTGCGCCCCTAAAACCTTGACTAAACATTAAAAAAACTTTTCCTACATCAGCTTATTATTCTAAGTCTTGACTTAAAATTGTTGAATCTTGAGCTGATCTCAACTCAATTTTTCACATTATTCTGGAAAGTTTTTACCTCTTAAAATGACGCCATTGCTATTAAATCTGGCAATCACAACAACTTATACAATCATTCAGGTATAAAACAAACTCATCTGCCAATTCAAATTTTGAAAATTCCACCTGCATGCAGACTATGTGCTTGAAAATTCCACGTGCTTGAAAATTTCAAGTGAAAGCTATAACTAAACATATCTTTCGTTGGTCTACAGCACTGTCTTTTTCTGAGCTGAAGCATGTATTCTAATGTTTGAACTTTTACAATGCCGATTCATATAAATCTTTTGAGCATCGCAAATGCCAATGACACCTGTTAAGTTATTAAACTTTTGGCGTGATTCAAGAATCTTTTATACTAGGCCGACCTTGAGTTTTTCACGCTGCAAAATTTTTGAAAATGTTAATTTCTGCTCATCAAATTTCCAAATCAATAACTGTACATCAAAAGCTATTGAATTTATAAAAACGCTAAAAAGCAAAGCATTATTTAAATAAAACATAGGCTAGTTAAAGATTTTTCTTGTGACTATTATTAAAGATTAACAACAGCATACAAAATATACTGCTTGAACAACAGTACTCACTGATGAGCTCATTGGCTACGCAGAATTCGCGAATTTTAAAAGTAGTGTATGATGTATTGTAAGATCTAAATTGGTAGGTAAGATCATAAACATGCTACACTTTTATCAACTTTGAAATAGCCAAAGTTTCGAAACAACGGAGCTTTAATTAAGTAATCATGCAGTACTTTCCGCCGACGGAATGTTGCTTTTCTTTAACCAATTTAATCAAGTTTTTTGGCAACATTCAGTACTATTTAAGTTTCTCGTTAAATTTTCATCAATGCCAACACTCTACTAATTGATTCAACAACACTACTTTCTCAAAAATGTGTTTGCGCTTTCATAAAAATTGTAAAATCGAAAAGTTATTGCCAGGTTATGAATAAACAAAACTACAACTCGCTTTGTTTCACAGCCCAAAAAGCTCTTTTCCTCAGACGCTTGATGTCAAAATTTACTACTAGCATGTGGTTTCTTGTTCTGATAATGCTGATATGTCACAAACTATTAATGGTTACTATACACTTCTGGAATGCTTTCAATTAATCTGGTAAATGTGGTAAACTTCCGGCTTATTTTTTCTCTTTTAGTTCATTATTACAACAATAAAATGACATCTAACAGTTCAATAGAAACCAGGACGTCCTTCCATCTGTCTGCGAAAATTTGCGTTAATTTTATACGCTTTAAGCTACAACTGAAAACCTTATGAATTTTCATTAGCTTTATTTAACATTATTATGATGAGTCTGAAAACCACTAAGGAGAAAGGGACGATGAGTTTTTTAGACAAGACCGTTCAAAAACCTGCGCGCTATAATCCCCAAAGTTTAACTTTGAACTTCGAAAATTTTGTGGCTCGGTAGCTTAGATTCATAACTCGAAGTAGATTTTTTGACGTGAAGTATAGGATAAAAAAGTGAAAGGATCTACACTAAAATTTAAAGATGCCATAAACGGCGAGATTGAAAAGATTGAAAGACCCTATAATTACAACCTTTTTTGAGAAAAACAGTGGAACGAAACATGTTAATCAGCGCAACTTGTTTATGCTCATAGTCATAAAAGCAGGTGTATTTTCAATCCAACCACCCTTTTTATGATGTTGGCTTGCAAAGAGTAATCGAAGCAAGGT
Organism: Trididemnum miniatum; assembly: GCA_964006365.1. Taxonomy (NCBI): domain Eukaryota; kingdom Metazoa; phylum Chordata; class Ascidiacea; order Aplousobranchia; family Didemnidae; genus Trididemnum; species Trididemnum miniatum. The sequence goes on along the minus strand of OZ023247.1, from coordinate 13,861,578 downwards.
TGTTATGCCCAAAATGCGGCTCCTAACTCCCAAATGCTCAAAATTCGGACCTCAAACTCAAAAAAATTTCTTTAAACTTTTGCTTAAACTCAAACCAAACCTACTTGAAAGGTTAAAGCGTATTTGAAAAATCCAACAATGCATGGCGGATTTGCAGCAATCCGTCAATGATTAGCAGTTTTATACAAGTTTATATGCAAAATTGAGCAATTAAAATTCGTTAAAACCTGAGAGGTGCACTTAGCCCGTAGAAAACAAGGGTCAATTTTGATTTTTTCCGAGTAACACACATCATTTGTCACTTTCAAATTGTCTTTACTTTATTTACGCATTTTAGGACAATTTTCAAAAATTTGCAAAGGAAGCCAAAACAGCGAATGTGTCAAAATAACCAAGACCTTGGACTGAAACTTGCTAGAGTTTGTTTCAAGTCCAAGAAGCATTAATTACATAGGATATTAGCTGACGTAAAAATTCAGCGAAATCCGCTAGCGTTATATTTGAAAATCTAACCCTGCATTTATACCAACTGATAAAGCTGGCATTGATTGCAGACAAAATTGCTACCAATTATTACAAAGTCAATCACAAAAATTAAACGTGACATTTGTCAAAATTAAAAGGTCAAGGCTGCCAAAAAGCATAGATTTGTTCGTCATTTTTGCTCTCGAGGCCAAATCATTAGTTCCTGATACAGCTCAGACGGCCGAGTGGATATAGCATTTGCCTCCACAGTCCACAGCAGACTTGGGTTTGATCCCGAGTTGGGTCAAACCAATGACTTTCAAATTGATATTCACAGCTTCCCTACTTGACACTCGGCATTAAAGGGACAGTGTGGAGAATAAACCGGCAAGATTACTTGTTGTGCGGTTGGGTAAGACCTTCAGCGGAATTTCTTACATTGGTAGACAAGGGAATCGCAACTCTGGAAGAAGATTTGACTGGGTTTCAAATCCAGCCTTGCTTTGTCAACGAGCGCTCTTTGCCTGCTGGTCGACCGGAACGTCGAAAGATCTATTTTTCTTTAGAAAAAATGAAGCAGAGTAACTTTTTACAACTTTTTAAATTTTGCGTTTGTAAAAACAGTGACCGATTGAACAAGGTTGTTCCAAGCTCGCCGTATTTAATACTACAAAATTGTGATAGTAACGATGCAATAGAATAAGATTACGATACACGAGTTCACCTATTATTTTTCTTTGAATGCAGCATTTTTGAATGCTCGCATAATCTTTTTGCTTTTATTTAGGTTGGCATAGTTCATTAAAGCTTGCATGCTGTTGCCTTTATTATGTTTTTTTTTTTGCATATCTACCTATGCAATTTCAGTTTCATGCGTTTTTATTCATACACGTCTATTTTTGACGGTCAAAAATGAAAGTAGAAACTGTTTGCAATGCACGATTGTGATCGCATGGTAGAGATAAATAGCTTAGACAGTTTTCAAATTTGTGGAACCATAAGCACCATCGCAATTTGGTTTGCGCAGTGAGCTTGCGGTCTTCAAGTCAGCAACAATCCGGTATGGGTCTCATATCAAAAGCCATCGGCTCCTGCCGAATTCGAACCCAACTTGATTAACCAGTTACCTGAGCGCGGTACCGCTGTATGGTCATGTCTCTGACGTTGCTTTAATTTGCTGCTGCAATCCGGCGATTACTGATAGCATATTTGCACACCTAGCAACATCAGTGGTTTTTGAAACTTCTCCAACAGCATAATGTGCTTACGTTTTCACCGCATCATGCGATAATTAGAGATGAAAAAATTGCTTAATCATGTAATTTGTGAAGTTTTCCAAAACTTGGCATAAACAAGAACGTTCCAATACAAAATCCAAAAACAGGACTATCAATGAGAGAAGTTAGATTATTTTTGGCCAATGTCAAGTAGTCTACGTGCAGTCATTTTGCATGCAAGTTCAAGTGGATACTGCTACCTCTACTCAGGGGCGTAGCCAGGGGAGGGGGGCAAAAGGGACAATTGCCCCCCCCCCCGAAATATTTTCAGTGACCACTATCCTACAAACGAAGATACTAATGCTATATCGTAAATCTACTAACAATGCAAGCAGGGGCGGATTAAGTCCACTCGGGGGTCCGTAAATCTACTAACAACGCAAGCAGGGGCGGATTAAGACCACTTTTCGACAAAAAAACTACGCTAAAATGAGTATTTTTCTTACAAAAACCCTAAAAGTTCGTTGCAGCTGGGGGCTCTATCCCCTTACCCCTTAGCCTCCGGCGGGTGGGGGCTTCGCCCCAACACCCCCGGTGGGAGCACCTTCTTTACCGAATCCTGAGTGCGCCACTGGAAAAGCCTATGAAGTTTTGGCCCCCCCGAAATTTTGGGCTGGCTACGCCACTGCCTCTACTTATCTTTTATTTGATGTGCCTAAGTGAAACTACAAAATTATAGTTAAATGTAAGAAATTTTCCGATGCATGGAGGATTGTAAAAGATTGGTAAACCTCTTTCAAAATAAGGTAGCTTCATCATAAGCAGCAGTTATTTTGAAAATAAGACATCACCCTAAGGCTGGTGCTGGCATAATACCAAGGGAAAGAGCAACTGACTCGTCGCGCATCTAAGATTTCAAATGGGTGGAGACGCAAGAATAAAAGAAGACATTTTTAATGTACTTTTCTAATAAATGAAAGGTTCACTAAAGTAGAGCTGAAGTTACAGAGGAATTGAACGGTTGCTTCTACATTTCCAATGTTTGACAGCACGATTCCTCGGTCAAGCAGAGTTGGGCATGGCACCATGAAACAAAAGACTAGGAAATTGACCACGAATTATAACTCAAATAATGCTACACAACTTTTTGGTGAAAGTCTTCGGGCAATGCTGTAAAAAGATTTTGAGTCCAGATCAAAATAAATAGCCTGCAGCCAGGAACGTATTTAAAGGTAGGGGGAGCATTGTGCCACGCCCACTTTTGACTTCGCCATCAGTAAAAAAAACAAGTGTTGTTGAGGGAATGAAATATGCCAAACTTTTAGATGGATTCGTGGTTTATGCTACTCACCTCTTTAAACATTTCTCTCTGCGCCACTGCCTGCCGTCGATCCTACAACCTTCCATGCCATGCCAGTTGTCGAAGAAAAATATTGGGAAGGAGTTGTAGCATTGAATGTTAGTAAATAATTGCTTTTTTTGGGATAGTCGCACGTAATGTCATACTTGTCCGTCTCGGCGAGATTTAGAGAATCATCACAAAGTGGTACAGACTGATGGCGACATTCCGACTTTTGAAACCGAAAATTTATTGACAAACAACAAAATAAGCTAAATTCAAGATTTGGTTCATTGCAGCATCGCTTTAAAATAGCACTTCTTACGCTTAGGACACTTGAAACCAATGGATTTTATTGTTAATTCTACTACTTATGACCTAACTATTACGTATGCAGCAAAGATGAGCTGAGTTTGAATCGGATTCAGATAAATAATCCACAAAGTAATTGTTAGTTTTTTGTTTGGCTCAATTTCACTTCGGAAAAAAGAATTGGCAACCTTAAAATCATCTCCGAGAAGTAGACAAAAAAATTAATTATGCTTTTCGCTTTCAATCAATGACAGTCATTAGCAAGATCAATAAACAGATTCCGGAAATAATATTTCCGTTGTAAATCATGATTGTGCTGGATTAATTTCGTCTCTCATTTCACTTGTGTAAAAATGTAATATTTAGAAGAATTCTTAACAAGCTAAAAAATGGTAAAAAATGTCGTTTTGGGATAGGGGGAATAGTCATGAGGAACAAAAGACAAAAAAAAAATTCAGAGAACAAAAATAATCGCATTCCTTCAAAAATTACTTATTTTCCAAGGAATTTTAGTTTTAAACAATCTAGCTCTAAAAAAACTCGTAATTTTGCTATATTTCATTGAATTCAAGAACTAGTGAAAGCATTCCGCCTAATTCTGTTTGAATAGTTGCGGCAATTCGTCCGCAGACTTTCCTATTGTAGGGTCAAGCATATCACGGCTGTCTGGAGCGAGAGATGTCTACCTGGCAAGCAGTGTCATGTACTTACAATTACAACTACGCTTTTTTAAAGAAAAAAGGAGAAAAAATTGACATGTTGTCATTGCCGTTGATGAGTTCTTCACTTGAGTAAGTTTTCGGTAAATCCCCTACTCTCAAATACGTACTTTCTGCACGGCCAATCGGTCATTCACGTCAATCACAAGGATTGAGAGAGGTACTTTGGTTTCACGTTGGATAGCATGGTTACGGCGAAAAAAGTATTTGTCTGAATTTGCAAATAGGGTAAATCCGGGTGAGACGGCCATGCTTTTTATGAATATCCGATTCTCAGCGGTTTGCTTTCTATTTGCTTAAAACGTACGTAAAAGGGTGGGTTGATACTGTTAAGGACCAGAGATGCATTCCTGTGCCTCATCAGTTTAAATTTGTCATACACAAAATAAATATTTCACTTTTTAAAAATGACCTCATTGGCCTTCTCTCCTGAAAAATGTAGGTGAGATGGCCGATATGGTTGCATCACAAAATGAGAAAGATTTATCGTAAAACAAACGAAATGGACATGTATATAAGGCTCAGTCTACCACAACGCTGTTTGATAATGACAATAATGTTTATAACGCTGTTTGATAATGATAATAATGTCCCACATTATTTTCGCACGTAAAACTTGCTGCTTTGTGCCTACATTACCAAGAAATTTCTTGAATAATGTAGATTAATTTTGTCAAATACCAATGCACTCGCGGACCCCAAGCAAGCTTTTCACGGACCCTTTGGGGGTCCAAGGACCACTGGTTGAGAACCACTGCTTTACTGTAACATTAAACTTGTTTACTTTTTATCATGATATCATATGTAAAGTTTGCTAACAGCATGATATGCTCGAAGGTATGGCCATCTAAGCTTCATAAGTGGGTGTCCATCTGTCCCACAGCTTAAGGAGAGATGGCCACCCGCGTGATTACACGATAACTAGCTTTCAGGAGGTACCTGCTTTGTGATTGCATTCTTGGAACTGTAAATTCTCTAACCCCAAGACTATAGAGAGAAAGCACGCCCACAAAAGATATTACTGCTTGCTATCTATATCCTGCTGAAAATTTTCACCCTACCTTAAAAATTATTTTGGTTATATGTCACAAAATTTAGCAAATTTCGATAGCAATTTCAGATATGCTGCTGCACCATATGCTGATTTGAAACTGACGAAGTCAATCTTGCGTAGCATGTAAAACTAGAAAATAGCGTCTAATGGCCATCTTACCTCGATGGCCATCTCTCCCGAAATTACACTGTAGATGCGCGAAGCTATAGTTTCGATTATAGCTCGGACTTGAAACTTTGATAATAGAAACGGCGTTGCATAAAAGACATTACCACAAAGGTTTGATTTTTTTCAAACTGTCCTCTTACCATGTGAAATCTTCAACATCATTTAAGCAATTACTCACAAGCACTGCCCTCTTGTTGTTAATGATTTTTAAACCAATTCAATTCACACTCGCGACTAGAACAACAGTCAGAGCACGCATAAACAATGCCAAAAATTTTAATCCAAGTTTTTTTCCCATCTTTTGAGCTATCGTCAACAAAAGGATGAAATCACCTTCGAAAATGAAGACTCTCTCCAATCATTATGAGATGGTGCAGCGCTGACTCCATTGATTTAAGTTATCAGAATAACATTTCACTTCATTTTGTCCACAACTACATGTTCCTTTATCTTGGGCCAGCTATCAGTGAGCTTCCTGCATCATAATCAAATTCTTAACATTATAGCTTTAAAAAAATGAATCAGCTGATTATTTTACTAAGAATTTAGTGGTGATTGAAGATACGCTTTATTCACGGGCTTTTGCCCTGCTAGTAATAGACAAGTGGACATAAGTGTCATTTAATCGACTTAACTCATAAAGCAAAAAAGAATGAAACATAACAAATGCCTTCAATAAAAAAACATGCAGCCAGAATAATTGAAAACATTTTTTATTTCTTGACGTTTCAAGATGCTACTCATCCCATTGTCAAAAGTAAAAATTGGCTGCATGCTTTTTATGGAAGCTGGTAAGAAGTGCCAAGCAAGCATCATGCACCGAAATAACGAATACTGTTTTACGTCATTTTTTATGCTTGGTTTTATAAAACCTGAGCATTGAAAATGTAAGCTTAAGTCAAAAGTCCGTTGCTCATCTACATTGTAGGTGGTTCAAACAACCGGTAAAAGCAAAATGGTATGAGAAATATTTTATAAAATTTTGGTTTCAAACCGAATTCAATCTGATAAATATTACGTAATCTAACAAGTTATTAACTCGTAAGTAGAATACCATGACTAAAAAGATATATTTTTTATACAAAAAGGACCAAAATGATTGAATAAAATTCGAATTTTAGCAGCAAAAAGTGATGTTATTCCCCATGATGACAAGATTTTCATTGGTCCAAAACGTACAAATTTTTCTTTTTTCCTCAATCTGACTTTCGGATAGAAACATGTTGAGTAGTCACCAATTCAAAAAAAATTGTTTTCACAACTTCCAGTTCAGTCTGATCGACAGTAAATCAGTTTGCGATAAACCTTCTGATTTTTTTGTGGCTGCAGAATGTTTACCGAGTAAGTTGATTTTTCTGAAAGCTTATACAGTAACAACCATTTTTCCGCAACAAATAACTAAAGCTATGAAAGCGCAATCATACTGACTGAAACTTCTTAATGTCTTTGAGAACTTTTTTGTTTCTTTTATTATTGCATTATATACGTTGCATAATGACGTAGTAAGAAAACAAAGAAAAATGTCTCCTTAACATTGAGACTTCTCATGAGTGTGATCTTAACAGCAATCTGAATGAAAGTGTCGAAGCCTCAGTGGTACAGATTGTTTTCAAGTAAAAAGATAAAACAATGTTACAAACAACAAAGATCAGTAAATTTAAAAACAGCTACAGTAGAAGCGAAATCATCTATACCAGTGGTTCTCAAACTTGTCGGAAGTATCGAACCCAACAGGTGTCATGCAAGCTTACATCGAACCCTTAATTATAACCAGGAGCGGATCCAGAAAATTTTAGAGGGGGATGCAGTTTTGAATTAGGCTGAATGTTAAATGAGTGCAAAGACGTTAGACGTCTTAACCGGAAAAAAGCATAAGCTTTTTGAAAATGTTTTACGTCAGGGGCGTATTCAGAATATTCTTAAGGCGGTGGAGGGTGGCATAAAATTTTTACATTTTTTAAGCGTATTTTTTTTTTCGTAAAGTTAATTTGAAGCAAATTGAGGAACAAAAATATGGCTCTAGGGGGGTCCGGGGGTATGCTTCCCCGGAAAGTTTTCAAAAATTTAGACACTGTAATGGCCATTTTAGAGCTTTTTGAACAATTTTTATGGCAAATTCTGTTTAATTTTTTTGCCTCTAACTCTAAGTCCTTCACCAAATATGATACATTTTGTTCGTACATTTTCGATTTATGCGTGCTTAAGGCGTAAAGATGATTGTTATCAAATAGGTTTGAAATTATGGAAAAATTGTATTCATCAAAAACAGCGTTGAAAGAGTATGGTGGGGGGATGCATCATTCCACGCAGAGATAGTCATTTATTACAACTGTATGCCTTTTTGCAAAAACTTATTCTGATCTTAGCCGAACCCCTGCTACAGCCTCACCGAACCCCTGGGGTTCGGTCGAACCCAGTTTAAGAACCACTGATCTATACCATCAACATATTATTCTTTTGTGAAAACTCGATACAATTACATCAAATTGAACAGAGTGTTTTACCAGTCGGTTTATCTTGTATAATTTTCCTGCCTTGAGTGATAAATTCATCGAAAAAAGAGCAATTTTTATCATACATTCTACAATTCTGATCAAAATTTGATCATGTAAACTTTAGAACAATTGTATAATGAAACCTTAAACTTTTACTTGCTTGAAACTTGCTTTTTCAATTTGGTCCAATTCACGTTTTGGCCATACAATTGAGATTTGAGATAATTGCTTTCAACCTACGCTTTAATCCAGAAAACGTCTTTGCACAGATCTACGGTAGCTTTCGTATTATTTCTGCGCATGCACCAAATTGTTTTTACTACTTACCAGGGCTGCGAACTCGAACTTGAACTCGATCATTTTGCCGAACTTGAACCTGAACTCGAAAAATATTTTTTTTGTGAACTCGAACTTGAACTCGCATAAAACTGTTCAAGTTCATTAGAAATATATTTAAATTGTTGAAAAGAAATAAAAGATCACAACGAAATATAGTTTGTTGTTCAAGTAGTCACAATCCGTGTAAATTGAAGTTACGATTTTGCCAAAAGAAAAGCTGCATGTCGTTTATTTGTTCATGCCATTGCGACCTATAAAGTCCGGGGTTGCGAACTCGAATTCAAACTCGCTGAACTCAGTCATTTTTACCGAACTCGAACTTGAAAAATAAAATTCTTAGAACTCGAACTTGAACTCGGACTTGCAAATATCTCCTGAACTCGAATTTGAACTCGGTTAAAAATCGATCGAGTTCGCACCCTGCTACTTACTCTGTTCATTTCAACTGACTTTTGTATTTGGACTATTTGTGTCCTTATGATTTAAATCTAAGTTGATTCATGCATGTCCAGCTCCCAAATCCTTCTGAAACAGAAACTAGCAATGGAGTATGGCAATCACCTTAAGGAGGAAAGATAAAGCTACAGGAAATCTTAAAACTGGATGTTTCGACAACATGTAGATCAGACATGGGCAAACTACGGCTCGCGGGTCAAATCCGGCCCGCCGGTACTTTTATTCTGGCCCGCCGGCATTTACAGAAACTTAAACTCCCACCATGATTTGAGCGGAAGACCTTTTTTTTCCTTTAGAGATCACGGATGGCAGTGATTTTCAAAAAAATAATCCTCAACGGTGCAAAAATAAAATGAAAAACGAGGTGAAAACCTTTTATTTTGGAGATCACATTCGCACGTGGACTGTGATCTCCAAAAAAAAAAAGAAAAGGTCTTCACCTTGTTATCCAATCAGCGTGAGGCCCGCGGCTTCAACAGTTTTTCCAAATCTGGCCTTTCGTGTGAAAAGTTTGCTCACCCCTGCTGTAGATTCAGCTGTCATCATCAGCAGGGTGAGCAAGGCAGCACAAAACTGAAAGAACAAAACTTTAATTTTGTATTGCTTTGCTTGCATCGCTGATGATTACAGTTGAATCTATGTTGTCGAAACGTCCAGTTTTAAGATTTAAAAACAGGACGTTAAAAATTACTACGGCTTTATTTCTTCTCTTTATTTGAAGAATTATTTAGGAATTGCTCTGGCTTTATTTTCTTCCTTAAGGCCTTTGCGTCTCATAATTATTGTATTTCGAAGTATGGCAAATAATTTATAGAATGATTTCGTACGCGAGAAATTATCTGCATGTTTCCTGTGTTGACTCGTGCTTCCGTACACTTGATAATCAACGTTGGTGGTAACACAAGTTTTATTTGAAGAATTTGTCAATTTTCGAGCATGATGACCTTGAAGATCAAAAACATATTTTATAATAGGCTAAATCGCATTTTATCGCATGAATTATAAGTTTTATATGGATTTTTAACTCCACTATTAAGCACCTTACAAAAGTTTGACTTGGTTTTAGAGCTTTTTATAATACCGGTACCTCATTCAAAATTTTCTTTTGTGACAAAAAAGTTGCCTTGCCCATAACACACTCGTGAATTTAGCAATCATTTCAATGTGGATCGCTTGCAAGTTGTTTTAGTAGCGAGAATATCGATACGAAGCAGTGCATTTTTGAGTTGTAAACACAGACGGGATTATCGGCGTATGCTGGTGTTAAGCCTTATCCAAAAATTTAAGTCAGCATGCAATCACAAGAACTCTTTGGTTCAGTTACATAACCAAAGATGAAAATTAATTCTCTTAGCAATGTATACAGTTAGCCTTGGACGATAAACAAACTCGGTCAATCATATAACGCTCCGAGACAACTTGATTAGGTGATTTTCCAAACCCAAGCAACAGAAGACACCGCAATTTTCAATTCTACTAAAAATTGACATCAAAAACTCTACAGGGTTTATTGCAAACTTTAGTTAATGTCGCACAAGTCGGTAAAATGTAGTTTTTTATAATTCAGCGGTAAAGTTGACTTTTCAGAAAGCGATAAATAACAATCAACTTCTTCCACTGGAACAACAACAATTAAATCTTAAAGAGAACCTTTACCAATGGCTGTATTGCATGGACCAAGCTAAAAACGCGCCCACGTATTTTTGAAAAACCTAAATTCAGTTACGACAAGCTGACCACCCTTGTTTGTTCACGTGGTCTGTCTTGGAAACCGCAGAAAGCGCTTCATGACAAAACGTTTATGAAGGCTAAAGAGCCAAAGACAAAATAGGGACCAGATTAATCGACAGCATAGCATACAACTTGAAAACAAATATACAATATTTAAGATATTGGTACGCAAATAGCAGTTGTTGCAAACGTTTTTTGAAAAGAGGACCGAAGATCATCTAAAACAACGGGTTTTTCCGCTGCCCAGCTCATCGGTCCTACGAACAATCACTCCCACGAAGCAGCTCCTACTTCAATTTCAAAACTACTTGATTATCGTTTGCCTCACCGGCAGGCTACAGGTTTTGCTAGGACGATAGTTATGCTTACCAGCTATTATAAAATCGTTTCACAACGATTAACTTTTGCTGTTACGGTATTTCCCACTGCCTGGCCAAACAAAAAAGTACATCGCTTGCACTACACTTAATCTTAAGTGTCGCATCAAAAAATAGCTGTTAAAGTATTGCTGAACCAAAACTTGGGTATAGGCAGCCTGCACTGCATTGTTTTCTTGGAGCACAGCTACTAAGCTTGAACTGCAGCATCAGTTGCTCTAATCCTAATTCAAATGATCTTAACTAGCTTTGCAGTAAATCCACTGACTTGCGTGCAATTTTCAATCATTCGCTATCTTGCGGTGCTTTTCGCCGTGATGTTTTCATAAACAGATTAATTTCTCAGCAAGTTTTTGTCCTCACAACTTTAACGATTTCAAATTAAAAATGTTTCTGAAAATTTGAAAGCTACTTGCTTTCCTAAAAAGTTCACTGAAATTGAAAAATTTCAACTCAAACTTAAGTCAATAACAATGCAATCAGATTAAGAACATTATTAGCCAGCAAGATTGGTGTTGCCGACAATATACCCTGGGGCTATAATCACCAAAAGATGCTGAAAGTCTCTATGTTTTATGGTATTGACTCATTATTTTTCCGTTAACCATGCGATCATAAAAATCCCCAGGAATAATTACAATCACAAATCATCGGCTTTGTGTTCGTCAAAATCAAGCTTGCTTTGAAACCACTCCGCACGAGCCCAAAAAATTATGAAGCGAAAAAGGGAAGCAGCAGCCAGAGGTAAGCCTGAAGAAAAATTTAAAACTTAGGCAGTGAAATAGATCACAGGAGTAATGCGTAATCATGCTTGCATAGCACAATTTAATCAAAATTTACTGTTAGAATTAAATGGATGAATGAACGAGTAGCGGTCTAGCGGAGCAAATAAACTACACCGACACTAGAAAAAGTTGATAAGAAGCTTCTACATCAATACATAAGGTCAAAATCAAATCTTTCATATACTTGTGGAAGTACGCAGAAGCGTGTAACGAGAGGCGGAGTTTATCTTTGCGGCTCAGCGCCTGGGCAACACGGCTCCGAAAAAATGTCGCTGCGTGACGAACCGTTAGCGACACTGTGTCCGATTTGCCGATTCGGGTTTCGAACCCAAGACCTCCCTTCGATAGCATTGTCTTAACAGATAACGATGGGCCTACGTAATAGTACGCAGTGCTTCAAGTCTTTAATCATTAGAAATGATAAAAAAGCCAAACGCGACGTTGCCCTAATTCTTAGCTTAGGCCTCCACTCTTCCAGTTTAACTGTATACTACCTATCTGCAATTTAATATACAATAGTGCAGAATTTGGTGATATATTTAAGTGGTATGGAGTGAGGATTAAAGTTTTTATGCAACGCATTCTGGGGCAGATAAAGGATTTCTGTTAAGTGGGAAGAATCACTTTGTTAAGCGTGTTACACGTAATAATCGATGACGTTGGATATTTCTACATTTTATGTGAGGCGACCGCCTTCGTTAGATCCACCCGTGAACGGATTTGATTCACAGCTGGTGCCAACAGTTGAGCTAATGCGGCTGTTTGCTTCAAAAGCACACCAAGCTCACTTCGCTGTCCACTTCACAGCTGTGTGCAAACTTCATTTTGTCGCCATAAAAACATATTACCCGTACTAATTTCTTCTGTGCTATAAAACACCCACGGAAATGATGATTAACAAGCTGTCTCTTTTCGTTGAATTCTCTGTTCTCGAGTTTTTTTACCTATTTAGTGATGTTATTTTGAATGGATGATGAAAGTGTAAGTTATCTGTCATTAACGTCTCAGGCTACAAAAGCCTTTTAGGATAAAAGATGGTCATGTTTGTTCTTCGTTTTGCTTAAATAGATTACTGACTTGAATGAATTTGCCTAAATCGACGATTCTTTCTCAAAATGTAATTTTAAAATTGGTTCTTATAGCTACGAGTCACCACCACGATATGCGAAAACTTACGTGGTACCGGTATTCACATAACCACTAGCGTAGCCAGGATTTTGCGATGGGGGGATTGAGAATGACGTCACATTTGACCATACGTTATATACAGGAGCGGATCCAGAAATTTTTGGTGGGGGCGGAGTGCAATTTTGAATTAAGTTGAATGTTAACTAAATGCAAAGACGTTTAGACCCGGAAACGGGCATAAATAAGCCCTTGGAAAATGTTTCATGTCAGGGGCGTATTCAGAATTTTTTTCAGAGAGGGGGCACCAATTTTTTTCACTTTTTCAAGCTTAGTTTTTCTTCGGCGGAGTTAATTTTAAGCAACTTAAGCACCAAAAGCGACTCTAAGGGGGTCCGGGGGCATGCTCCCCCGGAAAAATTTTGAAAATTTGCATACTGTAATGGCCATTTAAGTGCCTTTTAAACCATTTTTGGGGAAGGTTTGTCACATTTTTGGTTCCTTACTTTGACTGCTTCACCAATGATGCATTTTCTTTGCACCGTTTCGACTGTGCGTGCTTAAGGCGACTACGGCATATTGTTATGAAGAGGTTTGAAATTATGAAAAATCTTATTCATCCAAAACATTGTTGAAAATGGCTGCTTGGGGGAGGGGGGGATGCATACGCAGCATACCCCACATCTCCCCCGGTTTGTATAATAACAAAATATGGCCTCAAACGTAAGAAATATGTTTTAAACTAAAAATTGAGGCACGACGGTTGTAAGGAAGTTAAAAAAATGCTTTCTGGTGGAACTGGTAAAACGAGATTCAAATGTTAGCGATTTAGTTCTTTTTTGAGCTACGTAGATCATTTTTGCTTGAAATCGTTTAGCCTTTTTTCTACGGATGGTCTGAGGGGTCGAGGGCAGTTGCGTGTACAGGAGCGGCACTGCCCCACTAATAAAATTGCGCGATTGCTTCAAGCATAACGGCAAAGAACAAGATTCAGGAAACAACGATACGTGATTCTTGTTATTATGACAATTACAAAACCAGAGTATCAATGATAAAATATCTAGCACTTCAAAATAAATATCTGAGAAAGAATTTTACGACCGGAAGGTCCACTCGCCGTCTCCCTGCAGTCTTATATTTTTTCTTTTTGTCTTCGTATTTCTTATGTTTGTATTTTAATGTTACCGCAAATAAATATCGATTGATTGATATGTATAACGTCGTTTGAGGCTCAATGAGAGGGGGGAGTTGTAACTTCCCCCCACCCCCCCGTCCCCATCGTGGCCACGTCAGTGCATATAGCACACCACAACCTAGTATTAATTTTACATAATACACTAGCACCGCTTGGTGGTAACGCTTTGAGTTACGAAATAGCATAAAAAATACTCTCCTGAGTTCCAAATTTATTTCCAAAACATCTTCAGTTTATGTGTGAATATTTTGCGTTCAGTTTGATCACACAGGCTATTCTATTTTAGTTTACGCTTTGTAGTCTTATTAAGATTATAACAAGGGGCAGGCAGTCCACGCTGCCACAGGCAATTATACAAAAACAATGCAATAATGACGAAATGCAATTAAAAGCTTCCTCCTAATTCACCGCCACGCTAAAGTTAAATACAATCATTTTAGTGAGTATCAGGTCCATATGCGTTTTCGGCTATTGCAAAGTTTTTACATGGCCTGCGCCCCAGCAAGCTCCAAAATTTTTATGAAAATTTTTTGACTTTGCATCTTTGTTCCGCAGCACTGTATGATCTTATCATGAGAAAACGACGGAAAAGCGATCTCAGTCAAGCAACCACTTGAAAGTGGTAAGATATCTTCAATACCTTTCCCAAGTCCCAACCCATCAACAAATGAATTTAGTGTCTTCTTTTTCTCATTGTTCCTTTAATTTGTTTGTAGTTATCATCGGCATTCTAAAACATAATACAAAACCTTTGACTACGCCAGTAGGAAAGCTGTAAACAACTGTGGTGTGCGTTGACGCTGTCAATGCGCCGTCAAATTTCAAAAAGTCGACGCTGGGTGCAGTGGCGTAGCTAGCCCAAAATTTCGGGGGGGCCAAAACTTCACTGGCTTTTCCAGTGGCGCACCCAGGATTCGGTAAAGGAGATGCTCCCACCGGGGGTATTGGAGCGAAGCCCCCACCCGCCGGAGGCTAAGGGGTAAGGGGATAGAGCCCCCAGCTGCAACGGACTTTTAGGGTTTTTGTAAGAAAAATACTCATTTTAGTGTAGTTTTTTTGTCGAAAAGTGGTCTTAATCCGCCCCTGTTTGCGTTGTTAGTAGATTTACGTTATAGCATTAGTATCTTTGTTTGCAGGCTAGTGGTCACTGAAAATATTGTCCCTTTTGCCCCCCCCCCCCTGGCTACGCCCCTGGCTGGGCGTTACGCCGTCAAACTTTTAGCTGTTTTAGCGTCAAAGCGTCAACTTTAGGATTACAATAGTTATCTTTCATTTTTTACAACTCATAGAATTAAGAAAAAACACACATATAGGAATTGTTCTTCAAAATGCAAACACTGTGAATTGCTGCGATCAATCGGAAAAATAGGTGAAGATTAACTTTAGTTTATAGGCGCGCAACAGCCAAATGGCTGAATGCCGAGCATGCAGGCAATTAAGCGTCTGCGGTTGCGATGGAACCATGATGGGACTATACCTTGCTATGCGATTTTGATCGTAAAATCTTTCAATTACTTTTGTCCTATTTCGGTTTTATTTAGTTGTGTACACGGGTGGGGGATGCAGAGGGAGGGAGTAGTTTACTTAGTGCGTGTTTGTTTTATTAAAGCTTATTGAGTTGTACGTTCAGAACAGAGCCGGCGCCAGAGCAGTCGCCTTAAGGGGGCCAAGTGTTTATCATGGGGGGCCAAAATTTGAAATTAAGCACAAAAGCTACTGTCTTCAACAGGGTAAGCCTGTTAATTGGAGGGCCAAGCATGTCGATTGGGGGGGCCACGTCCCCTGGCCCCCCTTGGCGCCGGCCCTGGTTCAGAAAGTAATGGTTACAGCAGACGGGAGTTGCGGTAATAGGCTGTTATGCACGAATTTAATCTACCTCGACTATTTGAGACGACTGCTACCAAGTAGTGGAACACGACATTGCTTCCGATAACCTACATGGGGCCAGGGGCTCTGAGAGCCACCAGTGGGCCCGAGGCAAATTTTCTGGTGGGCCCCCTACCTTTTGCAGTCTCTAAGCACAAAGATATTTCAGTAAATTCAGTGAGTTAGTTGGTTGCCTATTTATTCCTTTAGAGCGCAAAAGCGATTAAGGTGATATAACGAGCTCGCTTGTTTCATCCTCGGTAAAATTTTGAGGATGTTTTTGATGACCACGATAAATCGCGCTACGTATTTAAGCGTATTTACGAGATAGACGGAAATTCGGTGAGGACAAGGCCAAAGTCAAAGTCATATTGCGGATTTGGAGTTTCGCTGCCCGTGCGGCGTACTCTGCCGTACAGTATGAGCGCGTGAATTAGGGGAACTTACACTTGCTTTATCAGCTGCAATATTGACACTCAAATTACGACTTTGCTTACGTCATCACTCGCATCACTCTGATTAGTTATCAACTTTACATTTGAAACTTCAATATCATTCCCTGTGCTACTTTCGCTCACATTTAACACTTCATTAGCAGTTTCCTGGTCAGGAGCATTTTTACAAGATCTTTTTCTTTTACTTTCTCTCCCAACTATACCAAAGCTTTCTAGTCTTTGTTGCCCTCTTTACGCTATACCATATTGTTTTTTTATGACCCTTTCTTCTCGCATTTGTGCACCGGATTTATGCTTTATCATTCCTCAACATGCAATTACAAAAATATACCTACTACCAATTGTAAGAATAATTAATTATATTCCAAAAAAATTTTTAAAACCTATTGTACCCAATCAATCAATTTGACAGCATTTATTTAAAAAAACACTGAGCCCAACAGACCGTTTATTGCGCATGTGATCATCGAAAAGATTTGCTCTAGTGCGGGGGTCGGCAACTCTTTTGACTAAGGGCGCCACAAAAGCTGGACTGTTTTTGCTGCACTTTCATGGGAGCCACATCACATTTTTGAATACCTATTCGATCCATAACCTAAGTGTTTTTACCCGTACACGATAAAACTCTGCTACTCACAGATAATTAAAATTGCATTCCATCCAGTGCTTTGGTAGAACGCATGTTTTCAACAGGAAAGGATATTTTACGTCCAAAACGAAATCGCTTGAGCGACATTCACTTTGAGATGCTGCTGTTCCTGCGATCAAATCAATCAAATCATATTTATTTATGTACAAATTTCCACTATAATCATCAATAAGACAATAGTACAGCAATACAGAAATGTGTACATAGGAGGACAGCAAAGGAAGCAAAGCTCTTCTTAGTCGCTGCCACCTGAAGTACATACCCATACTAGCAGCAAGCGTAAAAGTAACAAACAAAGATTAGATCGCAAAAACAATAGTAAACAAGGCTGGCTGGTGTGTTTTCATATTTTTTTTTCAAGTATTCTTTATTAGTTTATGCTCTAGTTTCATTTATTCACGAATAGCTAGACTCTAGAGTGATGGTCACATTGCAGGTGTCATTAAATTCCCGAACTGCAGCATTTTTTGTTGCTAATGTTTGTATAGTTTTTTACACGTCGGTCCGGGAAACAGGTTCAGTTTCAAGCGATGTATTTGTGCTGCAGCGTTGTTTAGGATGTAGGCCTATCGTGACAATGGGCTTAGTTGTAATGCGCGATGTACCGGTGGCGAATACTTGACATTTCTGCTCAAATTTTTAGCTTTGAAATACACTTGATGCTCGATGATGCTCCACCGCTGCCTTTCAAGAGTAGGCTACTGTAATTACGTTGATTCACTGCATTCCTTTAGCTTTTCCCAATGAGTGCGTCCTGCACGCAGTTGACTTTTGCGTTAGAATAGTTAACGCACCTCGTAGCCAGGGGCGAATCCAGGGGGAGGGGAATGTGGGGAATGCATCCCCTCCACCAGCCATTTTTAATTATGTTTTTAATGAATATAATTTTTCCATAGTTTCGAACCTCTTCGATAATAATAGACCCTACGCCTTAGGTACGCATAATCGAAAATGTGCAAACAAAATGCATCATATTTGGTGAAGCACGTCCGAATTAGGCGCAAAAATTTAAGCAAAACTTGACTAAAAATTGTTCAAAAAGCTCTAAAATGGCCATTTCAATAGGCTACGTCAAGCTTTAAAAAATTTTCGGGGAGCATGCCCTCGGACCCCCTACAGCCGTTTTTGTTTCTCAATTAAAATTTGCTTCAATTTCATTCTTCAAAAAAAAAGCTACACTCAAAAAAATGTCAAAAAGTTGGTGTCCCCTCCCTGAAAAAATTTTTGAATACGACCCTGACCTGAAACTTTTTCAAAGTGCTTATTTACAATTTGATAATGTTATTTTCGGGTCTAAACTTCTAACGTCTTTATATTTGGTTACCAAAAAAATATCAAATCTTTATTATACTCGCGATACTGGTATTACGCCAAAGCATGAGACCAGTGGTGGCAGGGGCGTGTCCAGCCATAAATGAGTGGGGGGACAAAATCTGAGACAAGTTTTTATTACTACTAGATACAGCTGCGGCAGTTTCACATAGCCAGAGTTTGTCGATGAAGGGGAGTTAAGGGGTGCATTCGCGAATCATTATCTGGTCATGTGGCCCGCGGCATCATTTTGTGTGGCCCGCATCACCTTTGCTAGTAGCTGTAGATAATATTTGGTGGTATATGGCGTTTGCCTAACCGCCTATAGGGTTAGGTTTCAAGCAGTGTCATTGACTTATGAATTGCTTAATATT
This sequence comes from Trididemnum miniatum, assembly GCA_964006365.1. Lineage (NCBI taxonomy): Eukaryota > Metazoa > Chordata > Ascidiacea > Aplousobranchia > Didemnidae > Trididemnum > Trididemnum miniatum. Next base: position 13,843,146 of record OZ023247.1, on the reverse strand, counting down.
ATTTATGTATTTTTTTTTTCGTTAATTTAATATTCCGATTTATAGATGCCGATAATTTACTTTGGTAATCCCAGAATATCGCTGGAAGGTGTGCCCACTGTGTTGTTTTAAACCAGTGTGTGATACGCTACACAGCCGGCGCCAGAGCAGTCGACTTAGGGGGGCCAAGCGTTTATCAGGGGGGGCCAAAGTGTGAAATTAAGCACAAAGCCACTGTTTTCAAAAGAGTAAGCTTGTTGATTGGGGGGCCAAGCATATCGATCTGCGCCAAGCATGTCGCATGTCGATTGGCCCCCCTTGGCGCCGGCCCTGATACGCTAGTTAATGTGTATTGTAAGTTGTTGCATTCGGGAGCAGCAGACTTAGATGACCAATTGGTCTTTCGTTGCTTCCCTCCCGCGCTATTTTGCGTTATGGTAATTAAAAGTTGAGTTGAGTTATTTAGTTTACGATTTTTTATTTAGTTAGTTTACAGCACCGTCAGACTTAGCGTGGGATTTTTACCCTAGACCAGTGGTCGGCAACCTTTTTCGCACAGCGGACCGGTTTGAAACTGAATTGTTTTTGCGGACTGGCCTTTAAAAAATCAAAAATGTTAAGCAATAAAACACTCATATTTATTCAGAACTGAAAATCTCGATCTTGTATTACTCTGACCAGAGTATTAAACTTTTTCAATCTTGCTGCAGCAGCATTGCTTAATTTTTTTATAGTAGCTTCTCAAAACTGATTCTTGACGTTATTCTTTCTCTTAACCAAGCGCTGTTTGATTTACAAAAGATTTACGATAAAATGACAGCATAATCAAATGTTCGCTGTTCAATTAAAAGATTTGACTTTTCAATTTGGTTAGTTTTGTGATATTGAGTAACTTAGCCATACTGGGTCACCAGAATTGAGTTATTTAGCATTTTTACAAAAACGTCCCAAAATTGCGTCTCACGTTGTAAAACTGTTTTTAACTCAAAGCATTTATTCTGAAAACGCATACGGACCGGTAACAAACCTCACACGGACCGGCACCGGGCCGCGACCCGGTGGTTGCCGACCACTGCCCTAGACCACCAGTCAATAAAACATAAACAATGAAACAGAGCGCTACACGATGAAGATTTGATCAATCTTGATTTAAAACTTGATGTAATTTTACCAGGAGGTCGAACCGTTTAAAATATTGCTCCGGTTTCGGTTCAAGAAATTTAATTTTTAACGTTTCAGTTCCAGTTCAGGTTCAAGACTTTTCAAAAAATTGGGTCCAAGTTTGGTTCGGGTTAAGTTGCACCAAAATTTACAGGTTCAGGTTGGGTTCAGGTTCAATGATCTCAAATTTAAACGATTCAAGTTCGGTTCGGGTTCACCGCAAAAAATAGGTTTTTACCGGTTCGCGGTTCAGATTAGGTTCGACTCCCAGTGTTTCAGACTCATTAAATTTTGAAAAGCAGAAAGAATGTTACGCATCGCAACACACGTCTAGAGACTTTTATTAATATTTTTTAAGAATCAGCTCTGGTTCAAACATTGTTACCAGGGCTGCGAACTCGATCGAATTTTATTCCAGTTCAAGTACGAGTTCGAGTTCAACCTATTTTAGCAAGTCCGAGTTCAAGTTAGAGTTCTCTAATTTGATTTTTACGAGTTCAAGTTCGAGTTCGACAAAAATAAGCTTTTTCGAGTTCAAGTTCGAGTTCAGGCAGATGGATATCCAAAATCGCGACATTTTTTCCACCGCCGGTGCTCATGCAATTAAAAAGATAAATATATAGGTCGCAATGGCATGGACAAATAAACGACATGCAGTTTTTCTTTTGGTAAAATCGTAACTTCAATTTACACGTATTGTGACTGCTTGAACAACAGACAATATTTCGTAGTGATCTTTCATTTCTTTTCAACAATTTAGCCTAAATATCTTTCTAATGTACTCGAACAGTTTTATGCGAGTTCAAGTTCGAGTTCAAGTTCAAGTTCGAGTTCGGCAAAATGATCGAGTTCTTTCGAGTTCGAGTTCGCAGTCCTGATTGTTACTAAACGATTTCTGTTCAGGTTTATGAATACAACATATTACAGATTCGGTTCTGGTTTACTTGCATAAAATTTTAAAAATTCGGGTTCGGTTCAGGTTCACAGATTTGAAATATTAAAGGTTCGGGTTCGATTCAGGTTCAATGATCTCAAATTTAAACGGTTCAGGTTCGGTTCGAGTTCACTGCAAAAAATAGGTTTTTACCGGTTCGCGGTTCGGGTTCGGTTCGACTCCCTGACAGTGTTGCCAACTGGTATATTTATATACCAGATTTCACAAATCTGGTATATTTTTTGGACCGTTTGGTAGGTGAAATTATGGTTTGGTATATGTCCTTAAATTTGGTATATTTTTATGCCTTTTGGTAGTGTTTTTTTGCGTTTGGTATATTTCATAAATTTAATATAACTGATATGTTGAAGATTACTAGAAAGCTCTTTAATTGCCGAATTACCTAATAAATCCTTTCTACGGATTTGAGCAAAGCAGTTTTAACAAATTGGCAACACTACTAGGGGCGATTTTTTTGCACAATGTGCCAATGAGGCAAAAGCTCTATAATTTTCTTTTTCTGAAGCAATATGTTATATGTGAATTGTGAAGAATGGATTGGCTAGGTTATAGTTTTGAGTGTTGAGTTGTAGCGTTGTAGGGTTTGGCATTTGGATTAAGGCTTGGTGTTCACATTATATTATCAGCAGCAATGTTCCCTCTAATTTTTTGTAGTCTGTGTGCGCAGAAACTTGGGCGAGCGCGCACTTTTTAGAAATGACTCACGTTTGGGCAAAAACCCATGAATAAATTCAATATGGCAGCTATTGAAAACAAACAGTGCAACTTCTCTTGGTTATGTTACTGCTGGTACATTTTTCGCTCACGGTAGACGGTACAATTTGTGAAGAAATGCGTCCTTTTAGCAGGTCCAAGAACAATTTTCCTTAACTTGCCAACCGAGAACATTGCCTCATCATGATATGTCTGTGCGCGGTATATTTATGCGTGTGCGCAGCCTCTGAAATCGGTGTGCGCGCGCACAACTTAGAGGGAACACTGATCAGCAGGCTAATTTGCAATGATTGGGGTTTGGGTTGAATGTTAAGGATCAGAATTAGGGATGTTTAAGGGGTCCTGGACTACTGGTACCGGTATTAGGCCTACTGGGATAACGTATCGGTATTTATGTTTGGCATGGGAAGGAGACCAGTGAATTGATTCAATGAAATGAACCTCCATTAGCTGGGTGTTAAATTTCAAGTAATGGGGGCTAATTCAGGGAGTCCCTGAATTTTACAGTAACAAATCATTGATGCAGCTGCAACTTACCAAGACTTCTACAGCATCGGCAAAAAATCAAAACGCAGCATCCTGAATCGCCAAATACTCCACCCAGTTGAATTCTTGGTACCATTTTTTGAAACCTCTACTGTATTTTCTTTTTCCTGCTGTGTTTGAGGAAAGTTTAAAGATGTCTGTATTGGTCCGCATTCTACTACGAATGCCCGGTAATCATTATGAAGTATTTCAGAAAAAGGATCTCTAGAACTAGACGTGCCTGCGGTTTGGGACATTATTTTTTTGCAAATTGCTTTGACTCTCAAAAGAATCAAATATTTGAAAAAGCAGGTAAAAGTTTAAAAAACCACCGCTTGAAAACCAAACAAACAGCTCGAATTCAGTAACTGAATAAACTAGTAATTTAGAAAGAAAAACGACTGTTTGCAGTCCGCCGGTCGCGTGCTGTTTTATACTTCATTACGAGATAATGGGCTTTGGTATTTGCTATCAACCGACGAGTAAGAGTTGCTACGTACAGATTTTTTGAGCGAAGAACTGTTTGTTACAGCCACTCGGAAAGAATAAGCTACTTGGAGTGTCAGAGGCAATAACGTTTTTAGATTCTACAGCGAAATATGCAGATAAGAAAAAAAAAAATGGCTTGAGTGTGACGTCACCCCCTACCCCCCTAAAAAATCTCTTCGGAATTAGACGATTCAGAAAAGTGGTCCTAAATCGAAGCGGGGAGGAGTGGCGGGTCACACCACTGAGTGGCGGGTCCATCATCGCGACTTAGCGCCTGGGTATGGGGCGCCGTTTGAAAAAAAAAACTTCGTTTTGTAAACATCGGACAAACTATGGTCTAAATAAGCTCAAAAAACATGGTTCACAAAACGAATAGTTTTTTTTCCAAACGGCGCCCCATACTTGGGCAACACAACTCCAACGAAACATTACAGCGGCGGCGATCCGTTGGCAATAGAATTCGAATTGACCGGCCCCGGAATCGTATCCCAGACCTCCCGGGCCGATAGCAATGTCTTTAACCGCTGCGCCAACTGACTGGTCGTATTTAGTTAACACTCAATTCAAAACTGCATCCCCTCACCAAAATTTTTTGAATCCGCTTGTTCGCAGCACCGGTATGTTGTGACAGCGGAACATGCAAACAGAAGTAGGCTGTTGTAAAAACTAGTCGTAAAATATTTGTAAATGTCTTTATTGCAATTGGAAAAATCGACGCTGAAATTGACGCCGACGCTGTCAATTTTTAGATTTTTGACGCTGACGGCCCCAAGAAATAATTTTTAAAAATTACAACAAGTCTTAATGGACATCGTGTTTTTTTCATAGCGCCAACTCACTAACTTTGAAGTTTAAACACTGCGTGCATAAAAAATCGTTTATCGCGATAATTTATTGGCGATAAGAAAATACATAACAAAAGCGATAACGGTAAAGATAAATAAAAAATTGACGGAGTCAGTTTTTTTTTTTTTTTGTTAACTCGCGCATCACTGGTAAACAACAACGTTACAGACAGAGATGGGCATTTATCGGGATAATTTATCGGCGATAACTTTTTATCGATTATCGTTATTGCTTAAAATAATTTGGATTTATCGATTGCCGTTATCGCTTTTGTTATATATTTTGTTATCGCCAATAAATTATCGCGATAAACGATTTTTTATGCACGCAGTGTTTAAACTTCAAAGTTAGTGAGTTGGCGCGATGGAAAAAACACGGTGTGCATTATGACTTGTTGTAACTTTTAAAAATTATTTCTTTGTTTGGCTTAATTTCACGGCAGAGTCCGTGAACTGCTTTCTTTTCTTGAAAAATCTAGAAAAAACATTTTTGCAATTCGACTTAAAAAAAAAAACTTCGTCAAACACATAGAAAATTTACCGCAACATTTATCGGAAAAATTTATCGGCGATAATTTATCGATTATCAATATCGCGTTAAAAAAATTGAAATTTATCGATTATCGGTATCGCCCAGGGCTTTTTGAAGTTATAGATTATCGTTATCGCTTTAGTACAGAATGGTTTATCGTGCCCATCACTGGTTACAGACACCCAATTCGGTATCGATCTACTAGTACAAGAAGTAAACTGGGTTAAGTTTTTAAATTCTAATTTTTAGATGAAGAACAAATGAACTACCTATGTGTTGCATTGAATTTGTCGAACAAAGCTAATGCTGCAAGATTTTGAATGAACTTCTTAAAAATTTCAATAAATAAGGTAAATGGTAGGCCTTGAAGACTTACTAAATAAACGCTGTAAAAACCAATTCTACGACTAGTTTCGCGGTTTGACCGCTCATCAGGTAGACTCAGGTTTTGAACCCAGGACCTTGTGATTGAGAGCGTTACCTCTCCAACCACTCGGCCACCGAGCTTACAGCGTTTTCCATGCAATTTCCAGCTATACATACTCAAGCCCCTGCAACTGCAGGCTTAGCATTGAGCAGTTAGCCTAGTTGGCATGTATCGGCAATGGCAGGCCTGATTTTACAAGTAATGAATGAAGAGGAGCCGATGTAAGTCTATATATATGAAATATAACAGGGTAAATGGTAGGCCTTGAAGACTTACTAAATAAACGCTGTAAAAACCAATTCTACGACTAGTTTCGCGGTTTGACCGCTCATCAGGTAGACTCAGGTTTTGAACCCAGGACCTTGTGATTGAGAGCGTTACCTCTCCAACCACTCGGCCACCGAGCTTACAGCGTTTTCCATGCAATTTCCAGCTATACATACTCAAGCCCCTGCAACTGCAGGCTTAGCATTGAGCAGTTAGCCTAGTTGGCATGTATCGGCAATGGCAGGCCTGATTTTACAAGTAATGAATGAAGAGGAGCCGATGTAAGTCTATATATATGAAATATAACAGGGTAAATGGTAGGCCTTGAAGACTTACTAAATAAACGCTGTAAAAACCAATTCTACGACTAGTTTCGCGGTTTGACCGCTCATCAGGTAGACTCAGGTTTTGAACCCAGGACCTTGTGATTGAGAGCGTTACCTCTCCAACCACTCGGCCACCGAGCTTACAGCGTTTTCCATGCAATTTCCAGCTATACATACTCAAGCCCCTGCAACTGCAGGCTTAGCATTGAGCAGTTAGCCTAGTTGGCATGTATCGGCAATGGCAGGCCTGATTTTACAAGTAATGAATGAAGAGGAGCCGATGTAAGTCTATATATATGAAATATAACAGGGTAAATGGTAGGCCTTGAAGACTTACTAAATAAACGCTGTAAAAACCAATTCTACGACTAGTTTCGCGGTTTGACCGCTCATCAGGTAGACTCAGGTTTTGAACCCAGGACCTTGTGATTGAGAGCGTTACCTCTCCAACCACTCGGCCACCGAGCTTACAGCGTTTTCCATGCAATTTCCAGCTATACATACTCAAGCCCCTGCAACTGCAGGCTTAGCATTGAGCAGTTAGCCTAGTTGGCATGTATCGGCAATGGCAGGCCTGATTTTACAAGTAATGAATGAAGAGGAGCCGATGTAAGTCTATATATATGAAATATAACAGGGTAAATGGTAGGCCTTGAAGACTTACTAAATAAACGCTGTAAAAACCAATTCTACGACTAGTTTCGCGGTTTGACCGCTCATCAGGTAGACTCAGGTTTTGAACCCAGGACCTTGTGATTGAGAGCGTTACCTCTCCAACCACTCGGCCACCGAGCTTACAGCGTTTTCCATGCAATTTCCAGGTGTAATAAGGTGTTATATTTACATTAGCGTTATATTTACATTAGCGTTCTCTGGTGTTAACTTTCCGTAAAAGCTTAAAACGCATGATTGGTTTTTTAAACGTCAGAAATCCAGACTCCCTGCTCCAGAGCGGTGTGCCAGTGAGACTATTCTACGGTATCGGTGAAGACACTGGATAAAATTGTTAGGCTATTGTCTGTGTATCATACGTGAGAAACAGAGAAGCTGAGAGTGGGTATCGGCACCACTTGCTTACACATTGGTACCACTTGGAGTAAGGTAGTGTGTGGTACCGGTAGCTAAGTACGGGTAAACTTTAAAGCAAGAACATTAGGCTGGGTAATGTTACCTATCGGCCGTCTATATTGTTAAATTATGATGTCACGATAGCAACTGTTCATATTGACAGCTGACCCTACACTCTACCCCATTAGGCCTACCACTCTGCACTGTGCTGTACAATAGGCAGATAGGGTGAGTCAAAAAATATTTTTTTTGAAAAATCAGTTTCAGTTTCAGGAGTAGACTAATAAGAAAAGTGACTATTTTATCCCAAATCATCATAGAAAAAAATATAAACTTTTTTCCTTTAACCCTATGTCACCCACATTATGGTCAAAGGTGAAACTGACGTCATTTTTGTGAAAAATGTCATAACTTGAAAAACACTTGTTGTAGAAAGCTTGTTTAGATCTTAAAAATTGTGAAAGGGTAATGTTATGACTTCTTTTTTTGGTTATTTTTGTTCTATCTTGATCAGAAAAAATGCTATGTCCAATAAAAAACTTGTTTTTGCTAATGAATGTACCGATATTGTACCTGTAGTCTATCACAATGCTTGAGTGTCATAATACGAAATTGGCTGTTTCTTAAAGTATGGAGTTTGTTGTTTTTATACATAAATGTTGCTAAAGTAATGTAATACTGTTAAGCCACTACAAGCAAAAAGCAATGACCAGTGTTTCCTCTAGGATTTTGACTAGTACGAATTTTTCCCTAATACCGGTATATAGGCTAATAAATTCATTGAAATTTTTGCTCAAAGATTTCACTACTTTGAGGACCCCTTTTACAAATTTTTTGCATTAAATTTGTTTTTTCAAGATATAGTCTAAGCTACGGTCTTGCATTAAAATATTCAATTTTTTTGTTTAAATTTTTCAATTTTGCATTTTATATTGGTATATAAAATAAATCTGGTGCAAAATCAGTAAAATTTGCCCAAAAATTTCGCATTTTTCTCGAATTTCTCATTCTAGAGAGAACACTAGCAATGACATAAATGCAAACAGTACAGCAATAAATGCAAAAACAATTCAAAATAGCATGTCGGCAAGAATGAAATGGGAAATCGGATTATATAAAATCTTGTTTATTGACCAATTTTGGAAATTTTTTCTTTGGTTTGACTTGTAAAACTATTACACTGTGGCAGGATTTATCAGACACAATTACGGATGCTCTTCTGATTTCTTTTATCATTCGTTCCATGTCTCGACTATGGCAAGAAAAGTCTTGGTACTGCTTGAGTTTTTTGAGCCACTTGAATTGTTAGCTCTTCGTCAGTCAGATTTTGAAGTGTAGGTGGAGAGAAACTTTTATTGAAGACCAATCAATGATCAATCGTGTCCAAATAGTACAAAGTTGTTCCAAAATGTAGTGACATGTCTTGCTTGGAAATGATACGCAAAGAAGTAGCATCGTTTGATTTTCAAGCCTTCAGAATATTCATCAAAGCAAAATTCTCAATTGCTATATTCAAGTTAACAATACTGCTGCCAGGAAAATACTTTTCGAAAGAGCAAAATGGCAGTTATTTGTAAAACTACATGGGCTTTGAGTTTCGCGTCTTTTAAGGTAAAAACTTCAAGCCTTATTGCATAAAAAAAAGTTTTTAGTTCCCAGAGTGTAAGTACCAATTCTGTTTCATTTGAAACTTACTTTTGGCTTACACTTTCACTATGTAATAAAGTAACTCTCGCAGATTTTCTTTGGGCTTGTCAAAAGAAAAATGCAAGCAAAGTAGTCAAGAGGCAGTTGTCAACCATCTTGGCTGATAATGTAATGTGCCAGGAGATGTTCTTTGTAAAAACGTGCTTTTAAGAACGACTGCATTACTGGCAATTAACAAATATCTTTGGTCAGTGCTCCAGTCTGAGGTAAAAGATTCAAAAAATGCAATATGTTGTGCATTCACTGCTGGTGAATTGGCCATTCTGGGTAACGTCTAGTATCAGCCCCCAAATTCGGTTAGGGTTAGGTTTGGTGAGGATTAGGTTTGGTTAGGGTTAGGGTTGTAACTGAACCAAACCTTTCTTAATTTAACCCTTACCGCACCTAATGCTAACCAAATCTAACCCTAACAGAACCTAGGGGCTGATACTAGACCAGGAGTGGGCAAACTTTTCACATGAAGGGCTAGATCTGGAAAAACTGTTAAAGTCGCGGGTCGCACGCTGATTGGAAAACAAGGTGAAGACCTTTTTTTGGAGATCACAGTCTGCGTATGAATGTGATCTTCTAAATAAACAGTTTTCACCTTGTTTTTTATTCCAATTTTGCACCGTCAAAGCTTATTTTGATGAAAATCACTACCATCCATGATCTCTGAAGGAAAAAAAAAGTCTTCCCCTCAATTCACGGTGGGAGTTTAAGTTTGTGTAAGTGCTGGCAGGCCAGAATAAAAGGACCGGCGGGCCAGATTTGGCCCACGTGTTGTAGTTTGCCCATGTCTGTACTAGACGTTAACCGGTCATTCTTATAGCGTTGTGGTTAAGTGAAAGCTGCTGACCTATTGCTACTTTAAAATCCTCCTGGTCCGCTGTTATCCCCATCCAACTTTTTAATGAGTGCTCTTAGTGTCAGTTCGTTGGAATGAAGCAAGCATACCAACCACTGTAGAGGTCTTAAAAGGTATGCTTTTTCATCGATGGAATAATGCCATACTTGATTGCTTGTGTTGAGTCTCATTTTGACGTTAGTTCTATCACAAACAATTCCAAAAATGATGTAGAACTGTAGAAGTTTTTCTATCGCGCTGATAATGCAGTGGCTTTTTAGCCTCATCCACAATTTTATCTGCTGTTTTAAAATACAGTAGATTCGGTGGTAATTACTGGAATGCTTGCTCTTTGGCAAACAGATATTAACTCACTCACAACTATTTTGCAAACGACTCCTGCAGAAAGACTCGCTTCTGAAGATGAAGATATGTTTTTCTTGAGTATGCATATAATGTTTATAAACATCAACTTTGTTGGATTCACGGAAAATTTGGTGGGCTTTCTAAAAAGAGAATTCGCATGCTCATTTAAGATTTTAGTGCCTATTGTAGACATGCTAACAATCTTATTGTAAAGCTATTACAAACCAATCTGTGACAGATTGTAGCGATCTTCAACTTGACGTTAAACTCGTGATAAAGCTTCCAAACAGACACGGTTGCGTGTTTAATTGCATTCTCATTTCTTACCACTAATTATAACCTCAACTTTGTTTCTACTGCCACTTAATCAGTGTTATTTTTCGCCTTTACAAAAGTCAGATATGATAATAGGTATATACTTTTGATAGCATTAATTTCATTGTTGATATAATATGGAACTCTTGTATTTGTCAAGCGCCATGACAAATAATAGCAACCTCCCTAGCGCGAAAACCATCGCAAACACTTCTGCATAGCCTAATGTTGTTTAATATGCAAATGGTAGCTACAGATAATAATTGGAGAACATTTATCATTATTTATTTGCATTATTTACAAAATAACATACGGAAGATAAAATATGATAAGCTGAACGTTTTCTGACGAATTACTGTCCTTCATCAGAGCATGATTAGAAATGGAAAGGTGAAAAATGGAAAAACTGTTGCTACCATTTGGATATTGAAGATCTCTCTACCAAAATTATATCATAATTTCATTTAGTTTTTGCGAAATTTAACGTAGCTGGGGGAGGATTGATTATAATTGACGTGCATTTAAATTGGGTATAAGTTGCAGCATTACATAACGTACTCAACAATTTTGTAGTAAGTTGAGTGATAAAAATGCAGAAAATTAAGATTTTGCTTCATAACTTTTTTCTGCTTTAAAATAGAACAAAAATACTCTGCATAAGTAGTCAAAACATTATCCTTCCGCAACTTATAAAACCAAAACGAGCTTTCTACGACGACTACTTTTTGAGTTATGGAAGTTTTATGAAAAATGACGTCCATTTGAACTTGATGTGGGTGACCAAAACCTAATTTTTTAAAAATTTATTTGCTCATTTCGGTGCTTGCATGCAAAGTGGCAACTTTTCTCACTAATCTTGGAGTACTTTAAAAAATTCGACCCACCCTACTGTGCGATTAAGGTATTGGTATGTTCATGCACTATGCAATGCAATTAGAAAATAAGAATTATCCTACCATAAATGCAAATTATGTATACCCTATCTTATGGTAAGGAATCTGTAAAATTGTTGCGTCTATGGATAGAAGCATATCGTAAGTTGTTTGTCTTACTTATAACGCAGAGAAAAAAGCAACTTTTGTTGAAGCCTGTTGTTAGTCTATCAAGTTTTGACTGAACTGAAGGTATAACCTGGTGCGTATCAGGGTAAGCATAGCAAAATAGGCTTAGCTTAATGTCAATTGAATATTGAAATCGTACTGTATTGTGAATGTGAACTTACGGTATTCTATGTTGCTACCGGTATGTCAGTTGCCGAAAATTTGCTTCATGCATGGCAAATAGAGTGCTCTATCATTGCTTAGTTTTAGCCAATTTTTCGCACACATAACTTTTTGTGCTACTGGTAGCTAGTGATTATTCACTTCACCTGTTTGTTGCAAAATATTATGTAGTGTACTGTACCTTCTCCAATAATAAGGATATTCATGGCATGTTGTTTGCCCATATGGTTCGGTACTCTGGGAACTATAATCTGTTGTCAGTTGTGTCCAAACTGTTTTCATGGAGAGTTAGCTTTATTCATAAGTATGACAACTTGTCAGTGTGTTACACAAATCTTCAAATACAAATCTTCAATAATCTTTACACAAATCTTCAGCAATCACTACACATTACAAATAGTAATTTTTGCAATGAGTCATGGGTGACCTTTCGCGCTAAGTTTCATGTCCTGCACCACTTGTATTATATTGTAATTGGTAGCAGCTAATATTTTCTGATCAACTTTGTTAATTCACTTTTTTTCTGCAGTTTATTTATTATGAAAAATTTAGTTGGGTTAGTAACAGGCAGTGCCTCTGGACTAGGTAAAGCAACTGCTTTGCGATTGCTGAGCTGTGGCATGCGTGTGATTACATTTGACAAAAACTTTGATGACAACAATGAAGATAATTTTCTGAACTTTACATCAAGCATTAAAGATGATTCAATGAAAGAAAAAATTAACAAAAATTGCATGTTTATATCGGGCAACATAATGTCACCTGAAAATATTGAAACTGCCATAGCAACAGGAGTCGATGCCTGGGGAAAGCTAAACGTTGTTGTAAACTGTGCTGGTATCCCTACAAGTGCTTTGATTTTCAACAGAAAAGAAAGTCGTTGTTGTTCTCTTGAATCTTTTCAACACTTTGTATTTACAAATGTATGCGGTACTTTTAATGTAATTCGACTTGCTGCTTGTCAAATGGCAAAGAATAAAACGATAAATAATGAAGAACGTGGTGTTATCATAAACACAGGTAGTTTTGATGCTTTCAAAGGTAATATTCACGGAAGTACAAATGCTGCTTCATATGGTGCTATTACTTCCATGACTCTTCCAATTGCTCGTGATTTGTCTTCGCTTGGCATCAGAGTAGTAACAATTGCACCTGGAGTATTTGATACCCCAATTATGGAAAAAATGTCTTCAGAACTTAAGGAATTTTTAGGAAATTGTAATGTATTTCCGAATCGACTTGGTGATCCTGATGAGTTTGCTGCTTTTGTGGAAACAATTATTGAAAATAAATATTTAAATGGTGATACTATTTTATTAGATGCTGCTACTTTTATTCCCACATTTGATATAAATTAGTGTCATTCTTTTGTTATTTCTTTGTTTTTATTTTTTAGAAACACATTTTTTGTTGGCCCTTGCTTTAATCATGCTGAATATTCAATTTTTTGGTAGTGGACTAGTGGTATTGAAATTTATTTGAAGTTGCAGTTTTTATCTCCGTCAATTTCTATGCTTCAAATGGCTTTCACATAGATTTGAAATTTTTATTCACTGAAGTGTATATCTCTATCACAACAATACTTTTTCAGATTGATATTAATTATTAGATGTACCAGTATTTGAAGTATTGATAATTGTCTCTAACATTATGATATTATTTTGTCCTATCTGTGGAAATTTGCTTTCAATCGAAGAAGGGAGTCGATGCTATAGATTTGCCTGCCCCACATGTCCTTACATAAACAATATTACACAAAAAATAAGTAGCAAGAAATATCCTCAGCTGAAAGCAGTGGATGACGTGTTAGGTGGAAGTGCTGCTTGGGAAAACGTGGATTCTACTGAAGAAACGTGCCCCAAATGTGAGCACAAACGAGCATATTTCATGCAAATTCAAACTCGATCTGCTGATGAGCCTATGACTGTATTTTACAAATGCTGTAATGCTGCTTGTGGACACCGTTGGAGAGAATGAATGGGTCCATGTTTTTTTTCTATAGTCAAGTGAGAGTTGGCGTGTGGTACCGGAATTATATTTTGTCTCGAGGTTCAAGGTTATTGTTGGTGGGCATGATGATAGAAAGCTATTGAAAGACTTTCTTCACTTGCAAGTGGTGGAGGATATCACATGGTCACATCTACGAAGCCTTGGTTTACTTAAATTATTGATTGTTAAAAGACTTTTTTGATGTAAACTCCTTTTTTCTATTTGGAATCAGTAACAGAGTTGAGCATATTTCTTTTTGTTTGCACGATATGTGAATATTAGATTTGTCAGAAGATCAAGTATTCAGGATAAGCCGTGACGCACTCACTTATGTTCACTTTAGTGAAAAAAGCTTATTATTATGAAGCAAAGTTATTTCTTACCATATTTAATCGACTTTTTCTCCTTAATTTATTTTTGCTTTTGCTTTTTTTCATCTTTGCAAAACTTTATTATTTTACGAAAAGGACTCTAGCCAGAAGATCTGGTGCTTGAGAATGGAGTCTCAGAAACCTTCATTGTTTTGTGTAGTTGTAAAACGTTATATATTTTTTACGAGGCAAAATTATTTATCTAAACTTTTTGCATTTTGTGCCGTTGCAGACGTCTTATGTTTTGCAGACTTCTACTCTTCGGTAGAACATTTTTTTTGCAAATTAGAAAATGGCTGAAAAGTTTAAAGTTGCAAAAGCACGGTCAGGACTTTATAGGACCAAGCTCAAGGTTTTTTAATTTCCCTTCTGGCAACTTAGTTTTTATGGCCATGAAGCGTTGAAGTATAATATATATGGTTTAAATTTTGTGACATGGGAAGAAAGTAGACTTATGTGGACTTATGCCTATTTTGTTATTTTTAGTGCATAGCTAATTGTTAGGTTCGTTATATTTTTGTCCAATGCATTCTGCAAAAAATCTTATTCGAAAAGAAATCAAGAAGAGCTTAACTCTTTTAACGGAGACTGAAAAAGCCAGACAATCCGATATTATTGTTAAAAAATTATTTAAGCACCCAGTGTATTTGAGCAGTCAAAGAATTTCTGTTTATATGCACATGAAAAATGAAGTAAAAACATTTGACGTTATTGAAAATGCATTGAATGGTGGAAAGAAAGTGTTTATTCCAAAATATGTTGGCTCTGACATGGATATGGTTCAGCTGTTTTCGGTGGACGATTATCATAATCTACCTGAAACATCTTGGCATATCAAACAACCAGCTGATGATGACTGTAGCAGAGAAAATGCAATGGAAACTGGAGGTTTGGACCTCATAGTTGTTCCTGGAGTTGGCTTTACTCTTGCTGGCGATAGATTAGGACATGGCAAAGGCTATTATGACACTTACATTGAAAAAATATCCAAATTTAAGCGTCCATATTTGATTGGACTAGGTTTTAGTGCTCAAATTCGCCCAGAAATTCCAACAAGTTCAAATGATAAAACTTTGGATGAAGTGTTAACTTGTGACGAAAGTGATTAATCTCTGTGATAACTTTTAATGAAACAAGAAAGAGTTATTGAATTGTTTTCATTTTTGGCGTTTTTTTTTTACAAATCAACGGTTTTATTTTTTAAATTATTTTCTTCTAATGCAGTGCTAAGAGTGAGAAGTGTTTTGGTGGTTTGATTTAAATTTAAGATATGGTTGCGTTTTTAAGCATTAATTGAAATAACTGAGGGTTATTTTCAAATTATATTGAACTGAAAATTCAACAGTAATTGAGGGAGACTGCGAAGTGAGCTTGCGCTCTTCGAGTCAGCAGCCACCTTTTGAACCATTTTTTTGACTTTTTTTGAAAGAGTTTTTAGTCGGACTAAAAACGACGACCACAGATACCATAGCTGGACTTTTACAGACTTTTAAATACTTGTTACCGGTAGCTCAATGATCAGCGTCTAGCCTGGGAGTCATCAACCTTTTAATTATTATACACACTCTGGGACCCTGGCCAGGTTGTGTATCAAGGCCATTTGTAGTGTTGTAGCGTATGATTATGGCACTGTCATTTTAGTTAGGTAGTGATATCAGTAGCAGTAGTTTTGCACAGCATGAAGTTACCTGATATTGTAGTTACTTAGCATGGAGAGTACTTTAAATGCTAATACTGATGTGTACTGTATATAATCGTTATTTTAAACATTTGTTGGAAACAAATAATTGCATCTTCATCATTTTCGAACCAGAAGATGCTGCCAGTGCCGCTGGTTGTTACACAGCCATAGGGTTGGCCCAGGCTATGATTGCTTAGCGTTTGAGCGGTTTGTTAAATAATCATATATGAGGAGATATCACGTAAGAGTTAGTCTACCAAATAAATTCTGTAAAATCAAAGTCTTTTAAGACTTACCATAATATCTCTACATGTTTATATGTTATATGAACTTAGTGCGGCTCTACCTATTTTAATATCCAGTTTATTTGATGTTACAATAAGTGCATTGCCATTGTTATCGAATTGATTTATGTAGCTTACAGCTGCGTAGTTATTTTTGTGTATTATGCAGGTTTATTTTGATGACGTTTAGGGGAATCGAATTGGGTTCCTAATTTTTTTTTGAAAAATAACGGGTGTATTTAGTAGATCAGTGTTGACAAAGCTTTGGCAATTGTAGTATAACAGAAGTAATGTAGTGGTTTAACTTAAATGCTCCTTTTTAACTCTGCGATATCTGCATCATTTAGTTTATTATATTTTTTCGAAGAAAAAAACGTATTGTGTGTGAAAGAACTATTATCAATGAAGTTTTTCTTTTGGTATTAGAAATTACCGTCACCCTAACTTTGTTTGAAATCTTATGTTATCCAACAAGATTTCTCTTTTTGGACTTCATCACTTCGAAAGAATATAGCAGTTTGCTCCATTTTGCTTTTCTTATTTATAGAAATGGCCACTAGAAATGTATAATCATGTTTAATTTTCAGCCGCTTTGTGCTTAAGCATAGTACGCACAGTATTCAACCTGGCTTATCCAAAATGCCGAGTTATAAAAGGTTTATTTCTGTATCTAGTATAATCGCCAAGTGTGTTTTGTGTTGTTGACAACTGCCATTATGCTTAAATTTGATTATCTCTCTGACTAATCATAACTCATAACAATTTGTTACAATTTTTTGGTAGCATTTCAGAGGTCAGAGAGCTATTTTTATTGCAGGTTGTTCAGTACGTTCTATGATGGTAATGATGCGTATTTTATCTTGCAGATTGTTGTGTTGCTGTAACTGTATCCTGTAAGGTACTATATAAATAATTTTAGTTGGTGCTTGCCTTTTTATGCAAGATAGATTTCAACTTTGTCACATAAAGAAATTGAAGATCGATACAGGTATGTATTTACTATAGCTATGTTTATGATATGATGAAAGAAGTTACTGAAGTATGTGAAATTGATTAAAAAAACACTTTAAAATTAAGTTTGTAAGACAGACTATCAATTGTATCAGTTAATCAGATGGACATTAGGTAAGATTATATTAATAAATGCCAATGAAGGCTTATGTAGTATTGCATTGCATAACATACAGTAGCTGACTGGTCTGCAGTGGGGAAATGTGAACGATAAAAGAAGTAATGAATTTGAAACTTCCTAGTTTTTAACTGCTCAAAGTAGTTTTCGCTCATTTGGTTGTACTATACATTAAGATATGAGTGATATATAGCATTTTAATTTGTAGCATGAGCTAGTAGTTCTTAAGTGACAAAGAATATTAGTGAAGGAAGTTGTATATTTTTTTCTGTGATACGGCGCTAATTACACGTAATGCTGGCTTTGTATACGTAAAGGTGTGAAAATTTCGTTCATCTGACAATTTGTTTTAGGTTGTTCATTTTGACACCATGTCTTCTGAAGAAGATGAAGTGGAAGTAGAACCGATGAGAAAGCGATTTCGTTTTAAGGGTTTTGCGGAGAGATTAAAAGAAGTCAATGTTGATGTTGTACATCGAATTCGCGAGGTACAACCTTCGGTGGAAACGGAAAACTCTTCTAAGTTGGCTGAATGTCTCGTTAAATGGAGGTCCTTGGATTTGACGTCACAGTTCAAGTCTTTTCACCGAAGTGTTGTGAGAAAATGCCGCAGTTACAAGATGATAGTTTATTATCAAAATGATATTGTGAAATCGTTGGTGCATTCTTTAAAAGAAGAAGACACTCTCGCTTTGCAAAGTCTTCTTGAAATTTTAGTTGCTTTAAGTGCTGATTTAGGGCCAGATTTCTATCCAAGCTTCTCTACATTTTTTCCTATTCTTGTGAAGTTGTTAAAAACAAGAGACACAGAAAAACTTGAATGGGTTTTTGTTGCAATATCATTGTTATTTCGTAATTTATGGCGTTACATGATAAATGACATGGAAAATGTTTTGGAACTGTACAAAAAATTGCTTATCAGTGACCAACCATCCCACATAGCATCCTTTGCTGCTGAGAGTGTTTCGTTTTTGTTGCGCAAGACTAAGGATCATAAGTTGGTGCTTCGGAAGTTGTTTACCATCGTGCAAGAACATCCTAAAGCAGTAGATTCAATTGGAAAAGTTTTATTTGAAATGTTCAAGACCTCTCAAAGCCAATTTCACTCCGCAACTGCATCAATTCTACCAATTATGTTGCAGTTCGTAAGTGAACCGTACTCAGAGGAGCCTTTTTTCCCCTACGCTTGTAAGAGCATTGAAGTTACCTTACGATTAATGGCAACGCATACTACCAAGCAATATGCAACTCCAGTTTGGAATATTATTATGCAGGAAATTCAACATAGTACTAAAACGTTGAGAGACTTGACATATACTGTTAATTTGATCAATATTTTGAATGTGTGGTGCGAAACTCAGAAAGGGTCGAAGCTTGTCAATGATGAAAGCCTTGTCAATGCCTTTTACTGCTGCGTTGCACTACTTGAAGGTGAAACAAGTGAAAAATCTTCGACTCTGTATTCATTTTTATGCAAGTTAGCTTCAACAATGATAATTGCTCAGAAAATCGAACTTACTGTCGATATCAAACAAAAAATTTTATCTTCTGTTGTTAGCAATGTTATGAATCTTGAATGCTGTGTTCAGTTATGGAAATCTTTGATAAAAAGACCTGAGTTTTTTTCTTTATATTTAAAGATATTTTTGACATTTTGCCAAGATCAAATTCAAGTGAAAGAATACCAACCTGCTATCATTAAATTAATTGTATCAGTGACTCTGATAAATCACAGTTTACCTCAAGATAACTCGGAGGTTGAAAGATTCAATCCCCATTCATTGGACTTCTCTTTTGCCAGTGCCAAGTCTTTACTTAACCCAGGAGACGTTGTAAAAGACATTATAAGCAAGTCAAGTGACTGGCCATTTGTTTGGTACTGTCTGGTAGCTACTTTTTCTTTCAAACAAGTAAATATCAAATTAAAATCTTCTCTGTGCACTCTGATGCATAAGATAATGATGCCCCAAAAACAAAGCAATGAAAAACTTGCTGTGCTTTCTATGTCTTTTCTTTTAGCTTATAAACTTTATGGCAACAAAATACCAAAAAAATTTGACACGGAAAAATATTTTTTACTCCTGTTAAAAAATCATTCTTCAAAGCATCTTTTATTTATTCTTGACATTATAGTTGCAAACAAAGCCAATGCTTTCGATGGAATTGCTGACGAAGATCGAAATAAGCTGAGTTCTTTGCTTGAGGAGAATGTTTCTGCTAGTGATGCTGTTTTGCGTAGATTAACTCTGAGTGTCTTGCAGTATATTGATGAGGCTAATTCCTCCATTTATCAAGCATGTTTACAAGCTGAAGATATTCCAGCTACAATATCAGGCGTTCGTGATAAGATACTAAAATTAAGTAAATTGCAAACATTTAAAGATGCTGAGTTTTCTGACCAAGCCAAGCGCATATTGCTCTCTTTCCTTTTTTCTAATTTCTTTATCAACTTCACGCCTTTATGGCAACCTGTCCAAGAAATACTGTGTTCGTATTCTGCCACAAAAGATAATATTATTTTTTGGAACATTTTGTTTCAACGGCTCGAGGATTCACCATCGCTTGGGGCTGGAGAAGTTAAGTCGCTCAAAACTAAATGCCAAACTACTTTGGACAATTCGCTGTTTCACGCTGTACTTCAAGGTTATACCAAACATAAAAGCTATGCCAGTAACGAGAGAATTAATTACGGCAATTATCGCTTGTTACTATGGAAAACACTCGTTATGCTTCCCAATGTAAATGCTTTGCAATCGCGTTCTAAGCCTTTGGTTGATCTTTTTCTTCAATTTCTCAAAAACGAGTTTTTTCAAGTGGACAAGCATCTGGCTAGCTGGGAAGAAATGAAAAACGACGAAAATGTCACAGTTAAAGATGATCTTGGTACCATCAAGAAGTCCGATACCATGAATTTGCTGAACATCATGTTAAAAGTTTTTGGTCGTTTTTCAAACTTGAACCGTTTCCCTCAATCTGACTACCTCATGCGCTTGTTTAAAGATTTCGTGAGCCATCCAGACAGTAATGTGCAAATGCTCGCATTCCATTGTTTACTTGGATATAAAGATCCTACTCTCGTCAAGTACAAGGAGGCATTGCAGTCATTCATCGACGAAAAGAAGTTTCGGCATGCTGTTGTTGACTTTGATGTGAGCGCATTGTCAGATGATGATCGCCCCATCATTATGTCAGTGCTGCTGCAAATTTTGTTCGGAAAAATGAAGTCCAAAGAAAAAATGCACAGCGCGGGAAAAGCTGTCCCTGACACCAGGAGATCGTTAGTGGTTCGATTTTTGTGCAATGTTAGCAACGATGAAATGTCGCAATTTGCTCAGCTGTTATGGAGACCTTACTCAACTTATCTTGATTCCTTGGGCTTATCAAAAACATTTGATTTTGATCTTTTGAAAACTGAAAGCATAGTCAAGCTCATACCTATGCGAAAGCAACATGGCATTATTAATTGCATTCATATGTTGATCGAAGAATGCAATCAACAGCTGACTCTGGACACATTTTCTACGTTAATTACTTTACTTCTCCGAATTAATGTTGTCAATAAAGTTGTTATGGACAAACAAGTTGTGCAAGACCCTTCTCGTGTGTCAAAAGTTTTTCATGCATTGCAGGGTGTAAAGCGACAGTCTTTGGAATGCATTTTGGACATGCTGAAAGTTTATCCTTCGTATTTGGTTAAAGAAAATGTTGACGCCTTGTTTTCTGTTCATATCTGGCCTGATCTTCCCAAGCTTTTACATGAGAGCTCCGGCAAGCCTAATTTACTTCTAAAAATGCTTTTTATGTTTGCTCAGAACCCTGCTTATTTGCCGCTGTTGGCCAAATGCAATCCATCATCTACTTCTGATGAAGGTTTTGATTGTTCATCGCCTTTGGCTGCAATAACGAGTCTTCTTACTTCTTCCAAGTGTAGCCCTGATGTCACATCGTTCTGCGTTGAACTTTTACTGTCAATGCTTTATGGGCAAGTACAGGAAACTGAAGAAAATGGAGATGTGTCTTCAGCATCCACTGAAGACTTTAGCTTGGCTTCTAATGCTCTTGCAATGTGTGGAACGATGTCTGTAGTAATTAAGCCTGAAGACTTTCAATCGAGACTGCAGTTTGGCTTGGCAATGCTTATGCCCCATCTCAGCAAAATTGTCAACTATTATATTTCAAAAATGAAAAGAAATAGGAAAGGCTTCTTGCTTCCGAAAAGAGATTTGAAGTTTTTATCCTCTGTCGGTGACATAGTTAACGACGATGCTTTCCTTTCTGATCTTACTGAACTTTTACTCGGACATATTAATGCAGCGGGAACTTCTCATTCAGCAGATGGAAACGAATTATTTGTGCTAAGTTTGCGCAGTCTCGCTCGTGTTATGCGCAATACGAAGCACATTGTGCAAATCTCAAAGCTTTTTTCCAAACTTTCGGAGCGTGAACATCGTCTAGCTCTTGTGTCAATTCTACAACGCGCGTGTCAGAGGGAACCAGATTTCGCATGGACTTGTGAAGTTGTGTCTGGATTGAATACTTGGGAAAAAACGTCGCTAGATCAAATGGACTATGATGCGAAATTGCTTGCTTTTCGAAACGTTTCAGATCGGCTTAAAGGAGATGACTACGATTCGATTTTTGATCGAAATTGTGAATTAGTTTTACCTATCTTACATTGTTGCCTGCACACTTTGCATACCAATTACGAAGACATATCATTACGAGAAAGCGTTCACTTTGTGTTAGAACTGACCATTCAACGAGTTGGAGATCTCTTTTCTCTTGATTTTGACTATGCATATATCGCTTACCAAATTTTGATTCAGCAACTGATTTTACCCAGTATTGAATCTGGCTTGAATTCAGCAGTTGACGATATGCGACATGACAGCATCAAACTTCTTTCAAAAGTTGTTGCTCATTTTCCCAATGAACCGACTTTAGTTGGCCTAGATGTTTTGCGGAATGAAAAAAATATAAACGACGATACATTTGATAATCTCAGGCATATTCAGGTGCACAGAAGAGCCAACGCATTTCGTAAAGTGGCCGCGTTGTTGAAAAAGCAACATTTTCCTCTCGCGTCGGCATCGCAACCTGAGGCTAACGATGCTAATGATGAAAAAAGTGAAATTTCTACTGATTCAAAATCGAAAAAGATAATTATCGGGAGAATTATATCTTCAAATACTGCGAGAAGGTATCTTCTGCCTCTAGCATTGCAAAATTTGTGGAATCATCGATTCAAACACATACCGTATCTTCGTGAAGCTTGCATAGAGGTTGTCAAGATTTGTGCTTTAATTATGCCTTGGTCTGTGTACAGAAAGATGCTTGTCCGGACAATCACAGGCATCAAGTTTCCTATAACTTCATTTCTTGTCATATGCAGTCTATTGGAAATCTTTCCTTACGATCTCTCTAATTTTAAATGGCACGATTCAAAGACGACTTCTGCTGAGCGGACTTTGTCTCACGATTTAATGGTGAAGAAGGATAAAAAAGGCAACCAAGAAGTGATTAACCAAGAAGAGATACTGGCTAGAAACAAACTGAGCGCCAAGGAAGCAGATGCCGTTTTATCTGACGTTGAACGAGTTATTTTGCCTAACCTGTTCAGCATTTTATCTGTTAAGGATATAAAAAATCCCAAACAATCTAAGCCAGATATTACTTATCGTTCATGCGAGAGAAGGCTACCTTATGCCAAGCCGATTGTGTTGCTGTTAAAGAAACTACCCGAGAGCGTTATTAAAACCAGTCTGCCTACTGTTGTACTTAATGTCTTTGCGTTTTTGAAGCACAAAGAATACGAAGTTCGCAAAGCCGCTTCTAAAGCATCTGTTAGTATCTTGCTTCTCCTTGGTCCTTCGTACTTTGCCTTGATGCTCAAGCAACTGAAAGCTACTTTATGTAGAGGCTTTCAGTGCCATGTTTTATTGCATACTGTACATGTGTTACTGAAATGTTTGTCCAGCTCTAAAGTGGGAATGTTTGATGAGGCATTGCCAGTTCTGCTTGAAATTGTCAACGATGGCTTATTTGGAACCATTGCTGACGAAAAAACGACTTTAAAAGTTAAAGAAAAACTTCCCGAGGCAGTGGGAAATAATAAAGCATACAGCATTTACTTGAAAATCGCCACTTTTGTTAGAAAAAGCGATATGTCCACGCTTATTGATCCTTTGAAAAACAAACTACAGCAAACCCAAAGCCATGAGGAAACTAAAGCTGTTATCCATGCGCTGAACAGAATTACCGAAGGTCTCCTGACCAACGCCGATTTTGAGGCCAAAGATCTGCTTATCTTTGTGCATGGCTTGATTATTGAAAACATTTCTTGTGTTTCTAGTGAGAAAGGTGGTGAAGCCGAAAAGGAGAAAAAGATTGAATTTGTCAAACCTGAATCTTGCTACATTTTGCCAGCAACACCCAAACGCGTCGGTGAGCGAACTGTTGCCAAAAGTTCTTCCACAAATTTGCACATCCTCGTTGAATTTGCTCTAAACTTACTTTTGGGATTGATGAAAAATGTGGATAACCTTTCGGCAAAGCAAGAGTACCTTGAAATGCTTGATCCACTGGTACCGTACATTACTCAATGCCTGTCATCGACTCATAGCCGTACTCTTGGTAGTGCTGTAGACTGCGTGACTCACTTATTCAGAGCAAAACTCCCAAGTATGTCGAGCCATGCCAAGACTATTGTGGAAAACCTTTTCAAAATTGCCAAAGATAATTCCAAAGGTATGGGAAATCAGACTCAAGCACTAGCTTGTTTTAAAGGTCTTCGAGTTTTATGCCAAAGCGATTATGGTAAACATATCAGCAATACACAGTTAAAGATTCTATTGGCATATGCAGCAGAAGATCTCTACGTTAGTGAACGTCAAGTCCAATCGTTTACTCTTATCAAGTCCATCATGATTCGTGGCTTGCAATGTGAAGAACTAGTTGAAGTGATCGATAAAGTGCGCAGTATAGCGATCCAATCCCAGATTAAGTTTATGCAACAGCAAGCGAGAATGATATATATTTACTTTCTCAAGAACTACCCCATGTTTCCTGAAGAAATCGATAATCATATTGAATTTATCCTTACCCAATTGTCATACGAGTACGAAGGTGGCCGTATGTCAGCATTACAACTTGTGTCAACCGTTGTTACAACCTTCCCTGAGGAGCTGCTTGACAGAAACGCAGCGGTGTTGTTTGTCCCAGTTGCTGCCGTAATAGTGAACGATGATTCAGCTACGTGTCGAGAAAGCGCGGCAGCAGTAATTCGATTTTTGTTGCCAAGATTGAAGCAAAAAACTATAGACGAATTAATGCTTACGTTTTCGTTACAGTGGTGAGTGTTAATTGATATATACGCATGCGTTGTAATCGTAGTAGGCGGAATTGAAGCACTGCAAAAATTAATATAAAAAAAATACTAAGCGCTGGAACCTTCCCTCTGGTAGGTTGTGATCTTTTCTTTGAGAGGGAAATCTTAGCTGGTCAAAACATGGCTGCAGGCCGTTCACATTCTCTTTCGTGCATTTTTATCAATGTAGTAGCTACTTCAGTTCACGACAATTCGGGCATGACACACTCGGCGTGTTGATCACGTCAAATGGTCGCGCTCTGTCTGTAATTCGAACGTGTTGCTTCAACGGCCAGATATTCCGACCCTGGGGAGGCGCTACACCGAGTTATCCTCTGTGTTAAGTCAGATGAATAAGTTAAAATTGAACTACTGATATGCGTGTTCTCTATGCAGGTTCAGTGAGGAGGAGTCGATTGTGCAACAACGTCTCGGAGCAATGCTTGTCTGCATCTTCGCTGAAGTCGATAGTGTAGACATTGACAGGCATTTATCGAAGATTCTGCCCATCATGTTGAAAAATCTACAAAGTGCAGTTGATAGCTCAAAATGGGGTGAGTTTCACGGTATTGTGCTTTGCAATTGCCCAAATTGTGGAGGTGCAATTTTGAATCGTTAGTTTGCAGCTGAGGTCTCTCGCAGAAATGAATCAGAGCATAGTTGATGGAAATTTTAGAAAGTGTAATTACAAATAAAACAGCCAAAGCAAATTGAAACATTCAAATATAGAGACGTTTCGGTAAATATACGGTAACCATTGTCAATCTAAAAAAAAACAAAAGTTTAATCGCTAGATGTAAAGCTGACAAAATTTGGTAGGTAATGGCTTACAAAAAAATAAATAAATAAATAACAACAACAACACGGGTATTTGAGAATAGGGAGACCTGAGAGGGGGAACAAAACCAAGACAATGAACAAACCACTTACTTCGACCGAAGGGACAATATCAGCTTCAGTACGATATACGGTACCTAACCTAAAGACTGAATTCCGAACTTACTTTAGCTGTAAATAACCTTAAACTTGACGGAAAACTAACGGTGAGTGAAAAAAATTCCGCACTGTCTAACGTCTAACAAGAACTGCTATGAAATGAAATATGAAAAAACAAAAACACCAGATAACAATGCTCAACTATGATCACATACAGGTGCCGAAACCATAGTAAATGGTGACATAACAGAATAAAATATATATAAAATTGGAAGGGACTGTTAATTGGCAACAAGTACAAATGAGATGAATAAATGTATAATATACGATAAAATAAATAAACACAGCGTAGAGACTTGTAAAATAAAAGATTAGTTGTTAAACTAATGTAGAGGAGTAGAAGATACATCAATATTGATTTCCGGGCTGTGTTGATATATTAACAGAGTTTCTTTGATTTATAAATTGTCCTTTATGAATTGTCATGTTCTTGTGGTAGCACTTATATAGGTCAAATGCCGACATCTCATTTCTAGGTTACAGGAACATAATCCCAAAAGCAAAAAAGTCAATTTACCGATGTTACTATGCTTTACTGGACAACCCATGACATACCATCAACTTTGATCAACCCGAAATAATGGCTACAGCTCACAACCTGAAACAACTTTTAATCAAAGAAACTTTGTTAATACATAACACAGCCCGGAAATCAATATTGATGAATCTTCTACTCCTCTATATTAGTTTAGCAACTAATCTTTTATTTTACAAGTCTCTACGCTGTGTTTATTTATTTTATCGTATATTATACATTTATTCATCTCATTTGTACTTGTTGCCAATTAACAGTCCCTTCCAATTTTATATATATTTTATTCTGTTATGTCACCATTTACTATGGTTTCGGCACCTGTATGTGATCATAGTTGAGCATTGTTATCTGGTGTTTTTGTTTTTTCATATTTCATTTCATAGCAGTTCTTGTTAGACGTTAGACAGTGCGGAATTTTTTTCACTCACCGTTAGTTTTCCGTCAAGTTTAAGGTTATTTACAGCTGAAGTAAGTTCGGAGTTTAGTCTTTAGGTTAGGTACCGTGTATCGTACTGAAGCTGATATTGTCCCTTCGGTCGAAGTAAGTGGTTAGTTCATTGTCTTGGTTTTGTTCCCCCTCTCAGGTCTCCCTATTCTCAAATACCCGTGTTGTTGTTATATATTTATTTTTTTTGTGAGCTTTACATTTGGTGATTAAAGTTTTGTTTTTTTTAGATTGACAATGGTTACCGTATATTTACCAAAACGTCTCTGCATTTGAATGCTTCAATTTGCTTTGGCTGTTTTATTTGTAATTAGATAGGAATCAGTTTGACTGTTTGTTTAAATTGACTCTTGAGTGATAAACTTTGTGTTTCGCAACTCATTATAATTAGGGGGGGGGAGCTTAATTGCAACTTTTTTTCAGACGCCAATTATGGGTCCCTATTTAAATTATGCTATGAGTCTGTACCATCACAAAAATACAAAAAATTTTGCTATATACCTTAAAAACCCTTGTTCAAATAAAACATGAAATAAACTTGATATTGAACAAACTTATCTCATTAGATGTAGCTTAATAAGTTTGTAAGCATGGTGGTATATGGTAATAATAGCAATTAATCCACTGGTCAGTTGCTGTTCACTTTAATTTTAAGTATGTCAGTGCCGAATTTCTTTTTTTTTTTTCTTTGAATTGCTCTAACAGTT
Source organism: Trididemnum miniatum (assembly GCA_964006365.1). Classification (NCBI taxonomy): domain Eukaryota; kingdom Metazoa; phylum Chordata; class Ascidiacea; order Aplousobranchia; family Didemnidae; genus Trididemnum; species Trididemnum miniatum. The sequence goes on along the minus strand of OZ023247.1, from coordinate 13,815,918 downwards.
CGTTGCACATTTAAGGTATGGCAGTGCAGATCCAACCAGCATCATTGCTATGCTAATTCATCAACAGCTTTATCAAAGTCTTCCATGTTGCAGTGGTTTCTTTGTACTTTGCTTCAGTACGTTTTTTGGCGTAGGCAGTTGTTTCCAACCGATGGTGCTTTTTTCTGAAACGAAAAACTCCACTAGATTTTGGAAGAGATAAGTGTCTTGAGCAAAGCGAGCTTGTTGGTACGGTACATGACTTTTCTTTTGGTGTCAGCGGTCACATCGTTGCTAAGAAACAATACGATGTACAGATACATCTTTTGCTTGGAAAATGATTATGCGAAGTTTTAAAAAAACTGTAAGTTCGTTGATCATCGATTAATGACTGAGTTTCTTCGGACTAAAGCTCCTGTTTCAAGAGATCCATCAGCGTTTCATTCCATACTTTAACAATTTTCGAAATGATTTCAGAGTTTTTGTAATGTTTTCTAAATCCTTCTTTTGATTGAAATTCGACCAAATCCACTACCGGTAGTGTAGCTTTCACATAAGACTTGGTGCTGTGAGGCCAACTGCTTTGCTCCAGGGATTTTCAACCTGTTCTTGATTGTGCCTACATCCCTTCTCTAGACCAGGACTTCCCAAACTTTTTCGCTCGCGACCCTTTTTAATCTTTTAAAATTATTCGCGACCCTTCACGGTTAAAATGAGAAATATGCATTTGCAAAATATGCATTTGTGATAATTATTGGAAGACGAAAACTAAAAACAAGCTGCCGCTACTCAATTATTTATTTATTGATTTTCATTTTTGTAGCATATTCATCCTCCAATCACCAGAAAGCGATCAATGCGCTTTACGAGCTCACTTAGGAGTTGCCAGCCATCTGTCTATCACACGAAGATGAGGGAACCCCATCAAGTGCCTTTCCCAACGGCACAACAAGTAAACTCGCCCACTTGTTCTCCACACTGTCGCTTTAATGCTGAGCGTCAAGCAGGGAAGCTGTGAATACCAATTTTAAAGTCATTGGTTTGACCCCACTCGAAATAAAACCCAAGGCTGCAGTTACCGTGGCGTACGCTCTTACCTCTCGGCCACCTGAGCTGTTGATGTCTGCAATGCCTACTAGTTTACAAACACATTTATGTAATGTGATGGGTGCAATTGCTTTCGCCTACAAACCAAATCCCGCTGCGGCTCAATATTTGTTAATGCCGGTCTCGAGATGGTTTGAATGTTGCTTATGCCGGAACGATGTTTTGCTGTCAACGTTAAACATGCAGACTCGCACAGATACGTCGAGACAATCGGCCGGAGTGTGATTGCTGCCGAGTCCGATAATGGTGGATATTCGGCTTTAATGCTAACCATTGATTAACCAGCTATCCATTGCTTAAAATAGTTTTTAATTACCGGTGCTAGCCTCTCGCCAGCAGTGTTCTACATGGCGTCGCAAACCGAAGCGATGAAACAAAAAGATGCGTTCAGCCGCGTCACGTGATACCGATGTGACGAAGCAAAACAATTTATACATAAAACTACAGCACTCATCTGCTGCCTCACTATTTCGTACTAGCCTAGAGATAGGCCAGAATCTGCATTCTACAGCTAAGTTAAGAATGATGTTTGCGCAATTACACCAGTTTAAAAAGCTCAACAGCATACTATACATAATACGCAATACTTTGCTTAAAATTTGTATACTCCCTGCGCCCCCTGAAGTTTGTTACGCGACCCCTCGCGGGGTCGCGACCCCTAGTTTGGGAAGCCCTGCTCTAGACTATCCGACTTGCTTATTGGTGCAAAATCCAGAATAGGATCCGAAGAATCGTGCTGATGATTACCTTCATCATTTCCAAATAATATGCAGATGATGTTTGATGGAAATCGAGATGGCAATCTTAAGAAGAACGAAAAGAGCCATTGTGAGATCAATGTGTGCAGGGAAATAAGTGGATAGAAAGCATAATCTGATAGTGGGAAGTGAATGGAAATGCTGGGTTTGAAGAAAACAGTAGATAAAATGGCAAAAGTAAATGGAGTAAGGTGGTATGGACATGTGGTTAGGAGGAAGTATGATAACGTTGTAAAGCAGGCATTGATGCTTGCAGTGAATGGGCAGCGAAAGTGAGGAAGGCCAAAGCAGACATTAGGAGGAGACAAGTTGAAGAGAGTGTGAAGAGAATGGGGTTGGAGATAGAAGAGGCTGCAAATTGGACAAGATGGAAATAGGGAGTGGGAGCAATCGCTAAAGGAATGAAGTGCATCCGACCACCCTCGACCAAGACCAAAACACGCCAGATTGAAACTGGTTGATAATGATAATGCCCTCTTTGTTTGACAAAGCTTTTTACCATTCGGTGAAGGGTTGCTTGCAAAATTGGAACAACTCTGATGGTACAGTTGAATGAATGACTGAACTTCCATAAAAACTCCTCAGTCAGAGAATTGCACTGACCAAATCTATCATTGCAGATGTAGCTGAAAGCAGGTCGAATAAAATCTAGCAAATTTATTGGGTTGCAGTGGAGTAAATTGTCACAAAGCACATGCATAGTTGGAATGAACTCCCATTATCTCATTGGGTCAAGGTAAGTATAATGTTTGGATAAAGTTAAATGAGATGGGCGGCCCCAACACTACAAAAAATGGAAAGAAACCCCACACTAGCAAAATATCTTACTACACAAGTCCTGAGTCCGTGTATTAGTGGTAAGTGCTGCTGATGAATGATGATGATTTCTTTTCCTCTTGCCACGTGAAAGCGATGGAGGCACTAAACATAAGACGAATCCAGACTCACTTAAAAGTTGCTTTTATTTTTTAGTTGACTTGTACTTCGGATTTCTTTAATTTGCTACTTGTTAGATTCCACCAAGCAGAGATAATTGTCAGGAAGTACCGGTATATATCTTATCGAAGAACGCAACAGTGAAATTTGGGTTAAAGTTAACCATCAACTTTGCAATCATGGTCATGCCACAACGACGCTCCTAATCACTGCGCCATGCTGTCGACAATGTGTATGAGCAGTTTATTGTACTCTGCTCATTGTATGCTCTCCAGAACTTTTGTGGTCTTACAACGAGTAGCATAACCTGTAACCCTCTGGTCCACCAGTACTCATTTCAGCACAGCCTGCTTGTAATAAAAATATGCCACTATTTGCAGTGTACTAACTTAATTGTAAGCTGTGTAATGGTCTTTTTAAGCTTGTACACTGCACCGGGTAACATCTAGTATCAGCCCGCAGGTTTGGTTAGGATTAGGTTCGGTTAGGGTTAAATTTAGTTAGGGTTCGGTTCAGTGACTACCCTAACCGAACCTAACCCTAATCGAACGTGGGGGCTGATACTAGACGTTACCCCACTGCACCAATATGACGTCATAATCCTTCAATAATGCTGAAACGATTTTTGAATAGCATATTTAAAAATGAGCCATTTTTAGAGTTGACCCAGGAATTTCAGTGTGGATTTAAGCAAGGGTTTTTAAGTTGCAAACACTTCAGATTCTTTTAGAAATGTTAGTTATAGGTAGTAGCATACTTTTAGAGGGACTCACGTGGAACTAAATTTTAAGCCCCCCCTATTATAATGCAACAAAATTGAGAGTAGTCAGATGAAATCATAGAAGTTGAACCCTATGTAGATACTGTTTTGTACTATGCACGTTGTCTTCGAAAACTAAATCCAGCGATCACTGATGTTCTGCTTATCTTAACTATTGCTTGGCTCATTACCATTTTTGTAATTTGTGTGTCGCTGTCGCCGCTCTGTTAACACAACTGTCAAGTTAGAATTTGTTTGGTTTTGGTTCTCAGCACCTGAGCGTTGCAACATAGCATTTCAAAGAAAATGAAGTTTACGTTTGTGTCTTTAATCAACTGAGTTTTTTCTTCCTCCGTGCTAGACTAGTGGTTCGACGGCTGATGAACAGGATTGGATATTACTAAACTAACTATTCTCTTTTGCATCGAAGCCTTTCCCTATCCAGCGAGTGGGACCGAGGCTTTGAATTCTGTCTCATTTAGAGATTTGTGGAGTGTACGTACCCTTACTGATGTTTTAAGGAGCTTGGGGAGGCTAGTCTGTTGCGACGTTCTCTCCTGGCGTGCAGTGGGATAGTAGACGATTAGATATACGCAGTTTTGTAAGGTGCTTGTATTCTGGTGTATAATTTAAAAATTGTGGCAGCATTCATAACTGTTCAATTGCAGTTATGTATGAATACTTACGCTTTTGCATATTTGTGTTGTAGTATTGTTTTAACTCGTTTTTTTTTTAATTTAGATGACGTGAAGTCAACTGACCAATCATTATTTTACCTTCTTTCCGCGTTTTTGTCGATTCTCAAGAAATGCAAAATAACACGTTCTACCAAGCTCTTCGATCCTTTGTCTCCTCTTTTTGACTTGGTTGAATCTCTGCTTTCCCATGCACATGAGTGGGTCCAGTTGATCTGCACCCAGATTTTTGGATGTGTATTTTCCGAGTGGGATCCAATGGAAGTTGCACCAGATTCCGGAATTCCTAGCTCTTGGTTTGTTCCGGAAGATTTGGAGGAAAAACTGTTGAAATTGAGTGGAGAATTTTGCGAACACATGAAGTCAAAAGGCATCACTGATAAATTGGCTGAACAAGTAATCAAAAATCTTCTGTTTTTAGTAAGAGTCCTCGACAATAAGTATTTCCGCGGCCTAAGTCCCGTGGACGACCAACAATCACTGCCTATCCACAAAGGCATCCTGCAGATTTTACGCAAAGCAAGAACCATTGTTGTCCACGAACAGACATACTCACCAAGAGAAACGATAAAAAGAGTTGCCGTTTTAAAATTCTGTGCTGCGTTTTTTCTCAATGTCAAAAATCCCGAAAGAGTTCTCCATATTATTTTGGATCCGTTATCACGTGGCATCAACGCATCTTTATTGTCGGGCACTTTCCAACCTCCCAAAATCATGAAGTTACGACAATTGTCTCAAGAAGTTTTAGAAATGATTAAATCAAAAGTCGATTCCGAAACCTTTCCGCAAATTTATCTAAAAGTTACCCGAATTATTGCCCGAAAACAGAAAGCAAGAAAAGATTTCCGCGCTCAACAAGTTGTCCGGGACCCCGTCAAAGCTGCTCAGCGGAAAATCAAAAATCAGCAGAGGAAGAAATTAGTTCAAAAGCGAAAAGTTGCCGAAAAGAAACCTTATATTGCGCGAAAAAAATTAAGAGTAACTTTATGAACACTTGCGACTGCTACGTGTTTGCAGCTTAGATTCTTATTAAAATGTGTATAAGCCAGTTAAGTGTCTTACGTCTACAATTTGTATTCATTTTTCTATCTAATGGGTTCCAGGCTGAAGTAGGAGGTGGCCTCACCGCGTGGGCCGAAGTAAATTACGAGGGCCCGATTTTTTTGTGCTCGTTTTTTCGCACTCACTTTAACGCCCTATTTCATCTGATTGCAAGATGATTTCGTGATTTAACATAAGTTACTCGATTGGTTTTTGTAATATAGTGAAGTTAAATAATAATGTAGTAAGTTAAAGTGATGACAACCGGCGCTTGGTGTATCGGTTAAGAGCGTCCACTTGGTAGCCGGTAGACTGGGGTTTTATTCCCAGTCGGGTCATACTAAAGATTTTAAAAATAGTATTCGCAGCTTTCGCGCCAGGCGCTCGGCGCAAGCGGAAGTACGAAGGGTTTTGTGTATGTGTTGTTCGTCATGTAAGTCCCTTCACAGCGTTCAGTCATTCGTGATTGAAAATTGCTATGGGCTGACAATTGAAAATGGCCTAAACAATGTGTGCTTGCACCCGCTGTCCCGTACCTTTACCTTTAAAGTGATGACACCGTGCACCGTAACAAAATAATGAGGTCACCTGCATTGATGAAATTCTTTTAAGTAATCGTTGCGTTTTAGCCTTATGATGTTATCTTGCCCTACAAACGTTGATGCCGTAATTGCGGGTGATTTCAGAAACTGCTTTTTCGCTTACATATTACATAATTTTAAGAAGCGGCCTTATTAACTCTGGTTTCGCCTTCGTGATTTGTTGAGCTCAGATTTAGAATTCATGTAAAAGTTCTGTAGGTTTGGGGCAAAGATACTTCTCAGGATTAAAATATTTAAGATGTATTGCAATGAGATGTTTTGGAAACCAATCGCTTGATAGGGACACTACGTATTTGTTTATAATTATCGAGCTAAATCAGCTTGCCGTGATAATGGTGCTTCACGAGGTGGTGCACTTCATTTTCCGACAATGTCTGTTTGAATTTGATCGAGTTAATAATGCAGGCTTATTTATTGTGTTCGCCTTAGCTTACGGGAGGCTGTATTATTGTCACGTTGATCGACAATAATAAAGTGACTTTTTTTCAATGATGAGCTTGATTCTGGCTGTTTTTTTTTTGAGTTGTAAGGTTCAGGCAGAAATGAACTCAATAAATCACTGACATATCGAATGCAATTTTTAGACAAATACCAAAGTTTATTCATAGCAGTAATTACAATGAGGTACGCACGTTCTACATTCAATAAATGCATCAACACAATCAAAATATACACGAAAACGCAGTGATTATCGATGCATAAGCACCCAAAAAAATTCATGCAAAATAATTACAAAATGAAAGTGGAGCTATTATCATTTGACAAATATTTTCAGAAAGCAAAAATTATTGAGAAATTGGTAAAGTGCTCAAGAAACAAGAACGGCAAGATTCGTGTACGAATTTTCAGATTTTTCAAGTTCGTGGAATCATTGAATTTCTATAAAATCTTAGACGAAGCACTGATTAAAAAATAGTAATAAATAACAAAGCAGGTCAGTTTGGCCACTCGCTACACCAATAATACGTCATTTATCAAAAATGGAATAAAAAGATCTTTGCTACATTGCTAAATAGTTGAAACACGATTAAATACTATTTGCACTTAAGTTATTGCACATTACCATTGTGTAAGTTTGGAAGATGAAGTTATTGGTGTTTGCATCCTCCAATACCTTTTACTGTAAGTATTTCTACTTAGGATGGTTTTCACAGCATACAAACGCCAAATTAAAAGGAAGATCTAGCCAAAAAACATGGGATATAACATTTACAGTACATGGCCAATATAAGTGGCATGAATTTTCGCTGACGTTATAAACACGCAGTCTCATGCCTGAACGAGACAAGGTTTAAAAAAGCGGCTTTAAAACAGTGGTGGCCACATTTTTACAGAACTGGATTAATGCATGGTGCTGTAATTCATAAACGTTTGTGACCCAGAAGTAATTTTACGATAAAAATAAACTAAAATGAGAGCTAGGTTGAAACATCAGCGAGGAAAAGCCCACACTATCACAGCTCCAAGCCCGCCAAAACCTCAATGTTGTTCTGTATTAAAATCAAAATTGCACAACAGTGAAAAAAAGAAATAACAGTAGGTTGACCAAATTGGTTTAAAATACAAATTACTACCGCTGAAAACTTCTAAAAATTTCAGTGAAACGTTCAGGGTAAATTCATACGATGTAATTTGCAAAAAGTAGGGGAAAGTAGCGTTGGCTGGTGCCAGTACTAGAGTTGAGGGGGATGTAATCGCCCCGGAAAACAACACCATCCCCCCACAAAACATTTTGGCGTAAACCATTCCCTATAAATCATGACCATCCCTCCTTTACGTCGGCATAAAAAGCTTGCACCATCCCCCTCATACGCGTTTTTACAACTCGAGTACTGGTAGGTGGTGTCTCAAGTTAAAAAATCAAATTACAATGGGATATTTTGTCAACAAAAATTCTTTTTTGGCGTGATTCAACAAGCCCCCGAAAATGATTCAACTAACCCGCAGAAAATAAACAGCAGCCCACAAAAAGTGGGTTAGTTTTATTACTTGGATAGCTGTAGACTAAATTAGGTTTCTAAGCATGAACTAAACTCATCGTTCATCATTTGACCAAATTTGGTTGAGATTGCTTGCTGACAGTAGCTTCCAGACACGGAAACGTCAAAACAGATTCAACCAACCTCACTCTCCCGTAAAGTTGCAGCAATTTGTATCATCGGGAAAATATCGTATCTTCATCACTTTCTTCTGCTTTTGATGGCGGGTGGTTGAGAATCACGTGATATGAGCCTATAAAAAACAATTAATGAAACATTTTTGTTCAGATGCTGAATTGCTGATTTGCATGATTTTTTCCTACAGGTGGCTTTAATGGTACGAGTTAAAACTAGATTGATAAGGTGACCTAGTGCCCCTCTCCAGGTTGAGTTTTCACCCAGATATTCAGAAAAAAAACAAAAACAAAATGAGATTCAATTTTGCGATCATAACCATCAGTTGCTTTTACTACTCGACCCCGCATTACTTTCTGTGATGTAATCATCTAATCTAATACCGAAACATAAAAAGTATACGTCAGTTACGTATTTTGCCGAAAAATCAAACTTAAGAAAAGTTGAGATTCTGTCCACAAGAAAAGTGATAGTCATAAAAGAACAGAAAGTCGACAAAATTGTTTAAAAAGTACAAAACATACAGTCGTTAGTTTAAAAATAGTCTAGTTTAGAGCTAATTGGCCGAGCGGTAAGAGCGTCCGCCCTTAGAGCTGTGGACTATAGTTTGATTCCGAATCTGGTCAAACCAACGACTTTAAAATTGGTATTCACAGCTTTTCCGCTTGACGTTCAACATCAAAGGGACAGTGTCAGGAATAAGCTGGCAAGTTTACCTGTTTTGTTTGGAAAGGCACTTAGCGGTATTCCACCATCTTAGTGTGGTAAGCAGGTGGTCGGCAACTATCGAGCTTGTTATAGCGCTTTGATCGCTTTTTCGCGATAATACGATTAATATGCAACTAAATACGTACTACTAAAAATTCCTACCTATATCTTGCTTCTTACAGCAAACCACTAAACCATCGTCAAACAGCCTTTCCACTTCCTCCAGTGCTTTTCCTTTTGTCTCCGGGAGGAACATAAAGATGAAAACAAAGCCAACAAAAGAGAGGATTGCGTAAAGGAGAAAAGCACCTTAAAAAAGATAATTCATAAAAACTTTCATGCAAAAAAACAATTAATTGATATGTTCATGAATTTTCTTAAGCAAGAAAGTCTTTATCTTGCATTAAAAATACTGAGTGAAACCAATCAATGGGATTTTGAATCTACCATTGAACAATACAAATAGTAGGGTGTTTCATTTTTTCACCATTTTTGAATTTCATAATGCCTGGGGTCCCTGTGGATGGTATTTGAGGTAGAAAGTTTACACCCCAATTTTTTTTGGAATTATGACGTCATATTGAGGTGGTCCACGGCGTTTGAAATCTTAAATGTCTAAAATTTCGTGATTTGGCCGTATCTCCCGAACCCTCATCGTAGATCGACAAAATTGGTGTCAAATTGCTCAGAAGAGTCGGTTTCTAATACTCAATGTAGAGCAAACCATTGTCTATCTGCATCAGAAAAAGTTATTTCAAAAAAACTGGATTCTGCTGTTTTTAATTTTTAGTTGAAAAATTTTCATATTATTATTCTTTTGGTTAAATCATACGGTCTGCCCACTGCTGCGCTGTATGTTTGCGTAACATAAATTTCACTCCGTCTATTCTGTTCTAATAATTCACGCACAAGATGCAACGCCGAACACACAAGCGTTTAATTGCCTCAAAACTCGCTAATTTCCATGTTACACAAATGAGCACGCAAACGCAAATCAGAGAGAGACAGTTGGGAGGGCTCGTCTTGGATTTTCTTATTTATCAGTTCTTTCAATCGTCCAATTCTTCGTTCGGTCGAGCGATTATGGTTTTCAATGGATTTCCAGAAAGTTGGTTTGACATGAGTTATTGATATACATGGAGCTTCTCTACTCTTTTTCGTGAAAAACTGTTTCAAACGAGTGGTACGGTCTTGAAGCAAAGAACACGCATCCATCTCTTCAGGCAATGACTCGGAAGTTTTAACGGCTTCAGCAGTGTATGATGCAACTTCGGCATGTACACACTCAGTGCAATATTTTTCCATGAATGCCACTGCGACGCATGAGCCAAGCAGTACTTCATAACAACTTTCGTAATATTTGGTTCAACTTCAAAATAAGATCTGGGTAGATCACGTTGAAACAGAGAAAAAAATGGGCCTTCGGAAGCTTTGGGGTGTAAGTGTATCGTCAGAAAAGAAGGTACATACACGGATATTATGTACAAAACTATCTTCTGGAGCTTGTTCTGCGCAGCTGTAAGATTCCTGGAATTAAAAATTTGTGTTCTCATGTAGCCATTTGCAGTAGTGATCCATCGAGAACGGCAAACTCTTTCTTGCTTATAAAAGAGTAAATTCTTTACGTTTTGTGGAATATCACTAATAATGTAGCACGCCAGTACTAGCATGCGTAGCTGATTACTTCGAAAGCTGTGATCTTCAACTTTGCAACTCTTTTGCCGAGAAAACCACTCTAGTTTAGCTTTCGAGTTCACATCAGCAATTTTGGTTATCGGAACATCCAATTCATCAGCTAGAGTTCATGCTTCAATGCTTGGTTTATCCAACGCTGATATCTTGTTTAACAAAGCTCCATCTTGCATCGCTCCAGGGTCTTTTTTTGACCGTCAACATAGGAAATTACGCGGGAAAAATAAATGTCATTGGTGTGGAACATACATTCCAGTTTTCAGAATATGAATATCATGACCTACTACTTTGTTAAAATATTCCAGTAGCCGAACGTTAACTCCAGATTTTTTCCGGTGTTGAGAGCAGTCGTGTCAGCCATAACAGAGTAAATATGAGGAAGTTGAACTGCGCAAGTCTCCTGAGTGATGGTAGTAAAAATCGTTTCGGCAGTGACAGATGTGTTTTTATCAAAAGATTTGACTGCAAATATACTTTCGTACATCTTTTCATTGGCATCAGTAAGTTGACCCAAAAAAACATATCTAATATATTCATATTCTGGAATGTATGTTCCACACCAATGAAATTTATCTTTCCCGCGTAATTTCCTGTTGACGGTCAAAAAAAGACGCTGCAGCGATGCAAGATGGAGCTTTGTTAAACAAGATATCAGCGTTGGATAAACCAAGCATTGAAGCATGAACTCTAGCTGATGAATTGGATGTTCCGATAACCAAAATTGCTGATGTGAACTCGAAAGCTAAACTAGAGTGGTTTTCTCGGCGAAAGAGTAGCAAAGTTGAAGATCACAGCTTTCGAAGTAATCAGCTATGCATGCTAGTACTGGCGTGCTACATTATTAGTGATATTCCACAAAATGTAAAGAATTTACTCTTTTATAAGCAAGAAAGAGTTTGCCGTTCTCGGTGGATCACTACTGCAAATGGCTACATGAGAACACAAATTTTAACTCCAGGAATCTTACAGCTGCACAGAAGAACAAGCTCCAGAAGATAGTTTTGTACATAATATCCGTGTATGTACCTTCTTTTCTGATGATACACTTACACCCCAAAGCTTCCGAAGGCCCATTTTTTTCTCTGTTTCAACGTGATCTACTCAGCTCTTATTTTGAAGTTGAACCAAATATTACGAAAGTTGTTATTGGCTCATGCGTCGCAGTGGCATTCATGGAAAAATATTGCACTGAGTGTGTACATGCCGAAGTTGCATCATACACTGCTGAAGCCGTTAAAACTTCCGAGTCATTGCCTGAAGAGATAAATGTGTGTTCTTTGCTTCAAGACCGTACCACTCGTTTGAAACAGTTTTTCACGAAGAAGAGTAGAGAAGCTCCATGTATATCAATAACTCATGTCAAACCAACTTTCTGGAAATCCATTGAAAACCATAATCGCTCGACCGAACGAAGAATTGGACGATTGAAAGAACTGATAAATAAGAAAATCCAAGACGAGCCCTCCCAACTGTCTCTCTCTGATTTGCGTTTGCGTGCTCATTTGTGTAACATGGAAATTAGCGATCTACGATGAGGGTTCGAGAGATACGGCCAAATCACGAAATTTTAGACATTCAAAATTTCAAACGCCGTGGACCACCTCAATATGACGTCATAATTCCAAAAAAAAATTGGGGTGTAAACTTTCTACCTCAAATACCATCCACAGGGACCCCAGGCATTGTGAAATTCAAAAATGGTGAAAAAATGAAACACCCTAATAAATAGGATATAAAAACTAAATTCTGAAATAACACTGAGTAATTTAGTTCAGCGAAAATGAATGATCAGATCAGGGAGGCTTCAACCCAGTGAATACATGGTTCTGAACAAAACAAAGTGCATCACCAATAGTCAACATACTGTATAACAAGATCATATGCCGCAAACAAATCGAATTTCACAAAGCTAAGCTTATGATGCAACTAAAATAGCTTATCCAAGTCTACGTCATAGAACTTCAGAAATTAAGCTTCACGGTACTCGACTTGCAACCAGGAGTGTAGGCATCGGAAAATTTTTGGGAAATAAAAAGCCAAAACTTCAGAAATATGATCAGCTTGGGACAGGGCGTCAGGTATACACTAAATGACTGAAGCACACTTCAAACTTTGCTTCGTCAAACAGGAGGAAGCAGTGCCCCTTTCCCCCTCCCCGTCTAGTTAGGCCACCGCTAGTTACCAATAAATATATTCTGTGCTACCTTGCGTGGTCAGAGTACGAGTTACATCTAAAAACGTCAACGACACGAGTACATTGAAAAGCCAGTTGGTCGTCGTGCTTGCTGCGTTGCCAATGCTCCTCGCCCATTGCGGATAAATCTCAGAATTAATCGTCCAAGGCATTGGGCCCATTCCTGGAAAATGAATGCCGCAAAACTTTACTAAATAAATCAAGAACTGTTCGAATCGAAAACGTCAACTTTCTAGAATTACTAAAGTCAACAGTCTACAAAATTAGCTTTTTCTCTACTCTTACAAAACTGTGTTCGAATATGCGTGCCATTATAGTTTTAGACTAAATTACTTTATTTCATCACCTAACATAAAACAGCAACAAAAACAAGTTAAAAAAGTGCGTTTCTCAAACATTTTTTCCAAACAATTTGGGCTTTGGATACAAATAACGCAAAATTTATTTATAAGTGCACAGCAGAACTCATTTTTTGAAAAAGGGTATCATTATTTAAATTACTACAATAATTCTTAGGCACAAAAATCCGAGGTAGCATAACTACTGTAATTCTGGAATTCGTCTACGCCATCTTACCTGGAGCGAAAAAGGCAAGATACAAAACCATCCCAACCATAGCCATCCACGAATAGTGAGTAGGACAGTAATTAGTAGCAAAGTAGGGCCCGTCAATATTTTTCTTGTTGCATGGTCCGAACATTGAAAACTAAAACAACAAAGTAGCGCTAAAGATATGGGTCTAACCCAGCAGTAATGACCTAACGCAGTCGCAGCATTCAGATATTTATTTGTGTTGTTTTTATAAAATCACACCACTTCGCACATATAAAACCGAGTCCAGTGACAATGTAAAGCTAAAACAGCATCAAACTCTGACCATATGAGTGGAACGGACGGGCACTTCACAATGAACAGAACTTTACGTCTCGACAGCGAGTTTCGCGAAATCTTGGTCTAGAATTATTATAAGTCAGATGACTCAAAATTTTGATTGACAGCAACTCAAAATTCCGCTCCTTAGTCTCAACATCTGGTAATTGTTTCGCAGTAGAAGATGATAAGGTAACATCAACCAATAATTTTGCTTCTCACAATCTCACGATACGCCAACACAGGGCAGTTCTTTGAATTCTGTTGCCAACGGTCGGCCAGGCCAGACCACCACGTTGGGTAGGCAGAATGGCCCTAATTGAAAAACAAGACATAAGTGTCTTCAAAAAAGACAAGGGGTGCAATGGGTGCATTCCCCGTTTGGGCATCAAAATGAAACCTCACAGCTGGGCGCTCTACCGATTAAGCTGCGGCGCCGTCTTTACCAGGGATAGTTGGTTGCAAACGGTTGTAGCTTATAAGTCGTTTTTTACGATCATTCTGTCGTGGTTGCAAGTTTGTTTTCAAAAGCATGACCACGAAAATTCCATATCAGAGCAAGTTTTGTATCTGAAATTTTGGGCCTCAGAGTTTCGTTACGGTATTGAACAAATTCACCAAATCTCGGTATCGAAAATCTGTCGATCGTTGTCCCGACCGAGCCCTATTTTTTTTCTGCAAAAAACAGAAATACGTGACCTGGTCAGAAGCAACAATAAGGATACATCAGCATCATTGGACACAAACTGAACGTTTGATCAACCCGTTTTATGTTAACGCATTCTTATTTTCACAATAACATTGTTCAATTCATAGACAGTTGCGTGTTATACCTGGTTATTAGTGGAATTTAAGGGCAAGCAGGTGGCATTGTACACATTCTGTTTGTCACGGGGAACATAGCAATATCCACAATCATATGATTCAATACAGGAGGTACACGAACTGAAAGAAAAATAAGTATCAATAAAAAAACGTACAAAACTAATAGCTGCTGAATGAAAGAGCACAAGCTCACCTCCCGGATCTTTCAATTACTGCTAAATTTTAATATTCAATACTATGAAAATAACCTCAAATATTATTAACTACAACCCAAAATGGAAACAAAGTTTTTTTTATTTTCAAACACTCCAACTACTGCCAGGATATTTTCTCGTAGGTAAAACAAAGCACTCAATGCAGCACTAAAACTGCTCTATAAGAGGTGATGCCAAGCACTCAAAAACATCAGTCCGTAATTACCAGAATTCATACATATTTTTCCGTTCAAGGAATTTAAGCAATGAAGCAGACGTAAACCGTTGCATAAACACACAAAGAGAAAGGCAGACTCTAAAGTTTTACGGAGCGTTTAAATCGCAAAAACTAGTGCCAGGATTGGCTTTGGTAATGTTTGTTTCATAAGCTTTTAAGGCTCAGCTGTCTCTTATAAACTAAAACGAGAAAGTAGTTTTTCAACTGGTAAAAGTCAGGTTAGCAAGCATCACCTCACATTCTCACTCACCCATATGTATAACATTGCGAATGATCATCACTTGTCACATTGTAGGATACAGTTGGTGAATGAACGGATGCAAGATAAAAACCAGTGGATAAAAACAAGAGGGAAAAAGTGACTCCTAAAGACATGAAACTTTAATGGCCAAAATGCAATACTGTTCGCATGCTTCATACGCTTAATATGTGAGAGGCATAATTGCTGTTCTAAAAAAGCCGTGTACATTTATTTAGCTACTACCACCTATTAACTATCGCAACTGCCTGTACTTGCATCTAGACTTCCACAGTACCGCAGTGAACAGTTACAAACCTCGACTGTGTTTGAATCGGCGTCAAACTTAATGATGCAAGCTGTAGCAATAAACAGCGCAGTTTGTGAAAGTTAGTTTATGCTTATTCTAGAACTTCTTTCTTGCTTAAAATGTTTAATCAAACCTGAGTTAAGAGTAAATTCCACACAGTTTGTCTAAGGATTTAGCCCATGGTGTACCAAGATGTTATAGCGACAATGCTGCAATCTAATCACGTGTTAACTTACAATTCTGAATTTTTACTGGCAAAAAATAAAATTAAGCACAGGTATAATTTTTACATCGCCAGAATCTCTTCAAGAAAAGCATCACTTTTGTCAATTGTTATGTAACCAGAAACACCCTGTCACTGGACGAAAATTCAAAGAGTAGCCTCCTGCCAGTAATTATTTCCCCGTACATGAGCCGAAAAAAAGCTTCTCTTTAACAACAGCGACGCGACACCAGAAAGCGTTAAGACGCTGCTCAAGTAGCTTAAAAGAAATTCCACTTTCACCCCCAAACTGCCAATAAGTAACGTAACTGCGCTTAATGATGGTGTCACATCCACGCAGCTGTCTGTAATTGGTCAAGGATGTTGCATCATTTTCCTAAGGACAACTCAGAAAATACCGATACGCACCACAAACGGATACTCGCTTACTAATGAACAAAAAGGGACTGATAAAAAATAATCGCACTTTCGTGACGTGAAATCTTAAGCAATCAAAAGACATGAATAGTGACAAGTACCAGCAATACTCAGCAGAGTCAGCAATCTTCTTCCCATCCTTTCAACCAACCACACCCCGACAAATGTAAACAGAAAATTGACGAATGCAGTAGCTGCAGCCAGCCAGATAGCCACTGCATCACTGCGGACTCCAGACATCTGTACAATCGTAGCAGAGTAGTACCTGAAAAAAATTTTTTTCCTTTCAAGCTAAGTTACTGATATCACCTTTTAGATTATTCGACATACAAAAAGACGATGCTTTGTATTAAAGTTTAAACAACACTGTGTGCTTTTAAAATGTTATAAAAATGATTTTGGAAAATATCCCGCGACGCCCTTAATGATTCAAAGGAAAACAAAATTTAAAATATACCAAACCAGTCTAATATCATCGGGTTACCAATTTGAGTTTTGCAAATGTATCTTAACAACCACATTATAAGACAGGTCTACGCATGCAGCCACAAAATTTAAAATAAAAGGTAGGATGTTATCAACATTTTGACGATCAAAAATCAAATTAAAGTTTGTTACCAGGTCTTGAAACAAGTAGGATTACCATAAGATACACAGTTTGAAAACATTTCTCCAATATTTCGAAATCAATTCTCACATGACTGTGTTAATTCCCGCCAGCTGCTGAAACATTTGCAAACCACATCCGACTAGAAGAGCTCTTCTGACGCTTCGATCACTCAGTACTCGACAAATACCGCTCGATTTCTGAGCTGCGAACAAAAGAAGGTCAATTGGTTTGGTAAACCTTGTTACCCTAATGCCATATTCAGTTATAACATCTGCAAAGTGAGTAATAGCTTTGCATTTGTCATTAATTCTGTTTTTCTGATCTAAAGTGGCAGCACCCAAGTCCGACTACGGGTAAAATATTCAATGGTTACTCATTAATTGCTTCAAGCTATTTCTGCAGCTTATTAATCATTGCGAAAATGGGCTTAGCATTGCGACATCTACCTAGACTTCTTGCCAATGAGCTGCAAGGCTATCAAATTAAGATACTAGTGATGCTTAAGTGAAATGATACTTCGTAACTTTATGCTACACACAGCATCCTTCCCTTCTTACGAAAGAAAATGTCTTGATGAACTTAAACAAAAACAGACTTAAAAGATATCTTTTTGTTGTTGGCTAGTTAGTTTACGCTTACAAGAATTGAAAAGGCAATATGGAGTTCTACAGAAATGATGTTGGTTACTAAACCTGCTTGACCTAAAGATTTACGCTAACAAAAATTTTGATTTATGTTTGCTCTGCACAGCCTGAATATTGCCAACGAAATTCTAGCTCATTATTCATGATAGCAACGTCAATGCTCATATACCGAGCAATGGCATTTTACGTTTAACGTTTAATGAATTTCAACGTAAATCACTAAAGGAGTAAAAAACTAGTGATTGTGCCGAAGAGCTTAAAAAGTTGAGAATCATTGGAACAATTTCGTTATTTTAACTCAGTAGGCCTACTGCAAAACATATCCCATTAGAATCAAAAAAGCAAAGAGGTATTTTATAATTCAAGAATCAAAAATCCTTAACAGCTATTTCGCTGCAAGGCTCTGCAGGAGGGAGGATCATATATGATAACACTTTTACAAGGCAGCGATACATTTGGTATGGAAATAAAATAACTAGGGACAAATTACAAACAGTAATTATTCACTTGACATCATATTTTTACTCTCGTTTTAAAAGCATTGCGAAACTGAGAAACACAAAAATAGCCACACTAAGTGCACTTGAAAAAGTCAAAACCGTTATAGCTCTTTATCATTCTAGTAAATGATGCCAAGCTTGTATTGAAAGTGAATCGAGTAGCAAATAATGGCTAATTCACAAGCGAAGCTAATCAATCCAACATTGTTACACATACTCAGCACGAGGCAGGACTTTTCAGCGTTAAGGCAGGGTTTCACGGTTCAGGTTCGACCCAGGGTTACGTGCCTCAACGGCGAGTTGTTCCATGCCGAATAGTCGCACATTGCTACTCAGCATTCACTGCTTTCCAATTAAGTACGACAGTCTCCTTTTTCGTCCTACTAAAAATGAATAGAACTATGTTATTACACATAATACCTAGCTTTTCTTCTTCTACAAATGTTTTTAAGATTTCATATTCTTGTTGGGCAGCAGCGTCGTCACCCAACACCTGCAAAAAAAAACAACTCTTGCAAACATTGCAAATAAAAAAACATTTAACCAAGCAAAACACCACCAAGAATTGAACGTCTAAACTTCTCGTAAATGATAAACTCAAGAATACACTGAAATCTTCAGCAGGGGAGCGTTTTGTACAAAATTAGTGAATCACACAAAATGAAGATGAAGTGCTGCATTACGAGCATCTTCGCCTCATTCAACTATATTCACTGGACCTCTCGGCGTATTGATCTTCTTAAATAACAAGCTCCGTTAGCAAGTAAAGGCAAGTATTTCTTAGTACAAAAGTTCTCAACCTGATTTATTAATGAAGCAAAAGGCGCACGATTTATAAATGGCAAGTACCATGACCACCTTAGATCAGCGGGTAGCTACTACGAATGAAATACCCATAAAAAATTTAATTTCAAAGCAAGGGCCACAAACTGTAAAAGGTCGAGAACCACTGGCTTAGCACTTCAGAGGCGTAGGCTCCAAAGTCAAATTGACGCAATATCCTCCTGGCAAAAGCAAACCATAATTATCTATGTCGGCCCAGAATCTCTTTGACAATATTAGAAAGCGATACCAGCAAAATCACACTGCTGCAAGACTCTTTCAACAACGACAATTACACTCACACAAAACACAAAAACTAACACACAAAAACATCTATTTTGATAAAAACTTAACTTCTTCATGGAGCGTATAGCTTTATCATATCGTGCTTTTTGCATCAACCAACGAGGACTCTCGGGCAAAAACAGAAAACCAACAAGCTGAATGAAAGCCGGCACAGCAGCGAGTCCAAGCATGTATCTAAACATTTAACTTTTTGTTTCAGCCAAACCTTCAGTCCCACAGCAAAATATATCAGTGTAAAAGCAATATCATACAACTACAACAAGGTTTAAAAATCTTTATATTTTGAAGTTAAGATATTCAATTACTCAGGTTAGTAACCCAAACCACTTATAATTCAAAAGCCTTAAAAGGAAAAAAGGTGCTGCAATGAATCAGTCTGTACGTTACTCAACCTAAAAACTTCTGCCCTCTATTGCGTAAGATAAAATAAAAATTTCAGTTGCTGATGCAATTGTTGATATGCGGTATTGGACATTGCCTGCCAAAAAGTTGCGTCACAACATTTGATTTTTATTTACAAAAGAACGATAGGTAGCATGGCAAACGAGCTGCACAAACCTCCATCCATTCACTTCATCTGTACTAAATAATCCATCAACACATGATGCAACAAACTGGCCTCCAGTGATAAAAACATTGTTAATAGAGACTAGTCTGCCTCTTATGTGCGGTGGAGATACTTCAGCAATGTACATCGGCACTGTCATTGAAGCTAAGCCTATTATAACAAAGCATATTAATTCGTTAAAAATCTGGATAAATAAATTCTAAAACTGTTGCAGTAACAGCGACAACTACTACATTTCTTTGACTACCACTAAGTGAGCCTACATCAAAAAGTTTCTAGATTGAACTCTGTCAAACAGTAGAACATGTACCGTTTCAGAGTTTGAATTTTTTTGACTTAAAATTGATGGAACAAAGTAAAAATCTCAGCTGATTAATTCCTTTGCAAAAGTTGGATTTACAAACCTATTCCTGCTCCAACAATCGCTCTTCCTGCAAGAAGCATTTCTTTGTTAGATGCTGCAGCCAGCAAAATAGAACCAAGCAGGAAAATAAGACTCGCTGTTATTATAACAAGACGACGCCCTTTCCATGAATTAAAGATGCCACCGAGAAGAGCAAAAATAGCAGCAAATCCAACTGTAATTGCTACCAACAGCTCCTGCAAGCAACAAATTAGTTACAGCAAAACCATTATATACCCATAACATTGGTATTAGTGGAGCAAAAATACAAGCAATTCTCATTTAATACAATATATCATACTATTTATGTCGCTTAATGAGTTAACACGTTTTAACGATGCTGACAACCAACAAAACAAATAAACAGAACGATTGTTAAAACGACTTAAGAATGGAAATTTTTTCTAGCTTTTAAAAGCTAGGGATGTATCAGCCAGCAAACTGCACTGATGCTACTTGAAAAGTCAAAGTACTGGTAGTGGAAACTACCTGCAGTTTTGTACTTGTCATAGATAATGGTTGCCAGAACTTTCGTCACACCATATTTCGATGAAGCCAACGGGACTCTTGGGCGTTTCTTGTATTATCTCGAACATACTTTTTAGTCAGTTCCGATGTTGCCACTTTGTCACCTTTAGAACCCTAACCACAGATAACCCGAACCAAACCCCAGCCAAACCTAACCCCAATCGAACCACACCCCAACCGAACTGAACCTAACCCTAACTGAACCTAACCCAAACCCAGTGGTCGGCAACTTGTGGGCCGCGCCCCAACTGTGGCCCTTTTAGCAATTTTTCGTGGGCCGCGAGGGATTCGGTTTTACAAAGTCTTTGTGGGCCGCATGCTATCTGCAAATAAAAAGTAAGCCCAAATCAAATCAAAATCAAATCTTCATTATACTCGCGATATTACACCGAAGCGTGAACGAGTGGTGGGGTCTAACTCCGCGACTTAGCGCCTGAGCTACACAGCTCCGAAAAAACGTCGCAGCGGTGGCGAGCCGTTGACGACACTGCATCGATTTGACCGGCCCAGGAATCGAACCTTACATCTCCCTCACCGATAGCCTGTGCGCTTAGCAACCGAGCTAATGGTCGATCAAAAGTAAGCCCATACAAAAAATAATAAAAACCTTCCCTTTGATGCTTTGCGCGTAAAACAATCCAATTCTTTTTCTCCCAGCAGTACATGGCTGCAAAAGCAAAACTCGTAGTACCATGCACAAAAACAAGTGCCGTGTGTCTGTATCTCTTTCATGCAATGCTCGCTTTTGTTCTATCAATGCAAGCGAGTGGGTAGAAAAAAAAAGTACGCGCTTTGCATTTTCTCTGCTTTTAAAACAACGCACCGTTTTTTCATTTTGTAGTTTGCAGTCATGTGGTATATTCGTTTTGTAGTCAAGTCAAATCAAATCTTCATTATACTCGTTGTATTACGCCGAAGCGTGTAACGAGTTGCGGGGCCCATCTCCGCGGCTTAGCGCCTGGGCAACACAGCTCCGAAGAAACGTCGCAACGGTAGCGAGTCGTTGGCGACGCTGTGCCGATTTGACCGGCCCGGGAATCGAACCCCAGACCTCCCGCACCGATAGCGTGCGCTAAGCAACTGAGCTAACGGCCGGTTCGTTTTGTAGTCGTGGTTTTAAATGTAGTGGGTCTTCAATAGCTATTGAAAGGGTGATCTGGGCTGCGTCACAGCTCCGAAGAAACGTCGCAACGGTAGCGAGTCGTTGGCGACGCTGTGCCGATTTGACCGGCCCGGGAATCGAACCCCAGACCTCCCGCACCGATAGTGTGCGCTAAGCAACTGAGCTAACGGCCGGTTCGTTTTGTAGTCGTGGTTTTAAATGTAGTGGGTCTTCAATAGCTATTGAAAGGGTGATCTGGGCTGCGTCAAAAAAAGGTTGCCGACCACTGCCCATACCGAACGGTCCGAACCTAACTCTAACCGAATGTTGATGCATGCAATAGCGTGACGAAGGTTCCACGTGATGATCGAATTCGACCGAAGAATATGACCAGAATGCGAAAGCAAACTACCGGCATACATCGCAGGACTCGTCGATGTACAGTGTGACGAAAGTTCCAAGTGACTAAAGTTCTGGCAACCTAGATGACTAAGGAATACATTAACAAAATTTATCATAATCAAGAAGTTGATTACTTTTTCTTTCCTGACTCAAAGCTTAATGAAAATGAAGAAAATACCTAACCAAGATTTGTTAAATGAATCATCTAATCCAAGTTGCTAAGTACATCCACTTTACATATTGTAGGATTTATGCGACTCAACGTTAAAAAAACCAAAATTTTGAAAATGTATTATCATCTTTGCATTAATGTCAACAAGTAAAGAAAATCTTCAATGGAAGATCAATCTTGCAAAATAAAGGCCATAAATTTCACCTTTCTAAGGTGGGTTTACTCGAAAATAATTGCAAGTGGAGCGGAGCGAAGCTGAAGGGCTGTTTACATGAAATTTTTGATCAAGTTGAGCAAAGTGGAGCGGAGTGGAGCTGAAGTAAATTTGTAGGCTTTGCTAGACTATGTCATGGTCTGTTGTTTCAGATTCGATGGTACGTCATTAAACTGCATAAGTTTTCATTTTTTGACAGCGGAGCAGAGTGCAACTAAAGCAAACTTGATTTCTGGGCGAATGAAGTGTTCAGAGGTGCTGGCCTAACTACGCTAAGTTATGTGTACTCTATTGGCTCTTCAGCACAAGCTGAGCAAAACGTTGCAGAATATGATAACCAGCTGGGCACCTACATGCCGTAAATTGAGAAAGAAAAAGGTTGAGTTCAGTTTGGACTTTCATACTGCTATATGTATGAGCTCTGATCTTCTCTCCACCATATGCATAGCTATCATTTAAAATAATGATTTGAATTCCACAACCAAACGTTACAAACATCCATTGTGAGTATATGCTTCAGTAATGCTAAATCAATGAACCAGTTTTATTTGAAGGTTAAATAGGCTAGATAGAAAAAAACAAAATTCTGATGCTACTACTATGCTTAGATGAGTCAAAACACAGTATTTTGACAACTGTTTTCAATCCTCGCCGAAAAATCGTCAAAATTATCTAACCTAGGTCGCTAAACACCAAACGACTTGAATTTCAAAATCTATCTCCGCTTGCTTCAACTTCAAATTTTCGCTCTTGTAGCGAATTTCGAGTGGAGCGGAGCAGAGGCAACCTGCGTCAGCTTGCGTCCAATTGCGTGAATATGAGCGCAGCAAAGTTGAAGTATTTGCGTCGAAGAAGAGTTTAGAAGCTGACGCAAGTGGAGTGGAGCTGAAGCAAGCGTTGCAAAGTTGAAGCAAGCTGCATGACATTATAAAGAATAAACGAAGATCAGCTCCGCTCCGCTCGACATTTTTTGTTCATGTAAACCCACCTTCAAGCTAAATGAAATTATCATAAGACATATTTAAAAGTATTGCTTCAATAACTTTAGCAGTTATTGCACATGTAGGCAACTAGATTAAGCAATAATTTTTTCCATAGTCATCTAGAACTAACTAACAAGCATCTCATAAGTCACCTGCCAAAAATCGGAGAGCATAAAATTCTTCTTCAATATAATCATCGCTCCACTGATAACACCAGTGTCATAACCAAACAAAAATCCTCCGATTGCAGAGAAAAATGTCAAGACATATACATATTTGTTGCTCTGAAATTACAAACGCACAATAAACACATGCAGAAAAGTAACAAGATGACAAATGAGTTATACTTCTACCGTATATGTTATCACAATCAAAAAACTCTCATTTATGATTTGTCTTATGCCATTGGACCTAAACAGCAAAAAAGACACAATTAACAATGAATATAGCAGTATTGTTTATTCTATTTTTTCCTCACATGTTAGTGTGCTTTGGCTTATGACCTAGCGCCTTTGTGTTGTATCTTAGATTAAATATTCCCACAATCAAGTTTTTAAGTTTTTAGTTCAAGCACAGTGGTACCAAAAGCAGCAGACGCCGCATAAAATGGCAACCTCGGGGCAGACCATATTGGTCATAATACTCTGCCATAGCCACACCTGCATCAACATCAAATGCATTAACGTCAAATGCCACAAAAAGTCCAAGTTCACGGTTAATGCTTGATGCAACAAAACAACTGCCCAAGCTCTACAATTCAGCAACATTATTTTCAATTCCGAATTTGAAACAAATAATACAGTATGACTGTGCCGCAACCAAATCAAATTTCAGGCTGACAGACTATGAGTAAATCGACATCATAGCAATATGACTGTCACCAGGATAAACCTGGTATATCAGTATATAGCACACATGTACTGTGTAGCATGTTCACAAAAAATACATGAACCACAACAAAATCAGTTATATATAGTCTAGTAAGCTAGCATGTCAGTATATATATCAGTACTGCATAGAGACTTGGTGCCGGTATTATGCCAGATGGGGTAATTGTTGGACAAATTTGAAAAACGTTGGAAACTTTTGGCTAAGCTTACTTCTTTAGTTGAAATAAATGTAATGGTTAGTATAGCTAGCTTAACTCTTCCTCAATCAGTTAGAAAAGGTTTTAACTCTGTACAACGTTAATCTTGGCCAATATTCTTACTTTTTTCTGTCCGACAATTGCCCCAGCAATTGGGGGAAGTATTGGACACTAACGGGGTAAAAGATGGACAGCATTGAATATTATATTTTGCTTATAATGTATATTATAATCAAGAAACTGAAACTATTTTTTAGTAAATAACATACAACTAAAGAATGGATAAATTTGTTAATGATAATAAAGTGGTTAATATAATAAAAAATGAAAAGATTAAATGAAATGAAAACGAAAAATTAAATAAAAGTGGTTAACCACTTAACGTTTTACTTTTTTTGAGGTTGTGGGTAAAATAACATCACTTTTTTATATTTCATGCTAATTCGTTTCTGTTTCCTGCAAGGATTGTGTCAATACCTACCTTTCCGCTCAAAACCAAACGTGAAAATGTTGGACTACAAAACGAGTTTTATGCAGCCATGCATGAACGAGATATCTCTGGGCAAATGTGAAAGTGCTTGACTGCAAAACGAGATATCTTGAGCAAATGCGTTTTACGCAGGCATGCATGAACGAAATATTTTGTTTATGTGTGTTAAGTGATTAATATAATTACTGGTATGAATTAATAAAGTGGTTGTTTGGGTTTTGGTGTTTTTTCTTGTCATGTTTTTTAGGTCAAATATAACAATATCTAATGCTTAGAGTTACACATTAATAATACCACTAATAGTCAAGCAAAAAATCTATAAATCAATGATTGTTAAATGCTAAATAGTACCAGTAGGTGCCCAATAATTACCCCATGTTTTCGAAATTTCTGTGGGGGAATTATTGGACGGTCTGCACAGGCAGCATAATAGAGATGTAAATGTTTATCGATACTCATTACAAGTTCTGCGCTGCTTGTTCTTCCGGTACGGTAAAAAACGGAGACAGAAAAAGTATTTTTTTTCATAGAAAAAAATCTTTTTTCAAGCAAACCTTTGGTACTCCCATGGGTTCTTGCATTTCTCCCATCATTGCTAATCTTTACATGGAACACATTGAACACACAGCTATCACTACGTTTCATACTCCTCCCAACCTTTGGTTGAGATATGTTGATGACACGTTTTGTATTCTCGACAAGAAACACATTTCTGGATTTCACTCTCATCTTAATTCTATTTGCTCTCACATTCAGTTTACTATGGAAAACGAGCACGATTTTTCTCCTCCTTTTCTTGACGTTCTGGTATCCCGTAATGTCTGCAAAAAGAACCACACCACAAACACATCACTCACTACAGCCATATACAAAAAACCCACCCACACGGACAGATACCTCCATTACACATCACATCATCCCAAACACCAGAAACTTACTGTGACAAAGACACTACTCATCCGCGTTGAAACACACATCTCTCATACTGATAAAAACCAAAAAAGCGGTGAGTTACGAAACATACGTTCTACTCTGCAACTTAACGGATTTCCTACCAGAGCTACTTTTCTCTCTCGCAAAAACAAACGCTACCAAACTCAAAACTCTCAATTCAAACAATTCACTTCTATTCCGTATGTGCAAGGTACATCAGAAAGAATTAGACGAGTTCTGAACAAGGCAGGAGTCGGTGTTGCCATGAGACCTGTAAAAACCATTCGCCACATTTTGCCCTCCCCTAAAGATCCGTACACTGCAGAAGATAAGAGTTGTGTTGTTTACCAGATCCCTTGTTCTGACTGTGACTATGTTTATATTGGTCAAACCAAACATGGCCTTAAGTCACGACTGGCCGATCATAGGCGAGCCACAAGCCAGCTGAGACCGGAACTTTCTGCACTTTGCGAACATGCGATGGACTTTAACCATACAATTGATTGGGAGAAATCGAAAATCTTGAAAGTGGAGAACAATTATTTTAAACGACTCATCTCGGAAGCTTGGTTCATCAATGCCCATCCTAAGGTTATGAACAGGTCTGATGGCGACAGTCTCCCAAATGTTTATCGTTCATTGGCTAAATGATTTTAATGCAATTTAATCACTGTAATTCACATACTGGTTTTTACGTATTACACATAACAATTTGATGATTATTCACGCATTTCGCCTTTTTGTGACGCAATAGTTAATCGGGTTGATCCAATTTACACTTCGTAACTTTTTAATCAGTTCAGTTAAATCAGTGCTACTACGTTTTACTGTTTTCGACCTGGGTTGATTTCCTTCCCAGGTCACTGTATTTTCTGATGAAGCTTGGCGTTCATTGCCAAGCGAAACGTCAAAAATAATTGGAAGAGTAGATTTTTTCTGTCTCCACTTTTTACCATACCGGAAGAACAAGCAGCGCAGAACTTGAGTTAGCCTAGCTAGCCTAGACTACGATGCCCGGTATACAAGTCCAACAAAATCTTCCCCACTATGCAGTGTTTGATACTCATTACAATCATGAAATTCAGAGCATCTCCTGCTAGGGTTGCCAATAAAAAAATCAAAAATAACCAAAGTAGTTCCCAATTATCACAAATTACATTTTTTACTTAGTTATCTATTTGTTTTTCGTAAAATTTTGACAAGGTTACTTGAGGACACATTTTGTGAGATAACAAAGGATTAATATTCTCGCTTCTTATGATCAATACAATTAGTAATGCTCTTACTATTATGACACAAAAGATGACAGTTACGCAGCTTCTCTGTTCTGGTTTTGGAGTAATTCTTTTGTCCAACAATTACCCCACTATGTCCAACAATTCCCTCATGTGACTATACCGCTACTTACTGACTTATCAACCTACCTTGTTGCTCTTTGAAAAATTAGGTAAAATTGGTGTTCTTTGATCCATTTTCACTAATACTGTAGACTACCAACAGGTACAATATGATATCTACCAGTACAGCCTAGGTCTATTACAGGCAATCCAACAAAGAAAGATGTTACTCTGTACTGGTAAGCAGTGTTCCCTCTAGAGTGAAAAATTTGAGAAAAATGCGAAATTTTTGGGCAAATTTTACTGATTTTGAACCAGAAATTAATATTATAAAATGCAAAACTGAAAAACTTAAACAAAAAACTTGAATGTTTTAATGCAAGACTGTAGCTTGTATCTTGGAAAAGCAAATTTCATGCAAAAAAATTGTAAAAGGGGTCCTCAAAGTAGTGAAATCTTTGGGCAAAAACTTCAATGAATTTATCATTTGGGGAAATTCGCACTAGTCAAAATCCTAGAGGGAATACTGCTGGTAAGGATCACGCTACACTGTCAGACTGTACAGTGCTACACCCATTACCATATTTTCGCAAGTTCAGAAAACATACTGCATAAGCTAGGCCTACCACAACAGACAAAACACATTTGTGCACAAGGAGCATCTAGACTAGAAAACCCTAGGGTTATTCGGTGCTCCTTGTTTCTCAAATCTTTCGTTATGCTTGTTTTCTTTTCTTGAGTGTCAATAAAATTGTAAGTACTGTAAGAACATACCAGTAAGACACAAGAAAAGTTATTATATACTGGTACATCAGAGACAAACAACAAAAAAAAGGCTAGACTCTGAGCCAGGAGCGAACTAACGCAATACTGGTAGTCGACACTGCACAGCACCTGAGCACCACAGTACCGATATACTGAGTAGACTAGACTACACAGTCGCTAGGATTGTTGTAGCATGGATGCAGTCTGACTAGCCTACCGGTACTTTACATGGTTCTCCTCTGTTCCAGCAGCACATCGCTCTATGCATAAAGCTCTCCGTCTTTTTGCACTGTTGTCTGTTGTTAACGGTACGTTACGGTTCTTTATCTGGGCCTAATCATGTTGACAGTGCAAAACACTGAATAGAAGACTTCCACTACAGGCATTACTCTGTACTAAACTATGGGACTAAACTAGGCCTACTGGTACTAGTTTTTTGAAACTCTCACCGATCTATGCATGGTACCAGTCCAGGGTCTACTAGTCTAGTCTAATTACAATATGCCCTGCACGGTCCTGCTAAACACCGCAAGGAACTACAAGGTACTGAAAACAGTGCAAAGAACTACAAGGTACTACAAGGAACTATATACAAGATACTTTCAAACGAAGCACAAAGTAGCTGAAAACACTACAAGGAACTACAAGGTACTTTTAAACCAACGACAAGGTACTTGAAAACACTACAAGGAACTACAAGGTACTTTTAAATCTACGAAACGCTTGAAAATACCACAAGGAACTACAAGGTACTTTTAAACCAACCACAAGGTAGTTGAAAACACCACAAGGAACTTATGGACTAACGACAAGGGCGTTAGGAACATCCCAAGGGTTGTAGTCGGGGGGGGGGTGTGGAGTCTGGGGGGTTGGGGTGGGTGGGGTTGGAGTCGAGGGGGGGTTGGGGTCGTTGGAGTAGGGGGGTGGAGTTGGGGTCAGGGGGTTGGAGTCTGGGGGGGTGGAGTCGGGGGGGTTGGAGTTGGGGTTGAGGGGGTGGAGTAGGGGGGTTGGGGTCGAGATGGTTGGGGTCGGGGGCTTGGGGTCGGGGGGGTTGGAGTTGGGGGGTTGGAGTCGGGGGGGTTGGGGTCGAGAGGGTTGGGGTCGGGGGGTTGGAGTCGGGGGGTTGGAGTCGGGGGGTTGGAGTCGGAGGGGTTGGAGTCGGGAGGGTTGGAGTCGAGGGGGTTGGGGTCGGGGGGTTGGAGTGGGGGAGGTTGAGGGGGTTGGAGTTGGGGGTTGGGGTCGGGGGGGTGGAGTTGGGGGTTTGGGGTCGGGGGGCTTGGGGTTGGGGGGGTTGGAGTTAGGGGGTGGAGTTGGGGTCGGGGGGGTTGGAGTAGGGGGGGTGGAGTTGGGGGGTTGGAGTCGGGGGGGTTGGAGTCGGGAGAGTTGGAGTCGAGGGAGGGTTAGGGGGTTGTACTTGGTTTGAAATTACCTTAAAAGTCTTGGTACCTTGTAGTTTCTTGTGCTGTTTTCAACTCCCTTGTAGTTGGTTTAAAAGCATCTTGTAGTTCCTTGTGCTGTTTTCAGCTCCCTTGTAGTTGGCTTAAAAGTACCTTGTAGTTCCTAGTAGTGTATTCAGCTACTTTGTACTTGGTTTTGAAAGTACCTTGTAGTTCCTTGTGCTGTTTTCAACTACCTTGTAGCAGCTATAAAA
Source organism: Trididemnum miniatum (assembly GCA_964006365.1). Classification (NCBI taxonomy): domain Eukaryota; kingdom Metazoa; phylum Chordata; class Ascidiacea; order Aplousobranchia; family Didemnidae; genus Trididemnum; species Trididemnum miniatum. The sequence goes on along the minus strand of OZ023247.1, from coordinate 13,786,500 downwards.
GCACCTTGTAGTTCCTTGTGCTGTTTTCAACTACCTTGTACTTGGTTTAAAAGTACCTTGTAGTTCCTTGTGTTGTTTTCAACTACCTTGTAATAGCTATAAAAGTACCTAGTAGTTCCTTGTGGTGTTTTCAACCACCTTGTAGTTGGTTTAAAAGTACCTTGTAGTTCCTTGTAGTGTTTTCAGCTACTTTGCACTTGGTTTAAAAGTACCTTGTAGTTCCTTGTGCTGTTTTCAACTACCTTGTGGCAGCTATCAAAGCACCTTGTAGTTCCTTGTGCTGTTTTCAACTACCTTGTAATAGCTATAAAAGTACCTTATAGTTCCTTGTAGTGTTTTCAACTATCTTGTAGTTGGTTTGAAAGTACCTTTTAGTTCCTTGTAGTGTTTTCAACTACTTTGCACGTGGTTTAAAAGTACCTTGTAGTTCCTTGTGCTGTTTTCAACTACCTTGTAGCAGCTATAAAAGTTCCTTGTAGTTCCTTGTAGTGTTTTCAACTATCTTGTAGTTGGTTTGAAAGTACCTTGTAGTTCCTTGTAGTGTTTTCAACTACTTTGTACCGTACTTGGTTTAAAAGTACCTTGTAGTTCCTTGTGCTGTTTTCAACTACCTTGTAGCAGCTATAAAAGTACCTTGTAGTTCCTTGTAGTGTTTTCAAGCATTTTGAAGGTTTGAAAGTACCTTGTAGTTCCTTGCGGTGTTTAGTAGGACCCTGCCCTGCATGCACTGCAGGTTTGGTTGGCAGATATTGGGTCTACTAGTCTAGCCTAATTACGATATGCCCTGCAGGTTCAGTTGGCAGATATTAGTACAGAGCGAAGGGGTTGTTTGTGTGGCTGAGAAAGGGATAGTCTATTTTTAGTGTGCATCTAAAAAACACATCAGTAAGCTGGTAAGGTTGTTTAAACTTTCCATAATGGGTGTCTCTATTTATGGAATAGTATCAGACTGTATGGCATAGTACGGTACCAGTATGGAATAGTATGGCATATAGTAAATGTGCATAGTACTCTAAATGTGCTGAATCCCATATAAGCCATATGCCCCAGAGCTTCAAACAGCCCTTTCGTACCAACCGTCGTAAGACCCGTTTGTCCAAGAGACCAAAACATGCCGAGACCCAGATCCCCTACTCCCCAAAATACCCTGAGGCCCAATTGATCCTAGAGCCCCATTCATGCATAGGATATGCCCCAGTGCCCTAATTAACATCCTATTCCTAGGGCCCATTTATTGCTTCAACAGTCCTGACCTGAGGTCCTTTTGCCCTAAATTAGGCCGAAGACACATTTTCCCTGAGGGCCATTCACCCGAAATTTAACTCTTTTTATGGGCCCCTTTACTCTAGTGCCCCCAACGTCCTATCGCCCAGTTCTGCCATACTACACCACAGTGTCTTACTTCCTATTCCATACTATGCCATACTAGGGGTTGCCAGTAACTTCGCCACAGAAACTTCGTCACATGATAACTTCGCCACACTTTGAGAAGGTGAAGGGAGATGTGGGGATAGTAAGAACATGTGTTGGGGTGTGGGGGGAGGAAGGAGGGATGTGGAAAGAGGTATGAGAGGAGGTGTAGGAAAGTGTGATGGGGTGTGGGGGAGGTAAGGGGAAATGTAGGGAAAGGTGAGGGTAGGGAGATGTGGGGAATTAAAAGTGTGTTGGGGCCCCACACCTCAACACATTTCCCTACATCTTCCCCATTACCCTCCCTACATCCTTTCCCCACACGCCAACAAACTTCCCCGCTCACCCCATACACTTTCCCACACCCTCCCCACACTTCTCCACTCCCCACACATCTTTCCTTACCTCCTCCCACACCCCAACACATTTTCTTGCATCTCTCCCACACCCCCCATATCTCTTTCCACAGCTCCCCTGACCTCCCCCTACACCCCAACACACTTCCTTATTCAAACCATTCACTCTCCCACACCTTTCTCCCCACATCTTACCCCACAGTTTCGATTATGTGGCGAAGTTACCAAGTAACTCGAAAAGCCCGATAAAATTTTTTACAGCAACCGGGAATTTAAAGTCTTGTTTCAGTGTAGGCAATGTAAATTTTCGATGTATGAAAGTGTGGCGAAGTTACCATGTGGCGAAGTTACTGTGGCGAAGTTACCATGTGGCGAAGTTACTGGCAATCATACTAGGCCTATTCCATACCGATACTATGCCATACTATTCCATACTAGGCCTATGCCATGCTATTCCATACTATTCCATAATTAGAGAGTTCTGGCAAATTTTACTGACTTTGAACCAGAAATTAATATTAGACCTGTTATACGATAAAATGCAATACTGAAAAACTTAAAACAAAAAACTTGAATGTTTTTATGCGGGTCTGTAGCTTGTATCTTGGAAAAGCAAACTTAATGCAAAAAATTTGTAAACTGGTAAAAGGGGTCCTCAAACTGTCAAAGTAGTGGAATCTTCAGGCAAAAATTTCAATGAATTTATCATTTGGACAAATTTGCAATCCAAATTCAAAATCCTAGAGGGAACGCTGCATGTGGGTTGTGCAAAACTTGAATTTAGAACTTTTGGCCTATGCACAGTGAAGAAATGCTGGTTCAGTAGCTGCTGGACTACCGGTAAGTCAGCCTATCTGCAATCCACAAAGGCTTACTGCAAGACTGCTTTGTCTGTTTATAGTCTGCATTAAAACACCAAACTGCGGTACACAAATAATTCCACATCACTTAGCTGACTACCCCTAGTACTAGTAGGCCTACCCCTAACCCAAACCATACCGGTACACAGTCATAATTAGCCGGTTAGATTGGGCCTGCCGCGTGTGGTCTATCGTCTGGTACTACCCGCATCTAAATTTTATATAATTCAGTTTATTTGCCAAGTGATTAACATCAGAAGAACTTGTTTTACTCAACTTGTTTTATTTTTAGGTATACTAGTCTATGGCTGCTCTCCAAGATGCAAAATATGGGCTGTAATTATCTATCAATATCGATATGTTAGTAGAATTAAACTGCACAAAACAAGCAAATTATCAGAACCAAATTATGGCAAATTTTGAACTAATATCACAAGAATGCGGTAATTTTTCACTCCGAATCCAAATCCTGCAATAATTGGATACTTATGACTCCGACTCCGGCTCCGGAAACATTGAAACTCCTGCCGGAGTCGACTCCGGTACTCCGGTTTGTGTACATCTCCGTCCTGCTCCTGCAACACTTGGAAACTTATGACTCCGACTCCGGCTCCGGTTGAAACATTGAAACTCCTGCCGGAGTCGACTCCGGTACTCCGGTTTGTGTACATCTCTGCCACAGATGGGCAAGGATTCGGATCGCAGCTGAGCCGGAATCCGACTGCATTTTTTGGATGTGGCACCGGATTTGGGTTTTTGAGTTAAAGCCGATTCGGACCGGATGCGGATTTTAGCCTGATCCAAGATAAGGTAGTGAAGCAAGGTAAGGTACCTGCATCATGGTTATAGGTACACTAATGCATCGGTAAGCAAATACATGTTTTTCGGACTCGAAGCGGATCCTAAAATTTGTCGACAAACAGGATTTCGAAGCGGATTTGGTGTCCTCGGACTCGGAGCGGATGCGGAGTCAGTTTTTTGAGACTTCGCCCATCGCTGATAAAGACCAGAAGTCAAAACTTCTACTCCGGTTTCGACTCCTGTTTCTCACGTCCACATTCCACAAGCTGGCGTTTTGAGGTCTTTCAAAATCTGCTTCTACAACAGTGTAGAAAGCTGTGTTTTACGTTATAAATTCAACTGGCGATCTTTTGAAACTGCGTAATGGTTCCTTAAGCCAAACCTTTAAAAAAAGCGTTGTCCGCAAGCATGACTTCAGTTCATTTTCAAGACAGCGACTTTTGTCTCTTAATGACGCTGTCTTGCCCGGAGTTAATTTACTAAATGCATTGGTTGCAGTTTTTACTCACTTTCGCACGAGTACGTTCGCTTGCGTTGCAGATATAAGTAAATGTTTTTTCCAAGTTTCAATAGCCTATCACGAGAGCAACAAGATTGGTTTTGTTTATAATGATATAAACTTCGACGAGACGCAGGTTTTTCGATTTACTAGGCATGTTTGGGGAATCAATTCGAGTCCGTACATTGCTTTGTTTGCTATCGAGCGCTTAATAGATGAAAACCCTGCTAATGCTAGTCAGTTGACGTTAAATGCAGTTGAATCCAAACGGTACAGATATGATTTGTTATTGTCGTTTGACTCGCTCGATGAATTGGAATTGGTTGCTTAGCAGTCGATTGTTCTTTTTGAAAGTAGAGGGTTTAAACTTCGCAAATGGGTGGCTATAAAATGGAATTTCTAAGTCTGTCTTGTTAAACGTACTATGCAAATTCAGGTCTAAATAAGATACAAATCCTAAATAATTCGGCATAAACTTTGCATTTTTCTTCCTAAATTTGAATAATGGTCATGCATCCAAGTCCCAGCTTTCAAGTTCTGTAAAAATTCAACAGAAATACCATATATTAATGAGATTGCAGCGTGTGATTGCAGCATGATTTTGCAGACTGGCGGCGGCTTTTATGCTTTTTTTTAAGCCATGCAGCTTGGGTTTTTATGTATGTGAAGTATATGCATCAAAGAAGATGACCTAGCTGAGTGTCGAACCCGCGAAACCAGTTCCGGAGCTCTACGCACCAACCACTCGGTCAACTCCATGGGCTTTTTTTTGGTTTCTGCAGTTTTTGCTTGAACACTATGCCTCACCGAGAGGTGAACACGTTTCAGGCAGTTTGGTGGCGCGAAAAGCACTGGCGAAAGGGGTTAGTTAGGTTGTAAATGTACTGAAAAATTAGCGGTTGTAAATAGGGAAATTGGTGTTGGGTTGCGCTTGAGCGGGTTAAAATAAGCTGCCAATCATTCAACTACCGTAGCGAATGAGCCAATAGTCAATAGTCTGTGAAAGAATCATAGCTTTAGGCTAGTGCATCTATGATATTACTAGAGTATACCGGTTGCGGAACCTATGATGCAGACTTGGACAACTAGAAAAATTTCGGCTTTTCCAAATTAGATTAGAATTAGAATTGGAGCTACACAGTTTTTCCAAATTAGATTAGAATTAGGATTAGAGCTACACAGTTTTTCCAAATTAGATTAGAATTAGAATTAGAGCTACACAGTTTTTCCAAATTAGATTAGAATTAGTGAATTCGCAAAAACTTGGAAATGAAATCAACTTCCGAATTAAAATTAGAACGAATAAGAAATAGGCTTACAGTAAACCCTCGTTTATCGCGGTTAATGCGGTCCAGACACCACTGCGATAAGTGAAAAACCGCGAAGTGGCGGTACTACACGAAAGAATTCTCGCCGCCTTTGGACTGATAAAGGTTTACAGTACATAAACGCTTAGTTTTTGACACCTATTCGTACACATCAGTATTGATGAACGCTGCTTACGCCTACTCTTTCGAAAACTGAAGGATAAGAACACGGAAAACTAGAAATGTTTTCTGTTTTTTTAACGCCACCCAATACTGTACATTATTTATAGTAATTGAGTAGGTACAGTAATGAGGCCTTCACGTTTGTACGAGAAGAGCCTCATCATCAGATATCTGTGCAGACAATCAGTGATGTGATATGCACTATGCAGCGATTGTCTCTACGGTTAAAAAGTAAAAGGACAGTAATTTTTTTAACTCTAGGTTATAAGTGATGTAGTTTAGTGCTGATATAGCAGCCTAGTATAGCATGTAAAACAACATACAAGTACTATCAGGCCTACTATTGTTTATTCCAACTTGTGGTGCTGAAACAATCTTCGAACAAAAGTTTTTATTCTAGCACTATTGTTACTACAGCAATCTTGAACAGTTTCTTGTCATGATGCAATGATAATGAAGATTGTTGCTAATGCACGCCGCCAGTAGGGTTGTAAATTTGGGACCAGTTTATACAATCCCGGGATCGGGATTTCCCGGTATTTTAGACTTATAATCCCGGGATTATTCGGGATTGAGCAAATAATTAAAAAAAGTAGTATGGAAAGAACAAAAATCTCTTTATTTCTTGTAATATTGACGCTGAAATATAAGAGCATCTAGAGTGGCATCATTCATTTGGCTCCTGATTTTGTTAGCAAAATAGCCAAGGGCAGAAAAGGCCCTTTCGGCCTCAACTGATGTAGGCTTAATAGTTTTAAGAGCAGTAAACAACCTTTCAAGATTTTCAGGCCTTCTTTTGCTTGTCCAACATCTCTTTTTGGACCACATGAGCGCTCAGGTCAGTGTTTTTGGTATCTCCTGTTTCGTCATCTTCTACAAAAGCATGAAGCTCCTGAGCTAAAGTCATTGGCTTTTCTTGGTCAAGTACTATCATGGCACCATCAACATTAAGGTTTTCAGGGTTGTCTTCATTGCCATCACAATGAAGAAATAGTCTTTGCAAGATATTGGTCTGAGCTAGGGTACGTAAAACTCTGAGCTAGGGTACGTAAAACTTAATTTAAACTTAATTCTGTACTTTAGAATTGTAACATTACATGATGCTCACTTCCGTAGGCTGACATAAAACGGTCAATCAGGGGTATAGTAAATTTAATAAGTCCCGGGATTTCTAGACATATAATCCCGGGATTGGAAAAAATACCCCAAATCCCGGGAATTCGGGATCGGGATTTCCCGGAATTACAACCCTAGCCGCCAGGCTATGCAAAACATTTAGTTCTAAAACTAACTTCCAGAAACACTGTGTGTGTATCGAAAAGACGTAGGCCTAGTAATTTTCCATGCATAGCCGCTTTGCCAGCCTACTCTACACTATCTAGATTCTATATCCTAACTTACTACACTACAAGTTACTACAGTATAAAATAGTTATTATGTCACTATGGCTACTATTCGTCACAATTGCTATAACTAAGCCATGCGATGGCGGCTTGGCACTGGTTTTCCTTGCACAAGGGATATTCTTGCATAACTTGTTGAAAAACGCCGTTGGACAAACTAGCGTTTTCGGCAAAACCGGAAATTAGATTAGAATTAGAATTAGAGCTACACAGTTTTTCCAAATTAGATTAGAATTAGAATTAGAGCATAGAAACATTTCGCAAATTAGATTAGAATTAGATTAGCGGCATTTCGCTCTAATTAGTGTAATTAGAAAACTAGAATTATCTAGTTGTCCAAGTCTGCTATGATGTACACTGTGGCTAGACTGTTCTAGGCGTCTATGGGCAAATTGGTCATTCTTGCACTGGGCTTCTGTGACGTCAGCAGGCAGTTTGGGTCAGTGCGAACCTTTTTGATTTGCCGTTCAGTTTACCGGTATCTGTTAGCAGGAATATGCATGCTAAATACGGTACGGCAGGTTTTATTGCTTTCAGCATAGTAGGCTACGGTAGTAGATCCACTTGTTCTGTGTTTTACTACGAATGCATAATCCCTACTCGATGCCGTATCTCATGGCTCAGTAGATCTGTTGCTGGTGTGCATTGTAAAATTCTGTCGGTATTATTGCTCAATAAGGTAGGCTACTTCATCTGTAATTCTAGAAAGAAGAATTTTCTGGGACGACTAATAGGCCTAGAAGGTTCCTTTTTGGTTAGCAGGTTAGCTTGTCAACTTGATGCCTACCAGTAGCCTACAAGATAAGGCTGGAAGAAGCAAAATGTAACAGCAACACAACAGTTGGGCGTCTGTACTGGTGGAATGATAAGATAATATAAGTTGGTTTGTTAACGGTAATCAGTTATGGTGCTTTTGTGAATTGTTGATTAGAGCTGATTGCACTTGATTGCAGATTAGCTGTTTTTAATATTACTGTGACTACCGGTACCGGTAACTGCTGGGTATACCCAGAACTGGGCATTCCACAAACGGTTTTGCAATTTCCGCAAATTTTGCAAATTGCACAATTGCAAAATTTGAATTGCACCTTAAGTAAATTTTTTTACCACTTGCGAAGTTTACGTTACACTTTAAATTTTTTTTTTTTTTTTGCTTCTTGTGCAATTTGTGTTGCGTTTTAAGCTAAATTTTTCACCACTTGCGCTGCGCTAGCTCCTTTTTACCACTTGTGCAATTTGCATTACTTTTTATTGCATCAATTTGTGCTGCTTCTTCTGATCATTCTTGCATATAGCATGATTAGGATAAATGTGAAACTGTAAATTTTTCCAGTTGCGGTTTATCATTAAAAAATATTGTTTGCGCAATTTGCGTTTGCACTTTTCTGCTCCAAAACTTCAATTGCGGAATTTGTGATGGTGCCTTGCCATTTTAAAAATCTGTTTACGCAACTTGTGGTGGTGCTTTTTAATTTTAAAGTTTTGGTAGCGAAATTTGTGATTGTGCTCTTTTATTTCAAAAAATTGTTTGCAGAATTTGCGTTGCACTTAGTTAAATATTTTTGAAATGCCCGGCTCTAGGTATAGCCATAATTCTTATTGATGGCCTACCAGTATGCTTGTTTTCCTACTCCATTACCAATAGTTTGTATAAGCAATTTGACAGTGCACATGTATTTGATATTGATTAGAATTTGTTTTATCCATCTCTAAAGCCTAGCTAGGCCTATGCTTGTTAAGCTTTGGGCTTTGGCTGGGGTATCGTTGCACGGTGTTAGCTTTTCTTGTGATCATTTGTGAAATTACACGTTCAAATTACTTGATTTAATCAAAAAATTGAAAAAGCAATTTTTTTATAACACAACAAATTTTAGATCCACTTTGTATTTGTCACATTTTAGTTTTGGTTTGTTTTAATTGAATTTATATATATATACATTATATAATGCTCAATTGCTCATACATGTTGAAGAAAGTTTAATTCTGAGTCTGACAAAAAAATAATTCAGCAAAATCGAAGCAAATTATGGAAGATATGATTGATTGAAAATTAGCTGTTTTACGTCGTCGTGCATGAGTGATTTTGATGTATTGTGCAACATCTTTGTGTTAGTTGATACATATGGGGAGAAAATCGCTATTCCACCATTTTTGGGTTCAAGAAATTCAAAGACGTAACTTACTCTGCATTTAAATTTAAAGTTTTTAAGACTCTGATCACTAGGTGATGCGCCATGAAAGATAACGAGCGAAATCAAAATTTTTATTTCTGACTTTGATCTACATTGATGTCTCATTTCCGTAAAATAATGAGAAAATTAAGCCCTAGGTTGATGAAAGGCTTCCCATGCCTCAAAACGTTGCTTACAAGTTTTAAGTCCTTACTTGGCTTCAACATGAACCAAGTAGTAGCCTTCGAAAAAATACTTTGGTACGGCATAGTGATAATATGGTGTTCGTGCGAACGCGAATACTCAGTTTACATGAATTTGGTGTACTATTTTCTTCGTATTAAACACAATTCCCGAATATTTGGATATGATGAGCAACACAAAAATTTCTGAATCTTCAGCCGAACAAAAAGTTTTCATCCGAAAAAATTTTTAATAAGTTTGGTACGAGTATTATTTTTGTTCGTGTGAGAACTTTTTATTCGTATATTTCATTCGTGCGAATATATAAAATTTTGTTGCTATGAACATTTTTGTTATGTAGAATATATGTTAGAATATATGTTCATTCTTGTTTTGCAATGCTCGTGAGCAGACGTGTTTGAACAGCAGAAAGCTTGCAGTCAGCAGCCGAACACTTCAACAGATTTTCGAGGCAAAGTACTTAAACTGACACAGAGCATTTGATAATGGCTGGTACTTTAGAACAAAAACTAGACAAAATTTTAGTAGCAGTTTCCATTCTTACAAAGAGAGTTGATGATTTCGATAAAACCTTGTCAAGCTTTGGTACTCGTTTAGATGAAATAGAAAGAAAATTTAATACCAAAATTGAAGATCTTAATAACCGCGTGAATTCAAAAGCTGATTCCAGTGAAATTGAAAATCTGAGATCTAGAATAGTTTGCTTGGAAAATATCAACAAACAACTAGAAGCTAATGCTGTGATGAAAGAGTCATACGAAAAGCGTTTTAACATTCTCATACATGGTATACCAGAGAATCAAGAAAGTGCATGGGAAACTCCCGTACAAACTCTAGATCATATTCAAAAATTTTTGACAGATGGCCTTAAGATTTCGGACCCCTCTTCAATTCCACTAGTCGACTACCATCGCTTGCCGCAAAAACCAGTGTATAAAAATGATCACAAAATCAACCGTCCCATCATCATTAAAGTAACAAACGCTTCCGACAAACGACGAATTTTTAATAATCTAACTAAGTTGAAGAGCTACAATGCTAAGAGAAGGGAACTGAATCTGGGTACAGTATATGTCACTGAGCACTTACCCAAGCTGTTTCAGGAAGAGCGTAAGCTACTCTTGCCATTCTTTAAAAAAGCCAAATCTATGAAGCAGAAGACAGCATGGAAAGCCGAAAACGGTCATTACCACTTACTTATTGACGATATTAAAGTAGAGCTGCCTTTACTTGATAATTAATTTCGTTAAATTTAAATGATAAATTCTTGACTGCTCGACTGACCGAGTTAGTAAATATTCACTGCTAAATTCTTATGTGATTCTTGCCTTTCAAAACTTATGAATTTTTCACTCCTACAATTTTGTAATAAGTTGTTTTTGCAGTTGATTTATGATAAACGCCTACGGCTTTATACTGCTCAATGCTCTAGGCATATTAATGTTATTATGTTTTAAAATGCCGCTTATATACTTAAACTTATTGCTGATTGCTTTTTATTTTTCTTGCCGTACACGTTTGCATTATATGTGGCTATGACTGCTAACGCCTGCACTGACTCTTCTCAATGCTCTAGGCTTATTAATATTACTATGTTTTAAATGCCGCTTATGTACTTAAACTTATTGCTGATTGCTTTTTATTTTTCTTGCCGTACACGTTTGCTATATATGTGACTATGACTGCTAACGCCTGCACTGACTCTTCAGTACAAGCAGCCACCACTTTGGAAGATGTAGCTCCAAATTTTGAAAATTTACCCGATATCCTTTTTCAATCTTTTCAATCCAATTTAAGCTCCTGTATAACTCACGATCTCAGTTCACAAAAATTCCTGTATGACAAAAATATTTCCCACCTAATTATACACCTTAACATAAGTTCCCTACAAGCTCATTTTGATGAACTAAACGAATTTCTTTTAAACTTTTCCAGTCCCCCTTCATTAATACTTATTTCCGAAACCAGAATCAACGTTGAACCTAAGGTTAATATTGACCTACCTGGATACACTTTCTTCCATTTTCCGTCCCCAACCAAAGCTGGAGGTGTTGGTGCATATTTTTTAAATAATTTAAACTTCATGAAAAAAGACAACTTTGGACTCAATGTACAAGGCTGCGAAGACTTATGGTTTGATGTTAAATTCCCTGGATCAACGAACAACTTTACTATTGCTGTGATTTATCGGCATCCGCATAATAACTTATCTGACTTTTTGAATGCCCTAGATGATAAAATGAATTTTCTCAATACTTTGAAAAATAATAAAGCCTTTATTATTGGTGACATAAATTTAGATCTAAACGCTGATAATATTACCTCCAGTGGCTCGGACTATCTTAAAATGCTGCAAAGCCATGCATTTTTTCCAATAATAACTAAGCCAACTCGTGTTTCAGCATCCTCTCAAACCATAATTGATCACATCTTGACCAACGATACCGAATCTACAATCACTCCTGGAGTATTTCCTTACAAGATATCTGATCACTACCCTATCTTTTGTACCATTACCAACTCCATCTTTAGCAATTACCACTCTGAAGTTCCCTATTCTTATCGTAACGTTAATTCTGTTGATGGCGACAAATTCCGTTCTGATTTAGAATCGTCTCTTAATCCGTTATTACTTGATATTATGCATTCGCCTCCGACGTCGCAAAACAAACTAGACGAAAGTTTTACTAGGCTAGTTGAAATAATTTCAAAAGTCATAGACAAACATGCTCCTCTTATCTCTGTTTCCCGCAAACAAAAACGCTGGCAAAAAAAACCCTGGCTGACGAAAGGCTTGATAATCTCAATTAAAAACAAGCAAAGATTATATAAGACATATTTTTTAACTGGTAATGAATTTGAAAAATCGTTCTATAAAAAATATTCAAATAAGCTCACCAGAGTAAAAAATCTCTCCAAAAAACACTATTACAAGAATGCGCTATCACAGAGAAAAAATAATCCGAAAGAACTGTGGAAATTTATTAAATCGGTTATTCCATCTAAGGCAACGACTTCATCTCCTTCGAAATTATTAGTTAATGACATCTTCGTAGAAGACCCTTTCGAAATCTCGCACCAATTTAATAAATACTTTACTGAGGTAGGTGAAAGTATCGCCAAAAATGTGGCGGACATTTCTACAAATAAAAAGGACTACACTAAATATCTTAAAAATTCTGTCAGTAACTCAATTTTTTTAGATCCACCGCAGCCAATGGAAATTTTTAACACCATAAATTCTTTAAACCTTAATAAAGCTTGTGGCCATGATAACATTTCCCCTTATTTCTTGAGACTAGGTAACGAAGTTTTGGCACCAATACTATCGCAACTTCTTGTTCACGTTTTTGACCTAGGATATTTTCCTCAAATCTTTAAAACCGCCAAAGTCGTACCAGTATTTAAGACTGGCAGCAAGGATCTAGTCAATAATTATCGCCCAATTTCTCTCCTTCCTCACCTTTCAAAAGTTCTTGAAAAACTTATTAAATCACGATTTTTGAAATTTCTCGATAAGCATAACGTTTTATATAATTATCAGTACGGCTTTAGAAACAAGCATTCTGTTGTTCACTCTTTACTAGATGTCACTAGCCTCAGTTATGATTCAATCCAAAACAAAAATTACACGGCATTACTTTTAATGGACTTCCGGAAAGCTTTTGACACTGTGTCACATAAAATCCTTTTGAATAAACTTTATCATTATGGTATACGTGGCCCCGCCCATAAGTTAATGGAAAGTTACCTTTCAGAAAGAAAACAATATGTTATTATTAAAAATTCTTCTTCCTCAACTCGATCCATTAACATAGGTGTTCCTCAAGGCTCCATCCTTGGCCCACTACTATATCTCATCTACGTGAATGACATTACTAATGCTACCTCCTGTAATCCGCGACTTTTTGCTGATGACACTTGTTTAGTCTTTAATAACTCTTCCTTATCAATTCTCGAACTCAACTGTAATATAGAGCTAAAAAATCTTAAAAACTGGTGCGATGCGAATAAACTACAAATAAATCCACAAAAGTCTGCTGTTATAGTTATTCCTCCTAAATTAAATTCCCCTTCTGTCAATATCCAACTAATGTATAACAATTCTTTGATACCATGTAATAACTCATTTAAATACCTTGGCGTAATATTAGATAGCAAGCTAAATTTCAAATCTCACATTGATATAACTGCATCCAAGATCTCAAGAGCTGTTGGCATTTTAAGTAAACTTCGTTATATTTTCCCAATGTCTTCCCTAGTTCTTTTATATTATGCTCTAGTTCATCCTCACTTATTATTTGGCCTTCCTGTATGGGGTAGTACTTTCACAACTTCCTTAAACAAACTTCAAACCTTGCAAAATAAAGCCATTCGAATAATCACAAACTCGGATATCCGAACTCCAATCACTCCCAAATACTATGAACTCGGTATTTTGAAACTCTCTGATTTATATACCTACGAAATAGCTAAACTCATGCACCAACATTCCAGACACACCCTTCCCCTTCCCCTCTCATCTCTTTTCAATAAAACCTCCACTATCCATAGTCGTCATACACGATCAAATGCTCTAAATAACCTTTATCCGCCAAAATATTCAACCAATCGATGCCAAAATTCATTTCGTTACCAAGGAACGAAAATTTGGAATTCTATATCTGTCGAATTAAGAAATCAATCTTTTTCTAAATTTAAAAATAATTTCAAATACAGCCTTTTGAAGAGGTACTTCTGAACACTCAACAATATTGATAATACCCTACTCTATTATGCAAATCTTTAATTTTGTATTTTTTAGCTAAGTTTGCTTTTGTGTTTTTTTTTTTTTTTTTTTTTTTTTTTTTTGTGTATTTCTATAATCTGTCTTTGGTCCAAAGGGTGGCTGCTTGACTCGAAGACCTTAGTCGGTCCTTTCGCAGTCTCCTTGCGATTAATTCTAGTAATAAAATGATACTATTTAGAACTAAAAAAAAAAATTTTTTGTTTCTTTCTGCATGTTATTGACTTGTGTGTCTTTTTTGCTATTGCTAGTATACTGTTTTTCGCTAAATAAATTAACACTGACTGACTGACTTATTTGACAAAAATTGATGTGAATTTTACCAACTAAACGTGAATATTTACGAGTGCACGATACCACTCGAAGCATTTCGTGATGATTTTTTTGCACGAGTTAAAATCGATAGGCCGTGATGAAGTTAAGAATTGCCAAAAGAAATTTTTGAAATACTGTACAGTATGTCATTTGAGACTGTCTTTTTCCTCTACGGAAGAAAATATGCGAAAAAAGACTTAACTCTGTTTTAGAAAAATATAGAGACCAAGGCTTTGGAAAAATTTAGCACAAGACAAAAAGCTTGTGCTCTTTACATCTTGGTAAATCAGTTGATTTACCGTTGTTGAAGTTTTAATTTCGTCAAGCAGTTTATGCAAGTAGATTCCGGAAGAATAGAACACGTAAATGATATTCCGCAAGAGTAACACCTAAATTACATTCTAGTTTGGCTTAATTTTTTTTTTTTTTTTGTAGAATAGTAATGCCATAGTGAGTATAGCGCCACAGGTTGGTTGCTGAGTTGAAGATCTTGTGGTTCCTTCGCAGTCACCTTGTCACTACCTGACTAATATACTTAAAATATATTTCGATTTTCGCCCGTCTATGTGTAGTAGTATTTGCTGTGTGTAGTGACAAAAAAATAAATAACCTTGTAAACTACAAAAATTTAAAACATGCCGCCCAACCAGTGAAGTGGTGTTTTATGCGATTTTGCCAATTTTGTGGTAAACAAAACTTCTTTTGATCTACTTTTGCCGAGATACGCATCCCAAAATTCGCACATCTTAAAATATTCCAACTGTCTAGATGGAAAAAGTTAATACGAAGATTTTCAGTTATATATATACAGTGGCGGGATGCGGGGAATGTCTCCTCCCACCATCCGTTTTCACCTATGTTTTTGATGAACACAATTCTTCCACAAGTTTGAACCTCTTCGATAACAAAAGCCTTACACCTTAAGTACGCATAAGTCGAAAATGCGCGAACAAAATGCATCATATTTGGTGAAGCGCATCCGAATTAGGGGCAGAATATTTAAACAAAATTTGCTTTAAAATTGTTCAAAAAGCATTAAATGACCTTTGCAGTATGAAAATTTTCCAGGAGTACATGCCCCAAACCCCCTTAGAGTCGTTTTTGTTTTTCAATTTGCTTCAAATTAATTCTGCCAAAAAAAAACTCAAAAAAATGCCAAAATTTGATGTCCCTTACTTGAAAAAATTTCTGAATTCGCCCCCCACCTAAAGCGTTTTGAAAGTGCTTATTTACGCCCTTTTCCTGGTCTAAACGTCTAACGTTTTTAGTCAACACAAAAAAAAACCTTATGATGCTTGCGGTATTACGCTGAAGCGTGCTACAAGTATAGGGGCTCATCTCCGCGGCATAGCGCCTGGATAATAGAGAAACGTCGCAGCGGTGGCGAGCCGTTCGCAACAGTCTGATAGCGATGCCTTTAACCACTGCGCCAACTGGCCGGTCGTGTTTGGTTAACATTCCACTCAAATCAAAACTGCACCCCCATCAAAATTTTCTGGATCCGATTGGTGCAAAGAGTTTTTTGATCTTTCGTAAGACTTTGTAGGAAGATTTTTTTGATCAGTTTGTGGAGAAAAATCACATATGACATATACACAAACAAAAATGTTTTAAATTTGCTTACAGAAAAAAATGTTATCGAAGTCGCATAGAAAAAATGTTATTTCATTAAGCTTTTGCGCGTGTCAAAAAAACCCACAAACAAAAAATCCAAATACGAACAACCAATATTAGTGTTCGTACAAAGACTATA
Organism: Trididemnum miniatum; assembly: GCA_964006365.1. Lineage (NCBI taxonomy): Eukaryota > Metazoa > Chordata > Ascidiacea > Aplousobranchia > Didemnidae > Trididemnum > Trididemnum miniatum. The sequence goes on along the minus strand of OZ023247.1, from coordinate 13,770,452 downwards.
GTAGCCTATGCGGCTCCAGGTTACCAACAGAATATGAAAAACACCGCTGGTTAACCGGTAATCTGTAGATAGGTCGAAAGCTTTTAGGTCTGGCGAGAGCTAATGCCGGAACCGGTTTGTCTGGTCACATGTGACCGCTTCACTCAATTATTTTGAATCCTTTCATGTTTTCTTGTCGCCCATCTGCTACCCACATCCAGGGCCTCTGACAGAAATTTCTCCTGGGGGTACGAAGATCGACACCGGGCCCCCAGAAGCTTTTCGGGCCCCCAAAGATAATTACAACCAGGATTTTTGGACGCGACCGGTTTGGTGCAGGACCATTCGATGCCACCAGTTTGATGCCAATTAATGTTCAATACAATAACTTTGCGATTAGTATCAATTGAAGTCATCAGTACGAAATTATCTTTCTGGCCATATTTAAAATGCCAATAAATTCTCTCAAACAAGTTATAAGCAGCAAAAAATATAAACTCTATCACCTTAGAAATAAGTTTTAATATACCATTTCAAAAAATACCATAGCCTATCAAATTTTAATTTATCACACTGGAATATTGGTAAAAACTATAAATAGTTGTTAGATACATTTATAAACTGTTTGCTCTGTCTACACTATTCTGTATTGGTGCAGTTTTTAATAACAGAAATAAGGTGTTCTAGTATCAGTAGACACCGACAGTCAGCAAATTGAAATGATTTGGCCCAACAATTTAGCTTACCTGCACTTGCATAAACTACACTTGGATTTTAATAGATGGTTTTCAATCAATAACAAGCAGCTTCACCCTTTTCTGTGGTCCAAGGTAAAATTTATGCGTGATCCATTTCATTCATACAGTAGAGAAAAGTATATATATATAAAACTTTATATAGTCTTTTGTTGATAATTTAACACTGTACCAGTATTTACAACACCATGATACAAAAATTAAAAAAATGTAACATTACAGATAGGCTAGTAGGCCTACTATGCATCTGAAAAATTGAAATATTAGAAAAGATAAAATAAAAATAAGTCTTGAATGCATCAATACAAGATGTTGAAATTCAATGGCATGTTTTAAGCCTATTTCAATTAGGCTTCACCCTTTGAAAATTATAATAAAAACTTGTTGCATGAAATAGTAGATTACAAGGACAATCTAACTTGTATGGCTTTACCTCACCAAGCAACCCAAAGTGTGCTACAGTTGTACTCATTACCGCTCTAATTTTTAGATAATCTGGCTAAAATATCAATGATCAAATCAAAACTCAACCCACATAGATTCTGTAATCTGTAGAGCATATCTTTGATATATACTGTAGCAATCTAACCACACTAACAGGTTTTTGACCAACTTGAAATAAGTAATAGCACAACATTAAGTAGCTGGCTTAATGCTTTTTCAATGGTATAATACGCAAAATTTTGGACTTTGGAGCTGTAAGTAACAAAACCGTAAAGAGAACTAGAAAAAACAACTGCAAGTACCGGTATCATGCTAAACTGTTTGTAGAGCATTTATTTCATCGACTTCCATTACTTTTCTATATAAAATAATAAGTTGATAGTGTGTTTAAACTATCTTATACTTCAATATTAAGCTCATTTTATTTTTGCATTCAGCTTGTAAGAATTGTATACTGGTAATACATTAGTAATTTGCCATTTTCAATCTGCTATGTTTCACAAAAATGCTTCAATTAAACTGAAAATCTTTCTTCAAGCTTCTCTTTAGCTTGGTACCGGTACAGGTACTACACTCTGCACCAGTAAATGACAAACATCGTGAAAAATACATAGCCCTTAAGAACTAGTACTCCACTTTCAAAAAATGCAACAGACAACGCTATGAAAAAAATCAAGTACACTGCACTGACACTGCCATTACACTTTCACAATAAATAACTCTTTTTGCTTTTTTGAACTTAGAACAAGGCAGCCACAAGTATCATGTTTAACTGTTTGTACAGCGCTTATTTCACTGACTTCCATTACTTATACAAAATGATAAGTTAATAGCATGTTTTAACTAACTCATATTTGAATATAAAGCTTATGCAGTTTTTTGTACTCAGCTAGTAATAACTGTATAATGCAACAACAGTGTGCAATTTTCAGTCTGCTATGTTTCACAAAAATGCTTCACTTTTTAAATTAAATATCAGTTGAAAAAATGTTTCTTCAAAATTCTCTTTGGATTAGTGCCACACTAATACATTAGCAAATTGACAAATGTGTTGAAAAGTACATAAGAACTAGTAGCCTACTCCACTTTCAAAAATGCAACAGACAAACAAGTATTGAAGAAAATAAAGTACACTGCACTGACATTGCACTTCACAAATAACTTTTTGCTTTTTTAGTTTACGAGTAGTCAAACTTTCATGTTTTCTGTCTTCAACTTTAATAATACTGGCTAGGATACTAATACACTATTGACTTTTTTGTTGCAATACTCGATTGCTAATGCAAATAATTAATAGAACAGCAAATGCAATAAAATTTTGGGCAAATTAACATAGTTGCCGTATTTGGTTATGATTGTTATCGCTTCAAAAATACTTTCCTTGCCTTTTTTTCAGCAAAAGCACTGATAACATCATCATATTTTATCTCCTGTGCAAGTTTTGATTCAATACTCAATCTGGCAAGATGAACTAAGCGAACTTGGTCACTGTTTGCTCTTAAATAATTTTTTATCAGCTTAAGCTTGCTGAAAGATCTTTCTGCGGAAGCCACAGTTGCTGGAATTGTAAGCAAAATTCTTAGGCAGATACACACATTTGGAAAAAGTTCTTGAAGCTTAAACTCATAAATTCGATTTAGCAAGTCAAGTGAGGGCAATTTATCATTTCCAAAATTTGCTGAATGAACAAACGATAAATGCTGCATTTCAGCACAGAAACTTTCTTCATCGACATCGTCTGGATACTGTTTGGCTAATAATTTAACTTTCTTATCAATTTCTGAAGAAGATAAATTTAGATAATTCCATAAAACATTAAATCGATTTGTGATGCATTTCAGTGCTTCAAAACGCACAGTCAGCCCTCCAACCACACTATCAATAATGGCATAGAATATGTTGGTTTTATAATAAGTTTCTACAAAACCTTCCGTTCGACGATTGCTCGACTCATTACTTCGCAACGCTGCGTTTCCTCCAGGAGGAAGTTTTAGTTCAATACCAAGATTGCATGCAACTACATTTATTTCATTCCATATGCACTGCCAATTATTGCGCAATTCCAGTAAATCTTTTATTAGTTCGTCCACATTAGCCAATTCTACATCCAACGTTGCTTGTCTGGCTTGTATAACCTTCATGCATATGTCTACACGGCTGAGAATTTTAAACCAAACAGCTGACATAAACACGCAAACAAATGAATTCACATACGTTAGGGCACCTTTAGCATCAACCTTTGCTTTAGGAGGTAGCTTCATGTTCAGTAGCTTTTCCAAAGCAGTTTTTACACCTGGAAGATGTGTTGTAAAAGGTTTGATACTTTCAATGCGTTCTGACCATCTTGTTCCAGATATGCTGTGAAGTGAACAACCAAGATGCTCCATCAAGATTTCCCATCGCTTTGGACTGCAACTAAACAAATTGTAAACAGATTGAACAGTACCAAAAAATGTTATGGCATCTGGGATGCATTCTGCAGAATCAGCACCACAAAGATTGAGAGTGTGGCAGCCACAAGGAGAAAACAAAGCAGTTGGGCACTGCTCAATTATTTTTGCTTGTGCTCCATTATACTTCCCAGACATATTCGATCCATTGTCATAGCCTTGCCCTCTACAATCTTCCAATGGAATTCCATGTTTTTCAAGCAAATTTAAAATCAAGTTTGCAATTTCTTCACCTGATTTTGCATTCACATCATTAAATAAAAGAAACCTTTCTTCAACTTCAAAGGCATTATTCTTTAATGAAAGATATCTCAACAGAAACGTTGTCTGCTCTTTATGGGAAATATCAGGAGTTGCATCTGCAATAACAGCATAGTATTTTGCGGACCTCCTTTCTTGCAAGATGTGCTGCATAACCAAATCTGAGCAAGCAGCAATAAATTCATTCTGCGATTCCGGTGATAAATAATGAGCCTGCATACGCTTCTGTTGTTCTTGAGACTTCTCAACACAAGTTACATGCTCTCGAAGAACTGGATCATATTTAGCCAAAAGCTCAATAATTCCCAAAAAGTTGCCATTTTTTGAATCCCCTATTCTATGAGATGTGCCAGTAAATGCAAGGCCTCGACAACCTAGAAAAATAACCACATCAATGATACGTTTTAAAATTTCAATCCATTTTTGCACTTCAGAATTAATAGCAGATTCCAATAAGTGCTCTATTCCTTTGCCACTACTTAGCCTTCTTTCCAATTCTCTCCAAGCCATATAACACTCTCTGTGTGTTGTACTTTTCTCATGTTGTGGAATCTTTGTAACAAGTTTTCTCCATTTCTGCTCTTTAGTCCAGCCATTAGGAGAAGCTAATTTTGATCTTTGCAAAGCTGATTGATTTGACACCGTGTGAAAAAACAGTCTGCATGGAAAACAAAATAAAGAATTACACTTTTCACTCCATACAAGCCAATCTCTGATATGCTGTTCACCATTGTTACTGTGGTACTTGAAAATTCCTTCTGGAAATTTTTGGTCCCTAATATCTTTAGGAAAGGAAGAGGGTAACATAGAACAATAAGATGTAACATATTTTTCAATTTCTGTCTGCGACGGTGATTCAGATGATACACTTCCAATATCAAGATTCAAACTTTGAATTGTGGCTGCATTTTCGCAATTGGTTGAAGGACTTTCAGGTTTTTCTATTGACGATGGTTGAACAACCGGATATGGCAATTTATCTGATAGTGATATTACATTTTCAACATCGGGGCATTCGGGGATCAGTACTTCACCTTCAGCAATAATTTCATTTTCATGAGGTTCAGGTTCAGGATCTAAATTTATTAAAGTGTTTTGGGATTCTGACTGCGTACCGGTACTAAAATCATCTTCACTGATATTTACAACAATTTCACTGTGGGTTGTTGGATCAACTGTTGATAGCCTAGGTTGCTTTGGTGCACTTGTTGTCAAAAATAAGCTGATGTTAGTTTGACCTCTTTTTTCATTTTGTTCTCGCTTTTTCTTTTCTTTTCTTTTTAAAGCATCTGATTTATACATTTTTTAATTGTTTGTAGCCGAATTCCTAAACTGTAAATAAAGTGATATCATAGAGTCAAAATGTTACATTGGACATACCCAAACAACATACTGCCAAGAGCCACCTTTTAACTTTTTAAACAGCTAGACTACCGGTAAACCTTAAAACTGCAAGTATAACTAGGCTAGTAACCCTAATAAACGCAAACGTACTAGGCTAGGCTATAGAATTATACAAAATCTGGAGCTCCATTGAATTAAGCCGTCATCAATGAGGCTGGCGCTGAAACTCCACGGTGCTAGATACCGTACACTCTGCCTTTGACACTTTGACTTTTTGGGGCTCCATTGAATTAAGCCGTCATCAACTCCAGCAAATACCAGTATTAGTATATACAGATATACCAGTATAATTTCTTTGCGGGTTAGGATTAAGGTTCAGGATTCAGGTCGCGACAGCCGACAATGATCATATGATTAGGCTTCGAGTTGAGTAAGTTTTAGGATGAAATGTGAAGAACCGTATGTAGCCTAGCTCTATGAAGTTTTGACACCAGGCTCATTGATGATGGCTTAATTCAATGGAGTCCCGAGCAAATTAATGATAATTCCATCAGTGGTCAAATAACGCTACCGGTATCTTGCCACTCCCGGAATTAAGTTACCGGTATTATTAAAATGCCAAGAAAACGGATATGCACAAGCACATGCAGTTCAGATGCTTATAAAGTATGAGGTAGGTAACATAACAGATCTAGAAGACAAAGAAATATCGGAGTTCCATATAATTTTTTAGTCGGTTTAGGATTAAGGTACTGGTACAGGGATGAGGTCATGACAGTGATTAGGCTTCCAAAGTACTGGTAGGATAAAACGTCAAGAAATGTAGGCTATCAGCTATGTCAGTATGTACTGGTAGCGCATATATATAACTACCGGTACCAGTATGAAGTTTTGGGGTCAAGCTTATTGATGACGGCTTAATTCAATGGAGCTCAAAAATATCTACCAGTATGGATCCAGATTACTAATTCGTAATTGGAAAAACTTATTTTTTGTTAGGAGAGCCCTTAACTCCTTTCTTTTTATTATTTGAGGAACCTTTACATGCTTGTGTTGTTGTGAGACGCGGCGTTTCTTAAACACACCGGGCCCCCCAGGACCCGGGCCCGGGTACGATGTACCCTCTGTACCCCCCTCTCATAGGCGCTGCCCACATCGTGTATCAATTTTCCGATTTATCGAGGTTCGTTTATTTATTGGAATTGTGATAAAAAGAACAAGACAAAACAAAAATCCTGAAATTCCATAGAATGATGTTAGTCAAACTTATTTTTATGAAAAAAAAACATGTTGTGAAAAATCAAAATCAGAATTTTTTTAGTAGCCAAAATATCTTTTACCGATGAGAGGTTGCGAAAGACCATTTAGGAGGTTGCGAAATTCCAATGAGAGGCCCAGCCAGAGTTGTCAATCGGACTCGGGCTTTTCCGATCCGGGCTGGACGCCGGAGCAAAATCGAGGTTTTCAGTGAGTGATAGAATTTTCGTTTAATATTTTTGGTTTGTGTATTTATCTCGTTCATTTATATTTAAGTACGAAAAGTTACGGATATTTGACAGTGCGTACTGGTTATTCCATTTTCTTGACTATAAATATTGCTGTTCATAACTGGTGTGACTGTGGGTGGGTAAAACTCATTTCCTTTTTTATCAAAATTTCTTCAAAATTTAAAGTGATGTTTTTGATTTCAAGTTTAAATCAGGCTCAGACTGGCAGCTACATTAGAATTCAAGTTCGGGCTTGGAAAATCTGGTTGGGTTGGGCTCAACATCATCGGCCCGCTGACCACTTGGTGTCCAGCATCAATCAAACAAACTTTTACTCTGGTTAAATTGCCCGCGCTGCGTTTCAAGAAAACCTCAGATATTTATGTGAGTCCAGTCTTCGCGATAAGTTTTTGCTCACCTTCAGTATTTATCTTGTCTTTCTTATATATTTCGAACTTTTGATGCACTGGTATTTTTCTTATTTTGCTATCAGTGGCGTAAATCCGTAAAAATTATTGGGGAGATGAAACATAGCCATGAAAAGTTGCACATATAAATAAGCGTATAGGCCTAGTTGCGTAGGTGCAATATTAGCCGTACTGCGTCTTGTACGCATCACATCCGCCCAAGCCTTTGGTTACTAACAACCAGTGGTGTAGCCAGGATTTTGCAATGGGAGTGTGTTTTGTACTGCAGAGACGAACACAGCAAAGAGGTGCGGGGGCTAAGCCCCCGCCGCTGGGAAAATTTTACGATTTTTAAGGCCAAAATAAGCGTTTTTGGAGCATAGGTCCATGATTCAATGCTTTATTCAAGTTGCCCAAAGGGTTCCAGTTAAGGAAAACATGGTGATTCATGTAATTTAAATTCTCCCCGGAAGGCCATCTTCAGTTTAAGCCCCTTGCCTTGAGCGTCATGCTGCTTAGCATTGAATAAGGGGGGGTATATACATCAAAATAAATTCACTGACTTCTCTTCTAAAGTTGTTCATTTTATCCTCTGCGCGTTTGGCAAGAGCAGGGCAGACCAGTTTCAAAGTTTTTGGTATTACTCGACATTACGAATGAGGTGCTTGTCTTTTCGTTTTTCCCCTGTACTTGCCTAATAATATGTGGGCTGCATAACGAAATCTGAATGGTTGTAGCGCTTAAATTGCTATAGTCTTAATTACTAGCGCCAGGGCTCTATGGCTGAGTACTGAACTGTTGACGACTAACGTATCTTCATTTTTCATTAATTATAGTTTGTTTCTCCGCGCTATTGCTGCTACACTTAAATACCCCGCATTTGGCAAGACGACAAGAAATGAAATGTTAGGTAGTTTTATGGCGCTTTTTAACTGCCACGGTTTTGTAGCGCCACGACTGATTTGTAAATACGACTTATATCTCATTCACCATTTCTATTTCATTCTCCACACTAACCCTGGTGCTGAACGCTAATCTGGGTAGCTGTAAATACCATTTTTTTGAGTCTTTGGTATGGCTCGACCGAGTATCGAACCCAGTCTCCCAACTGCAAAGCGAACGCTCGAACTACTGGGCCATGCTTTTTTTTTACTGTCAGCAACGCTCGTCTCTTTTTTTCTTACTGCATCTCTGTTCCCCTGCATAAAGAAAGCAGAGCTTCATCTTTTTTTCTGCTATGCGAACGATTGACGGTTGTCCTTTATTGATTAAGTGCGTGAATAAAAAAAAGGCTGTAGCAATCCGTAACCATAGCAAGAAACGGGAGGCCATTGAATCCGCAAGATAAATCGTCAAAAATAGCAGCGTACGATAAATGATTGGGGGGGATGCATCCCCCCGGAATTTACGCCCCTGTTTGCTATGAATCTACATCGAAAATTAAGATTGCCAAATTTCTGCCGCGAGTTGCCGCTACAGAGCCTCCTTTGAAACGCATACCAGGGGCACAGCGCAAATTAGCAAATAGAAAAAAGCAACAGTATCTGAACATTTCTATGTCGCCTTCAGACGCGCGAGAAAAACTTCACGCGTATTTCACGAAAATAATTCAGCGCTTTTTCACTTTCGTATAAATTTTCATAATCAAAATATTACACGCGTGGTCGCTGGTGTAAAGCAGAAAGGACAGGTGGCAATTTATCAGATGACAGCAGCTGGTATTATAATTTTGTTGTAAAATAGCTTTTAGCATTTTTTACTTTATTCGCAGTACAAGGCCATGCAGTCAAAAGAATGCGAGTACAGGCTCATTGAAGCAACTTAACAAATCTTTGGTTTGCAAATTATTGGGTTACGAAATTGGTCACCTTTTTATTTGTAGCGATAGGATAGGACTACCACTCACCCAAACAGAGCACGATACAGCCAAACAATTAAGACCAAGGCCAGAATACTACTGTAATGCAGAGCGGTTTGATTGCCTTATGATGCAATGTATTTGGTTGATTAAGGCAAGAACTACAAAATACTTTGTGAGAATAGCGAGCAAGTATCAATGTTTTAATAACAGCGACATGATCGCAATTTGACGTCGCTGTTTTACCGAAATGTTAGACTTCATTTTCGGTCAAAATTAGGACATATCTTCCGAGGTTTTTCCTTTTAAATTATACGCTTCGACTTGGGTTCACATTAGTTACAATTTACAGAGTCGTCTACAGTAGTATTCGTTCAAGGACAAGCTGATGTAATATAGTTTATTAACTTGTGCAATTCATGCTACGGAAGTCAGAAAAAGTGATGATACATGGAACTGATAAGAAAAAGTCGAGGAAAAGAAAAAAGGTTGATTCTATTTCAGTATAAATCGGCTCATTTACAGCTTTTATAGTTTCATACGGTTCGTTTTTTTGCATGTTTACCGCTAGCTCTTGTGGTCAGCATTCAGCGTATTAAAAATTTGTCAACCCAATTACAAGTTTATATGATTTAAATTTCGGTTGCTTCGACTTAGTTAGTCTTAGATTCTTGTAACCGCGAGTGAATTGGAGAATACGCTGAAGTACTGTAAGATTGTAAATATAGAGTGTGGGAGCAGATGGGTTTTTAGGGTTCTGCTACTTTATTGATTACGTATCAAATTGCGCTTTAATGTTTGCTTTTGAGGAATTGCCATTTTTTGTCACTGCGCTGGGCCAGCAATAAAACAGCACTGCTTCATAATTTACTTTGTAGTTTCGAAATATAAGTTATGTTTCGCAGACTGCTTCGATAGATAGAACTGTGTGTGCGCAATGTAATTAGACATGGATACATGCTGAACCATTATTCAATAGTGAAGAAGTCAGCTGAGAAAATCTGTCAAAAACGGTCATGATTAAAAACTGACTTGGTTTAAAAGAAATCAGTCCGGCTTGAAAATTTATTCCATTACAAACCACCCTTCTTGTCTGCCTTCAAGTTCAAGTGCTTGGTGGAAATTTTCTATTAATCGGTTTCTCAAAAAATGCTCCGAAAGCTTTTGACCTTGACAATCATCCTTGCTTGCTTCTTCAGAGGTAAGTTTTTTATTATCAAAATTGTGATCAGAGCGGATTTACCTATGGGCCAAGGCTTTGCAGGCAACTGCCTGGGGGCCTCGACACAATCGACAATAAGGACCTTGTTTGAGTCGAAATCCAGCCCTGATCGTAATACATTTTGGCATTTTCTTTAAAAGGGTCTTTGGTCGCGGTAATGTTTTTTGTGCTCAACAGGTAGGCACTTTTTCTATCGCCCCAGACCCCCTCCTTGTTAGGGAGGCTTCGCCCCCCAGACCCCCTCCTTGTTATCGCAACATACATCATACAATACATATCATGCACTTTACTTCAGTAAAAGTCATTTGGAGACTGCTTGATGAACTCAAGCTTTTCTCTAGCATAAACACAGTATCTAGATCGACGTTTATAAAGGTGTTTACTTCCTTTAAAATAACTTATTTTCCGTTCACAAGCTCCTAGTCTGAAACTCCTAGGCAGGAGCGTATTTAGGGGGACATTGTGCCATGCCATTACCCCTTTCGTTTCTGCCTTTTAGTAAAAAAGAGCAAGATTAATGGTGACAAATATGCCAGACTCTTTTGATAGTTTTCGTAGCTTATTCCAGGAGCGAAGCCGGGTAGGTAGGTTGAGGGGTATGCATCCACCCACCAGGCATTTTCAAAAATATTTCTGATGTATAGGCCTACTATTTTTCCATAATTTCGAACCTCTCTGATAGCAATACACCTTATGTCTTAAGCACGCATAATCGAAAATGTGCGAACAAAATGCATCATATTAGGTGAAGCACTCAGAATTAGGATCAAAAAATTTAAACAAAATTTGCCTAAAAATTATTTAAAAAGCACCAAAATAGCCATTACAGCATGTAAATTTTCCGGGGAAGCATGCCCCCGGACCCCCTAGAGCTTTTTTTGTTTCTCAATCAGCTTTAAATTCGTTCTTCCCTAAAAAAATACGCTTGAAAAAATGTGAAAATCATGCCCCCCCTCTTCTCAAAATTTCTCGCTACGCCACTGCTCCTAGGGTAAGCTAGCTAATTCTAATTTGATATTTTGTTGTTTCGCTGTTATTTGCCCAAAAGTTTCTTTTAAAATTGAAGAAAATCTCCTTGTGACATCATATTAAAGCTTTAAGAGCTTGTACACGAAGTTACCAAAACTCCAACAGGTTTGGCGATTTTGTTCGCCTTTGACACCAAGTTGCAAAAGTTAGTTCGTTGGTTTTGATAGTATCAATGAAGAAAAGAAACAAATAAGAAGTGACGCCATAAGTCATTGTTGAAGTGCCTTTGGCTGTACTGTTATGATAAATTGTTGAAAGGGGGGGCTGAAGGAGGGCTCAAAATTTCTATGGGGGGGCTTCAGCCCCCACCTTCCAACGCCTTTGTCGAGTAGGTAAATGGTCACATTTCTTGACCCTTATTTTCGCTTTCATCACTGCAATTGTCTATTAGCCTAATGTTGGTATTTAAGCTTCAGAAGAGCTAAAATGCAATCTGTAATAATGAAACATGTTACGTTGGATAATCTTTATGCAAATAGAAGTTCTTAATATATGCATTAAAAATATGAGGTGGCGACACTTTTGGCTGCGTGAACTTGAGCTTTGATTTTGGATTAAAACTAGTTTTATGCAAATACTTCTGCAAGTTTCGTTTGCGTAAGAGTGGGATAATATTGTGATCAAAAAAGCAAAATGCCTTCCTACAAAGCATTAAAGCATTGAAACGCTTTTACGGGAAATATTTAAGGGATTAACTTTCTCTAATCACACTTAGACACCTGTTGTCTTTGTTGTAACACACTGCAGTGATTGTACTCGAGTTCATGGTGTATCATAATTAGTATTTGCATGAGAGTTGTTAAATGAAATTCGCTCCCTTTGCATCCATCCCACAAACGCTTCAAGCAACTCGTATCAGCACTGTATTGCTGCAACAGGAGAGAAAAAATGCAAACTGGCTGCAAATAATAGTTGATTAGGTGAAAACACTTGGTACAACTGCGAACTTGAACCCAATTTTCTTGTGCTTTCATTGCTTGGATGTGGAATACGTTGGAGCGGTATCTTCGTAAAACACGCGCAAAGATGCATCTAGTTCTAAACCCTGAAGCGAATTTTTGGCATAACCGTTTTAAAACTAAAGATTTTTATATTGAACTTGATAGAACTTCACCACTTTACAATAGCATACTTGCTGTTTAGTTGTTTTATTTGACAATTTTGCCTTTGATAATGCGGGAAATTCTCGTTTTATGCTGTGCGAAGTCGGTTTGTTAACAAGCTCTTTTAAGGTGTTGGTAAAAACAGTGATTTCTAAAGTAAGAGTTGCTCTCGTCGTGTTATTACTCAAATAAGATGCGATTTGGCTTGCTTTTGTTTTGATTGTTTTCTCCGAAATTCAATAAACAGAGCGAACGCCACGCTTAATGCTTGGTTTTCAGTTACCTTCTCAAATTGCAATAATGGTACTAAGTCAATTTTAATCGTTCATAAAACGAAAAAAGTGTGTTTTAAAAAGCCAATATTTTGACTTGAAATTATCTACTTTGGAGGTAATGGACAATTCATGAGGATTTGTTTTCCTTTGCGACTGTCGTTAAATACTAGAACAAAAATACATGCCGTTCACAAAAGTTTCTACGCTGATAATACGTCGAAGCACAAAACGTGTATTAAAAACTGGAATTAAGATAATCCATCTTAACCCCAAAACTCATTTTTATTTTCAATGTTTACAATGCACAAATACATATGCACTAAAAACGCAAATGAATGCCACATTCATAGTGAATGAGATTTTGTAATATCTTCGAGCACTTTTTAGTTTGTTTTATTATTTTATTGATTTGATTTGATTTTCTTCGCGATTACAAAAAAATGATACACTTCGGGAAAAATTAAACTACAAATTGTGACTTATCGTAGGAGATGCGAAAGACCATAACAGCGAGGAACACTGAAGGTTGTCGAGTCAGCATCCCCTTAAATTACATCTCACCTGCACAAAGTCATTGCTTAATGACGTAATAAAAAAACAAACAAAAAATGTCTCCTGGTATTACGATCCTCATTCTACGTGATTCCACCTCAAGCTATTGAGTTAATCATTTCTAATCAAAAACTAACCTGAATATATCAGAAATTACATTGTTTCCGGTAAAATTTACTTAACCAAAGCGTCTGAGCATTTCCGGGATAGTATTGATCTATAGCGGACTTACGTGTGTTTGCACTGAATAAGATGCGATTTTTCTTACGTAAAGTGACGCAGGCAACGGAACAGTTGACGTAAAGCTACATCACTTTGCGCGACATTCTAGAAAACAATGGTAAGGTGCATAGAAAAACAACCGATAGAAAGCAAAATTATTTAAGTTCGAATTATGTGGAAGATGTTTCCGTCTACTACTTACGTCAAAAATTGTATAAAATTTCGTACGACAACAATTCGGACTAAAATTGCATTTAGTATAATCACACCTTAACTAGTTATGCTGTAATTGTCAAATCCTAAATTGGCTAAAAATGACGGAAATACTAGATAATATGTAGCTTTTATTTTTTCTGAGCTATTTTTGTAGCAATCGGATGTATCTTCAGTGAGAACTATGCCAGTACGGAAATGTGTATTTGTTTATCGGATTAGCTTGCTCTGCTGCTACCACAATACATGTACGCCGGGCATTGTACTACAAGGCAAGCAATCACCTCAAATTGCACACTATTTCGATTTGTTTATATATTGCGTCGTTCGAAGCTGTAGCGGACTATAGATTACAGTCATTTTACTCTTACGTCCAATTAATTATTAGAGTAGATCATCTTAAATACGTATGGAGAACTTTAGTTAAAGTTAGTCTCTTTTTGCTAAAAAAAGTTTAATTGCGTGTTTGTGTTTTGAGCATAATCCACATTTTTTTAGTTTGGCAGTCAGTAATTGTGATCTATTGATTATTGTGAGGCATTTTTATTTGATAAATGAAGAATCTGTATTTCAGTAACGTTACTTATCGCTTGCGCTCACTGTTTGATCTGCAAGCTCTCTTTTTTAAGAGAGTATTTTTGAGCTAGATAATTATGTTATGTCAGGAAGTTGTTCAAAAAATTGTTGCTATGATAAATTTTTTGCAAAGTTGTAAAATGGTCAAATTTGTTGCTGTGTTTTAGCGACTGGGCTTGTCATCGTAAAGTCGTGTACAGTCGAAAGCGACCATACCGCCTAGCTTTTATGGCTTTCTTCGTTGATTTAAGGACTAAGCTTGTCCAAAATTATTGGCCAAACAGTAAATTATGTCATTTTTCTGCTACTGATATTTTGGAAAGTAGATCATTTAATGTGACCTCACTTTTCAGCATCGTATAACTGATTGAAGGTGGAGATTTTTTATGACTTGGCGTAATTTGCTGACTCAGATCTGGTGACAAATTTTACGGTTCGCTGTGGAGTAATTTTCTCTCATTAATTATATCTGTCTGTACATAGTTGCTTTTCTTAACTTCATATGTATGCGTTCAATTTCCTGAAATATTTTTCTTCCAGTTAAAATTCAATTTCCGAAGCACATTAGGAGTTAAATTTTTGAGCTAAACTGAGTTTTGTTTTTGGAACTCCACTCCAAATTATTTTGCTCTTGCTTTATGTTCTATTGAAACTATTTGACTCCAAATTTCTCAGGAGCTCTTGTTGCTCCTCGGCAAAAATTTGGACTTAATAAACCAAACGCGACAACAAATTGATGACTTCTTTACAAGATTAGAATTAGGAAGGCTTAGCATAAAGTGTATATATACAGACACAGAATTAATATCGTTTTTTAATTTTTTTCTTAATTCCAGGTCTGCGTCCTGGTCAATTGACGCCAAAATTTCAACTGTAGATCCGGTTTAAAGGAAAAATTCTGCTATCCCTAATTCACCTAGTTCATCTCATCCCTAGTTTTTTTACCGAGACAGGATTTTTCGGTGTGATCCGACTTGGTGTTAAGACAAGGTTTCGGGGTTCGGGTTAGGTTTAGGGCTTGGGTTAGGTTTAAAGGAAGGGGCTAGGATTCGGGTCAGAGCCAGGGTTCGGCGTCTTGAGGCCGAATCAGTCACGCCAAAGAGTCACGCACTTATCGCTTGCCACAACCTCATAACAGGCTTAATATTACCCAATGCGTGATTGGTATATAACAGGGGTGCATCGTTAAGCCAAGTGCATGGTTGCCACATCAATCAAGCGACTTCGAGTGTACTTTGTACTATATTACGAACCTGTTATTTACTTACTTTGCTATTGTGGGTTAGCTATTTCAAATTTTTGCAAAGGCAAACTTTGGGAACTAATGTGTATATAAATGCTTTATTAAAGTGAATAATTTTTTAACAACACCAAAGTAATCAAACTGGTTGGTAAAAGTTCAGTGTCTAGGAGGCATTGAAGTTCTTAAGACTCTAAACTTAAAATTATATAAATTTATAAAGCTCTTGAGTGGTTGGTTTGTTTGAGTTTGTTTTATATTTTTAGTTGATTTATTTGCTTAGTTATTTACTCCCCACTGTGATTTTGAAGTGCTGCTTGACTTCGTAACTGTCGCAACATTTTTGTCAATAAGCTGGTATGAAAAAATAAACTTTATGACTATGACTGCCTCTATGTACAGAAAATGTCTGTAAGCCTTTTTTTGAAAAGAATTTTTCATCTAAAACCTTTGTTACAAAAGAAAATTAATCAAAAGGATTTCACCAATCTGCGTTCCAGCCATATTTCTTGATAATTTTGAGTCATGGTCATTTCTTAATTAATCAAATTTGTTTGACAAACTTCTCTTGTTAGTATTGTTGATAGATTCTCAGCGCTTTACAGTGTTTACCAATCTGATAAAATGGCTTGGACCTCTTGAAAAAATGTATGTGGTGATTTCATGTTTGAATCAAAGTTCAAAACTTTTACAATAGCTCTTTATGTTGAAAAAAAATTTTTATTCTAATTTAAAATTTAAACAACCAAAATAATGACTTTTTTATTTATTGGCATTGCTTCATCGTTTGCAGCCGAGAAGGGAGAACAAGGGTGCATGGCTTTTTGCTTTCTTGCTCACGATAATGATGAAACGTTGCAAATGGTCGCATTTTTTAAATAAATGGAACGTTTTTACGACTATTTGATTACAATAATGTCCCCGGCTTACATCTTTAAATTGGAAATGAAATGTTGGTCGTAGATAGAAATTAAGTCTTTGTGTTGTGGCCATGAATAGCTTGCTCAAAGTAATTGTGAAGTGCAACCTGCTAATTTGTCGAAGTTTTCATCTACATGCTTACGTAGGCATTTAAAGCCATTGCTGCTATCAAAATGCTTGCTCTGTCTTAAAGTATGAGAGCGAAAAAAACTGTGCAGTGCAGTATATATAAGGCAGTATGAAACTGTATGTGCTGCCTTGCATATACTACTGATGATGACAGCTGAAGCTATGTTGTCGAAATGTCCAGTTATGAGAATTTGGAGGTGGTGTGTCAACCGTGGCAATAGTCGCCGTTTCATTGCGTATTAATGTAATCCCCAACTCTGGTACTAGATACGTGGCTTCCATTTTCAAGTTGATCATATCTACTAAAACCACAGTGTTACCAGTAACTTTTTAGATTGTATTTTTATCGTTTTTTTTTTTTTAATTCATTTAAAGTGAAAGCCCCTCCGTGCTTTCAGGTATAACAGGTTGCAGGCGCCTTGTCCGCAATGTCTATTTTAAATGGGCAAAAGTCCGCGGGCGCTCGCTTTCACAATCAAATTTTTGATGTCGTAAGTTCAAAAGTGATTATCGCATCAAAATTTAGTTGTAATGCGGAAAACCCGTGAGGTTTTGACCCGCTTAAGTTGGACATGTGGGCAGGGCAATGGGGGCAGGAGACTTGCTACACCATTGAGTGATTCTGTGTGGTGGCATTGCCGTAAATAGGTTGGAAATTCTTAGGCGAAAGTTTATAAATGTAGTAGCTTATAATGATGAGTGTTTGATGTGACATTTCTTTATTTAGGCAATATATTTTAATGAGAAATCTGGGTTATTTACTGAATGTGATTTTAAATTTTTTGTTTCTGTTTGTGTCATTTTTAACGTCGCGTTGAAGTAAAATGGCAAATAAGAATTAATCTTGAGTTATATGGAAAACATCCAGTTCCAGTTAATGGGTAAACAGAATTTATTTGTTCTTTTTTCGTATTTGTTTGTTACCTTGGCGTTACGATTGCCAAATTAAATGGGCGGTTTTGAACAGATGATGGACTAGCAAATAAAATCGTTTGAGTTTCCGATATCGCTTAGCGCGAAGTTCGAGTGAGTATGTATCCAATGTTTATTTTGGCATGCTTTAGCGTTGGTCGTTTAAAGGAGTTATTTATGTGGACTAGAAAGTAACTTTGTGTAGCTGTAGCTGTGTATTTAAAGTTTCATTTAATACATCGCTTTTTGATGCTAGTTTTGTGATCACCTTATTACATGGCGACTTACTGGCTCGACATAGTTATGTGTTCTGTGACGTCATCGAAAGATGATGTCATTTTTATAACCGTACAGTAATTTTGACAGCAAAAGTATTAGCCCTCCTTTCCGTTTCAATCTTTAGATCTTAATGGGTGGTTGACTATCAGCATTATCTCTGTCAAATCTCTTTTGAAATATTCGGCTTCTTAATGACTTGCACCGCACGAGGTTACAAATAGTCTAATTGGTGCCGATGTTCATACGCTCAAAGATTTAATAACTTTTAGTACACGCAGCGACAACAGTGTTGCCTGGCATGCTTGCTCTCAAAAAATGGGAATACGTTGGTACATATCTGCAATACTTTCTAATTTCGTACAAAATGCATAATCACACTTTGAAGAAACCGTGCTTGTTAATGCTCTCATCAGAGTGAGCCTAATTTAGGGGGGACTGCATTACAACAGGTCAAAGGTGGCAAAATTTACCCTGGTTTATACGAATGTTTTAAACATACTTAAGACTAAGCTAAGGCATTGGGGTTAACCATGCTTTTCAGAAAATACTGTAGTTCTTACTGGTCGCGCTTTTAAGGTGCATTTGCCGATACTCGACAAGGGAAAACGCGACAAGCGACAATTTTTTATCGCACCTCGTTTTATTTTACTTTTGAGCGATCACGCGAAAAGCTTCCATTTACTTGCATTATAATTTTTGTCGTGTTGTCGCATGTCGTGTATCGGTAAACGCACCTTTAAGCTTCATACTCAAAATAGCGATGTGCACGAACAAAAGTATGCAGTGATTTATAATGTGGTACATAATTCTTCACTAACGACTTGCAAAGCTGCATTCTTTGCTCAAAAAATCGATTGAAATCGTCAAAACGATGCGAATGCGGTCCCAAGAGTAAATAATTCGATATTTTTGATGTAATTACTGTTGCAATATGTTCACAAAAATCGTCTTTGAAACCTTATGTTCTTTGCTTCAGCACGTTGTAAAAAATGTTTGAAACAAGTCTGAAAGTGGGTTACTAATTTTTATCTGCGTTTCGATTCATGAAATTCTGGATAGGCTTTTCATTAAGTTCGGAATTAAAGTTGAATAAAAGTTCTGGTCTTTACATTGCGGCAGATAAAGTACTTCATCCCGAAAATTTAGAGTGAGTGCAATTGGCCAAAAAGTAATCAAACACTTGGTTTTATGTTGATATCCCAGTTTACAATAAAGGTCTGAAACTGCTTAACTTAAGTTTTCCTTTGTTTAGAAGAGCAATTCACAACTATGAAGGAATCCTCTACCCATAAATTTGAACAGCACAGTGCTTGCTGCATTTCTCGTTTTTACTACTGATTTTGTGTTGCGTCATAAGATTTTGGTTAGAGTCCGTTGCTTATTATGAAGACAGACAGAAAGCTTACACGCGATATTCTATGTAGTCAGTTGATGGATCTTTTGCGCTTCCTGTTCATTTAAGATTTATTGCTTCTTTCTGCAATTAACTCCAGCTGCTATTGTAGAGCGTACATTTGTTCATAATTCAGTAACACGTATAGCAAAATATTGGAAGTATTTCGACTAAACCACCAGTTGAAACAAGAAAAACAATAAACGGCCCATTACGAAAAGTCTTAAAAATAATCTCGAGTTCTCTTTTAACTTTAAAAATATATTTTTCTGTAATAAGGCCAGCAGACTGTGAAACTATGTTTGAATAGAAGCCCATCGGTCACAATTAAGTGATTTTATGAGGGTTGGTGAATTTTAGATCGTTATATATTTTGCTAGTTAAGTTCAAGGCATTCCGTGTATAAATGTAGCGCATTGAAAGTATGTTCTTTCATGTTTTTAGTTGAATATTTCATGTCACGCTATGCCGACTTGATGCACTTTAAGCTACATTAGCAAGAAACATGTTTAAAATCAATGATGAAATGTTCCTGTGTTCTATACAACTTTACAAGCATAGCGAAAGCAAGTGCATACTTAGGATAGTTTATTCTTTAGTAAAATGCTTTTGATAGCTTTCCATTACGATGTTTTAAGTACAAATACTTCTTTGATGATGTCGCCGACAATACCGCTGAAAAGTAGCGGTTGGCGACGTAGTTAAAGGCATCTCTACTGGTCCGGGAGATGTAAGGTTTGATTCTCGGCCCGGTCAAATTGGACACAGTGTCGCCAATGGCTCGCCACTGCAATTTTTCGGAGCTGTGTTGCCCAGGCGTTAGGCAGCACCACTCGTTTAAGTCGTTATACGCTTACGCGTAATACCACTAGTATAATAAAAATTTGATTTTTGGTAAATTTATGTCTAATTTTGCAGTTCACTGTTCAAGCGAGGAGTCCTCTCCTGCCAACGAGCCCCCAGTTCCCTTAGCATTGAAATCAAATGAACCCGGACCACCAGTGATTACTGAACAACCTAAGAGCAAACTTGTGGAAGGATCAGAAACAGTTCGACTTTACTGCCATGCGTCTGGTAATCCAACCCCCAAAATCCGTTGGTTAAAAGATGGATTACCTCTGGAGCGTGCTACTGGTAAGAGCAAAGTTGTGAA
Organism: Trididemnum miniatum; assembly: GCA_964006365.1. NCBI lineage: Eukaryota > Metazoa > Chordata > Ascidiacea > Aplousobranchia > Didemnidae > Trididemnum > Trididemnum miniatum. The sequence continues at coordinate 13,750,248 of OZ023247.1, read as the reverse complement.
ATCTAGTAAAATATGGGTTACTAACTTTCAATTTCTAAACCACTGTCAGCGACAAGGTTGAAGAGCTCATTATGTGACTTTAGGTTTAATTTCCGTTTAGGACATTACGTTGGGCTATGATGTGTTTGAAAATGCTCCGCATGTTCCAGGTCTGTTCTGGTGTAATTAAGTGCCTTCGCAACGAACTCAGTGCCATGCCGCGCGATTCGGTTTTGAACCTAATTGTTGCAAGACTTGGCTGAGAAATCTTAACGAGTTGCGCTCTGATAAAACAGCTGGAATGTGCTAATAAGAACAGGTCTAATGATCACTAGTAGTAAAAACAAATGGCTAACGCTCGGCCATGTATCGGTAAGAGCCTCTCATTTGTTGCCGACAGGCGGGGAGTTGTTAACTTGTTTCCGATCGAATCGCGCTAAAGACTTTATATAAATCGTTGCAGCTTACCTGTCAGCGCTCATCACAGGCTGTAAGTGTGAGCTATTATTATTATTGATATATTTTTGCGAAAAGAGCATTGCGCGATGAAGGGTTGTATTTGAATATTCATGTATAACAGCATTCAATCAATCTGAATTGATATTTTCATGGTCAAAAAAGTCGTTCACGATATGTACGTCAACCATCCTCCGTCCCTTCACCTTAGGTTCATATTTTGATGACGAACGGTGTTACGACGCCTCTAGGCTGTTTTGTGTATTGAATCTTGTAGTTGCGGCCTGCGATTGTTTTTTGATGGATTAAGTCTGACCTGTTTAGTCTTATCTCTGTTTTAATGAATTCTTTCGCAGTTCGAGATGTGGTCTTGATGCCATCTGGAGGTTTGACGTTTATAAGAGTCCGCGGCACGGGAGAAGGTTCCACCACGGGAATTTATCAATGCATTGCTACAAACGAATACGGAAGTGTTGCCAGTCAAAATGCATCAATTGAAATAGCAAGTAAGAATTCTCTATGTTTTTTGTGGGGTTCGTAGCCCATATAAGCTTTAAAATGTCGTTGACTATTTAAAGTTATTTTTATCTTCTCACTTTGTTTTAGATAAGGTCGCACAGAAAGCAGTGGCTTGTTATTGTAAAAAAGCAATTTACTTCGGAATTTGCTTCCATTAAGCTCAGTCGAGATATAGCATTGGTAGCAGTTTGATAAATTGGACTGTTAAAAGCTCGAATGCATGCGGGGTTCATACAGTTGATGAATCACTTTTCTTACAGTGATAATGTGATTATATCAACAACTCTTACTGTCTAGTACTCTCAAACAAGCTTGGCTAAAATCAAACTGTGGAAGTTTGTTTGCTTTTTACAGTGAAGCTACGTATTGCTGGTATATCTTCATTGTTTGGCTATTTTTAATAGAGGATAATTTTTTACGACGTGAAACAATTTTGTGATAACCCTTGTAAAAACTTGTGCTGGTTCACAGCTCTGTAGTTTAAATTTACAATTTCAACTCTCACCTCGAGTGATCATTTGTAATGTGTCAAGAATAATCAGCTACTATTTATAGCCAGCTTGTGTATTTCAAGTAGTTTAAAAGCCCTTGTAGTTACCCTGGCATCTGGACTATTAGATCGCGTTTGGGAAAAGTTTGTGCATCATTGCACGAACTTATTTCATTAAAGAATTATCTTTCTCGTATTAGTGCTTGTGATGCCGGCCGGTAGGCGTAGTTCCAACGACATCAAAGGCTGGCCACCGCTATGACGTTTGAGGCTGTGTTGCCCATTCGCTAAGCCGCATAGATGGGCCCCGCCACTCGTTGCACGTTTCGGCGTATAATTACCTTGAGTATAATGAAGATTTGATTTTTTTTTTAGCTTTTTAATTGCATTGTGAGGTATTAACAAAAACTTTTGTAATTTTTTAAATTGAATGTATGTTTTGACGGTTGACTTGTCTTGACGTGTTCAACCATAGGACGTTCATAATTGATGTAATAGATCCATTTTACTTCTAGACGCGCACAAGTTGCTGGGCAACATGTTCATATTAGATTCCTTAACTTTGCTATTTACTTAAAGACATTTCCACGCTGTGTTACAACACACTACGAAATCTATTAAGCTTTTCAATTCCATGTGGAAATATTCTCCAATTGGTTGGGTCTTTGTTTGCTTGCAATGCTTTTTTCTTCTAAATCAGGGGTACGCGTGAGCCTTATTCTATTATGCCCAATCGTAGTCAGGGATACATCCAAGGTTTTGACTAGGGGAGAGGACCACCAACATTCATGGTTTTTTAGCGCATGGTAATGCATAAGCATTGCAAGTATCGAAATGTTAGGCTGAAATACTTCAGGCGAAATGATGTTTAAGTCGTTTCAGGGGGGCAATTTTCCGTCTCTATATCTGGCCCTGATCCTTTTAAAACAATAATTAAAGTTTGCAACTAAACTCATTCTATTATATCAAACTTATCAGTATCAGCATGTTTTTCATATCCTCACTATATTCAAACCTCACTTCCCTTTTTTCGGCTGCCTTAAATTCTAATCCTGGATTGACACACAGGTGACCCTCTAATAAAAAAAATGCCAAAGCGGAAATAGTATTGTCATACCAGGACGCTAAGAATCTGAGTTACCCCAAGTTTTCCAGAAGTTTTCTTCGGATGTAAAAGCAGTAGTGTTTGGTATTCCCAAGAGAGCATTTATCTATGAAAATAAGTCAAGTTTTCTTGACTTTTGTTTCCTAGATACGTTTGTGGGACGGAAATGCCATTTGCTAAATAACAAAATATTTGATTGAATATTTGTTTCAATCGGGTGATTAGACCTGTTTGTCAATAAAACTTTTGTATTACACCTTAGAAACTCACTAATGTTTTGGATGTGCTCGGAAAACATAAAAAACTTGACTATTTGCGGAAATACAAAAATGTTGATAGAAAATTAGTGTCAGTTAACCGTTTAATAGTTAATAATGTTAACGATACGCAAAGAAATAAAATACACTAAATGTTTGTGCAATAACTTAATGTAAACATACGTTGATTCATGATATTTTCAGGATGCTCTGAAATTGTGTTTTTACTCTGCGATAAAAATATCTGGCCATTATGTTACGTGACTGTTAATACAACTTTAATGATGACAAGATGGCGGCTTGAGTTTTTGAAAATTAGTCCGTATTAAAAAAATCATTTGATAAATGAGATTTTATGTTAAAAATGTTAACGACGTAAAGGGTGACCGGTACTAAATGTTGATTTTTATTGGTGGTTTAATCTGATAGTCGATCAGTTAAAATATTTGCGTAACATGTTTTTCTTAAAATGGTGTTTTTGGTTAATCATCGAATGTGAATACTCTTTCCAAGATAATTTATATAATTTCAAACTTAATCAAGGCCGACATCTACATGTAGGACTTGAAATTTATGTTTAACTGACTGGTATAATATCGTGTTACTTATGAAAATGAATTGTATAATAACAGGTTCTAACTCAAATACAAATTAACTTGACCTTGGCCTGCCAACTGTAATTAGATGTAATTTCTGTGATGCATGTGTTTGCCTTCCAGTACAAAAATTTTCATGTTCTCAATGCAATAGTTATATTCAAATTCCAACATTGTTCATTAGCGTGACAAGTTGATTCAAAACGCAACAGTTTTAGGTCTTCTCGGAGAATAGGGTGAGTCACATGAACCGCAACTGTGTTTCCTAAATCTTCCTCCACGTTTTCACTTGTTGACCCCTGAATTTAGCAAGGTGACGAACTAGCCTCTTAAGGTTATGGCAAGAAATCTTTTCTTTAATGCAGTATCACCAGCGTATTTTGTGGACCGACTATATTTCCAATGACAAATTCAATTGTTGATAACCGAGCTAAGTTGTTGAGCCACAAGTGATTGCAAAAAAGCGCTAGTAAAGTAGTAGCTTACAGATTTATTTACTATGAGTTGTAAATGAACTCTTCTAATTTCGCAGTAGTGTACCTGCTACGGTTGCCAGTTTGGGCTACTTATCGTCAACTGGGCTTCTTTAAATCATGATCGGCGACTCGCGACTTTTTGGGCTACTTGCGAACAAGTTTTGGCGATTTCAACAATTGGCTACTTAACAAATATTTCTTTAAACCAAAATTCCGTGGAGGAGTCTGTCTCAGAAATGTTTGAATTTTGCAACACTGCGCTGCGTACGAGACGTTCGCCCCACTAATCCGTTATGACATGAGGAGTGGATGGATAGTTGGATACCTTATTAGAAGTAAAACGGATTTTACTGGCTACAAGCTTCCGAGGTCACGTCTACCTGTCAATGTGGATTATTGTCACGCAATGTAAAAATGAAGTTGTTATAAGCGAATTAGAATCACCCATAGTTTATTTGTGTTAATATAAAGGAAATAGATTCCTTTATCCAAACAGCGAAAATGTAATTAGCAGTTGTCAACAGTTGCTTGAACCAAAGATAAACAAAGTTATAACTTGTACTTTCTGGTAACAACGATGGGCTTTACATTGGTTAACTACATCAACTTCTCGTTTATCACTCACAGGGTCAGAAAAGCGTTTGAGTAAAGGAATAAATATCTGATTTTTTACTACCATTCAATAATTGGTCGTTAATAAAATTCATTTAATAGCTCTACAAACTGTTTCATGCCCAAAGGCATTCGTCAGAAACAAGGTCTTGTTCACATTTATAAATCTTTTTATTATGTGTGTGCTTTTTGTATGTTTTTAATTGCGATATTTGTGTAGTTTTACTAATAGGTTTATGGAGTGAGTTTTGAAGTTTAATATCAGTTTTGCTAATATTCTAAACATTGTGTAATAATGGGTTATGTAAAAAACTTTAGTTACATGATTTTGGAAGCGAGTTTTTTAGTTTAGCTTTATCATAGCCGTTGGTAATGGTGCTCTGATGTAAAAATGTTGGTAGAGGGCACACAATAAATTGTAAGACGAAGACTGAGTTGCGGTTTATTGAACATAAACAGATATATATCTAATTGCGATTCTATGCTTTCATTTGTTTAAACATTTTGATCTAACTATAGGTTTGCATCGTCTGAACGGTTAAGTTGGAACCGACAAGTTTACATTTGTCATTCTTGGTAATTTGTGTTCAGGCTTTCAAGCGAGCCATGATTAGCAATTAAAAAGTTGGTGGTGGCAATGGTTCTAATTCCAGAAGGCAGATTTTCTATAATTTTTAATTATAGAACAGTTGGCAAAGCTAGGCTTTTCTTGTCAAAAGTTTCTTGCTACATTGTGAAATTCTGCCGCAAGCTTGTTGCAGGAATTTAGGCAAGAGCGTCAAACAAAAAAAATACAGATAAATGCTAGACTAAACTACGCTTTTTTTGGTGTTCAGCACAATCGGAAAACGTAAAAGGTTTAAATAGTGTTCTGCCCTTCTTACCTCAACAGTGTTTAATCGATCTTAATAAGCTTTGGTCCACTGTAAAAAATCGTGTGCTTGAATCCTGCAATGTCTCATGCCTTTGCCTTGATCTAACTCCGAGATCAGAAATGGAAAGATTGTTTGCCATTGAAAAAAATTAGTATAAAGTGCCTTTTTCAAGAGGGCAATGCTTAGTAGAGCATCGAATCTAAAATTATCAAGCTTTTAGTGACTAAGCAAGTCGCTCTTTGATGCGAGATCTTCGTGGAGTTTAACCAGCTAATCTTCATTGCAAATTTATGTGCTGCAAATATAAATCTTTATCATTCGGATAAGCTTATTTAATCGGGAATGGCGGTTTGATCAATCGACAGCCGCAAGATACCGCCGAAAAATGATACGTTTTACCTCTGGCGCAAGCTGTTTTTTTTTTTTTTTTGGAAGCATGTACTGACGATTGTTTGGTTGCAATCTTAACCTAAGAGTTCACTTGCTTCTTTCAAAACAAACAATGCTCCATTGCTGCGTTAATATTGAAACCAAAATATACAGTTAAAGTACCGTAGTTTAAATAGAAAAAAATCAAAATATATCGTAGGGTTTCCTCTCATTTAACTGTTTTAACAGCCAGACTTGTGCAAAGTTGATTTGTTTTGTAAAAAGTATATACGTATTAGCTTTTGAAACATTTTTGACCTGTTTTCATCATACAGAGTAGTTTAGTTCACTTTTGACCTGCTAACACTAAAACATGTTTCAAATCTTCATAATGCGTTCACATTAAGGAATGAAAATGTTACGTAGTTGCGAAAACCGTTATGTGCGAATGATTCTGAATGGACCTGTTAACTTAATGCACAAACGGTGATAATTTTTTAATTTATGAATTTTTTTGCTGTTCGGTTTGAAATGTGCATGAGTACGCTTTAACGTATGTCGCTTTGTCGCTCTTCCTAATTTTTGTTCCTTCCGTTTTTTTGTCTATAATGTTCATTACTTAATGGCTAAAAATAAAAATTCCGTTGCTACTCTTGCTAGATTGCAATAATGCTTATATGGTTAGAGTATTGATGCTTTAACAATTTCGAAATATATGACGATAGATAATAGCTATACATAGTTGTTTTTGCTGCAAGGTTTGTTTTGTTCAAAATCTAAGTTATTATTTTCCTTTTCTAATGCTTTTCGAACAAGTTAGGCGTGTTTTTTTTTAATATTTAGCAGTATGTCAAGGGAATACTAAGCGCATTCATCAGTGCGTTAGATGCACCTTGAAACGCATACGAGCGCCTACTTTTCACAATTATTAATGCAGCTTATAAAAAATTCAAATCGCCAGCTAGTCGAGACAAAATTTTGCAAGTTGCTGCTTCTTTGCTGTCAATGCTTGCGACCTCGCTGTCGGTGAGTATTGATCGCTTGTCAGCACTGCATTCATTGATTATATGGCTTATAATCTTACTCAATTGAAAAATGATTCGAAAGGGATTCAAGCAAACGAGTGACTACAAGTACATCATAAACGACAAGACACTGCAATCAATCTGTAAAACTACCAATATATTGGATTTTATTCGACTCCAGCTAACTAAATATTTGGCCCATATCATAAGAAAAACGGACTTAGCAACAACCAAACAGATCACATTTGAAAATTCCGTCAGAGAAAAGAAAGGCCGACGAAGCAACACCCTCAAAGATAATGTTTGTCATCAAGCAATTTTCGAAAGAAGCTCTTGATCGTCAATTTTAATTTTGTGTTTCTTTAGATCTAATAGTATCTTGGTGCTACAACCCATAGTCTTATTATTATCAAAGCATTGGGTTAAAACTATATGTATACATGATGTTCCCATGCATTTTGTATTCTAATGTTCTTTACTGTATTTTAGCGATTTAAATTAAGGTGTTTTTATAAATCACGACTTTTTAAAGTTTATTCGTGCTATTTTACGAATATAAGGTAATTAACTTCAATTCGTGACCATGGCCTATAGCGGTACCGCGCGTAGGTTGCAGATCCTACGTGACGGGTTCGATTCACGGCTGGAGTCAATTGCATTTGACGTATTTATCGGGTGGCTGCCGACTCGAAAAGCGCAAGTTCACTTCGCAGTCTCCCTCAATTGCTATTGAATTATCAGTTCAATATTTAAAAATAACCTCAATTATTTATTTATAACATTTTGACTCAAACGTTGTAATATTCTTGTCTATCAGTTGCCCCCTCTCAAGCGATAGACTGTGGGATTGATTCCGAGTTGGTTTTCTGTAGTTGCAACGGTTAAATCGCGGAAAAACCTAATCATATATCGGTAAGCCAAAGGAAATATAGGGACTCTTGTAGCCAACAAAGGATTGCATATATAGCTTAACAACTTAGGGAGTTATTCGGATTCAAACGCTAAATAGATTGAAAGTCATTGGATACTCGCACGTAAACGATTCATTAATTTTATCTGACTGCAATAATAATGCTTTTGTTCAGTTTGTAACTCACCGGCCAAACCTATTTATCTACTATCTACTCCTACTTGCTATGTTACATTATCAGGAAATGCTTAACAATGCCATCCCACCTGTTGCCTGTAAGTTTGGTATTTTTTAATTAAAACTTCATCAATAGTTGCGGGACCCTTCCCTTCGAATTTCGACATCATTTTACCGCTGGAAATTAGGTTAACAGAGGCTTTAACCTAGGTACCTTTGTAATTTAGTAAGTTTTAAGCTTAACTAATCCAGCTCTTGTCCTGGTCGGGTCACACTAAAGGCTTTACTAATACCATTCGCAGCTTCCCCGCCAGGCCATCGGCACAAGCGGGAAGTGCGAAGGGTTAATGCGTTGTTTGTATTGAGTGTCCACTAACAGCGTTCGATCAATTATGATGGATATTGGTAATGGGTCGTCATTTGAGAATGACCTATGTGTGCTTAAAGCACCCTGTGCGGCACCTTTACCTTTGGACAGCAACCCAGCAAGCATCAGTTCAGAGCTGTTCATGTAGGTACTTGTTATTGCTTTTTATGACTAATTTGCGCAGATTATATCTTTCTGCTGTCAAATCAATGAGCTTCTGCTTGCGAGTTTTCAAGTTATCCACCCTTTCGTTTCTTTTGATCAACCACTTTTGCGATGGTAATCCTTGGCTTTAACTTACGCAACACACATTAGTTTTTGGCCATTCGATTGCCTAAGAGTTTTGTTGTCAGTTCATTTTTCTTGAAGACTTTAACGATTGCTTGTTAGTTATGAATATTTCATGGCCTGAGCAAAATGAAGCACAAAGCCACGGGGAAATTTTTAGTTCATGCATGGGTTACATGGCTGCAACGGTCATTTCCAATTTTCAAAATCGGCTTTACATGCAAAGATGTCATTTAACTGTAGCTTATACCCTATTTTAATCAAATTACAGGAAATTGATCTTATTGTAACAGAGGTACTATGGTGCAAAGTATTATGATCATGTGTTTTGATTTTGTAAAACTATAGTAGTCTAAGTTCACAGCGTTTTCAGTAACGCACGTTATGAAAACAACATCGTGTGATTTTCCAGAACAGAGATCGTTTCATGGGCTGATCAATTGCGATGAAACTGAAGGCTGATAGTGGCTTCAGGGATGTATCTAGATATTTTTATAGGATACAAGAACTAAAAATCGAAAATCTTACTGTTTTGCGCGTCTGGAACTATGCCAGTACTAATGCATTAATATACATATCTTAAAAATTGAACGGGGGAGAGGCTTGAGCACCTTTAGCCCTCTCCCCCCAGATCCGCAAGTTATCTTGCCTTAGTTATAGTATATAGTTACTGGCAAAGACGATGTACTTGATACTGACTTTTACATGGTATTGGAATTACTCATGATGATCCTTGCGAGAATGCGGAATAGAAATGTTGATATTTTTGATACAAGCGATAAGTTTTGTCAATAAACAAAATAATGTTGCCGTATAATAAATTGGTAAATAAACCTAATTTTACGCGAAAAATTAACAATTGTTGCTTAAGTTTTTGACCCATACTTCGTAACTCTGTACCAATCCTATTACACACCCTTTTATAAAGCAAATGTTCTTCAAAGTGTTTTAGTGCTCCCACCATTATTAGCGTTTTGCTTCCAAAGTTTATTGTTTGTTGAAACAGTGGCTAGAATGCCATAATTGTAAAAAATAGCTCCACTGAAAAGCCTTTGCTTGTCGCCCCTTGTAAAAATTTTGTGTTCGCTTTGAAGGATTGTAGATTTGAGAAAACTTGGCTACATGCTTTTGCATACTGGCCCACCATGTTATGTTTTGATGAAACTGCCCATGATTGTTAGAATCAGGTGACTTTATAGATGAACAGATGAAGGAAATTGTTGCTCTGTCCAATTATGATGCATACTAATAACTAGATTTTGAATTCTTTGAATTGCCTATTAATGGTTTTAAATATTTCAATCTGTTTTGAAATGTAAATTATTACAAAACTGTGGGGGTGTAAGTATTAGTCAAGTACTTCACTACAAATAGATGAAAAGCACAACCAATTAAAGTTTTAAATACATTTGATTGCTCTGAGATTTTGGATTCTATTCTCATTGATGAAACTGAGAAGATGCTGTCTTAGGTTAATTACACTTTGACATTATCTAGTACTAAATAACTTTTAATTTATTCTAGTTTTTCTGATTACGTAAACTTCTGATTTCAACATTAAACCAAGTTAACTAGTCACAAGTGAACTTTAATGAGACAATTATATATCACCTTGAAAATCTTGTCATTGTTAGTTGAAAGCATTACTGATACAGGCCCACGTAAAATTCACCTATAATGAAAAGTGACGGCGAAATGAAGTTACGCTCTTCGAGTCAGCAGCCACATGCAATATACGATCGGCGCCAGCCGTGAATCGAACCGGTCACGCGGGATCTGCAACCTATGCGCGGCACCGCGAGGCCATGTTCCGCAATTGTTAGTGATTTATAGGTTTATGTCACTAGGAACAACCTTATACCCCTCGGCGCGACAACGTCTCTTCATCTAGGTGGCTGCTTGATTCGAAGACCTTCATCGGTCACTTCGCAGCCTCCTGTGTTTGTTATTTTACTTTATCGTTCGCGTACATTCACAAATAAATTACTACTACTACTACGTTATAACCCACTATTTTACGTAAACCTGAATGGAATCGCAGTTATGTCTGTTATGTATTGGCACTAGCCTGGTGAATATAGAGTATTTTGACTTTCCTTATCCTTTTGAGGAATGCCATTAAAAGGCATTCTTTAGTAAATCTTTTACTTGGGTTTTGTTTAAATTTAGGTATAGTCGATTTTAGCTATTACATTATTAAGGTTTGATTTGAAAGATATTTTCAAGGCTTTGATGTAAAAGGCGACCAAGTGGCTGTTAATCCCAACGTACACACTACAAGGATATAAAAAGTCAGAGAAGTGTTTTCTTAAAAGCAGTGGAACAGTTTTACTTTGTTTTTTGATTTGATCTCTAGACTGGAAAAAATATTTTAAAGTGCTTGATGTTGGAGAGTTTTTGACAAAAATCTACTGTTAAAACATTTCTACCCAGCAAAATTGAACTTTAGCCTTAAGAAGACTTATGTTGCTTATCGCTAAATTGATTCTTTTTGCGGCCATTTTTATGAACTTCACAATGAATAACACCCAGGTGCGACCGTGTTTCAACGTTCTATGAAGCAGTACAGTATATAAAGCAACTGTTTTTATAACACTGACAAAAGTCTATTATTTTTTGATCAGATGACATCGTTAAATTCAAAGCTTTCCCAAACAGAGCTACTAAGTTGTCTGTAATGAAATTGCCGGAGAGAAATTGTTAACAGGTGTTCTACCTTTGTTGAGATACTGTTTGTGAGTGCTTTGTTCTACACTTTAGCACTTACATTTTCTATATAGTACCACCCAACGTGATCGACTAATTGCTTAGCTACCGGCTTTGCGTGGCATAAACGTATAGCCTACCGTACAAATTGATATAATCAACATTATGTTGATTTTTTGGAATAAGAATATTTTTCCATATGCGTAGGGTTCTGTGAATGACTGGAACACTTGCAAGGTTTGGCGTAAACGTCACACGTTGGCAACGACAAAAGTAGAGGTTTAAGCCACTCACGTTGAAATTGAAAACTAGTTTAGTCATGCATTACCCGGGACTGGGTTTTGGCGAAAAATACAAGCTTTGTCTTGTTTGAATATAGACAACGAAGGACTTTTTCATTTAAAAATAGCTCTGTGTATCTAATTTATAAGCGTATTGGATTTTGTTTTTTATTTAAGCTGTCACTAGAAATACACATGATTACCTTAATGTCTTGTGCGTGTGCCAACTGTGCCATGTGGTCTATATTGAATTCCTGCAGGTTGCAGGTTAAGGTAAAACTAACTCTTCTGCATTTTAACTCTTGCTCAACGTGACTTTTTAGCATTTTATGTTTAGATCATTCGGCCAGTTAGCTTAGTTGTTCAGCCCAGTGGTGTAGAAGGCCTGGGGTTTGATTCCAGGGCCGTGCAAGTCGAACACAGTGTCGCCACCGCTGCGACGTTTCTTCGGAGCTGTGTTGTCTAGACGATAAACCGCGTAGACGAGCCCCGCACACGCTTTGGTGTGATACTGCGAGTATAATAAAGATTTTATTTTATTTTTATATTTGATGTTCAGATCATTTATCTTAATAGCTATTTTGCTGTAAACATTCTCTGGTATTTGATGAAAGATTTTATTTAAAATTTACATATTTTTGACTTTCCATCAATCTTTTCTTGACGTCATTGTATCTTACCGGTTTTGCTTTGATCATTCGATGTTCGTTTTAGTGACTTAGCCTTCAAATTAACACTACAACCGACAATGCGATTAGGGCGTAAGTTTACGTTAATCCTACCAACAAATGTTCATGTTTTGAGCTTTGATGATTTTTTGTGATCTGGGTTTCGTTACTAGTGCTGCATTGAAATTCTGCGTAAGGTAATCTCTTACCGTTTTCACTATTGATTGATTTTTACTTCATTTATCCAGAACCCAGTTTATCAAAAATTTTGTTAAGTGTCTCCACTATGCGGTAGAATAAGTATATAAAGCACTTGGGACCCTAAGCGACATTTTTCTGTATCAATAAACAAATTGTCGTTCACTATCTGTTACTTTTATGTCAACAAAATTCTTGTCTTTATGAGACAAAAACTTACACCGCTGATCACAGTGTTGTCGCTTTTGCATCAAGGAGACATTGTCAGCTGGCCTAACATGTTTATGTCTTTAGAGTAGGAGTGGTTTGTGTAGCACATTACTATCCCAAGAGTTCATCTGCCCAGAACCTAATGGTTGCTTTATTGCAACTACAAGCGTTTTTTTCTTATCAATGTAAAATGTACTAGAATTGGAATTTTGAATGCAGTTGTTGTGGCCGAGTGGTTAAGGCGATAACTTAAAAATCTGTTGGGTTCTGCCCGCGCAGGTTTGAATCTTGCCGATAATGAGTTTTTTTTTCATAAATATCTGTGAAATACACCGTGTAGATTTTGCCGAGCGCTCAAGCGTACCCATGGCAAGCCAAGTTCTCACAGCATAACCCATTGCAAAAGTATTGCTACAAAAACCTATGCTTTTTCGGCGGCAGTAGAATATTTCAATCAGCTAAAGTTGAAGTCAGTTATTTTGTTGTACGTTTTCCCAGCAGTTGTGTTCTTTTGCAATTTGCTTTATACAAAATGTCAGAATAAAACAAGTCGGGTGTAGCGCTAATAGCATATTACTGTAGTAAAATAATAACAGCGTTGACTTTGTGCAGTTTATGTGGTGTTGGAGGCGCCTGGCATTGTTGTAACAGCTGGAAACGTCTTTTTCAAATCGCATATCACTTTGTCGATGTCGGAAAGTCGTTTTCTTGTCAGTGGGGTGCCAGTTTTATCACTGATCTTTACTATTTGAAAAATAAGAAATTAAAAACTTTCTCCGATTTTCAAATCAAGCGTTAACGCTCGATGACGTCATCATGCTGGTATTTCTATGTACTTGAAATATTTTCCTTGTTTATTGAAGTCACAGAGAGCATTAAATCGCAAATTACTTTGAAAGCGATCGTTTGACGCCGCGAAGCGGTAGTAATTCGTAAATGATGTCATAAATAGCGTTACTGCCGCTTTTTTGGAAAAAAAATTGCAGTGTTTCGAAAACAACATAGGTTTGATAATTCAGTTAATGTGAGCCAAAGGAGGATCGTAAGATGAAAGATTTGGGGCAATCGCCCTGTGAAAACGTCTGAAACAACATAACTATTGTAAGTGCTATTTGCATAGCATTGCGAGTTGTGATATCGAATGTCCATGCATAACCAGTAAATTGTATTCCCCGGAAGGGAAGTCCAAGATCGGTTGCTGTTATGAGCCAACATAGCAAACACGATTTTTTTGCATGTTTTGCAAACTAAGACCTTACTTTATTTAGGAGTAATAATAAGCTTCATATCGCGAAATAAGTTACGCTACCCGTTTTTTTGCTAAGGCGGAATTCAAGTGTAGAAGTCATGCGAAGTTACTTCATAATTCTGGTAGGAATCTTGTTAAGTTATTTACATAAGTCAAAATAACCGGATTTGAATCAGTTATACAATTCAGACTCTGTCTCAAAACTCCGACAAGCTTGTTGAATTGAAAGAGAAATTTTTGCCAAGTTTTTGTAACTTGAAGATAACTCTCTGAGCGAAAAAAGTGAGACAAACTCTCGAAACTTTAGTCTTGTTAATGTCAATGGATGGTTCATGTTACCATATGATAGCCAAAACATCATGATCATTATTATACTTGAAATTATGTAGAGTTTGCCTAAAGTCTGACATAGATTCTTATCGTATCAAATGGCAACTAACGACCCATAATTATCATATCACATATCGCTTTTTACAACCATTACATGGTTAACTACTGCCTTACCCTTGTCTTTCGCATCTTATACTTTTATGTGAATCAAAAAATATCATCACATCACCTCTAATAAATTTAAGATCATCAAAGTTGGTGATACTGTATCTTGATACTATTGCAGCATCCGTCAATTTTGTTTCTTCATAAATTCCAGTGGGCTTCATGCGTTGCTATGCAAAGACGTTGCAATCTTTTTTGGTTTGTGATATTGTTTAAATCAAGTGCAGTGGTGTTGGTTGAACTTATTTTAACTAGCTGTCCACTGCAGCTAGTTCTGAAAAAAAGTCAGTTTGAAAAATATTGAGTTGTTTTTTCAAGTGGGTCAAAGCAAGGTAGCGATATCTTCAAAATTTTTAACGTGTATGTCTCGTTAGCATTACTTCGCATTTTGTAGACATTACCAGACAATATGCTTATGTAGTGGGAGGTTTTCTGCTCAGTAATCTGGCTTGACAAAAAGAACACACTAAAAAAAGATTTGCGCAATTTTTTGCCATTATTGGTTTTACGCTCTTACATAGCCCGTCATGGCATGCTAAAAAATCCACCATTAGTTGCACGTATAAGTAATGATAATTTCAAATTCTATCAATCTCTGAAATTAAATATGGTTTTGAATGTTTCCTTGCTTACTAACGTAGGTGATTTGTGAAGTTTGAACTTTTCGAGCTTAAATATTAGCATGAAAATTTTAATATACCGGTACAACGAAACAAATGATTATTTTGTAGGATTTAGTTGTTTATTTAGGCATTTCGTTTTCGCTGACCCGATAAGAAGCAGTCTCAATTTTTATTGTTTAGCGTGAGAGCTTTTTGTTGTGTGAGGCAACTTCACACTCTCAAGCTTGCTATACAGCTTGTTGTGAAGATCAGATCACTTTCCCCGTAGTTCGGAAGAAGCTTGCAATGTGCTTTGTTAATTATATCAGCTCGTTTTTGGTTTCGAAAATGAGATCATAGTAGTTGCTTCACTATTTTTGAACTGATGCTGCATCAGGAGCCTCAATTTGCAAAAAAATGCCTTTGACATTAAGCCAGCTTTTATCGTTTTTTACAGCCTGTTAAACTACTGAATTACTCAACTCTATAAGGTCAAAAAAGCATCATTCAAAAACTTAATTTCTAATTTTTTTGTTTGAGACATAGCAATGGAATTGTTAAACTCGAAATAATGCGACAAGGCGGGGTAAAACAGCCTTTAAACTGCCCATCTCGCAACACTTTGAAATTGCAGAACTTTTACCAAAATTGAAACCACAGTTCTAGCTCTATGACACAAATTACAGATATCATTGTTATTATTTTATGATGATGTCAGTGAATGCATTTTTTATCTTATTTTACATGGAGTTTAAAAATCATTTGAGCTTGCAATAGTAGCCTTCTGTCTATTCTACTATGTCGTTTCGCACCAAACTAAGGCATTATTGGATTAGTGGTTTTATTCCCTTGCGAGCATTGCTGATTGCTGTGTGGCCACGATGGAGGACAATATAATTACTGAAGCTTTTACTTGGCTATTAACAGATATACGAGAGGAGATTATTGATTAAGCTGTAGTCAGAAGCTATTTTATTCTAATAATCTTTTTGAAATATTGCAGTCGCTGGTCTGGTGCCCTGGGACCTATTTCGTTTATTTGAAGCTATACTTTTGGCATTGTACCAATGCTAATGTCATTTTGATTAAAATATTGTATTTCGAGAAAATCGTCTGGTCTCAGGCTTACAACGTTGTATCAAGTCAGTTTAATTTAATCGTAATTTTATTGTACTATGACAAAAGTGTTCTTGTAGACCACGCGACCAGTTGGTTTGTGATTACCTCAAGCATCGCATTGACTCAGCCAGTCCAGCAATCCTCAAGCTCAAGCACCTTAGATAGCCTGTACTGCGGTTGGGGATAATATAATATCCGTTGTTGTGCGATGTCATTTTATTTCCATAGCTTTATCAAATGGTTTCCCACATAGTCGAGTCAACCAAATTCTTCGAGACACATTTTCGGTGTTTTCTGCTTGCTGTTAGAACAGAAAAATAAAATGTTTATTAAGAATAAACATGCATACATCTCTAGTAAAACATATATTTTCCCGAACTATATCGATGGTATTTTTTGTGGTTTTTTATTTATTGATTTGTTTGCATTGTGTTTGCATTAGTGGTCATTAATTTCTATTTAACTCGTTTCAAACTTACAGTGCTGGAATACCATGTTTATAGCTCACATCGAATTCACCTTGCTCAAATTTGAGTGAAATTTTGCCCAAACGTTTGCGAGAATTTTACAATATGGCTGTCCAAAACTTTTATTCTTAATTTAGGAGTGTATAATAAAACCTTTGATTTGATGCTGAAGCACTAAAAATTTGCAAAAAAATGTTTTACAACTATCATACTGTCAGCTAAATTTTCATGAAAAGTTCAAAATTTTGTAAATTGTTTTTATTTTTCAAACATTTCGCCTTAGTAGGTGGAAGATCAGTCACCTTCTGAAATATTTACAGCGAAAACATGTTATGGATAATGCAACTTAATTTTTTACCATCCATTTACAGCATTTTCTCTTTTTACTTGCTTTAGCTTAATTAAGTGAATCTAAAAATTTCTCGTTTTTCTTTCAGGTACCGGCGACATCTTATTATTTTCGGTTAAACAGCAACCTTGTCACTTTCAGTCCATGTTCAAAAAATTTAAAATATGTATTGGCAACAACATATTTTATACTCGGCATTGAGTTTGCTTCATGAGTATTGAATTACTAGATGTTATTTTTTAGTTAGGCAAAAAAACGCTTCAGTATTCTTTCAAAAAAAAGGTCAAAATCTCAGTAAAAACTGCGTTTTAAACCCCCTATGAAAACACGCTAGTGAGTCATAATTTTACAGAGACATGTTTTCGCATATTTTTCTTGTGAATTTTTTTATTCGCCTACAAAATGGGTATATGTTCCGCGTTATTTATTATTTGCTAGAAAAACTCCATTTTACCAAGAAATTGTTCAGCGCATTCTAAAGTGAAGAGCTCAGCGATATGAAAAACTGGGGCTGTAACACTTTGTTTGTATTGGGAGAATATATACCTTGTAAGTAGTTATAGAATTGAAACGTTGCGTGACAACTTAGATTAAAATCATGAGCTATATCAACAGTCTAACGTGCTACAGAAAAGGGCTTTACGCTCTTTCTTACTGAGAGGTTACGCTATGGCTACGTTTTCAATTTTGGAAGAAATATGGTCTTGACTGTTGCCAATATTCTTTAGATAATCAGAATTCGTTCTTAGAGCCCTACATGATATGTTGCTTACGATCATGAATTTTTAATGATGATAATTTTATATTAATTTTTAAGCACAAACCAAGTTTCTATCGTAAAAATGAATTGAAATTTTTTTATTTCGAACATTCATTAAATTACAGACTAAATGAGTTTAATTTGGACACAATCTAGTATCAAAGGAATTAAAAGTAGATTACAAGGCACATGGAGTTGGCCGAGTGGTTGGTGTATTGGGCTCCGAAGCTGGCTTCGCGGGTTCGATGCTCAACTAGGTCATCTCTATGATGCATGTACTTCACTACCACAAAAATCCCAAGCTGCAATAAAGTGGCTTGCAAAAAAAAAAAAAAAAAAAAAAAAAAAAACTACACGCACAAAGCAAGCAAAACCCACATCTAAGCAAGGTGTGCTCGGGATAATCGTTGGCTAAGTGCGGTAGTCACGTTTATCTGTTAGTACAACATCATTTGACATCTTAACACTTTTACCCCACTCTATAGTGCCAGAGTTAATGAAATTGTAGCAATAATAATTTTTGACAATACGGTTCTTTTGAGATATAACACCTCTGTTTATTTTGGTAATAATAGAGATTTTTAGATACTGTTTTTTTACCATCTAAGAGTAAGCGGAGTGCGGTTGTAAACTTCAAATGGAAGACAAAAGGAATAGTAATTGTAATTTTGAGCAATTGACTTCAGCGGTTTGAAATAAGTTTATTGTGGAAATAAGTTGTGTGCGTTGGCCAACCATTCACAAAAATCTTTGCTTCTTTATCATAATTCTCATTGAAATGTGTAAGAGATCCATCTTAAGATAGATTTATTATGTGGGTAAGGTGCAGGGTAGGAAATCGGTAATGAAAAATTAAAGAAAAATTCGATATTCGATACCTCAAAAAAGTAGAGAATTTCTACATTTGATAACAAAAATATAAAAGGAGAGAAGATCGATCAATCGATAACGTCTATTCGATACTTTTCTCTGACTCAGTTAACAACGGCAGCGTCAACATATTTTGATGCTAATGGGGGGGCTTCAGGTTAGGCAAAGTGGAGAATGTCGGTGTCAAAGGCACAGCATATTATGATGGGCAGTTTAAAACAGGAATAACACTCTACTTCATAGTTCGTAGACATCTTGTCACAGGTGTCACCCATAGACCAACGTAGCTTACAGAAAGCCTGCTGTAATTTTTAGTAGCCTCACTACTGCGTTGGACTGCCTGGCCCTGCCCTGCCTTCTACACAGCGATACCAAGTGATCAAACGTTAAGCAAATGTTTTCTCGTGTTATATTTTAGAATCGAATAAAAAATGACAGTGCATACAGAATTTTCCGCACGCTAACTGTTCTTAAGCGGATGTAAAGTAAAATATTTACCAAAATTTTACCTTCAAAAACCGGATAAGGTAGTAAAAATCACAAAATTATAAAACTTTTGTAAGAACTTATTCAGAAAAAAAAAAAGTATCGATTTACCACGCAAAAATGTAGGGAAAAGCCCTAATCGATAATAATAAAAAAAGTAAAGAACTTTTGCATTCGATGACGAAAAAGTAAAGAATATCGATTATCGATTTCTAATCAATATTTCCAACCCTGGTAAGGTGCCATAAATGCTAGCTATATCTGTAAGATTGAAAGCTTGGATTAGAACTTTGACGTACGCACGGCGGAGGAGAAATGTGGAAATCACTCTTGTAATAACGATTCTTGCTATTGATGCATACTGATTGATTATGGTTTTAGGACAATTACCTTTCATTAAAAAGGATGTTTCTATGAAATGTGACGCACTGGTTGGTGTTGAAATAGCATGTTCAATTCAAAGATTAAAGTAATGGGCAGCCACCGCAAAATCAGGCGTAAATAGGTGTCGAATGATAACCTGATGCTGGTTTTCTGTCTCGTTTCACTAGCTGACTCGAACTTCTTTTATCTAAATATTTCTCCCTCAAAAACTCCCATTTTTGGCGAGTATCCTTGAGATGGTCGTAAATTGAACCTTATTCTTTCAGCACTAGCAATTATTTCCATTTTTAAACCATAAAACTTGCTATTAAAGTCAACTATGGTGGAATCACTTGCCTTAATGTTTAGGCGGTGAAATTATTGTTTAAGCAAGAACTTTAACCGCATGTTTATCTGATTTGCTTGTTAAAACTGGCTCCCATTTAGTAATGTTTATAGATGGAAGAAATGAAACAGCCATAAAAGTTACCATTTGCACTGACTCTTTAAAAGTTCATGATTCATTTTGACGCGACGTTTTTGCTTTTTTTTGCTCGAAAAATGTTGAAAACAAAATGAATTAACTCCCAAAGTTAAACCGATTGTCTACCAACAAAGCGCTACCGATGAAAAATCCAAGTTCTCTATTTTTGTTTGTTGCTTCCCTCCTATAATATTTTCCACGTCAGCACATACCTGCTCCAGGATTTGTGAGCTTGAGCTGTCTCACTCGGAAAATAGGCGTGAAATTTTGAAAGAATCGAATGTTGAAAATATATAGATTTTTCCCTGGCAGAAGATTTGAAGTTTTTGGATGCGTTTCGTTTTTGGTTGGTCGTTCGCTTTTGGTATAAAATTGCTTTTTTCTTTTATACTCTGTTTATTTCTCCACGCCTGTCTTTTTACATGGCGCAAAAACAATCTCATTTTACCACCAGCGTTTAGACGTTTTGCTGCATTGAAGTCTCTTTGTGAGATTGCCGCACTACCGGATCTGAAACGTTGTTTAGCGGTTTAGCGAGCTTTGAATAAAATTTACACGCACTCTTAACCTTGCCTCTGTATTGTTGTTACAACGGCCACGATTGGAACCAGCCCATCAGGTCCGGGTAAGGTTTCATGACCATTTGTAATCGTGGCTTTTTCTGGCGGTAGGCTCATGGATCTATTACATTTAATTAACTTGTTGCCATTAAATACGTTTCGCGCGCTTTTCACTGCTATTGTCTATCAGTTAGAGACGGCCGTGTGAAAATTTAAATCCATCATCACTTACGCCTAATTTGTTCGAAAAAGCACTTCATCCGTCCATCAAATTTCCTAATCTTTGTATGAACGTTGGAAAAACCTGAATCTCAAAAAGCTTATCGATATGAATTTTTCAAGAAGTTTAGAAAAAAACTGCGGTAGGGTGCCTTGACACTGTAGCATATCTGGATAAAAATATCTCTTCGAGAAGAATAAACTACGTTCCTTCAAAACTTTTGCCTTATTTCACCTCAGGTTCCGTTAACACATAACTTGTGCGTCTCATTTATAACATTTCCTGTAAAGCTCCGCGAATCCGTTGCTTGTGAAGGACGTCACTGTAAAGAGTAACTTAGCGTTTCAAAAGGTTATGCAATGTGGGAGACTGAGAGTATCGTTGTTTGTCAGATAAAGAGCGCTTACTAGCAGCCTACTCTTGCATCTGCTGCAGTGATCTTGCTAGCACACTGCATTTTAAGCCTCTCTTGCTGGTAATATGTTTTGACATTTCAAATTTTTTGTATTCAGTAGCCTGATTGGTGTGCTTCACTGCTTCGTCTATATCAAGAGTGGGAAACCTGCGGCCCGCTTAAGTTTTGAATGTGGCGCGCGTCAGAACTTTGTTAAGTGTACACCAAACTGGTAGAATAGAAAACGTTAAGATTTTTTAAAAACTGTTTCACATTCAACTACATGTTGTTTTTGTAGCATAAAAAACGCCCATGATTGCTTAATAAATTTGCGACGTAATATTGTCTATTTTTAAGACAAAATTTTCAAATTGAGAGTAAACGTGGCCAGCTGAAAGTATCATGCAATCAATGCGCCCACTATGCTTTGTCGGTTTCCCACCCTTTGTCTATATCATGACGCTATGGAACGATGTTGTCAAGGGTGCTGTGTCCTTGAATGGAATATTTTTTTTTACATAAAGTTTTTCTCCTCGCCAGTGTCTATTAATCGGTAAAGTGAAAAAGGATGATGATAAAAATACGAAAGTTCCCGATTTTTCCATAATGAAATACCGGTATTACTGTAAAAAAGAATAGCTAAAGTTGAGTGCGCACAGCCGTTGGAATTGTTTAAGCTAGGCTAGTAGTTCGACCAAACGGATGTAGATGTGTTTTATATAGTTTTTAGCCAGGACAAGGGCGTTTATGTAAACATCTAAACCTATGCTATTTTCTAAGATATGTTTTTGAAGTTTGACGTGAATTTTAGAAAGAAGATAATTTCCTCTAAGAAATTGTAGATTAAAAGCATTGATAATGACGTCTGTTCTTTGTATTTTGTATTTTCTACAAATTATTGACTTTGGTGTGTTTTTGACTTTTTACCCTATTCTATTTGTGTGATCGTGATATACCAAGTCTTGAAATGAGAAATATTGTTAAAGGTTATCTCAACTGAGTTGTTAACTCTATTTCAGAAGCTCTGCAAGTCAGCGCAAGGTTTGCCAGTAAAACTCCAGTTTTTATTTCTAGACCTGCTCTTTCTATTTTGATCGGAAGAGGCAGCGAAAATCTAAAAAAATCTTATTCCAATCGGGTTTTATAAGTCTGTGTAGTGTTACTTTATTTATGCTGTTTTCAACTGGTACATTTGACATATGTTTAGCGCTTCCGCAGATTCAATCAGCGAAATGTTTTACGTTACATTTTTTAAAAGCCGTCGGTTGAAACAAATTTCAATTTGTAGATTTGATCGAATTAGTTTTAGTAGCACCTAAAGTAAGAAGATTTGTTTTATCTAAAGTGTCTTCAATGGCCTGAATAATGGTTATAGTTGTCCATTTTTCACAGAGATTTCGCCATATGTTTATATGGTAAAATTTTCAAGCTGTGGATCATTTTTAAACCTTATTACGATTTGAATCATTGATTATTGGATCGTTGCTTGGCACTTTGATTCTTTTTACCGCAATTTCCCAATTTTTCTGTATTGTGTACTCGAAGACGAATAGCTTACCGGTAGTTGTTTAATGGTTAAAGTTTCTGCATTAAAAATTCGAAACTTGGTATTTGTAACTTCGTGACTCCATTAAGCGTTGTGGCGTAGTTGTCGGTAAAAATTTCAATACTAATTTACAACTTGAGCTAGACTGCCTACTTGTTGTTGTGCTCCGCTGCATCAACTATAACGAAGCCTCAGCTGCCACCTCGTTTAGAAATGCATGAGTGCTCGACTATTTGAGGTTAAGACACCTAACCCTGGCTTTAACCCGAAACTAACCTCTAACTCTAAAGCAACGCCGAATCCTAAAACTCCGTATTTGATCCATGTTAGTTACCGGTACACCTAGTTGTGCCACGCGAAGAATCCTGTTTCATTTTGAAATTGTGTGCGCTGCATGAGTGGGATGATTGACGCTAAAATAACTGAGGTTATTTAAAAATATTTTGAACTGAAATTCAACTGTAATGGAGGGAGACTGCTGAGGTGCCTAATGGCCTTCGAGTCAGCAGCCACCCGTCATATTTATCGAATGTGATCGGCTCCAGCCGTCCATCGAACTCGTCACGTGGGATCTGTAACTTTCGCGTGATATCTCTAGGCTTAGTTTTTGATCGTCAGTCCCTTTTCCAGGTATCGATGATCAATTTCGAAAAGAACCGATTGATACGATCGCAGCTGTTGGCCAGTCGGTAACCTTGCAGTGCCAGGGACCGAGGGGAATACCTGAACCTGAGATCACATGGCAAATAAATGACAAGTCACTGACAATGGATAACCACATGGAGGTAAATTTCACCTGTAGGAGGTAAAAAACTGTGGCCAAGTGCTTCGATTTGCTGCAGTACGGTGCAGTGTTTAGGTCTACCTTATTGTAAGGTGGGTTTGGCTCAAAAAACATAGCGGAGCTATATTTTTTCGTTTATAATTTCATACAGCTTGATTTTACTTTGCTCATCTACCTAAGCCAAGTTGCAGCATATTATAAAAGAACTAAACCTGCCTATCAAATTCTTCGCTATTATGATATGGCGGGCAGCTACAGTTTAACCGCAAATGAAAATAATAAAGAAGGAAAATTGACGTGACATACTCCCTAAGAGCAATTGCTTTTTTCTATTATTATAATACTCATACTTTTTCGCTTTTTAACAGATAAGACCAGGTGGAAACCTTTATATATCTCAACTCCAGCATTCCGATACCGGTTCGTACGTGTGCGTAGCTTCCAACGTTGCAGGAGAACGCACAAGCTCAGCTGCCGTGTTAAAGGTTAAAGGTCAGTAAAAGCTACAACTGATAAATAAATCATGTTTTAGCATCATTTTATCTTGCTTGCTCGATGTGTTGGAAATAGGCTAGCTTTGTACTATTTAATATCAACCACGTTTTACGTTCGTTTCGGGCCATGTGCATCATCGGTAACCAGTACTACTGGCCTCGCACAATGCACATAGTCCCCTTACTCCCCCTCAAAAATCCCCTTAACCCCCAGAAAAATTTAATAAAGCTTCTGTATTTGCTGCGTGCAAAATAATTTCACATAGATATAGGCTTATGTTATTAACGATAAAAGTTTAAAAGCGGTACCGGTATCTTTGAAATTTGAATTTCGCGGCTGAACAACTGAAGAATTTTTCATATTTTTTTGGGGACTGGTTTTTGCAACCCCCAATAGGATATATTTTTTAGTTTTCACATCAAGTTTGTTGAAGACTAAGTATTTTGGTATGGTACACTGCTAAGTGAACTTACTTTCACAACGCAGTGAGCCTTTTAAAACATGCACCAAATGCGTTGAAACAAAATCGCGTAAAATATTTTAGTAAAATTGTAGCAATTATTTTTTTTACAACTTTAAAGTATTGCTGTTTCAATTGACTTCGTAAATTGTGTTTTTAAAAGATTAATTGCTGAGACAAAGCTTTTTTTTGTTTTGACTAAATTTTATGCCTTGTCTGTGGGTCACAATGATTAAGATCAGTTTGCAAAAATAAATGAAAGATAACGTATTTCATCATCATTAATTCAAGAGTATCCAGTAAAAATATCTGTATCGTCTAAAAATTGCTTGAAAACAATTTGAAACCTTGTGAAAATTAATAGAATCTGTCTGTGTACCTATAGACCTACTACATGCAAAAGTGCATAAATGATTCAAAGTGAGACCTAGATAAATTTGTTTGTTTCATCGTCATTTTTTTTGCGTTAACAGCTCAGATGGCCGAGTGGTATAGAGCGTCTGCCTCTGGAGCTGTAGACGGGTTTGATTCCGAGTGGGGTCAAACCAATAACTTTAAAATTGGTATTTACAGCTTCCCTACTTGACGCTCAGCATTAAAGGGACAGTGTGGAGAAGAAGCCGGCAAGGTTGCTTGTTGTGCCAATGGGAATGGTGCTCAGCGGGATTCCCCGATCTTGGTGTGGTAGACAGGTGGCCGGTAACTCCTAGGACCTAAGCGAAGTCGTTATAGCACTTTGATCGCTTTCTCATGGTAGGAGGATAAATATGCTACTAATACTAGAATGTACTTCAAAATCATGTCTTATCTTTGCATGTGGGTTAATTGGAAATGCACAAAAATCGTTGTATGAAAATCGTTTTGTAACTTTTTCTTGATCGAGGGATAATGATTTTGGGATTTGAAACTTCAACAACCTGCGCACTTTCGCGGTTTTGGCGATTTAACTCAAAGTATGAAGTTGCTATTTAAACTTTCGATACCACAACCATTTGTTGTACATCCTGATACGATTCCTCGTATCCACCGGTACCGGTACCAAACCTTTTTTTATGCTTTGTGTTAAAACGCCTATGACTTTACTAAATTGCTGACACAAGTACTTTTAATTTTCTCAAGTGCTGCAAAATTTCTCCACCAACTATACTAGGTTTGTAAACAAACTTGTCATTTTGATGAAGACAAATTGAGACAAATTGCAACAACGACAATTTGTTTCTGCCGAAGTGAAAGTCATTAACTGGCCTCGAACAATGCTAAACTATTCAAAAAATTCAAGAAGCAGCAGCGTAAAACTAAGCCGCTGAACGGAAAGTGGGTCCTACTAAACACCGTAAAGGAGCGTCAAAGGACGATAAAGGACTTTCTAAACACCGCAAAGTACCACAAAGGACCTGATAACCCCAAGTCTAACCCTAATTTAACCCTAACCCTAAGTTAAAGTCCTTTGTCGTTCTTTGTTATGGTATGATTCCAAGTCCTTTGTCGTTCTTTGCGGTGTTTAGTAGATCAATTTGAAGTCCTTTGTCGTACTTTGCGGTGTTTAGTAAGTCCTTTGTCGTCCTTAGTCGCTCCTTTGCGGTGTTTAGTAGGACCGCGGATAGTAACCAAATTAAACTCCTTTGCGCGGAAAATTTTTCTGCTCTTAATGCTGTATAGCTTACTTAGCCTATTACCTGTTGTAGTGATGTGCTACAGTATAAAGAAAAATGTTGCATGTAGGATCTGCATTAAGAATTCACGAATAACTGCACGAGTCTTTGTACTTGACTCCAAAATATTACTAAACCTTATAGAGATAGGACTTGTTTTAGGGTCCTTTTTAGGAAATTCAAACCTCGCAGTAAAATGTTCTTCAATTGGTTTCTATTAATTGATTTTCTTGAAGTGTTTGTAAAATACCAGCTTTACTATTGTATGTTTGTACGACTCAGCTAGAGTTAGCTAGCTACGGGAACCACAGTCGAATCGAAACCCCATTTTTAGTCGGCACCTGAAACTTTTGCTCTAGTTATTTTGACTAGGCGTGGCAATGCGCTGATAAAGTCGCTGAAATATTAACAAGCATTAATAATTTAATAAGAATTACGTCAAGAGTGCTTTCAACAAACTTAAATAAACATTTTTTTTAATGTAGGGAATGATTTTGTGAACTTTATGCATGTGATGTGTGATTAAGACTTAAAAGCTTGTAAGCTTGATCAATTCAAGTTTTTTCTGCACAAATAAGCCCAAAAGTTTATGGCTGTAAAAATCAATAAAAACATAAATTAATTTTATGTCACTGCATGAAAACGTATATTGTAATGCCTACCCATAGACTTACAGTGAAGGTGCATTGTTTGTTTTTTTTTGCTTGCATTTCTAATCGGCGTAACTTAGTCCGACAAAAGATCATTACCGGTACATCATCATAAAAGTGTATTCAGCTATGCTGGTACGGTTAACAGGTTACACCGAGTCCCAAGTGCAAACAAATTATAGCTTCATTTCAATCGGTCGAGTTGATTTTTGTTCCACAAAGAAAATGTTAATTGCAAGGCAAATAGATAATGAGGTCATTTTTAAATCAATGAACTTAGAATTTCATAGTGTATTGAGGGAGATTGCGAAGTGAACTTGCGCCCTACTAGTCTTCAGTTAAATTTAATTTGCACCAGCTGTGAACCGAACCTGTGAAGAAGAATCCCCAACCCGTTAGCGGCACCACTAGGACATGTTGCTGACTTATAAACTGTGCTCATCCTTTGCAGCAAAATACCTGTCTTTCCTTTTTGCAGAAGTCCCTCGTTTTACTGCAAGACCTTCCAACACTGTATTACTAGTAGGAGACTCCATGGATATTCAATGTCGTGCTACAGGTGATCCGAAACCAAGAATCAAATGGAGTAAGAGGAGAGGAAAAATCCCAAGACGGTGAGATTGTCATCTATTTTAACTTTGGTAGTGCTACTTCCTAAGTATAACCAGCTTAAATTTTTTTTGCCCGAAATTTCTGTCAATCTTACCCGAAACTACATGTAGCTAGTTACGTGCTTTAATAAGGCTTTTTACTGAGAGCTCCTTCTGTAATGAGACTAAACACGGAGGAAAGTTGACTGGAAAATGACTAAACATCCAGTCACGAAGAGTACTTTGGCCGTATACATTTTACTCATTCCTATATTGTTTTCGTTTCAACATTACTTATTTTAGATTAACGGAATTCTTAGTTTTGTCTCTATAAAAAATGGTCGTTTTTTCATTTGTACCTGTTTGTACGCTTAAGATATTGCTTCTATCTGGTATCGGAGCAAACGTCGTCATTGCCCTATTCAGTGTTTTCAAACATTTATAGTTTTGGTTGATGATGATTTAACAACTAGTCAAAACGTCTCGTCAACTCAATGTTTCATTGTCCTATATTTATTAATGTGGTGTTTCGACTACAGGAAAAGTCTTGTCAGCCCTGCCATGCACAACCAATCCAGGCAAGACTCATTCCACACTTGTAATCCTGTCTTGCTTGGATTGGTTGTGCATAGCAATTAAGGCTGACAAGACCTTTCTTATAATTGAAACATTAACTTGTCTCTTGCAACTTTATTATGCCATTTGGTGTGATGTGACACTGTTACAGGTTTATTCAAGATGGCAATGTGCTTCGAGTAACGGACGTAGCACTAGAAGACCACGGTATTTACACCTGTACAGCTATAAATAATGTTGGCAAAGAGTCAACATCTTTCAATATAACAATTCAAAGTAAGTAAGAAGCAATTTTTTCGTTAGGATATGAAAGCAGATTGGTAAACTTTTCAACTTTTTTTGTAAAAATTGTTTGTATTTAGCTGATTGCTACTGATCACAGATTAAAGAAATGTGATTTCTGTAATGGAATATTTTTTCGAATTAGAGGTAAATAGGTGTAAAATTTTAATGATTGTTAAACATTTTTCAAAATAGATTTACAAAACTGGCAATTTATGATATGTATAATTGCATATTCATATATCATCAACAAATAAAGGTTTGTTTGCGTTTCTTTTAAAAAATAAGAAATCGTTCGAATTTTTTGCTCTTGAAAAATGCTTTTAAAGAAACATTGGTATTTTGAAAATATGTTGAAAGAGTTTTATTTGAACTTACAAAAAAAATCCGGGAAAATTGAAATAAAAATCACAAAAGCTGTTACAGTTACACATTTCTACCATGACAAGGCTTTTTGTGTTTGAACAAGTGCCGCTACATTTGATATTTATAACTAAATAAACATAACGATCGTAAAAGCGGATTTCAAGGTTGTGTATGAAACTCAAAATATGTGATAAGCCGGTGGAAGAGTTAATGGAACACTTTGTTAGTGACCCCAAAATAATTAGCTTCTGAAATGTTTTTGTGTTTACTCAGTTTTAGGACCAAAAATTCGCTAATCAACTTAGTTAGCATGGGCATTGTAGAACTAACGTACCATATGCACCGCATTATTTTACGTTTACGGAGTAGGCTGTTAGAGTTTCCCTTATTCAAAATCATAATTTAGCCTGCTCAGGTTCGGGGCTTTCATAAGTTTAAATTCTATGCTGTGACGTAGCGAGAAATTTGAAGAGGGCATAAATTAAAAACGTCATCAAAAGAGTCGGGCGTATTTCAGTCATTTAGCAAGATTTGTTCTTTAATTACTGGAGGACAAAGACAAAAGGGGGGTAGGGGGGCACAATACCCTTCCAAATACGCTCCTGATCTTACCCGAGACTCCTACCGCAAAAAAATTGTGTTTCGAATTTATTACACGGTAAAAACGTTAAACTGCACTCTACGGTTTTTTCATAAATTCAGCATTTCGTAGTTCAGCCAAGGCGCTTGTTTTTGTGTTGTGCGTACGCCCTGTTTTTTTGTTTCCCACCCACTTTCGTCTTTATTGTGGCGTTATGTCTGGGCGTTGTAGCAAAGAGTTTGAGTGTTTCGGAAATGAAACGACCAAATTTTCTAGATTTGATTTAAAAAACGTATTGTGGCCATGTTGGTTAAAACGAGACCGCTGACAGACACGTTTTTAACAGAGAATCGAAATACAATTGTATGTATTCGTCTTGTATTGTATTTAACGCATCAAAGTGTCTAGTATGACATGTCATTACTATAAAAGTTTTTAATTTCTTAATTCTTCTGTGTTTGTGATTTCATTTCCAATTTTTTACATATGCTTTCCGTTATATTATTTGGCTGCAATTCTTACTCCAGCTACACTTCACACAAATTGAGCAAAATTTCCAGAGTTCAGTTAATACAAACCCTGTCCACATGTCCAATTTTAGGGGGCTTTGGGTTCGCGGTTTTGGTTGTAGGCTCACCAGGTTTTCATGGGTTTTCTTGGCTCTCATCCACATGCCCAAAATTACTACTGCTTTGATTTAAGATACCAAGACATGCCGGAAAACGTCATAATGATCCTTTCTTTGTGGCATCGATGAGGTCATAATAATACTCCACTAAAATTACTGCATAATTTCTTGGGCCACGAAAACCGAAAAACTAGCCCACAAAAATGATGATTCAGCAAGAACCGCGTGCCAAAAGCCCACTGAAATTGGACTCGTGGACAGGGTAAAAGTATGAAGTTTTGGAAAGAAGAAAAAAAAAATACAAAATAAAATCCTAAAATCTTACTTTTGCAATTGATTTAGAGTGCATTTTTCTGTTTCTTACCTAAATGCAAAATTGCTTGCGTTAATATGAAGTAAAGTGTGCTCTGAAACTATATTGTTCAGTGTGACGGTAAGCTGATCGTTTGGCCGATTTTCTTCACAATTGTACTGTATTTCTGTTGCTAAAATTTATTAGCTAACTGGCTTCGCTTGAGATACCATTTTGAAAGCTTTAGGTATGACTTGGCTGGATATTTAACTTAAATTTCGAATTTAACTTAAATATCCATCTGCAAAACAAGGGTATTAGGGTGATAAAAGTACTTCCCCTGATAAAGATATTATGTCTGCCTTGCGTGCAGTTTTTAATGGGTGCAACCTTCGAGCAATTCGAAGCGGTACATATTTATTTCTTGTAATAACATTTCATGTTCGGCTGTTTTTGCTGTTGGTAATGGTAAAAGCCACTAAGCACGAAATTAGAATAGACCAAACAAAATCTGCTGCCCTCGAAAAGTATGACATTTTGCCATGGCCACTGGCCACTCTTGGATATTTAAGCTTATTTCGAGAGATAACTGAAAAAGATTGGATAACTTAAGTCTCAGCCTTCTGCTTCATGTAGGAATTTTCAAAAACATTTATTGTGGACTGTAGGCTATACTGTAGTTTGAAAATCCTATGCCATCCTAAAACAATAAGACTATTTCTTCGTCGAACTAGCCAAATTACTACTACAGTTTATATGTTGCACTTAAAATGGTGTAAAATTTCTGGCAACTTATTTTTCCAAAATGAAGCGTAAATATTTTTTTTTTTGAAAGTTCTGAAGATTTATCATATCTGATGCTTTTTAAGTGACGTTGTGTGCATTTTCGGTTTGTAAAACAACTAATGATTAAATTGCAGTGAAAGCGAAGATTGTACGCTTGAGTGATCATGTGACGTCACTGGTGGGTAGCACATGCACACTGACTTGTGAAGTGGACGGAAGACCGCGACCAACAATAAGGTGGAGAGATCCGAAAGGTAATCAAGGTCAAGGCATTTGGTGGTAGTAACTAGTAATAGTAGTATATCTGCACCATCTACACGATAAAGAATACGATAAGATTAAGGAAATACAACGCGGTACAAGAAAAGGGAGGAGGCTACAAAACGATTTAAGTTATGGCTTGCAGGTCGGAGAAGAGAAGTTGATAGAATATAAGGAGTGAGCATGGTTGCAACACATTTAGGTAGTTGCTGTATCTAATCCGCATACTTACAGATTTTTGTTGAATGCGATTCTTATTTTTACATCGCCGTACTTTTGTAACATTAGTCGTTTTGACCCACTTGGCTAGCTTGGTACCGTGACCATGTTTCGTGGGCCATAAGCCTGTAGCACGGGTGTGCCCAGGAATTTGAAAGGGGGGGGGCACAGTTTAGGATTTAGACAGTGCGAGGCCCTAGGCTATCACTAAAAACATTGATGAAGACCAAAAAAAAAGTCTTCACGTCCTCGGATGCCCTGTTTTCACTGAATATATGGGTGAGGACCATTTTGTACGAGTCCCTGGATTTCAGCCTGCTTGGCCTATTGGTAAATCCGACTCTGCATGCCAGTTAACTTTAACAATTACGTATATCAGCTTTACACCATGAAAGTTTTGTGCATCTGTCTGCGAGAGGGGGGAGGGCCGCGACCCCCTTTCACAGCGACCTCAGCGACCCCCCCTCCTCCCCTGGGTACGCCCTTGCTATAGGCTACTTGTGTCGCAAATTTTATGGAGACTATGTTGAATTAAAGTGTGTGTTTAGAAATACTACGCTTAAAACATAAGAACAAAATTTTAAGTGCGAAATAATATCGGATCTTATGATACGACATCGTTCGAAAGTCTCAGTTATGAAAATATACTGTGCCCAGCAGAGGAAAGACCAACGTGATTTTTTCCTACAGTAGTTTCCATCTGCTAGGAAAATCGTCTTTGTTATCTCATAGAATTGTCTTATCTTGTTAAGCTTTGTCAGCTTGTCTAGTCTACATTGTAGATAATTGTGTAGTTTTTAGCGTGTAAAATGCTTATCACTTCTTTGTTTTTTTCCTGTGGTTTGATTATATGCAATTGCCCTCCCAGTGAGCTTGCATACTTGCTGCTTGTTAATCGTCTGTCTCTTTGAATTTCGAAGAAGTGTTTTGAACGAATAAACATGTCTGCAGTTTTCATAAAGCTAGCGTAGACTCTAAAAAATATCAGAATAAGCAGGATGTATCAAAATAAGAAGTAAAGAGTCTGAATGATGGGACGATTACAGCAGTAATTTCCATCTCTGATTGTCCGACACAGTTACCTTCCTGATGTAGCATCATATCAAAGGCTTAAAAGGGTGACCTGGCATTCATTGGTTGCTGACTCTGTTGGAAGAGCGTAATTTTTCGAAGTGATAAATTTTGATTTGATGCATTTACTGGCAGTAACGGAGTGACTACGGTTTTTTTTCTAACAAGGTAAAAATACAATGACTTTGCTTTTGCCGTTTTGATCACCAGTTACTTTCTTAACTTAAAAAAATATGTTACGTCTTGTAGGATTTCTTAATAATTGACCAGAAACATTTTCAGTGGAGTACATCCAGCAATGTACATTACCACAAGCGGAAATATCTATGTGCATCCAAAGACCTAAATACGCCCAATCTTATTTTCTTTGACTAGCCTCTTAATGCATCACGCATATCTATCAGACACCTTTGTGATTTTGACTGAGAATTAGTTGCAACAAGGTTCTCACTACATTCACCTGATGAGTTAAAATAACCACGAAAACCGGTTCGTGGATTGTGATAGCCTTGACAATGTTACTGAGTAAGTATTTGGATCAAGGTTGTGGTTTCTTACGTAGGTGTCTGATGGCAGTCGTGATGCCTAAAGAGGTTGCTCTAAAGAAAATGAGATTGGGCATATTTTGATCTTTATGTGCACATAGATATTTCAGCTTGTGGTAATGTACCTTGCTTGATGTATTCCAATGAAAATGTTCAGGTCAATTGAAAAAAGATATTTGTCACTGCCCTTAGTTGCTTTCAATTTGATTACACAAACTTGATACAGCAAAGTGGACCAAAACAGGTGAAAAACGTGTCAAAATATAATGAATGTTGTGCTTGTAGGTCTTGAAATGTCTACTGTCAATTCTTACTCCAATGGTCGAGTGCGTGTATCTTCCAACGGTGATTTGATGATTGAAAATCTGCAGTTTGTAGATCAGGGCCAATACACTTGTCAAGCATCAAACTCTCTTCATACAGATACTGCGAATACAAAAATAATTGTGACAAGTAAGTCGAAGGCGGCAATGCTTAATGTTTAATGCTTAGTTCTTTTTAAATGCTATAACAGTATGCTGAAGTAGAAACCTCTCACTTTTTTTAGGTCGCTTAAACTTTGTACATTGTACATATTTTATATCACTGTAGATAGTGTTTCAAAAGACGCTATTGTTTTTGAATTGCAGCTCAGATGGTCGAGTGGTAAGAGCGTCTGCCTCTACAGCTGTAGAATCCGGTTTAATTCCGAGTTGGGTCAAACCAATAACTTTAAAATTGATATTCACAGCTTTCCCGCTTGACGTTCAGCATTACAGAAACAGTTGGAGATCAAGCCGGTAAGTTTACTTATTGTGCCGTTGGGAAAAACACTTAGCGGAACTCCCCCATCTTGGTGTAGTAGACATGTGGCCGGTAACTCCTATGCGAGCTCGTTATAGCGCTTTGATCGCTTTCTCGTGATAGGAGGATAAATATGCGGTTAAATACAAAAATTTGCAGTGTTAAAGTAGATTTTTAGTGTTAAGTAAATACATACAGCCATATACCGTTAATAAATTGCAAAACGCAAACAGTAGATGAGATTATAAATAAAATGCTTCAATCGTTGTCGACAGGATTTGAACCTGCGCGGGTAAAACCCAACAGATTTCTAATCTGTCGCCTTAACCACTCGGCCACGACAACTGCATGAATTTAACCTTCTTGAATGATGTTTTCTTTGGCTACCCATGCAGCAGTTGTTAGCGATTTTCGAAACATCCCAATTATTGCAAAAAAATCAGTGGGTTGTTTCTTGTTACACTGACAAAATGAAAAAAATAAAAATATCAGCAAAATAGCTTGTAGCTCGAAATAAACTTTCTTTCATTCGATTTTTGTTGATTTGTGTATCTAATTCATGTATCTGTATTTGATTTGTGTATCTAATCCATGTCAGCGACATAGCCTTGCTGTACCGCGCGCAGGTGACAAATCCCATGTGACGGGTTCGATTCGCGGCTGGAGCCGATCGCATTTGACATATTTAATGGATGGCTGCTAACTCGAAGAGCACAAGCTCACTTCGCAGTCTCCCTCAATTACTGTTGAATTTTCAGTTCAATTTTTTCATTTGTAGAAAAAAGTTCCGATTCACCACCTCCAATTGTCTCTCTGGCTCCACCTAACGCAACTTTGGCTTTAAGCTCAAATGCTTTGTTGAAATGTGAGGTGATCAACAGCACCATCCAGTGGTTTAAAGATGGAAAACCGGTTAGAACTGGGTTTGGTCGCTTTCACCTTCTTCCATCAGGATATCTAAAAATTAACAATGTTCAGGTGAATGACTTGATTCGTTTTGGATTAATTTTTTTTTTTATAATGACATAGTTTACGAAAATACTGTGCTAACTGTCCCTTATCGTGTATTTTGTATTTCGTTGCAAATTTATCCTTCTGTCACGAGAAAGCGATCAAAGCGCTATACGAGCTTGCTTAGAAGTTGCCAGCCACCTGTTTACCACACCAAGATGGGGGAATCCCGCTAAGTGCCTTTCTTAACGGCATAACTAGTAAACTTACCGGCTTGTTCTCCATACTGTTCCTTTAATGCTGAACGTCAAGCAGGGAAGCTGTGAATACCAATTTTAAAGTTAGTGGTTTGACCCGACTCGGAATCAAACCCGAGTCTACAGCTCAAGAGTGGGACGCTCTTACCACTCGGCCATCTGAACTGTTGCAAAGTGTGATATTTTAAAAACTAATGCTGTCAAAATGTATATTTTAAGACATAGAGCATTAAGTGTGTACAACTGTACATGACTGTGATATTTGACCGCTAAAAATTTCAAACTTTGAAAATATATGCTGATTGTTGTAATTCTGAAATAAAACAGCTGTGATTTACCACTCTACGGCGTTATTGCGTAGCAAACAAAGGTTATATTCTGACAAAATGTCTGCTTTTGCAGCAGATTTAGAATGCTTTTGCTTTAAGAGTTAGTTATTGTATCGAGGTAATGGAAATGTGCTAAAGCACTCAAATCGTTTTTATTCATTACCAGTTTTTTCGATGGAGAAATCACTACTCAGATGCAAGTATAGTTAGATTCTTCAATAAGCAATTGATGAAGTTCCAAATTTGCTACAATATTACTTTCAAACGATAAACAAAATTCTATCATTCTAGCGCATGAAATCCCTAATTTACTAGTAAAAATGCAATACTAATCGCCAAGTCGATGGCAATTACATCCCGTTGACTCAAAATCAATTTTTAATTTAACCTTCATAATTTTACATTAAACTTCGGCTCTGCATTATTAACCTCAAATAACAACTTCTTTCAGAAATCAGACGC
This sequence comes from Trididemnum miniatum, assembly GCA_964006365.1. Taxonomy (NCBI): domain Eukaryota; kingdom Metazoa; phylum Chordata; class Ascidiacea; order Aplousobranchia; family Didemnidae; genus Trididemnum; species Trididemnum miniatum. Next base: position 13,714,701 of record OZ023247.1, on the reverse strand, counting down.
TGGCTTGTATATCTGCGTAGCTTCGAATCAATATGGAATCGATGAGTGGAAAGCTTGGATTAAAGTAAAGAGTAAGTTTGAACGCGAGATTATTTTGTAGTTCTAATAATTTTGCAGACATGCCATTCCCATGTCTTATGAACTGCGAAGTTTTCACAAGCTGCTAGCAACCTTAACTGTAGAAAAACTTGTTTATGGTTTAAGGAGGAAAAGTAAAGCCACAGTAAATCTGAAAACTGTATTCCTGCTTAAACTTTCCTCTTTAAACAATTCCTCCTTAAACAACATTTTCTCCTTGAACTATTTTCGTCCCATACTTATTGCATTCCGAAATTGTTTATGGTTGTAACTAAATTTGCTACTTTTTTTTCTGCGACTTTTTCAAAAATTTTATGAATCCAAATTTGCATAAATAAAACGCATTTTTTGCAAGTTTTCCGTTAAAATCTACGTCTTTGAAAGTCGAGCCGTGATTTGTAAGCGGCGATGTATTTGTATTGAATTTCATGTGAGTATTTAAGAGTAAATAACATTGGTGGACCGTAGCATTAGTATTTCCTGCTATAAAGTTGAATTTTTGTTATATCGTACCTGGTAATGGAAGAAACTGTGCGGCAAGATTATGTCATATGGTGAAACGATAGCATCGGCATTTGGTAAAAAATAGTTTTATGTAGTTTCGCTTACTGCTATCAATCTACCACCTACATCATAGCTATGAATTTATGCAGTGATTTTGTGTACAGGTGGAACTGACCTTGAACAGACTAACAGCGAACAATTGCCGAAAAATACCGGAAAACCAATCATAGTCAATTCTACTTCCGATTGTATCACAGTCACATGGACCCTTCCTACCAATGACGGCTTTCCGGTTCTTTATTACGTCATTTCCTATTATAGGTTGGTAAAAGTTTGTGAAATTTTTTGATAAAACGCCGAATAATTAATTTAGTGATGGCAGTTTCGGTGCCATACCGTTTCTAATCAAAACGTTGCCGGCAGGATTCGAACCTGCGCGGGTAGAACCCAACAGATTTCAAGTCTGTCGCCTTAACCACTCGGCCACGACAACTGCTTGTTAATGCATGAAAATTGTGAAGTTTTTATAGTTGTTTTCAGCAGAAGTAGAGCATTTTCAAATTGGAAGTTGGAACTATCTGGCTCCGATTTGTGTTCATTGGCAATTTTTTTACCGCTAGTTTAATCGTACAACCAGGACTATGGCTTTTATACCGTTTTTTGAATCCACTGCCCGGACTGGTATGGTAAATTGCTGGCGTTAATACTAGTCATAGTGAGATGTAGTTTCGTATTTAAATTTCAACGTAGTTGTTTCCATTCTAAATGTAGCGTCGAAGGAAAAAGCTAGCTTAATATTTTTTTAACTTTTGGTCTAGAGAGGTGATGTTTTTCTACTGCAGGGGTTCGGGTTCTTAACCTTTTTTGTGATCTTTACCCCTTGCCGATTGAAAAAAAAATGATTTACTCCCAGTGCAACATTTTCACCTTTTTAATACTGAAAATTGAAGTTTGCTTTAGTTTATACTTCAGAAAATTTACCCCCTCGGTAGGCGAAATTTACCCCCAAGGGGTACCGTCATAGAAAAAGGAAAAATTTACCCCCAAAGGGTTAATTTACCCCCGGTTAAGAACCCCTGTTCTAGTGGAATTGGTTAAACGTTAACCTCTCTATTACCCACTCATGTTCACATATCCAGCTTTAGTGGTTCCAAAGGCCCACGAGTTTTCTGTATCGAAATCAATTTTGTGATATCAAAATTAAAACAAGGGATTATGACATTGCAATATAATTGTGATGCAGAAAGCCCTTGGACCTTTGCCTCAATTAAGCTGGAAATGTGATGACGGCGAATATGCATTTGTAAGAGAGCTGGCATTGCATGGTAAAATATGCAGAAAAATCACCTTTCTGTTTTCTTTGAAATTACAGCATGCAATTACAGTTTTAAGTTTTGTACATCACTCTAGCTTTGATAGTTCAACTCCAGAAAAGCAATGGCGGGAGAGAATATTCTACGTGACTTTGTGGAAAAATCTAATTTAGATAAAAATTCGTTGTCGGCAGGATTCGAACCTGCGCGGGTAGAACCCAACAGATTTCTAATCTATCGCCTTAACCACTCGGCCACGACAACTGCTTGATGTACATAGAAAAATTTAATAAGTTTTCTTTTTGCTGTTACATTCGCATATGAAGTAAATTTTGAAATAATTGACGTGTATTTTACTTTTAAGCAATATTATGTTAGACCTGCTCTATTTCACTTTTTGACAATCTCAAATTGTTTCAGAATCGGCAGCACTTTTTCTACCTGGGAGAGAGTTGTTTCTGTCAACGACAATGTGCGTCGAATTTGCGATCTTCAACCTTCTTCAGAGTACGTGCTCGTTACTCGAGGTGTGAATGAGCTGGGAGTGGGCTGGGCAAGTCCAATTTCTGATTTAATGCTCACAAAAAGTAAGTTTGCTTCATGTAGTTACGAACTTGTATTTTTATGTAGGCGTGCTCGGGTGCTGTGCTGTTGCACTTGAGTTTGGCTAAGTTGTTGAGAGTATGTGAAATATATTTCGGATGGCTGCTTACTAACGAGGGCAAGCTCTCTTCACTATCTGCTTTGCTATAGTTTGTTGAATTTTCTGTTTATTCATGTAAAATTTTCTCTTCTAACTTTTTATTTTTTTGTTCTCCCAGTCGCTATGCATTAAATAATCTCGAGGGACTCGATGCGGAGGTGTTAATCGTAAAATGGGTGCACCGACATGCAGTATGATTTATCGTGCGTATAGTGACCTAGGTTAAAAAGCAGTTGAAGCTATAAGGTGATTTGCGTCAACGTTTGCCCAAAATTGTTAAAAAAACTTTTGAATATTTACCAACAGCGGATAGATAGCATATTTGTGGAATTTTGAACTCTGTAAAAACTATCTTTGTCAACTTCTGCATCAACAAAATCAAATAAAAATCGTATTTGGAGTAAATTTGATTTTGCCGACGATTTTTGGTTAAGTTTTCGTTCTTTTCTATTTTGATATCTGCTTAGTAAGATCTGACTAGTATAAATAATTATCGCGAAGCATCAAAAGACGATATATGTATGAGCATGGGCGAAAAATTAATTCAAATCAGTTTCTACAATTTTGGTCTTTTTTAAACCCAAACTTCAACTCCTACAACCCTCACCGCCTGATTTACCATCTTTTATGTTGTTCCAGCTTCCTCATTTTCGCAAGACCTTGATTATATTTTTGTGAACATTACTCGAGCTTCACCCTTGATCGGTTCACCTTCTATTCGTCTTCAGTGGAAAACCAACGCTACTTGTGACACTGTTGATGGATTTATGGTAATTTCAAAACCTGTAAGAGCAACATCTAGTGGTGTACGGACAGGCCAAGTCCCATGCTCAGCAAGGTCAGTTTGCTTAATGTTTTGTTTTCTGTTTTTGTTTCTTTTTCACTATTATTGGTGTCGTTCAAATCGTCGAATAATTGTGTTTAATTGTGTTGGTTGCGTTGGTAAGAAAGAGTTAATAATAATGATAAACTAAATACGTTAAAATTTCACTGGTTTTAATGAGAAAATAGCAGTTTTTACGTGAATGAGAAATCATAATTGTAAACATCCATCATTACATTACAGAGACTGTACTTTTCTTTATAGATTAAATTTTAGTCGTTAACAAAGTGATGATATTCAACGCATGTGTGTATAATATTGTTCCTTGTAATTCTCTAAAAATATGAGCGATTTCACATCGTGCACATTATATTTTTGCGCACTAATCAAGCATAAATAGATTTGGAAGAACTGTTAATTTTGAGGCAGTATTATTTCCGCTGTATAATGTGTCTACTAAATATTTACAAAATTTTTAGCTTAAATTCGGTGTCTTTCGCAAGATTTTACTAAGCTTTTCTGACTGCAAAAAAATACGCTCTTATTCGTATCTGTAAGTTTGCATTTCACTCAAAAGTGATCGTATTTCATGTTTCAGATCATATGAACTAGTTAATTTGAATTCCAATACGAAATACGAAGTTCGTATTCGGCCACTGAAAAAACAACGTGCAGGAGTTGCGAGCCCCATTAAATTCATAACACCTCTCCTGGGATGTAAGTATTAAGTTGACAGCTTTGGCTAGCTTTAGCTACAAAAGCTACGTTCGAATATTTGGTAAAAAGGCATTTGATGAGTAGGTGGTCCACAGCATGGACTCATTGGATTTTTTAGTCATGGATTGAGCCTAGAAAATGCCTTGGAAAAAGAGCAGTTGAATATACCTATATGCTTTATAATTTACCTGCAAAGTAGGAAACAGAACCTATCTACCACTTTCGTTGCCTTCTCTCTTTTGAAAAAACTAAGCCGACATTTAAATCCTTTTTGGGCATGCAGTATAGTATACGTAATCACTGATTCTTCGGCGTATGAAGGTTTTTAGTGAATTAACTGCATTATTCGTGGCGAAAAAATGTAAATAATTTATCACATGCAGAAAATAAAGTTAAGATTAAACATGAAAAAATCACTAGATTTTATTTTTGTGCGTTCGTTTTCTAATTTATCACAAACTCTGCGAAGCAAAAGTGGAAATTGTTCTTTGTATTAGATTAGAATTTGTTTAAGAACTTCCCACCAAATGTTAATTGAAGTTTAAAACTACATTTTCTGGCTAACTTTGTTTGCTCTTTTTCCGATTTAACTTTTTTATCGGGTTTTGTGACGTGTTAAGTGCAGTTGCACTCCAGTGTTTCTGCAATCTACCCATTCACTTGACTGTGCTTGCAGCATATACTGTAGAATTATAAGATCATGATATGTATGAGATATTTAGCGAATATCAGCTGTTTGGATAAGTGATTATGACTGCTTTGCGTGTTTTGAGGATGGTGTCCATCCTCGGTGAATAAGACACGGTGCTGCCGATGACTCACCATACCTCCAACTAAGCGCTCAACCATTACTACAACACGCTGCAGGCTAATACACACACAAATTACAATGTAGTGTAACTATTTTACTAATTACAGTATATTATTCTTTGTCAATTTAATATCTTTTCATAGCCTACTTAGTTTTAATCGTTTTTCGACGGTGTGGCCGGGTGAAATGTCACCTTTATTTTATGAATAATGATGATCTTTATGTCGTTTCCCACCTCTCAAGGTTTGTGGTTGCGTACTTTGGATCAGAAGTTTCCCTATAATCATCTTAGCTTTTTGGATGCTTTCTCCTAAGCTAAGGAGTAGAAATCAAAAAATCACTTAGTTTTTTATCCCTCGTTCTAATTTCCATTCCAATGTTGTGGTTCTTTTTTTAATCATTTCATGATTCAAGAATATTTTTTTGAAATTATTTCATTAGTGGTGCCCAGTGGTTCACCTGCTCTGGCTGTGAAAAAAGATGAGAAAAATCCGGAACACGTCATGCTTCAGTGGCAACCACCACGTGACCTGCCAACAACGTATGTGATTGGCTACGTTCTTCGATTTCGATCACGTGATGGTAAAGTTAAGCGTATGATCAACGTCAATGCCACCGATAATTTGGTTGTAAAAGATTTGCCTGGTGACGCAACCTACGACGTAACAGTGACGTACAAGACACAACTTGGAGAAGGATTAACTAGTGATCCGCAAGAAATTTTCTTAGGTTAGTTGAAGTGTTTCCATTGAATGTATAAAAAAGTTTTTTTTACCATCGATGTTTGACCTAGTTATTTTATTGTTCATAATCTTTTAAGAACAACTGCCGACTGAGCAACTTTAAAATTTGTGTAAAACTTTAATGATTTTGTTGAAATGATGTTTTCATTTTCACGCAGATTTTTTGACTGTTTGTGCTAAAATATTTGATTGTCGTTCTACTCTATAGAGCAAGGTGAAATATTATTGAAACCAAAATTACCTGCTTGAAAGAGCAAAAATGTTTAAGCACGATGTAATAAAGGACTTATGTGTGTGTTCTTAATTGAAACTGCTGTAGGTTTCATAACTTAACTCGTCAGCTAACCGAGGCAGGTAATTGCGTCGAAAATTAAATTCAAACCGCAAGTCGTTTGTCACTATCTCTCCTATCAAGTCAGCGCTAAAAATTTCTCCATGAACATTTTGTTTCATATTTGTTGAAGGTGTTAAGCTATAACTGCAGTCTGCTGGTCATACAGCTGGTCACGAAAGTGCGCAAAAGCAAAATTAGAGCTTATTATATTCACTTCAGCGCATATATTTTACAGTACTAATAAGTTAAAACCCGACAGTCTGTTTCACCCGGTTGGGTTCGTCAGAGGTATCTTAAATAAGTGTTAAACAATTACGATATTTGCCACACATTCTTAGCGCAATCAGTTCTGCTCAATCGAAATTAAGTAACAAAAAAATATAATTATTTTGAAAAGTTTCTACGTGAAGAGTTAACTAAGATGCAATCGCACTGATTGAGACATCTCAATGTTAAAGAGATATTTTTTATTTGCTTTTATTCTTACGTATTCACGCAACATATACGTGATGCAATAGTAAAACAAAGCAAAAAGTTCTCAAAGGCATTGAAAAGTTTCAGTCAGTGTTATTGCGATTAGGCTATATGTTCATTCACGGCTTACCTTCATGAAAAGTTGTCTTCCATCGATATTTCGGTAAGGGTTGAGAAATTATTGCTTATATTTCAGATGCACCCGCCAGTACTAGCTTCATGGATCAACCCGTCTTAATTGTAGCTCTAGCAGGCGGGGTGCTGGTAGTGCTAGCGGTGGTGGGCGTGTCCATCTACTGTTGTTGCAAGAAATCAAGACGATTGAGAAAAACGAGCAGGTTTCAAGGTAAGTTGATAGTCTTACGCAAGTTTGTTGTAGCCCTTCCAAACGAAACACATCAATGATATAAGTTGCGAATAAATTTTTAAAGTTTAATGAAAAAGATACGGTCTAGATGTACATTGTACAAAGTTCACTATCAAAAAGTGAAAACTTGAGAATTGCATAGTTGCGTTCTTCAACGTAAGCCTGCGCGTTAAAAAATACAATTTTTAGCATTAATAACTGATTCGTTTCAATTGATTCTTTATTCAACTCAACTCCTTTTTTGCCATTAGGTTGTAGACCCCAAACATGGTCATACGACAAAACGGACTCGCATTACCTTTGTTTTAGGTTGTCTTTGTTTTGATGCATTTTTTTTATCGCTTTTTGGTTGTTGCAAGGTATATATATCAGCGACATCACGGCATCATTTGACCGTTAAAAAAATCGCTTGTGGCTTGTCCTGTAAATTCAGTTGTCATTTAATTTTTTTTCTTATTTTCACTGCAGTTCGATCTTTCAGCTTCAGTCGCTGCTCTGATAAGACCTTATCGAAACTCAGTACGTGTGTGTTGTATCTGCATGTTGTCTTCCGCAATAATTTCTCTTTCCTGAGAAATGAAATTAATATAGTTTTCGTGAATGTTCAAGCGATTACATGCTTAACGATTACATGAAAAAATTCCCTTGGTATTTGGAATAATTTGAAAAACTTTAAGCTAAAATTAGACAACATATGGTTTTGGATTATATGTTCAAGCTTAAATTGTAATAGAAAATATGAACTTACCGGAGCAAGCACTTAGGTTTCTGGCTGTTAAAAGCTTATGGCTGCAGGGTCAAGTCAAATAATCAGTTTGCTTTTTTTGTGTGGTAGTTTGAATGTTGTTTCAATGTTTTTATCTTATGATTAAATGCCTTTGATGTTTTGAACCGTGGTGCAATACATTGGAAATCGCGTTTGGATTTGGGTCAAATTAAAGATAAAACCTGATAGTAATGAAAGTGTAAAGCTAGCAAGCTTTCATTTGCTTTGATTATACTCGTATGTTACGCTGAAGCTTGTCACAAGTTGGTGGAGCCTACCTCTGCGTCTTAGCATTTAGACAACACAGCTGCGAGTTGAGAACGATGCAGCGATTATGAGTGCTTGTTTTTATATTTTCTGCGAGTTGCTTTCCGCCTGCTCACCACTTGTAGATGGGGGAATCCCGTGAGTGTCTTTCCCTACGGGAAATCCCCTCAAATGCAAGCAAACTTTCATATTTTTAATTATTTTTTAGGTTCTCATAACAAAAGTAACAGATACAATCCTGTCAATTACAACGATATGTTTGACATCAAAGCCATGACATCTAGTGTAGGTTATTCCGGGGCCTCCAGGACTGGCCCCGATTTACTTCGGGAGGGACAAAGAGGGGAGTCAACTGACATGGAACTGACCCAATTAATGCAAAGTCAGGCTGGAAACTTTGGCAAATCCAATGTGATGACTTATACTTCAAAGTTAGTATTAACTAAATTCTAATAATTGTCTTTAACTGCTTATTTTCGTTTTATTTTTACTGAACGTGATTTTCTACAGTCCGTGTTTTGATGTTTTTGTATCTAAATCATTTTGCTTTAAATTTACAACTTTAAAAAAGAAAAAAGCATCCTGTATAAACAACTGCAAAAGTGGCTTCTAGTCTTTTTCTACGCCCTATTCTACTAAAGGACTGGCACAGCAAGCGTTATGGTGTAATTTTGATCCGACGAACAGAATGATTAATACGAAACCTAGACTCTTTTTTTTTTATATAGTTGCAAAAAGTTATAATAAAATGGATATCAACACGAAAACAATACTATACTATTTTTAATAATTAAGGCGTTACAAAATAACGTCGTTAAGCACATACAGGTGTTACAAAATAAAGTCTAATAATTAAGGCGTTACAAAATAACGTCGTTAAGCACATACAGGTACAGTAATAGCACGATTCAATAGATATTCCATTTTCGAAACAGTTTTTTCAAATCTCCATTACGTTTAGCGATCAAATATTCTGTTTTTTTTAGCAAATTTATGGTCCATATAAATAACGTGATATTTGGTTTGGTTTTTTCAATTTTACATCTATAAATTAAAAATCTTGCATTGAGTAAAAAACAATTAATCAAATCCGTCTTAGCACACTTTTCTAACTCTTGAAATCCAAAAATCTTGTTAAAATTGCAAAAATTTATGTCCCGTTTGAAATGACAGCATATCCAACTAAAAACTTCATTCCAAAACTGATCTACAACTGGACAAAAACAAAATAAATGCAAAATTGTTTCAATGCTTTGCGCACAAAATGAACAAAAAGGCGAATCCACAATGCCAAAACCATGCAATTGCTTATTAGTTACAATAGCTCTTAGATTTAATTTTATTTGAAACGATCGTAGTTTAGTTTCATTGTTCGGTTTCTAGATCTGTCTTTGGCGTAGTGATATTTTTGTTAGCTTAGATTCGTCAGCTTTTTCAGTGTCATGCTGATTTGAGTTAAATTGCAAAGGTTTTCCGTACAAATTTATGGCTTGCTATTATAAAGGTGTTTTTTAAAGGTGGTAAAACGATGTTTTTCTTACAGCAACGGACAAGTTCGCAACCAGATTGTGGGTAGTCCCGTAGATGAAGGAAATTATCCCATACCTGCAACGGGATACGCTTTAGGCAAATACCCGAAGCAAGATACAGCCAGAACGCAATTTGTGAAGTAAGTAGTTGTATATTACATAATGTACATTACTGATGGTTAATGTTTGTGAAGATTAAAAATAGTTAAAGTTTACTAAAATCTGATGTATAGTGGTAAATGTCTGGGGGGTTTGAGTCTATAGTTGCGTGGCTGAAGTATTCTTTCTAGCTGTTCGTTGTAGTTTCATTACTTTTTAGTCGTACTCAAATTTTTGTGCCTAGTGGGCTGAATGGTGTCGTGAAGAGTCATTATTTCTCTTACAAACTTCTAAAGCTCGTTTCTTGCGTTCATAATTCCAAGCTTCTGTGATATAAAGATAGAGAGAAATTCATTTTATTTGTTTCTTTTCTAAAAATCTTGCTGAAGATAGTGCAATGTAGTTTTGGTTAACACAGCGTATAATCATTGTCGCACCCAGGATAGGCTTCTGTGCACGTGTCCCTCCCGGAAAATTTTTTGTACCCCCCTGTGTATAAGTTTTACCTATTATTGCAGGTCGCCCACCGCTAGCATGCCTCCACCAACCAACTTGCCGCAGCAGTTTCTATTTCGGCAGCTCAGCCATGGCAGTGGTTACTCAGGATCAAATCCTTCTGATGTCGAATCGAGACGCCAGTTTTACACAGACCCATCAGTTCACCCCTCCCCTGATTTACCTCCCCCACCTCCAACTCCCCCAGTTTCACTCCCTCATTCGTCGTTATCTCAAAGGTACAAATTGATCTCGTTTTTTTCGCACTGTGTAATTGTTTTTACCAATGTTTGTTGAGGTTGGTGGTATTGCTTTACCTCTGTGCAAAAACGTGGTGTACCCTCTTTAAAAGAATGTTGCGCCAAAACACTGGCTTTTAAGAAAGAAAAATCGGGGCCGATACCCCGGGGTCCACGCCGGGGTGGTGACCTTTTGGGGATGCCATTAGCTACCTTTTTTCTGAGTATGCTCTTCATAGCTGTTTTGCGCCGTAGCACTAAAATCCTCTTAGCGGCCGGGACCGAAAAGGGCGCACTGCTTCACAGAGAAACTCAGTGTTGTAAAGCGTTCTATTACGCTCTAAATCGCATTGAATTTGATTTGAAAGTACTGAATCGATTTATGTTGCAATATACAATCAGACAACATACTTTAATAAGATTAGCGATGAGTGGATGAACAGTTGGGATTTCCTAATTGAACCGCTGCTTCGAAAGTCAAGTGGCTATCAATGTGAAATATGCTGTATTCGACGATCAGCTCAAAAACTAATTGTTTATTGATCTGAACCGCAGCTTTGTCCAGATCGTTGTTTCGAGCTTGTGTAATAGCGTATTAATCGAGTGATTTGCGAACATTGACTTCATAATTTTGGCAATTGTTCTCGGGAAGTCATATGATGCCGTTGCAGCAGCTGCTGTACCTGCTTCAAATTAGGTTGTCGGGCTGGGCAGTGACTGCAAAAAGCGGGAAAAAATACATTTGAAATTGATTGTTTTATCTTCATTTCTTGTTCGTGATTTTAACCTTTTGCACTGTGCTCAATGTAATGAAAGCTTTGTCTAAATGAGTTTCACCGTTACACTGTATCAAAAACTGAACTACTGCATTGCACGGCAACAATGCACACATTACCATCCTCACGAGATATTTGCTAACCAAGCATTGCACAAAAGTGATTGTGCTTAAGTGCATGAGCTGACAAAATTTTCATGAAAAGATAGTCTGACAAAGCAATTTTTAACTTACCAATTTGTGCAACAAAATAGTTTTAACTTAAAACACAAAACATGTTATGTTTGTGTGCAGAAGCCGAACCAGCAGTGGCAAGCGTTCTACAGCTAGCCAATCATCCCGTTCGGGCCACAGGAGCCGACAGGGTGCTCGATTTAACCCGAATGCTCACGCGGGATACAATTTTGCCGAAGAAAGTGAAACAGAGTACGGAGTTGATCGTAGCCTCGTTTTTCAGAAACGGTAAGATAATTACCTGCAAAAGTTCGTGACTGTATTCGCATTTTTTATTTATTTTTGATCTGTGTAGGCCGTCCATCGATGGTAGAGATCCCAGCTCGTTTCCTCCTACTCCTCCTACAAGAGATGACTCCCATAACCATTCCATCACTCACTCTAGGATGCCTTGCAATCCCCATCCACAGTGTGTACTTTAAATTTCTGTGTATTATTTAGAAAAAATTTGTTCAGGTAGCAAAGTTATGTTCAAATATGAATTAGGTCATTTTTACACACGCACTGATTGGTAAACATTAAGTAGAAAATACTTGTAATCCAGGCTATGTTGTAGGTGTAATAACAGCAAATTAAAATCTTTCTACTGCTAGCTGAAAGCATATTTTCAGCCTGTAAAGGCCGATTCGTATGCTTCACCAGGATAAAAGTTTTTAATTTAAAAACTAAGTTCAAGTTTTAAGAGAAGACTATATCGATCTGTCAAGTATCGCCAGTTCAGTGGATGTGACTTCCATAAGCTATTATGATTATTATAGCTACAATAGTTGGGAATCGCTTTTTGTAGTAACTATGCAAAAGTACCTAATTCTAAGTATTTCTTGTCACTGCTAAATTGGTTCTCCCGCAAGCAAAATATGGCTTATTCGTGAACTGTAAATCGTATCTTGGTAAGCTGGAGCCACATCACTGTGGCACGGTAGCACTTGGGTTCGAATTTTACCCAAAGTTGTTTTTTCTTGTTAAAAGTGGTGCCGGAAGATCTTTAAGTTAAGCAAATGCAAATTACAATTTTCAGATCGATTTTCGTATTTCAGTTTTTCAACTGCTGAAAGAAGTCGCATGGCAGATCAGTATCACGAGAGTGGCCATGGGACTGATCAGTTGGGACAGTTACACTCGGTCAGACATCATGTATCAAGCTATGACCCTCGCAACAGCGCAAATGGTATGCTATTTGATTACATATGTTGCAATCATACCATTGTGATATTTGTCGTTAAATTAGCTTTGAGTAGAACTTGTGTTTTTTAGAAATAACCATGTTAAGGCTTCAGAAATGTTTGCCTGAAATTAAAAATCGGTTTTGATTGTTAAGGGACCGTAGGGAAGGAGTAGAACGCTGTTATTTTTATCACAAACTATTATTAGTTGACCAGAAATATTTTCATTGAAACACACCCAGCAAGGTACATAACCACAAGCGTATCTGTATATAATGTTGGGTGTACCCAGCAAGATATTGTATCTTGCTGGGTGCATCACCATGACAATTTTTGTGGTCATGTATTATTAAGAAGTCCTAAACGACGTAAAATTAATATTATTTTCTGAAGTCGAACGCTCTCTTGTTTTCTGCAGTATCCAACTTTTCAATGATGAATGGATACGGATCTGAATCAGATGCAAGGGAGTCTCTTCATGATCACCGTTCCGTCGTATCGACATCATCAGATGTAGAATCTTTTCACATGGAATCTGTGTCCCAGGCAAGTACAGGGATCAAATACGATACAACTCTCTGTACTTGCGTGGTAGACTAGCCAAAGCACTCCGGCTTGAAAACCAGTTTGAATTCGAAGCTTTTCAACCGGGTTAAAGTTTGAGTTCATTAAAAACTGGCAATTTTGATTTCGAACTTTGATTTTTTTTTTAATTTTTCCAGTTTAAGTTCGAGTTTTGTGAATTTTATCGAGTTGATTTTTTCTCGAAGCTGAGTTCGAAAGTCAATCAAGTTTTCTTTTGAAATCGAGTTCAAGAAAAAGTGATCGAGTTCCAGATCAAACTCAAGTTTGCAGCTCTGTTACTACTTACAATTATCCTGCTTAATACTTGTAATAACAATCGTATGAGACAATCTACTTTTTCTGCTGTTATTCACTTGCTCAAGTGCGTTTGGTGTACGTAACGCTGGGTTTCATTTCAGGTCGGACAAAATTTTGACGACGGTGATACTCACCCTAGTACTGCTGGTAGCGACAATTTTAGAAAAAGAAGCTTGCAACGAAAGAATGCTGATATCTTGCCAAAACGAACTTATCCGTCCACTTTTCATCATTATCCTCTGGAAACTTGCACTTCTGATCCGTCTGTCAACCCCGGAAGTGTTTTATTGAATACCCGAAAAAACGCCAACAAATCCCGGGAAACAAAGGCGATTGACCGAACTAACAGTGCCAGTAGCTGCGCGTCTTCCTATCATCAAAACACTGGTGATAGCGGCATGAGTGCTGGCGTTAATTGCTCCACAGAGCACAGCAGTTTGAATAGTCACGCTAGTGCTGGAAGTGGCAATAAAACTACTCCTGGATACCGGACAATGCCGTCCTCCGTTGGAGAATTGTCATTACCGCGAGACGGCGCTAAATTACTCGAAAGCATACGAGACAATATTTCGCCTTTGATGAATCAAAGTGGTTATTGTAGTGCGCCTCCAAGTGCAGCACATTCGCGCAATAATTCACCAGCGAAACCAATTCAACCACGTTCGAATCGTGGCCACAGCAGATTGCCGGTTTCGCTACATCGACCTTTCAATCACATGGCAGGTAACTGCTAGTACTTCGCTTTGAAGCTTGTCTTGTTAATTACTTACAAGTAAATCGCTAAGATTTCAAAGCGATATTGTGTTATGTTGTGTTAATGGATATTTGCTTTTTTGCGTCTGTGTTTGTGCGTTGCGCCATGTGCAAGCTGTTGACTTGACTTTTCACATAAGCAGTCCAAAATGTGTATCTGCCAAAAACTCAAACAGTTTTTCCGTGTTTAAAATAATACAATTTCCATGAGAACGCCATGCTTGTGACATTTCTGAGGGCTGCGCTACAAGTTGCTTTATGAGTACTTCAATCTGTATGAAAGGAGAACAAGCTCCCGATTTATTTTTTCCACTAGCAAAACAGCAACCGTACATTTTTCAAATATGAGAGTAAAATTTGGCATCTTTGGTGCTGTATTTTGAAGTTGAAGTAGTATTTAATTACCGATCTTTGCAGATTCAAGATGGTGTCATGGTAATTCAAATCGTATTCCCTTGTCACCTATTCAAAGTCCTGATCAGGAAAATGGTTATGTTGAAACAAGAAGAAAAGAAATTAGTGGTGATCTAGGCATACATCACTCCTCCAAAACTAAAGAATATGATGGAGATTTTCCTCCTGCTTTTCAAGAGCTTTCAGATGTTCCGGAGGTTTCAACCTCCGATTTTTGTGAAGATTTTGATGACGCAAGCCAGTGATTTTGATGATGTAATTTGAAAAAAAAACGTTCGAATAATTTTCAAAAAATGTGCTTTTAAAATTGATTGATCGATGTTTTTCTAATCCGAAATATCAGTTTATACAGACGTGTGTTGAACAATTTTTTCTGAACAAAATGATCCAGTTTTGGTACAGAAACTTATTAAAGCTTATTCGTTTTCAAGCAGTCCTTTGTTGACTTTTAAAGTGAATATTTGTTTTTTCTCACCAACATGCTGAAATTATTTTTGTTTCCGATTATTTTTCTCAGTGTCGACCTGCTTAGGTATAACATCTTTTAAGAAAATGATTTTGGATAGTTTGTTAACGTTTTGAAATAATCCACGGTCAACATTCTTATCAGTTAAAACATGTAATGAAGAAAACTGACGCTGAAAAAGGTTAAAATTTCAGTAGCAGCTCTGTAATTGTTGGTGCGTTCTTCTTCAAGGCTGTATTTGTGATAACATTCTTCCAAGTTTCGGCAAATTTTCTTCGTAAAAAAGATATTTTTGTTTGCTGCAAGTAATGAAGCAGTTGCTACCATGTTGCTCAATTTCGATCAGTTTCATTGTTTTGGTAGCTTAGGTCTCAACCTGTCTTTTTTAAATGGCGCTTATTTTAATTCAACGTTTTTTTCAATATTCAAAGTCTCGCTTTGTTTTTTGTGGTGCAGTTTCAGTGCGTATGTGCTGTTTTTGTTATTACTTTATTTATATGTTTATGCGTTTATTTCTCTAGCTGTAAGGCGTAATGGCGCTGCCAGAAAAACTGAGTTTCTTTCAATAAAAGTGAGAAAAATAATTAATTAGACTGAGTGCAGCAGTGTACAGTTGAACTAAGTTGGTATGCATCAAGTTCGTTGTAAATTAAATTATATTTTCCTGGTTTTTAGAATTTTCCACAGCGATGTATCAAGTCGGTAGGATAGGCTATTTTTGGGCTAGCTGTTGCTTTCAACATACATCACATGCACTGGCAAATGAAACCTTACCTGGCCTCTCGCAGCAGAGAATACACACTTTGAAGACCAACAGCACTCCTCAGCCAATCAAAGTAGCATTGGCGTCTGATGAGCCTGACATAGAGTCTCGGTGATTTTAAAACTACGCCATTGAATTAATCGACGACGTTATCGATGAGATATTAGGTTGAACCGCAACATTTTTGGTGCTGTGACCGCTGAAACAAAATTAGAAATTTTCCGGGTTATATGCTCCCTAACCCCTCTTTATCCATTTTGTTTTTTATTTTGGGTTGAATTAATTCGATCTGCTGTTGCCACACTCACTGGAAGTAACACTGTGTTTAAAACAATTTTTTTTAATTTTCGTCCCGTGAGGTAGTTTTAGAGATGCCCCTATTTATGCTATACAAGGATATATTCATATCGAAATCCCCTTCGAAATATTTTACTAGATACGGCCCTGGTCCCATGCTATAGAGTGGTAGACATATGCCCGGCAATTCCTCAGGAGGATAAACTGCACGCACTGGGCTGACAGAGATTATGTCATCCTTCCCAGGTTATAAGCTACAGAAACCATCCAAAGAGTCTCGCATATTTCAGTCACTTGGCACCATTAATTTTGTTCTTTTTACTAAAAGGCAGAAACAAAAGGGCAGTGGTGGGCAGTAACGCCTTACAATTGTAATTCGTTACTGTAACAAGGTACTTGTTGAGTAACGGTAGCGCTGTTACATTTGAAAAGAAGTAACGAATTGCGTAACGAAATTACTTTATTGGCGATATTTCAAAGTTACTAGTTACTCGTTACCATTTTACAATGCGCTTTATTGTACGTATTAAATAAAAAAGTTAAAATAATAAAAATTAAGCAAATGTCATTTTTCTTTGGACTTTCGGAACGATTTAACTTTACGCGAATGAGTTTGAGTTATAAACAAAACAGTTTTGTGATTGATGGACAGAAAGTCCAGACCAGACTCCAGCAGTCTGGCACCTTTTGAAAATCTTTATTCGAAGCGACCTGCAACTGCTGCTGCTGGAAGTGTAAAGTTTCACTCTTTGCAACGAAATGAAGAAACAAAAAATACAACAAAGTGAAAAAGCGATAGAGCGCCAGATTTTTTTAATGTTTTTCATGCCAAGCAGAGATTTTTTTGAAGCCCTTTCAGAGTTGCCAGATGCGCTACTTTTCCGCCAGATATGCTCTTTTTGAATTTCTCCGGCGGGCGAAATATGCATTGTGCGGGTGAGAAAATTATTAGAAGGATTTGAAAAACAAACTTCGCCGATTTTAAAGATTCACAAGGCTTGATTGATGAAAAATATATGATCAAGCTCAAGCAAATTTTTTTTCACCAGTTCAAAATGACTTGTGTTTGCATACTGTTAATTGTTAGTTTAAAATCTTTGGGTAGATCTTTTATATTATAAGAAAAA
This sequence comes from Trididemnum miniatum, assembly GCA_964006365.1. Classification (NCBI taxonomy): domain Eukaryota; kingdom Metazoa; phylum Chordata; class Ascidiacea; order Aplousobranchia; family Didemnidae; genus Trididemnum; species Trididemnum miniatum. The sequence continues at coordinate 13,697,565 of OZ023247.1, read as the reverse complement.
AGCTATATGTTATTCTAGTGGGTAGAATTGGGTTTAATTGCTCTTGGGATTTGTTGTTTATTGCAAAGGCAACAATGTGGCATTTAATTTTGTGAATACAAACGTACAGTAGCTATGATAATTTTTTTTTGACTGTAGGCTTTGTCAGGCTAATTAGTTAAAACATATTTAGTTCTTAAAAGGTAAAGGTACGGGACAGCGGGTGCAAGCACATATTGTTTAGGCCATTTTCAATTGTCGGCCCATTACAATTTTCAATCACGAATGATTGAACGCTGTTAAGGGACATAACATGACGAACAACACATACACAAAACCCTTCGCACTTCCGCTTGTGCCGAGCGCCTGGCGCGAAAGCTGCGAATACTATTTTTAAAGTCTTTAGTATGACCCGACTGGGAATAAAACCCCAGTCTTTCGGTTGCCAAGTCGACGCTCTTAACCGATACACCAAGCGCCGGTTATTTAGTTCTTAATAGCGGTATTTATTTTGGCAAAACAGCTACTAAATGTGCATTTGTATGGTTTTTTAGATTTGAATATTTTAGGCTACAATTTTTTTTGTTTGTCGGCCCATCTTGGCTTGTCTTTTTGTGAGTTTTGGTTGTGTCTTTCAAAATATAGCAACACTGAAGCCCTTATGCGATCGATTTTCAGCAGAAAGAGAGCATGGAAATCGTTGCATTTAAATTTTTAAACATCTGTCAAAAAAAAAAACTTATCAATGTCCAAGTTTTTCTGCCGCAAAGTTAAGAGAAACTTTTATTAAATAAAACTCTGCCCTACCATATAGCGCCGCTGTGAAAGGTTAATTTCACTTGGAAAAGACGTTTTAAAACCGAAACCTTCAGGCCTGATTGACCGGCATTTCGAAACGCTGGTCTATTTATGAAGAATCGTTGCGGTGTGTTGATATTTGAAAGGCTGTTGCGTAGCTTACTGGTTTACCATTCGTGATTTACTTCAAAAAAATCTAATCTTCATTGTACTCGCCATATATTATGCCGAAGCGTGTAAGGAGTGGCGTGGCCCATCTCCTTAAGTTAGCGCCTGGGCAACACCCGCTCTTACTCCGAAGAAATGTCGCAGCAGTTACGAGCCGATGGCGACGCTGTGTCCGATCTAACCGGCTGAAGGAACAAACCCCAGACCTACTGCACCGATAGCCACTGTCGCTGTATTGTAATGTCAACCAGCCGGCTCGTTATTAACTTTTCGGTATTAAAATTTGTTCCTACTACCAGTGTTTTTTTAAGGTCTCTCAAATTTTTATAATGCATGGTCTCTCCAATACGCTTCTTTTCCATGTTTTCTAAATAGGCACACTTACAACATATTTAATCACAATAGTTTTTGGTCTTTTAAAACTTGTAATTGGTCCTTTTTAAAGTCAAAATATAAAAAAACACTGTCTGCTACCCGTAGTCTATGCTGCTACGCAATGCAGCTGCTTTGGATTTAGCGTAAACCAAATCAAATAAAAGAGATCTTCATCATACTCGCGGATTTACGCCGAAGCGTGTAAGGAATGGCGGGGCCCATCTCCCCGGCTTAGCGTCTGGCAACACAGTTGCGAAGAAGTGTCGCAGCGGTGGCGAGCCGTTCGTGACTGCCGACTGTCCGACTCGGGAATCGAACCCAAGACTTCCCGCACCGATAGCGATGTATTTAATGACTACACCAACGGGCCGGTTTTAGCGTAAACTAAAGTTGAAAAAATTTTGAAAGTAACGTGTAACGAGTAACGAAAAGTTACAAGTTTCATTTTCAAAAAGTAACGAGTAACTATAACTTACTGTAGTTACAATTTTTAACAAGTAATTGTAACCGTAACTTCGTTACTTTAGAAGTAACGAACAGTGATGTAGTCCTCGAGGATGTCCTTGGCCTCGAGGACGTCCTCGAGGACAGGCTTGTGAAGTCCTTGGCCTCGACCGTGTTGTCCTTGGCCTTGGCTCTCCTAGGCCTTGGATTTTGCGTTATCCTCGGCTCGAGGACTCGATATTTTTAAAAATTCAACTTTGCGATTGTTTTCACAAAACGCAAGCTGTTTTAAGAAAAAATGGTCCAAATAACGATAAGCATCGGTATTTGGTAAGCTCGCGCGGCGGAGAAATAAAAGCAGACTATGCATGATGAGAAAACCATAGAGTCACATTGTGAAAAGCAAAATTTTGACAATTCAAGATTTTGTTTCTCACAATCTCTCCTTAAGGTTATTAAATTGAAATTGTGAGCAACAAAGCTTTTAATAGAAAATTTAATCTGTGATAATCGGATTCTCAGCGAAGATTCTTGTGGTTCGAAAACTCGGGTAGAATGATGGGAGAACGCTGCTTTACACTTTTCTTCAAAGTTTCAGTTAACTGTTGTTTATTTTGTTTATAATTTGCTTAATAGCCATGCAAAGCAGTCTGAAGTAAAGCAGTGATGTAAAGCAGTCTGAAAAAGAGAATGAAGCGCCGGCGATGTTATTTGATATTACAGTATATCTTTGTTAGAGGTGCTAATTGTAGCAGTCCAGTTTTTTGCTTAGCTGCTTCTCAATGCTTTGAATTTTTTGTTTAGAGCACTTGCATGTGGACTGAGCTTGAGATTTAGCATGGCCAGTGATGGGCACGATAAACCTTTCTGTACTAAAGCAATAACGATAATCGATAACTTCAAAAAGCCCTGGGCGATACCGATAATCGATAAATCTCAATTTCTTAAAGCGATATTGATAAACGATTAATTATCGCCGATAAATTTTTCCGATAAATTTTGCGGTAAATTTTCGATGAGTTTGACGAAGTTTGTTTTTGTAAGTCGAATTGCAAAAATGTTTTTTCTAGATTTTTCAAGAAAAGAGAGCAGTTCACGGACTCTGCCGTGAAATTAAGCCAAACAAAGAAATAATTTTTAAAAATTACAACAAGTCATAATAGACACCGTGTTTTTTCCATAGCGCCAACTCACCAACTTTGAAGTTTAAACACTGCGTACATAAAAAATCGTTTATCGCGATAATTTATCGGCGATAACAAAATATATAACAAAAGCGATAACGGTAATAGATAAATTCAAACTATTTTGATCGATAACGATAATCGATAAAGAGTTATCGCCGATAACTATCGCCGATAAATTATCGCGATAAATGCCCATGTCTGAGCATGGCAGTACGATAAGCTTTTTATCATGGAAAGCCATTCTAGCCAAGCTCATGGTAATTGTTTTTACATATTATAGAACAGATCTATTGAGTACCGGTACAGTAAAGACTGCACATTATAGAACAGATCTACTAGAGTACAATTTAATAATAAAAGAAAAAAATAAGGTTAACTCTATAGAATGTGTGACCAGCAGAAGCAGCTAATATTTACAAGACATTATAACGTATTCTGAAATCTATTGACAACCTAAATGATACCGTTAAAAACCTGGACTTTTCTTTGAAGTTCCTTGAAAATAAGGTTGGCGATCTTGATGCTAAATTAAACAAACGTTGTGATGACCTAGAAGCTGATATTTTGCGCAAAGTAAATATCAGCCAGTTTACACCTGTAGAAGAGCAGGTCGAGTCATTGCGAAGCGATCAAGATGATCTATACGCCCAAGTTCAAAAACAGGCAGACGAACTCTCAAGGTTGATTGCGCAAAGTGAAAAGCAGCAGCTAGAAGCCTCAAAACTGAAGCTGCAAAATGAAGCGTACAGTAAACGACTTAATGTCTTGATACATGGCATACCAGAAGACCCAAAAAATCCATGGGAAAGCAGAGATTCTACTGTCAAATTATTTCATAAATTTCTAATTGACGGTTTTAAAGTTGAAGATTTTAATGAACTACCACTAGTAGACATACATCGTCTTCCGCAACGACCCATATACTCTGATAAAGGCAAAGTCAACCGTCCGATTATTATAAAATTATATAATAGCGATGATAAGCTCTGGCTATTTAGCCGTCTCAAATTCCTGAAGAGCTACAACGATAAACGTTATGCTGAAAATAGAGAAGCAACGCCAGTTTTCGTAACTGAACATTTGCCCAAACCCTATTACGAACAAAAAAAAGCTCTGACGCCCTTATTTAAAAAAGCTAGAAATGAAAATAAAAAAACATCATGGGCTGTTATTAATGGAGACTATTCCCTGCTTGTTGATGGAGTCCGCGTCAAATAATTACGTATGCTGAGAAAATATAGGCTTAATAATTACCATCATTCAAACTTGTAATAGTCCTTCTCTTCTAGTAAATTTAAATAATCTGCAATAAAATCCAGCTGTTGTTATATTGTTGTATTAGCCTATATCGTCATCTAAGGTTGTTATTGTTGTTATTTAAAATTTTTGCAGTAAAACCCAAAATCTAGCTGTCTTTATACTGTATTGTTGTATTATTGTATCTGTTTTGTAAAGTCGAAAATATGGTGGTTGTGGCCTTGTGGCGGTCATGCAAAAGGGACGCATGTGGCAAGCGCATCCGTTTGGCATGACTGCTGCAGCGCACTTTGTACCTGTTTGGAACGTTGAAAATATGGTGGCTATGAAAGATTTTACACGTGGATAGTATTTACTGTTGTTATAGTTGATGATTTGTAGATCAATGTAGTCACTTTGCATCTCTGACAAATAGCGGGATAAAGTTTTGCATTCCGGTATCTTTAGTTAGTAGTCCGGTATCTTAGTTTGGCATTCTGGTGTATTAGTCGTTTTTGTTTGTTTTTTTTGCTTTCTGCTTACGTTTGTAGTTGTACTAGGCCTACTTAGGCATTGTTTGTGCTTCTACTTTAACACTGTGTTATTTTTGCTGTGCTTGACAAGTTATGCGCTTGGCCGGGGACGTGAAGCAGCAGCTGATTAACATTATGCTTGACCCAAACGCCGAGAATTTTGAAACTGCTAATGAAATGATAAACGGTTTAACCGAAAATACTAAGCAGCGCGATTACTACGACAGTGGTTCGATTCCTACCTTTGATCCTGCTACCGATAGACTTTTGCGTTGCACGTGAACATTCGTTCACTAAAGAAAAATTTTGATGACTTTTATCATCTGCTTACCGAGTTGAACACCTTACCAAACTTGATTTGTTTAAGTGAGACTCGTTTAAAGGACATATCAAATCTCCGCCTCGTCAACCTGGCTAGATGTAATATCGTAACTAAGAATTCCAAGACAAATGCGGGAGGGGTTGCCACGTACGTTTCCGAAATGTTAGAGTATGAAGTGATACAAAATTATTCAATTAAGGATCCGAACGGCGAAGACTTGTGGGTAAAATTACGATTTAAAAATAGTGAGACCCTCCTGGTCTGTGTCATATACAGACACCCAAAAGCAAATATTAACGCTTTTTTTGATAAATTAAATAATTCTTTAATTAAAATTGCTGCTGATAATTTAAACTGCGTTATTTTGGGGGATGTAAACATCGATTTAAAAACAAATGAAGCTTGCGGCAAAACACGTAGTTACTTGAATATGCTAAATAGTAATTCGTTTCATAACCTGATTGATTTGCATACAAGAATTACTCCTGTTTCTCGGACTACCATTGACCATGTCTATTCCAATGTATTTAAATATAAATCAGTTCCGGGTATTGTTAAATGCGCGTTAACTGACCACTACCTCATATTTGTCATACTTAAGCATTCAAAACGTAAAGTTGATCAAACTAACCACTATACCCGGTCACTTAAAGAATTTAATAGTCATAATTTCAACAGCGACCTTAAAGCATCGCTGGATAAACTGTTAAATGACTCGCCCAATTTGGACGAAAAAAATTTCGATCAATTCTTCTCCGCTTTTGTTCAGGTCATTAAACTAGCAATAAATCGTCATGCACCGCTTAAGAAACTATCACGCAGGCAAAAACGCTTGAACAAAAAACCTTGGATTACAAAAGGCATTCTTATCTCGATTAAGAAAAAACAAAAGCTGCATAGAACACATTTTCTGAGCCAAAATCCCATCGAACGTGATATTTACAAAAAATACTCAAATGTGCTCACTCATGTTAAAACCGCTTCTAAAAAAATTTATTTTCATAAAGCTATACAGGATAGTAAAAACAGCCCTCAAAAAACCTGGGACGTTTTGCGGCAATTGATGAGTGGCAACAAGAAGTCGCTTGATTTGCCATCAGCAATGAACATTGATGAAAAACGCGTTCAAGAACCTAAACTTATAGTCGAATCGTTTAATTATTTTTTTAGCAACATAGGTCGCAGACTGGCTCAAAACATTGATGAACCAAATATAAATTTTAAATATTTTCTGCATAAATCTAGCAAAGTTGCATCTTCTATTGCGTTGATACCACCTACCGCCAATGAAGTTTTTAATGAACTAAATTGTTTAAAGAATAAAAAAGCTGCTGGCTCCGACGACTTGTCACCGTTTTTCATTAAAACAGCTTCGCTTATCATTGCACCCTACTTGACCTACTTGATCGAATTCATGTTCAACCAAGGTGTTTTTCCAAATATCTTGAAAATAGCTAAAGTTTTTCCAATATTTAAATCCGGGGAAAAAAGTTTAATCGAAAACTTCAGACCAATTTCCCTTTTATCCGTCTTTTCTAAGGTTATAGAAAAGTTAATTAAAACCAGAATTCTTAGTTTTATTAATTGGCATGATATACTATGTGACCGCCAAAGTGGATTTCGAAAGAAACGCAGCACCATATATTCTCTCATTGATGTAATTACTGAATGCTATGACAGTGGAAACTTTTCGTGAGTAATAGCGTTAGATATAAAAAAAGCATTTGATACGGTTCATTTTGACATACTGCTTTACAAATTGGACTATTATGGTATACGTGGTCCATGTTACAAACTCCTTAATAGTTATTTAAACAATAGAAAGCAGTATGTTTGTTTGTCTGGATACAAATCTAGCTTGGTTGACGTAGAATGCGGTGTTCCTCAGGGATCAGTCCTTGGCCCATTACTTTTCATCCTTTATATTAATGATATCAAAAATGCGTTACAAACTATACCAAGACTGTTTGCTGACGACACTTCTTTATTCCTGACCGCTAAAAACGTAATTGATCTTGAAATAATTGGTAACTCTGAATTAAGTTCTTTGAAAAACTGGAAGGATACAAATAAGTTGACAGTAAATCCGACGAAATCAAAACTTATAGCCGTAAACCCCAAACTCCGAGCCCCTCAAATACAATTCTCTCTGCTATACGATGATACATGTATCGGAAACGATAAATCGTTAAAATATTTAGGGGTTGAACTAGATCAAGAATTGAACTTTTTACCCCATCTTACCAAAATTGAAGATAAACTATCTCAAAATGTAGGAATAATAACTAAATTGAAACATTATTCACCCAATTCAGCTCTTTTAATGCTCTACTACTCGATAGTTTATCCTCATATTTTATACGGAATTATTCTTTGGGGCCCAACGTATGCATCGCATTAAAACGTATTAATCTCAACGTATTAAAAAATTGCAATTGCTACAAAACAAAGCTGTGCGTGCGATATGTTCTTTAAATTGGCGCGAGCATGTGACACCGTGTTTTGATCGTCTAAGCCAGTGGTTCTCAAACTTGTCGGAAGTATCGAACCCAACAGGTGTCATGCAAGCATACATCGAACCCTTAATTATAACCAGGAGCGGATCCAGAAAATTTTAGAGGGGGATGCAGTTTTGAAGTAGGCTGAATGTTAAATGAGTGCAAAGGCGTTAGACGTCTAAACCGGAAAAAGGCATAAGCTCTTTGAAAATGTTTCACGTCAGGGGCGTATTCAGAATATTCTTAAGGCGGTGGAGGGTGGCATAAAATTTTTACATTTTTAAGCGTATTTTTTTCCGGAAAGTTAATTTGAAGCAAATTGAGGAACAAAAATATGGCTCTAATTTGGTTCGGGGGTATGCTTCCCCGGAAAGTTTTCAAAAATTTAGACACTGTAATGGCCATTTTAGTGCTTTTTGAACAATTTTTATGGCAAATTCTGTTTAATTTTTTTGCCTCTAACTCTAAGTTCTTCACCAAATATGATACATTTTGTTCGCACATTTTCGATTTATGCGTGCTTAAGGCGTAAAGATGATTGTTATCAAATAGGTTTGAAATTATGGAAAAATTTATTCATCAAAAACAGCGTTGAAAGAGTATGGTGGGGGGATGCATCATTCCACGCAGAGATAGTCATTTACTATAACTGTATGCCTTTTTGCAAAAACTTATTCTGATCTTAGCCGAACCCCTGCTACAGCCTCACCGAACCCCTGGGGTTCGATCGAACCCAGTTTAAGAACCACTGGTCTAAGCATTCTAAAAGTAAGAGATGTAGCTAAAATGGAAATGGCGAAATTTGTCCACAAATCTGTTAACCACTCCTTACCAAAATATTTTCAAACGTATTTTCACAAGGTGTCATTGGCACACAAACGTTCTACTAGGTCTTCCTCTTGTGATAATTTAGCAATCCCTCTGTTTCGAACGAACCGTGCGCAAAGGTCTATCAAGTATCAGGGGTCTAAGGTTTGGAATTCGATACCAACTGCTATTCAACGTTTAAAACTTAAAAAATTTACGCAAACATATCGCGAGCAAATATTGGCTGCATATAAAAATTAAGTCACTAGGTTATACTTGTAGTTCTTTTTCTTAATTAGCATTGTATTAAAAGATGTGGCTATCTTATTGCTGCTACAACGAGAATTAAATGTGAGCATCACTCTGCTCATGAAAGCAAACAAAAGGTAGTCGTTTGACTCGAAGACTTCACGTCCCTTCACGGCTTTTTCATATTGCAAGTAAATGAGCTTCAGTTGCATGTTTACCTTAAATCTACTGTTTTTTCCTTTTTAAAGTTTTTTTGAGTGCTTGTACTTGCAATATGAAAATAAACTTGTCTGTCTGTCAGACTCAGAATGATGAACTTGAACATATGTCTTCTTTGAAAATTATAACTTTTTTATGAAATAACAATAACTATAGGGCCAGTGAAGATTGAAGTGTAATAACTATAGGGCCAGTGAAGATTGGAATAGCTTAAAGTACGACCAGTGTAGCAAATAAAACTTGTGGCCTAAGCTTGAATTTTTATGAACATTTTATTGCACACGCAGGTTTGCTTCAAAAACGAAGAGCGTTAATAAAAAAAAAGGAAATAACTGAGGTTGTTTTCAAATTATATTTGAACGGAAAATACTATTTTTTACGAAGCCACACATGCAGAGTTAAGGCTTTTATCCAGAGGTGGGCACAATTTCGTTAATCGTTGATAATGAAGCTATTATTTTCATTAATTATAGCTAATTCGTTAACCTTCTTTTTGAAATTAACGGACTAAATTAACTTCCGTTAGAGCTTGATAACTTCCGTTAAATTTTTGTAAACGCTTATTTTTCTTATTGTTGGTTAAGTTTGACATCGACAAACTAGCAACATACGACCAATGAGGTCAAAAAGCGAGATAAAACTACCAAACATATTGCTTGAGAGCAGAAAAATTGCTGAAATGCTTACGCAAGCATCGATATTAAAAAATTTTAAGCTTTTTTTAAAAAAGAAATGCCGTTTTACGTCAAAATTAACGATTTCACGAATTTAATTAACTTCCGTTAATTGGAGCTGAATTTAACGATAACGGAGGTACATAGCTGTGTTAACGAAATAGTGGTTAATAAAGCTAACGTTTTGCATTAACTTGCCCATCTGTGCTTTTATCGTAATGAAGTATGTGCATCATGGTAGATGGCCCAGCCGGACATCGAACCCGCGAAACCAGCTCCCCAGCCCAATGCGCCGGCCACTCGGTCAGACAAGCTTTGTTTGTAAAACTTAAGTCTCAAACAAATTCACTGAGTTTTGATCTCAGGCTCAGCGGCGTCGTGTCATTACTCATTGGGGCTCGGGGAGTGAGATGTTTTATTTTTTATAATTTAAAAAATTGAAAATTAAAAAAATAAATTATAGCCAGTGCTATTTTGTTTTCATCTTTCAAACTAACCCCATACCCCCCCCCCCCCTTTCTTGTACTATAAGTTCCATTGTTTTGTTTTTAAATTTTTGCTTCAATCAATCGCTTCGACTCAGGATTAAAGTTAGTTTGTTGATCAGTGGTTAGAATTTAAAAAACATTTTGCATGCGTTGTTAAAGATTATAGCCAAGAACACACCTATAGGCCTACACGTCATCCCACCAAATGCGTCAAAATTAATAATGATTGTAGCCTGCTTTTATTTACTTTAACCCAGCTTCTGTTTTAAGACACGGGCTACCGAAACATTTTTGTATTGTCTGACACTATAGTAGTGACTGCACATCACTGCAGGTACCGATATGTCCTTTTTCGACAAGAAAGTGCGCTGGAACGAGTGTTTTTCATGTGAAAACCGACTGGACTCACCTTGCCTACGGCGGCTGGGGCTTTCCCCCCAACTCCCCAGTAATGTCCTCCACCTTTGTTAAATCGTGGGGCCACACTGATTGCGTATACTATCCATAATTAAGGAGCGGTTTGGGGTATCAAAATAAATTTTGATTTATTATCCAAAAATTGTGGTATCACGACATATTTTGGCATCTTTTCCTAATTTCCTTTTATCGTGATGTTACTAATTGCTGACTATGGCTGTTATAAAGGTTGTAAATGATCAATATCTGTTGAAGTTGTTACTCGGGCCCCTCCAAACTTTTTGGCTGCACGACGCCTCTGCTCGGGCTCAAAAATATTTTCAAGTCTATAGGGTCTTGGTCTCGAATCTTTTTTTTTTTTTTTTTTTTTTCTTGAAGTCTCAGTCTCGACTTTTGACCATCAAAACTCGACTCCATTATTAGTTGAAAGCAAAATCGAAAACTTTTAACATTGCAGCTTTAGATTGTGAGTAAAATAATTAATTCTCTGCTCAAGCTGAGCTGTTTAGCTCATCGGGTGCTAACTGTTCTAGCACCATCAGCCCTAGTTGAAAGATATTTTAGCAAAAGGGGATTTATTATGTGACCCCATCGAGCTTGCATTTCGGGGTCTGTGCTTTCGACATTGATTTTTCTGAAGTTTAATTAACACGTTGTAGGGTAGTTCTTTGAGTGTGAATGTGACACGTGAGTGCTTTTCACTTTTTGTTTTGCTTCATTTTGTTTCTCATGATTGCTTGCATTTTCGTTGATTTGTTGTTTTTTTTGGTAAATTGGTTTTTAGTTACGTTGGTTAATGTATAAGACAGTGGCGGCCTGGTGAGCAGAACCTCCTTAAACTAAATCTGTCTAAATCTCACCAAAGGTTGTAGGAAGGAACGGTAATGTACGATGTTGTACCGAAGAATGCGGCTACACCTATGGGAAAGCGAACTGCGGATTGGGTACAGACGTAGAGAATGCGGCTATAGGTTACCTACTAGCTTGTAAGCGCAAAATCCAAAAATTGTTGAACACAGCGTCGACCAAAGTAGTAAAGATTTCAACCATTATTAATATTTGTTTCCATGCAGATATTATTTGATTTAATAAAAACCTAAAGTTTTTTTGCTTAACTCTGATAAGTTCGCGTGTAACTGGATTAGTGCTTGCGTTTTTTCTACATACATTAAACAAGTTACCGTTAAATAGCAACAAGGAACTTTATGCTTGATTCATGGGGGTTAGTTTTAGTTTTGAGGCGAGTTTCATGTGGGGAATCTCAATTTATAGCCTTATACCTTGCGCCTAGTAGACCTGGCACAGGATTGTTATCAATTATAATATTTTTGTTATCCCCGTAGGCCTAATTTTCGAAAACGATTGTCGTTGTAGGTCTGCAATATTAGGCCATAAGTTGTTTACAAATCATTATTTCATGACCAAATGACTAACATTTTGAGATTTCATGCTGAAATCGGAAAAATGCCCGTTGTCCTTGGCCTCGAAAAAATTTAAAAGTCCTTGGCCTCAACCTTACTACAACAATGGTAACGAGTGCCCACCACTGCAAAAGGAGGGGTAATGGCCCAATGACTTCTCCCCCCCCAAAAAAACGCTCCTGCCTACTACAAATTTTCAGTGACAGTTGCCAGGCGTGATGGGTTAATTTCGAACTCGTGATACAACTCCCACCCACCCAAGCTTTGTTCTCCTACCCTTAAAAAAAATGCTTCACTACGAGAAATCGATGCTTGGTTGATATTTAACAAGCGACAATTTAAAGCAAGTATTAACCGGAAACTTAGAATCACCGAAGAGGTGTAATGTTAGGATGGAGTGAAAAAACTTTTTACTTTAATGCCACCACATCACCCATCTAAAAACCTGATAAATCACCTAAAATTAACTTTTGGCAAGTTTGGTGGGGTTGGCACTTGAACCCAGCCACCTACCAAAGATCAAAGCTCACAAAAAGGTCAAATTTTTATAAATTGACGTATCTGGAGAACTAGACATGGTAGAAACTTGATATTGATCTTAAAATTTGCAGAATCACCAAGTTTATATCTGTCTCAAAAGAAGATTTTGGTCTAAACCCACTCGATTTGAATTAATTTGAAAATGCATTTTTGTGAAAAACGTGGGTGTTTAAGCTTTGGTTTTCGAAAGCCATAGCGCAATTTGTGACTGTAGTCATACTACTTTTGCAGATAGCACATCATACTAATTCCATCACAACAATCATGATTTAAAGCACAAACTTTATTATAATCCAAATAAACAGAAATCCTAAAATTTTACAGCTCAGATGGCCGAGTGGTATAGAGCATCTGTCTCTTGAGCTGTAGACTCGGGTGTGATTCCGAGTCGGGTCAAACCAATGACTTTAAAATTGGTATTCACAGCTTCCCTGCTTGACGCTCAGCAATAAAGGGACAGTGTGAAGAACAAGCCGGCAAGTTTACTTGTTGTGCCGTTGGGAAATGCACTTAGCGGGATTCCCACATCTTGGTGTGGTAGACAGGTGGCTAACAACTCCTAAGCGAGCTCGTATAGCGCATCGATCGCTTTCTCGTGATAGGAGGATAAATACGCAACTAACTAACTAACTAATAGAAGAGTCATTGAGATCTTTATGCAATAGAGTGGAGTGAAAAAAAATTTTTTTTTTGAAATCGAAAAAAGTGTAGTTCTCAAATCCTGGCAAATGGTCTAAAACTTCTTGAAAAGTTGGTTTTGGGGGGTTGCTCCCATTTTCCAGCCGGCTACCCCCCAAAATGTTATCGCAACTGTTGACGTAGGGGGTAATTTTTATATCTTGGTAACCACTGGTCGGAGAGTTATGGTATATGGCTCAAAATCTGTGGAAATACCATGTTCCTATCTGTGCTAAGAAGAAAGTTATCTCTATTTTCACCACAAAAAATGTTACAGCCGAAAAACAAAAATTATGACCATTTTTGATAAATTTTTCGGAAAATTTATTTATGAGTTATCGTGTAAGAAGCACAGTCGCTAAATTTTGATCTGTGAAAGTCATTCCTCTCGTATAACTAACACTGTTTGTGATTTAATGCATTAATGAAGGGACGGATGGTGACATCCACTATTGCTGAAATAGGATGAGTAGTAACAATTGCCTCAAATCAGCAAGGACATAGGGGAAGGTGGAGTAAAACGGGACATTGCAATTTTAGATAGAAAGCTTTGTTTTAGCTCCACCAATCGAATATATGTCACAGGTTGCCACATTTTCAACTTAAGAAAAAAAGAATAATGGATTAGACTTGATTTAGCGCAGATTTAGGGAGCAAAGTTTGTTTGTGTGTATGTTGATGTTAGAGTATTCTTGTAAATTAGTTCATTTTGTAACCAACTTCTTTTCAGCTTTGTATCAGGATGGTGATGGCAAACATGTTTGAGCATTAAGCTGTCAAAATACTGGACATGGTCACCCAAATTGAAAAATTGTTTTAATGGCAGTTCAATTTTTGAAATTGTACTACTGGGGCAAAATAGGACAAAAATTTTAGTTACTAATAATAATTCATCTGAATGTTAGGAAAGTTGTCAAGTCTCAGAAAAGTATTAACTTATTTGTTAAATCAAGATAGTGGACTGATGAACTAGGAGTTGGCTGATGCCTGTTTACAGTTAAGCAGTGCAGTATTTATTACGCGTACCATTTTAGTTAGGTTGGTGAGTTCTTGCACCAGCAATCGAACAAAAAGATAATCCACAAACAGCCTTCAAGTTATTTGTGCACTAGTATTCTAGTTACTGTAAAAAAAGAAACAAAATATATCAAACTTCTTATGAATGGGGCAAAACGGGACGGGTGTCCCATTTTGCCTCAAGCAGGGGGCAAAATGGGACAATTTCGAAAAATTTATAAATCTAAATATCTCAATTGTCTGAATGCTTACAAAAGAAAAAGTCTGTAGAAAATGAAATCATGTCCATACACACTCCATGCAAGGTTAACTTGTTTAAAAAAGTAAAAGTGGGGGAAAATATTAGTTAACTTGTTTAAGCGTCCCGTATTGCCCCACCTTCCCTAATAACCACAAGGGGAAGTCACTGAAATAGGCGTACAGCAAATTTAGTGATTTTATTAAATAGGTTTTGATTCGATGCGAAATTGTTTTTAAATGAAACACGAAAAAAGTGTAACGTCTAAAGGCTGGGTGATGTCAAGACTGACTTTACGGCAAAATAATACAAGATGAAATAGTTGTTTTTAGCAGCCAAAAAATGCTGTCAACATCATAGGGAAAGCTGTGGCACATTCCAGAAGTTTGGTGCGGTGGTGCACCTATTTGGTAAAGTAAATAGCTTAGAACAAAAACAACCGCAGTGAGATCAATTTCGGCCATCCGGCTAGCAAAAGAGGTCACACGGTTTGGTAAAACACTATTCTAAACTGCTTTTTGCTGTCAAATATTTTTGTAAGTTTACGGGATTAATTTTTTTTGTCGAATGACTCATCTTGTCGATCAAAGCTTTCAATTTGTGCAGATGCTTCCGCAACCAGTTTGATGAGCTGCTCCACAGATTGGCCATGTGCCAAGACATAAAGGAAGTGTAATACCAGAGTTTTCTTTAGACATCTATTTCTGTATCTGAAGGTTTGCAATTGCCGGAGGCTTTTACTGGTAAGAATCAAAATTGGCTAATTCGTAGTAAGCATTTGCTTCCAAGTTCAGCGATGGTAAATCGAACAAGCGAATCAAACTGCTGCTCGGTGCATGGGGGCACTCATCGTTATTTGCACTTTCTTCAACCACTTGTTTCCGGCGTGCTAGCATTTTCGCCACTCCTACATTTCTTACATCTTTATTATAATCCCCTAACATCGTAATCAAAGCATATATACTTGGTGTGCAAAATAACTATTTACTCAAAGCGCCGTAATTTCTTCAACATGTTTGTTTGAAAAATTCTTAATCATCTGAACTAAGTTGAAAAAGTTACTGGATCCTTGGGTTATCTGATTATGTGATGATGTTAGGAGATGACAATAAAAGTGTAAGAAATGTAGGAGTGGCAAAAGTGCTAGCACATCGAAAACTAGTAGCTGAAGAAAGTACAAAATTATGACGAGTGTCCCTATGCACTGAACAGCAGTTTGATTCGCTTGCTCGATTTACCATCGCTGAACATTGAATCAAATGCTTAATACGAATAAGCCAATTTTGATCCTCCAGCAACAATCTCCACCAATTGTTTGAAGTTGCAAGTTTGGCTGTCAAGAGCAGCCATTTATTTCTTCTTGTATTGTTTTGTTGTGTAGTCAGTCTTGACACCACCCAGCCTTTATATGCTACATTTTTTCGTGTTTCATTTAAAAACAATTTCGCATCGAATTAAAACCAATTTAATAAAATCACTAAATTAGCTGTATGCCTATTTCAGTGACTTCCTCTTGTGGTTAATGTCCTCCAGTGATGAAGGTCTCGAGACCGGTCTCGGTCTCGAGACCGATTTTTAGCGGTCTTGGTCTTGGTCTCGAACATATTTTCGTGGTCTTGGTCTTGGTCTCGAGGTGTTGTGGTCTTGGTCTCGTACGGTCAAAACTGGTCTCGAGACCGGCTTGTTTTTTGATACACCATGCAAACCTTTTGGCTGTTTTTTAAAACATGTACTATTGTTGCCCCTCTCGGACGCAATAGACTCTGGTTTAACTCGTGATTGTGAGGTGCGAAAGTTGTTTCGTGTCGCGACTTAAGCTAAATTCTCGAAATCCCACGCGCACAACTCATAGCTCAATACAGAATGCTCTAAATCCCAGCACGCTCACTCGACATAACTCAAAAGTTCAAAACAGAATTTTTATATCCCACGCTCACGCCACATTAATTTGATTTCGTATACAGCGAAACTAATTAATACAGGAACGATTTATTTTAGGTTACAAAATAATGTAATGACAACCTTCCGATGCTTTCTTTTCTGACGGAAGGTAGGCATTCTACTTCTAGACAATTTATAGTGCAAACGTGAACATTTGTTAGCTGCATATATATAGTCAATGGCTTACGCGGTAGCTAGGTAGAATAGACCTCGGGTTACAGAATAGAAATTGAACTGCAGAGACCGTAAATCAAACTGCGAACCCAAGATCACAACTCACGAAGTATTTGAGCGAAGTGGCAACCATGACTGCAGGGCCTTCAAACATCTTTGACTTTTGGCAAAAAAAGAGCAATGAATTTCCTGCGTTGTTAAAACTTGCTAACCATGCATTTTGTGTACCCGGTTCATCAGCTCCCGTTGAGCGAATTTTTAGTGCGGGTGGGTTAATGATGCGGCCACACCGAGCAAGGCTCTCGTCGGACATGTTGGAGATGCTTGTTTATTTGAAGTGTAATTCGCAATTTTTAGAAAAATAAAAATTTGCTATACAGTTTATTGTTGGTGTTTTAGATCTGTTTTAGTAAGCCGAATAATTGCCGGTCTCGGTCTTGGTCTCGATTCTTGCTGGTCTCGGTCTCGAACCATGGGTCTCGAAAAACACCCGGTCTTGGTCTCGGTCTTGGTCTCGAAAAAATTATCCGGTCTCGGTCTTGGTCTCGGTCTCGAAGCATGTGGTCTCGACTACAACACTGATGTCCTCTATTGATTGAATTGTAACTGTCAAGTTATCAGTGTATCATATCGTATTCACAGTCCATTCTGTGTTTGTCCAAAACTTGGTGTTTCATTTTTAAGAAAGTAAAAAACAATGTACAGCAATAAAATTCTAGGCAGCGTCTGTTGTATTGCTATTGGTGGAGAAATATTGATTGGCCAGCGTCTATATACGCATGACTGTTGATGTTTATGTTTTGCCGTTGACGGCAATATAGACGCTTCCAAATTCTATGATATTTTAACAAGAATCATAAATGCTTGGGTTTGCTTTCTGTACTGCAAGTAAATTAATTGGTCAAATTCATTTCCTGAGGATACATAGTAGTGTGCTGAGAATTTATCATACTGCTCAGCTGTAAGTGTGGTCATTTTTGTATTTATGATATTGTGAATGTTCGTTTGCATAATTATGTGTTTTGTATTAAGTGCTTGTGAGGTGGCAGCTGACGTGGTGACTCTTAAGTCTTTTCGCTGTCTCCTTGCCAAGTGGCCGTATTTATAATTTTTACCGTTTGCGTTGAATTAATATCCACTTGGTCAATAAAGAATTGTTGTTGTTGTTGCCGATTTGAGACAATTGTTACTACTCATCCTATTTCAGCAATAGTGGATGTCACCATCCGTCCCTTCATTAATGCATTAAATCACAAACAGTGTTAGTTATACGAGAGGAATGACTTTCACAGATCAAAATTCAGCGACTGTGCTTCTTACACGATAACTCATAAATAAATTTTCCGAAAAATTTATCAAAAATGGTCATAATTTTTGTTTTTCGGCTGTAACATTTTTTGTGGTGAAAATAGAGATAACTTTCTTCTTAGCACAGATAGGAACATGGTATTTCCACAGATTTTGAGCCATATACCATTACACTCCGACCAGTGGTTACCAAGATATAAGAATTACCCCCTGCGTCATCAGTTGCGATAACATTTTGGGGGGTAGCCGGCTGGAAAATGGGAGCAACCCCCCAAAACCAACTTTTCAAGAAGTTTTAGACCATTTGCCAGGATTTGAGAACTACACTTTGGATTAATTGGGAAAAAAAATTTTTCATTCCACCCTATTATGCAAGTTTGCACGCTGATAATTTGAAAGCAGTAAGCATAATTTAGAACAGGGGTGGGCAATTATTTCACACGATGGGCCAGATTTGGAAAAACTGTTGAGGTCGCGGGCCGCACGCTGATTGGAAAACAAGGTAAAGACCTTTTTTTTTTGGAGATCACGGTCCACGTACGAATGTGATCATTAAAATAAGAGGTTTTCACCTCGTTTTTTATTCCAATTTTGCACCGTTGAGGCTTAGTTTTTGAAAATCACTGCCATCCATGATCTCCATAGGAAAAAAAGATCTACCGCTAAATTCACGGTGAGAATTTAAGTTTGTGTAAGTGCCGGCGGGCCAGAATAAAAGGACCGGCGGGCCGGACTTGGCCCGCGGGCCGTAGTTTGCCCATGTCTGATTTAGAACCTACAAGATTAAACATGATGGAAGTTCTATTTTCCTGGTAAAATATCAATACTGTTCGCTCTATCGTCTGCCTAACTAACTAAAGAAGGGCATTACAAAGTTGCAAAAAACCGCGTGGTTTTAAATACTGCTTCTGTTCATGAACTCTCAGCGTCGGTTCCAGTAGGCTAAAGACTATTTTTAAAGAGTATATGTGGAGTGAAAATGCAGGTAGAGTGTAGAGTGAAACTTCTGTGAAACTTATGTAGAGTGAAACTTCTGCGGGTAGAGTGAAAATGCAAAGATGAGTGAATTTATGATCAATTATATTAGTGCTTAAACAGAACGTCGCCGCATCAAAGAAGTACCTGTGTTGCTACATACCTCACTGGTTTGCTTGCAACATCACAGAAGATCATGAATGAATATATTTTCTGGGACGTTAATATATTGTCAACAAATAGTGTTACAATTATTTGTAAAGTTTAAATCAGCTTTCGAGGTTCTGCACTTGTGCAAGGCGTAGTGCAAAATGTTAATGCGACCAGGCAGACTATAAGGTCAAGTCGATGCAACTTCGGTACCGTATAAAATTAGATCTGCCTGATTTGTGCTTGTCGTGAGACCTGTTAAATTGTTTATTCAAATTAACTCAAAAAAATCAAATCTTCATTATACTCGCAGTATTACGCCGAAGCGTGTAACGAGCGGCGGGGCCCATTTCCGCCGCTTGGCGCCTGGGCTACACAGCTCCGAAGACACGTCGCGGCGGAGGCGATCCGTTAGCGACAGTGTGCCGATTTGACTGGTCCAGGAATCGAACCCCAGACCTCCCGCACAGAGTGCGTGCGCTTAGCAACTGAGCCAACGGCCGGTTAAATTGTTTATTAACCCTACTAAATTTATAAGTTACGCTTGCGTGACATTTTCTGAAGTTACCGTATACTGAATCAATTTCAAAATCGACACCATAAACTTGTCAGAACAACATTTTGTTTATGGTTTATTCCAACGATTGAGTCATGCAGCTTATCTTTTTGAAATGGTCACGAGCCGTCACTGCCTTGAACGAACACTGTAACAGGCCACTGCTGGTTTTGGGCAATTGAAATTGAATAAAATTTTATTATACGAAAAATTCATTAAATTAGCCTCATTTTTAGTCACTATTTAATACACGGTAACAATGATGAAAACGACACAAAGTTTATATGGTATTGTTTAAATACATAAATTTGAATTTTATTTTCAATTTACTTTTAGGAATAACCAAATTGAAAGCGCATTAGTTGTCTGATGTAGCACAAAAATCCAGTATAATTGAGGCAAGGAAAGATAAAAATGCGGAAAAAAGAGACTAAAAATAGGTTTTAAACTTTTAACGTTAACCTGAAGACTGAAAAAAACGGCAAAAGAAAAAGTGCAATGCAGTGTCGTCGCCATTTTAGGAACTTTTTTTGAAACTTGGTATAGCATAGAACGGAACGCACCCAAAAAACGAGATAACGATCACAGTTGTAACTGCTTCTTCATTTAACGATGGCAGCACATTGCACAGAGTTTGGTTTACATGACGAAGAACTACTGCAGTTCTCTATCTTCAAGATATCGGTACTCAAACGTGAAGCCTTCTTTTTTGCGCTGACCCCATTTTTCATAGTCGAAATAGATGTAGGTGCCTTGCTCGTATTCGTCAGTGATCGTTTTTGGCTCTTCATGTCGCTGGAACCACATCATGTACTTGGTATGAAATCTCCACGATTGCTTTTTCAGTGCTTTCGCTGCCATATACTGAGCTTTGGTCGCTTCCATGTAGTAGAAAATGAAAAATAAGGTCTCGGTAGAAAGTCGAAGGTAAAAGTCCAACGTGTCGTGATCTGGAATGGGTGATTGGGGGTAGTACGAAGGGCTTGGACACATATTGCGAGGCAGGTAATGGCGTAATCGCTCTGAATCTGAAGGATGGGGCATGTGACGCCAGCAAGCTTCAAGCATCGATTGTTGATACTCCTGCTCTTTATTGAGCCGGATCGGACCCAAAGGAGCAACACCGAGAAAGGGCATAATGTTTGCTTCCCCGCTGGCCCCAGTTTTCTGCTTCAAAGAACCATCTGATTTCTGAACAAACGTTGATATATGCTCGGTAGCTGGTAACGTAACAGCGCTACTCGAAGACTCAGACGTGGGTCGAGAAAAGGGAGATGATATGGGAACTTGCTCACTCAAGGACTGATTGGTGATTGTGGAGTCCGTTTTACCAGAGCTGACGGTACTTAATAAAGAGGCGTCACCATTTTGGGCTAAAGGCAAACTGACATATTCATTGGATAAGGTCGAAGGCACGGGAGTAGATGTTGGTACAGCAGAATCCGTGATTGAGACAACAGATGCAGTGCCACTAGAACCGGGTGACTTTGAAACAGCTTCACCGTTGGTAAGCGTTAGGGACTCCACACTTGTAGCAATGCTGCTTAATTCATTGTCGACTTCGGAGGAACCGTTTAGTTCAACCGAAGCAACATGATTCCGCATCGGCCAGGCATTTGGCTCACTTCGAAGCAGCGGAGTTTTGGATTGTGACAAATCAGTTGTTGCCTCAGATTTCAACGCCATTTCTTGAACTTGTGGAGTCACGTGATTTGATACGGTTAACTGCGTATTACTTGCAGCAGCCGCAGCATAAGGCTGGCTGGTAGAGGTGAAGAGAGATTTTTGGGGTGTTTTATTCGGAACAGATGTAGCAACAGAACCGGAAGGAAACGACAAAGTTGCTCGTGAAAGAGTTGGTTTGGAAGAATTGGAATTAGTAGGCTTGTGTGGTGAGACAATATCATCGGATTTGTTACGTTTCCGCGAATTGTCTTCTTTAGAGTTGGAATTACTGTGATTCGTGGTTGTTGTGGATGTAGGTTCAACTGTGTTGGCATCTTCATCGTCTTTGGGCTGGCTGCTGACACTACTGTTTAACTGCCTGTCCACAGGCGAAGATGCTTGACCAACAATGTTGTTCGTTAGCGTTTCATCCAAGCCCATATCTTCATAAATGAACTCATTGTCTTCAAAATCTGGATCTTGGCAAGCTTCCAAATAATATTCAATGTCATCACGAATGACATTGATTTTATCATACTTGATGGTCTGATTATCCAACATCCGCATGAGAGTTTCAAGGTTTTTGGCATGAAAGCGATGTTTTTCAATGAATCTTTTAAGATCCTCAACTCTATCCTGCTTTCCTCGGTCCATTTTCTTTTTTCTCGAGTGGGAACAGGACTCGATCTCACTTTCGAAGCAATCAATCTGCATATTTATGGAGTTTATCGTGATCTGCAGCCATTGCATTGTATCATCTTTTGCTTTTTGGGCGGGATCAACTTTCATGGCTGATACTAAACCTTCTTTCGAATAAGCTTTCGTCTTCGTTTCTCTTTCAGCCACCTTGAATTTTTCCATTTGGGTCTCGATTAATTTTCGATGATTGAGTAAAATTTCTTTATTTTTTACATCGTTTGAAGATGCCCACGTCTTGATTTGATCCCGTAACCTCTGTAACTTCTTTATTTCTTTTTTGAGGTCACTCTCATATTTGTCTTTCTGGTTTGTGTTGGTTGCATTGTGCAATTTCTCAAAAGTTTCATCAAACGCTTCTACACCTTCCATAACCTTCTTAAAACATCGATCCATTTCCCCTTGTAATTTTCGCTTATCCGACATCTTGGTAAATCTAAACAACGAACAAAAATTATAGTGTTAGGTAAACAGCTATGCTACAGTAGTAGTACTAGAACTACCAATACTCAACTGTCAACAAAGTCGGGGCCTGCTCCAAAAAAAATTTTCTAATTAGGAGGTACTAGACGAGAAAATACTCATCTTGCAGTTTTGTGCAACGTGCTTCATGAAGCATCAAACTGCTAATGTATAAAATGTGCAATTACAATTCACGGGAGCTAAGGCCCCTTGGCTTCCCTTCCCCCAGCTGCACACACCAAAAAGAGTAGAGCATGGACTTATAAAAACTCAACGGTCGATTAAACTATGAAATCACACGCACTTTGAATAAGCTAGCATAAATTACATTCATAAAAATAAAAGTTACCCAAAATAATCTGCCTTTGCTAAACAATATTTCACCGGTATAACAGTAATCATTCGGACCAGAAATTCTACAGAAGTAACCATTTGCGATACTATGGACTTGCTATCGTTAATTTCCGGTGAAACACAACTCTTGTAAACAACAACAGCTCTACACCAATGGTATCCTCATACATCGCAGAAAGCGAATTGATTTACAGCTTGATTCGGTTTCGCAAAAAATTTTTAAAGTGCATCTTGCTATTCAGCATTTAAAAGGTTATTCGTCTTAAAAATATTTTCCAGATAAACCACTCATTTCAAACTTTAAGACGAGTCTTGTAGCAATTAGGCAAGCGTAAGTATGCACGTCATCAGCAGTTGTAGAGTAGGTCAAATTTCTATCACCAATCCCAACAGCAGCAACGTTATCGCGTCACTGACGAGCGCAGGATAAGGCACTTTCTCATAATGCTTAATTACAACATTGACAGCAGCAAAAATGCGCAGCAATTGGTCACACGAATTTGGTTTAGCCTTCAAATATATAATAAACCAACAAAATTATAACACAAATCAAGGAATTAGCGGATATATATCAGTAGATACTGCGACTAACATATATTCACTCCATAAGACTTACATCGAGAATTTCTGCAGTTAATGCACTAAGATGTTTATACATGAATGTACACTCGTTTCATAATTATGTTTCACAGACTTAATTGCTTGTTTGAATAATGAATTGTTGTTACGACACTTAAAAACTGGTATATACTTAAATTTTAAAAACGTTTTCGTAATTCAATACTTGATTTTAAGTTATAAGTTTACACTTTAGTGACAAGAATCAAACGGTAATGTCTTGCAAAACTCTCAGTTCAAAGATCTAGCAATCGTTTTAGCACTGACTCAAATATTTCTTTCTTTTACTTATTGAATCTTATCATGTATGAAAGATACTATGAATCAAGATACAATTCGAAAAAGTAAAATCCGTACACCGTATTGTATTTTATGTCATGCAAAAAAAACATCAATCAAAACTACTTCGTAGAATTCTAAAGAAGAGCTAAGGGTGAAATTATAGCGTTTCAAATTAAGTTTTAAGTATTTACTTTACCCATTAATTTTTAAAAACTGTAAATGTAATGTCAGAGTACGGATTGCTGAATGCTAAATCTGCATTTACTTAGAATTGGTTTGTCCATGAGAGACATTTGCTGTCACAGTAAGGGAAAAACGCTCGAGATCTGCATTGAATATTATATATGCTTTTCGCAAAAAACACATCTGGTTTATACCAATATTTTCTTAAGCACTGGTGCATTACAACCCACTATCAGTGTCATCATATCTTTTCATAACACACACAGCTTTGCCAGTTTTTGAATTAGTGCCATATTCACATCAAAATTATAAAAAAAGAATAGTTGTGCAAATGCACCATTTCAACATTATGAACATCATTATACACAAACAGCAACCCGAGTTCTTTTAAACTAACAATTCACATTTAAAAATTTACTAATTATACAACTGGTAATTTGTTTGACACCACTTGGAAGCAGATAGTGCATAAGAAATTACCTGTATATTGAATCCAAATGTAAACTACAACATCAAGAAAAGTAAGGCAAATATAATATGTAGAAACTATATATATTTTGACAGGTTACAAAAAATTCTGAAAACAATAATTCATCAATAAGAACTTTACTTCAAACAACGTCCCAAGTTTATTTTATTTAAACTTCCTCTGGTATTTACAACCAGTGAAAATCATTCAAAGGTTAATTTTGAAAATAATCCTCACTAAGCATCTTAAGCACTAGGAGTGTTTTTATTACTAAATAGTGGACTAGTATGTGGCTGAGTATAAAGTAGTATTGATCTGTCTAATGAATCTGTTATCAGAGTACAAACTTATCTGCCCTGTTAATCTTATTTTAAGTACTAAATATCCAGCAAAAGAACAGGTAAAAAATTCCAAGTGTGTGGTGAATAGCCTAGCCTATTTTTTCAAAAATAAGGTGCTTGCATTAGTATGTTAAAATCTCAAAATAGGGACACGCATTTTCAAGTACCCTCATTGTGAAATATTTGTCGGTAGTAGTTCAACGGTTACCAGTAATGTTCAGACTGATAGATTAATATATCTGTACCGTGGTACTGGTAGATCAAAAATGCCATATGCTACTTAAAAACTTGCCAAGTCACTTTGCCACATATATAGAGGTCTAGTAATTACTCTCTGAGCTTGTAGTGATCATGTGACACATTTCAACTATTGTCCAGCACTGAACTAAATTACCAACGTTATCATAGTGTACACTGAAATTATTGTCATTTAAACAGTTAAATGATATTTTGCCATCACTAGTTCACATTGCATAGTTCACACATACATAATTCAAAAAATTTTTGTCATGCACTGTATATATCCTGTACTGGTACAAGCCTAAAATACTGATAGTTTACACACCCTAAGTGAAGTTTTACCATATTCTGACATTCAGAATATATACATGCACTGTATATAGCCTACTGGTATTGTAATCATGTGATTATTGGTATGTCTGCTCATGCCAAGCATAACAGTATGCTGGATACGTATAAGTTACCAGTTCTTTAGTCACCTCATATTTTCATCACTGATCTTTGGTCACACAGTATTTCAAGAATTGCAACACTACGACTTCACCAACACAGTACAGTAACCTCCCGGTTAGGTTCGCTACTGTTTAGGTTCGCAACCCTGTTAAGTTTGCAAAAAATTGTTCAAAAATCAAAATTTAACTTCTACAGAAATGTAGTGATATTTTTGGCACAACAAACAGATCACGAAAAAGTTTGCGGTTTAAACAAGTCATGAATCGTCAGCTGATGCATATTGCATTCTCTCTTGCACTTCGCTTCCAAAACCACCAGCCTCAATTTTCACTGAAAGAATTCAAAGGAATTTTTCAGTTCATAATTAATTCCTGCTTCATCGTGCACGTCAGGGCACAACTGATCCTCAGCTTCAAAGACTTTATTGTTTTCTCAAAACACTAGGTAACAAGTCCTAAACCTAATGGTGGGAGTCACCATCATCACCAACATAGGCCTTGTGTTATGAAATAATGCACTCTGTACTAAATAACCATAGCCTAATTGTCATGTTCGCACCTACCATATAAGTTCGCACGAACTGTTCAGATTCAAGTTGCGAACTTAACCGAGAAATTACTCGCTAACGAAAAACTTTGACAAATTTAAGTCATTTAAGGGTGGAATGCACCAACGCGAATTATCTTCGAATTAAATTTATCTCAAGATTAAAGCAGAGTTAAAGTAAAATTAGTATGCACCAATATGGATTAAAGTTAATCCTAAGATTAAATCCGCCAAAATTGCCAAAAAGTTAATCCTTCAACATTGGTGGATTAAGTTCGAGTCAACTTTTTCTAGACTAGCCTACCAGCTTCCAATATGCACAATTGCTACACCAAACTGCTTTTTGTTAGTGGCTCAGGGCTAGCCTGCAGTTAAGTAGACTAGCTAAAGAAAAACTGTTTGTGTTTTTTTCAGTTTTGGGCCTAACCGGCAAAGTCCGAACTCAGTGGTTAATTAATAAGGCTACCCACTGCAATATTATTTTTTAGGCTCAAAATCGCCAGCAGCCGTGGTAGACTACTGAACAAACACAGGGCACAAATTCTAATACTATAGCCTAGACTACAAACTGACCACTGACAAAGGTTACGAACTGATACACTGTTAACCTGCTAAGGTCTACATGACCAATAAATACAATACCTGCACTTTTGCACTGTGCACATTAACAAGAATGCAAACTATTCTTTTCAGTATTCATCCAGCAACTCTGAACTGAAAAGTTGTAAAAAACAGTGAACTAATAAACGCAAATACACTTCACCATCTGCCTCTCCTGCTGCAAACCAAAAGTTTCGCGCGTTCAATCCTTATGTCTCAACTCAATTTATTTCGAGCAAAAGCACAATTCTGGAGCAGTAAAAAACCATTTGGTTGTCCCAACAAACGAAACAAGCTTTTGCAAATGCTCACAAAAAACACAGTGCCGGTACATAAAGATTACTCGTAACCAGAGATGGGCATTTATCGCGATAATTTATTATCGATTATCGTTATCGCTCAAAATATGTTTGATTTATCGATTACTGATAATGCTTTTGTAATATAATTTGCTATCGCCGATAAATTATCGTGATAAGTGATTCTTTATGCGTACAGTGTTCAAAGTTAGTGAGTTGGTGCTATAAAAAAAATACATGGCTTCCATAAAGTCTTGTTGCAATTTTAAAAATCTCTCTTTGTTTTGTTTCATGCCACACACAGCAGAGTCCGTAGACTGCTCTCTTTTCTTGAAAAATCTAGAAAAATATTTTTGCAATTTCACTTACAGAAAAAACTTCGTCAAACACATTGAAAATTTACTGCAACATTTATCAGAAAAACTTATTGGCAATAATTTACTGATTACCGATATCGCTTTAAGAAATTGTGATTTATTGATTATCAGTATCGCCCAGGGCATTTTTGAAATCATCGATTATTGTTATCGCTTTACTATAGAAAGGTTTATCGTGCCCATCACTACCCGTAACACCCCACAGCAAGAAAACATAAATAAAAGCAACTCAAACAATTAAAATTAACAGCTAGCATAAAAAACACTACCCTATCCACTCTTGCACAAAAAAGCAAAGCAAAATGATGAACTCCTGAGCAGGTATTGAACCCAACTTCCACGACTACTGTTTCACAACACTTCTCTTTGCACCATCGCAGCGACACGTATTTGCTAACAATTTCTCGGTTTTGTACTCTTAAAGCTGTGACGTCACAGTTTCTTGAACTGTGAAATTAAACTGATTACTGGCTCTGAAAGCATAAATACAGTTGTGGCATAGTCACAGTCGAGATTGTATTCGATATTTCTGTTAAAATAATTGCTTCAAAAGCTCAACAAATTTGTGAGCCAGAAAAAGTTCAACAAATTTGCGGAACGTTTCCTTTTAATAATTGCTTAGCATTTAATCCGAGGATTGGCAAATCTGTATATAAATCAAGTTGGTGCGTGCGAGTAAGGGATGTGGAAGCGGTCATATTTTGATGAAAGCGAAAACGCAAAAAATATGCCGCTTCCGCTTCCACATCATTCATAAAAGCATACTGTAAATAACTTATTGATATTATATTTTATTTAATTTATTAGACATTATTTTGCAATGCTAGCTTCACATGGATGCCAAATCTCACCATAGGGCATTACTCTTCGCCTAACTTTCAGATAGTACTCACGTAAAATCACTTTTTCTCTTAGTTTTTTCAAGTTTTAAAATGCGCTAAAAGCAATACTTGATTCTTTTCCAATTATAATCATGTCACAAAATAGATGGAGTACTGTTAGGCGCGTTGTGCCATCCTCCCCCCCCCCCCCCCCGTCCTCTCCTCTTGACTTTGTCTTTTAGTAAAAAATTAACAAAATAAATGGTGCAATGTGACTGAAATATGCCAGACTCTTTTGATGGTTTTTGTAGCTTATGGCCAGGGGCGGACCTAGGGGGGTAGGATGAGGGGTATGCGTCCTCCCACCAGCCGTTTTGGAAATGTTTTTGATGTACACAATCTTTTCATAATTTTGAGCCTCCTCGATAGCAATAAGCCTTAAGCACGCATAAATTGAAAATGTATATTTGGCGAAGCACTCAGAATTAGGGTCAAAAAATTAACACAAAATTT
The DNA here is from genome assembly GCA_964006365.1 of Trididemnum miniatum. Taxonomy (NCBI): domain Eukaryota; kingdom Metazoa; phylum Chordata; class Ascidiacea; order Aplousobranchia; family Didemnidae; genus Trididemnum; species Trididemnum miniatum. The sequence continues at coordinate 13,669,254 of OZ023247.1, read as the reverse complement.
AGCTGAAAATTATTCAAAAAGCACTAAAATAGCCATTAGATCATGTACGTTTTCAAAAATTTTCCGGGGAAGCATGCCCCCGGACCCCCCAAAAACCTTTCTTGTTTTTCAATGAGCTTCAAATTAGTTTTGCTGAAAAAAATACGCTTGAACACAATGTGGAAATTATGCCCCCTCTCACCCTTTAAAATTCTTGCCATGCCACTGAGTGCTGTGTATCAACATTTTCCTTATGAAAGGAGTAAGTTTTGTAGCAAAGTTGTTGTAAAAGACTCCCAGGATTGTGACTCACTATTGTGACTCAATCACTCCTTTACACTTTTGTTTGCTTTTTGCAAATTATTATCTTCAAAAAAACGCTAGCTAAAGCTTGATCAAAAGCTTTCAGCGTGTTGAGAAAAAAAGCTACGGTTAATGCTATTGGCTACCAACGCACTGGTTGTATTTTACTGGCAAAATTTTGGGGAATTTTTTTGGAAGCGGAAGCGATAGGTGTGGAAGCGGAAGCTGTTTGCAAATATACCGCTTTCACATCCCTGATGCGAGTTAACTTTAACTCGGGAATTAAGTTAACCTAGGTTTAGGTAACTCACGATTAGCTCTAATCTAGAGTTAACATAACTTGCGTTGGTGCATTCCACCCTCAGACTTAAAGTTGTGCTCATACTTTCGATACCAAAGCAAAGGCTAGAACTTGAAAATTCAGAACCAAGGCTCCAAACCTAATCGAAGCCCTGAACTTTGCATGTTGAGATAAAGCTCCTTTCAAATAAGTTGGAATGACTAATAAAATCAAACTTGAAATGGATCAAAGATCAGCTCCAGCACCTTTAATTTTTCATCTGTGAATGATATAAGAAAAGTAGGATGAGCTTTAACCTTTTTTCAATCATGGCCAAGTGCGATGTGATGACAGGTTTGTGACAAAACTTTTAACAACCTATTATAAATGTGAATCTGATATCACACTTAGTTGTGCCAAACGTGAGGTTGTTAATGCCGAATTGTGCTATGTTTAAATCCAGTGTCATTTTGAAATCCAAAGTCTTGAATCGTAACAACGTCAAGTAAAATGATTAATGCTTGAATAATAATAACTTCAAAATAAAGTTGAATGAATGAATCTTTCACCAGAACTCCCACTTATATACCTGATATCTGTATGGTCTATGTACTGGTAATTTTAAATGAATCAGTAGCTATGCCTCACTAGCACCAAAATCCCATGTATGGTCAATCGAGGTAATGCACGTGCTTTTTCTGAAAACAATGTAGCCTCACTTATACCAGAGAAAAGTAAACGAAAACGCATCAACAAATACATCATTGCATAGACCTCCTTTTTCGAAAAAAAATTTGATCGCTAACTCCCTAGAGTTCTTAAGCGGCAATTATATGCACAATTTGCGCATTTGACATTTTTTAGCTAAACTGCAGCAAGCGCATTGCAATGATGGTGCGCGCACTTGAAGGCATGTTATGTGTTAATATGCCCATTGACATGGTCTGTTATAAAGTGCTTTGTGACGTAGGCCAATTCTATTTGCTTTTCAATTTGCTGCGACTACTTGTTTACATGCAGTTTGCACTCCGCAAATGACTGATAGGCATAATAGCACTAATGGGGAAGAATGGGGGGGAGCATAGAGAATTTGAGGGAGTATGGATGGTGGGGGAATTTTTGTTAGTTGGGTCAAGTATGGAGGAAATATGGAAGGAGTGTGGAAATGTGTTGGGGTGTGGGGGGAGGCAAGAGAAGGTGTGGGAATATGTGCTGGGGGTGTGGGGAAGGTGGGAAAATATGGGGAGTAGGTGGGTGGAAGTGTGTTTGGGGTGTGGGGAAATGTGTTTGGGGTGTGAGGAGAGGTGTGGAAAGGGTGTTGGGGTGGGGTCGGGAAAGGGGAGGTGGGGGTGCAGGGAAGTGTTGGGAGAAATGTGGGACAATTAGGGGGAGCAGGAAAGTGAGGGGAGAAGAGTGGTGTCACGATCTGGGACCCCAACTCTCGTGACCCCAACTCCCCCGACCCCAGCATCCTCCAACTCTCCAGACCCTGCGTTTTCTCGTCGCAACGTGCATTTTCGCTTTTTTTAAATTGCGGGTTGAATGCACGCTTAGTAGAATATCTTGAAGAAACTACATTGGAATTTTTCCATACTTGATCGCAATCTAATGCATCTTAAACTACACCTTCTGCACAAAAGAACGTTTGGTTTTAGTCTTCAGTGACGAAATAATAGCAAAATTACAAAACTCACTCGCAAACTTGATTTTGCCACATTTTTGGGTGTTTCCCGCCAAACTAATGGCACTGCCAAACGCGCTTAAAAATTTTGTTCATGTTCTATGAAGTTGGTGAGAAATAAGTGTTCCAGAAGATGAAAAAGGAAAGAGGATTGAAAGTAATGCCGTTCGAAAGTTATGTAATGAAACGCGCAATGCAATGAATTTAAGTTTTGCGCACATTACCTTAATTGACTATAACTATAAAAACAATAGGTTACCGTATATAGAAAAAAAAAAAAATCAAACCAGAAAAATGCACTGTGGCCATACAGGTTTTGTTGACACTGAATAGCATTAGATCAAAATGTGTCTAAATTACCGCCCGCTGTTTGGTTGGAAAGTTCGCAGAGTATGTTCATTGTTCAGATTGTGTCACTTTGCAAGTTTGCAGAAACTTGCTCTGCAATTTTCACAACTGCAATGCCCACACACCATACTACTAAAAAACAGAAAAAAAGAGCAAATACATTGTATACAGTATACAGTTTGAACCGTTAAAATTTTGAGTTGACGATATAATAGCGCTTTTTGCATGAGAATTAATGCATCATAACAGCAAATTTACAGAATACCAATGTCGAATAAAAAATCAAAGATTAGTGTAGCTTACTGTATGATACCGTGCAATCAGTAAATGAATAGTTCAAAGAACTAAAGAAACGTCTAGAGCACTGGCAGCCTTTTATAGAAACAAACAAGCTATCTGCTGCAGCACAGGAAAACTGGTCCCATGTGACAGCATCGTCATTATGGAAACAAACAAGTAGTAAGGTGCTGCAGCATTTTGATTATGCAAACCGAGCTGGTGTTCTAGACCAGTGATTCCCAAACTTTTTATTCCCTAGTACAATTTTGAGCTTTTGTGCAGCATTTGCGTAACACATAAGTTACATCTGACTCATATATCTCAAACTATAAACTATGCATCTGTTGATAAGAAAAATGAGCATGTAGCAGCATTAAAGTTTAACAAATGTCATTTCAAGAAGAGATAAAAGCCATAAATTAAACAAAACGCAGCAAATAGTTTTAATGCAATGGATGTAGTTGTCTTTTTTCCATCAGCTGGTTAATGCAAGAAAGAGATTTGCTGACAGTGCATCGAAAGTCATGTTCTGGCGTTCCAAGATGATTTCAGTTTTTTGATTTGACAACCATCAAAGCCAAAAACCCTTATGTGCACTCCCATGGTATTCATTGGCGTTTTATTTAGTTTGTAGCTCTGATGTTAATCGCAATGTGTACAGCCAAGAGGTCAAAATCAGGTGCGAGACAATTTAAAGAGTCATGGACAGCAGATGTTGGGTTTGTTTGTCGTTATGACAGAGCAGTATGAACACTTGTACAAGATGATTCTGAGAAGAATCAAGGTTTTGAAAAGGCAGTTTCTCGTTACGAAAACAGAGTAGGTCTAGCATTACAAAAAAGTTGTTTGCAGTGCAAATCAAAGTACGAAGAGTAGCAACAAAGTTGCAGAAAGTATCATTAAACACCGGAAATCTTTCACGTCGTGACGTAACGCAATTTTTTTTGGGCACGCAAACATGCATTTTTGCAATAAATTTGAAAAAATTGACACACTGGTAATAAAACGTTGCCGACCCCTGTTTTAGAAGTTGAAAGTTGGTTGCGTATCACCTGAAAGACTCTGGTGTACCACAGGTGGTACATTACGCGCACCACAGTTTGGGAACCACTGCTCTAGACACTGCCAAGAACAAACGCAATAAACTACCAGAACAGAAAAATAAGCATCATGTAAAGAAGCCGATATAAATCTTATGACAAATTTTACTGCCCCCTGTGACACACTTAACATGGTCATGCGACACAACAGTACGGTACTGGTAGCCAGAGATGGGTGCGATACTCAATTTTTGAATCCATCGATATCGATACACGACACTTGAAAATAGAGTTAATCAATGCCGATACACAATACTTTGAAGAGGTGTTAAATCGATACCGATACCCATATCGCCAATACAAGTATCTCGATACAATATCACGAAAAAAAATCAATTAAAAAAATTGGTTAACACATGAATTATAAAAACTGCTACCAGAACAAGTTTGCAATCTGCGATTAATTGCAAAACGTAAAAATATCATGCATTTTCTTACCAGTTGTTTACCAGTTTAGCCACCTACTGACCTATCACGAGAAAGTGATCAATGCACTATACGAGCTCGCTTAGGAGTTGTTAGCCATATGTCTGCCACACCAAGATGGGGGAATTTCGCTATGTGCCTTTCTCAATGGCACATTAAGTGAACTTGCCGGCTTGTTCTCCACACTGTCTCTTTAATGCTGAGCATTAAGCAGGCAAGCTGTGAACAGGTGAATAGCAATTTTATAGTCATTGGTTTGACCCAACTTGGAATCAAAACCTAATGTACAGCTCTTGAGGTGGACGGTCTTATCACTCGGCCATCTGAGCTGTTAATTGGGACATCTTATAAATTCACAATTAACGTCGTTTAATGGCGTTATGAAACAATTGCAAATAGGCTAGTGATAAGAGAACTTTGCAGACAGTTCATCGCTTTGAAGCAATGAGGAAATTTAGCTTCATTTCACATTCTTCAGAAACCATAAATGAACATGCAGTCAACACCTGGGAAGATTGATTGAGCTCAAAAAACAGTATCGCGACACTTGTATTGGCGATGCACAAAAACATGCTAAATTGATATCGATACGTGATACTGTAGTGAAACACTTAATTGATACCAATGTCGATACAAAAGTATCGCGCGATTTGTATTACCGACACAAGTATCTTGATACTGCCCATCTCTGCAGGTAGCAAAGCACTGGTATAACTATAAACTACCGGTACACAATAACTTAGGTCTATTATCGACAGTCTACTTTAATTAGGTTCTTAGTCAACAAGTACCTGCTGCTATTTCAAACAGTGAAAAAGAATTTGTATAAACCTAGCCAGTTTAAACTTTGAAGTTTTGATCCTACCCCTTGCATTGAGTTGCGACCTCCAGCCTACGCTTTTTACCCGGACCGCTGACTGAGCCAACCCAGAAGCAACCCGATTCGATCAATCCAAAATCCCAACTTTAACATTCTGGAATGGATCATTAATTGAACACAAGTGAAGAAACGGATAGACATCAACAACAACCACAACAAAATTTATTTTGTTGCAATGCCTAAACCATACCCTACTGCCGTAAGTATCAACAATGATGTAACTGTAAAACTGTAATTGTTGAGAATAAACAGTTAGAAGGTTCAGACGTTTCTGTTTCTGTTTGTTCTTTTAAGCTCATTTTTCGCACTTCGACCGAAAAAGCTTTTATTAACAAACCATCAATTTTTTGGTAAAACGAAACTTTTGAAAATGGTATTTTGGGGGGTAGAAATTGAACTCTATCCATTGTTTTTTGTTGTTTCAATTTATTGTGTTCGCTTCTTTTTCAAGTTTAAATCGATAAAACAGCGTAACTGCGCATTGAATTGCGCGATCTCAAATTTTAGCGTTGTACTGGTTGTAGGATTGTACGGAGTGTGTATTGTGACTCCGCGTCGAAGTTGGTTGGCAACCGTCCAGTAATGTTGTACACGAGATGACGAGAAGCTAAATACGCGAAAAATCATTTTCAACAAAACCGCTACAGCGTTTTTGAGAGTCGCGTGATGCGTAAAGAAAGTATAAGTACAAAAATTTTACGATCACAAGGCAACGGTGAAGCGGTGTAAGGATTGGTGTGATGGACACCCACTCGCAAGGCAGGGGATCCGTGCCCTTCTAGGTTTTAATTTTTCGTCAACGCATCATACTAAAGTCGCTGTAGCGATTCTGTTGAAAATGATTTTTCGCGAATTTAGCTTTTCGTATGTTGTACTGGTACCATGTGCTTTTTATCAAGTCTGCAAGGTGGTTACGTTGGTAGAGATCCCAGGAAGTGTAAAGTTTATTGTTGTGTAGGCCTACTGTTACTAATAGTAAGTGTCTAAGTAACGTTGCGGTGTTTTCATAATTTTTTTAGGAGATTTCCGAACAAGAAAAATATCTCAAAAACAGGGAAAAGTGCTAGCGGTCTTTTCGTGATTTATTGACGCAATATTATCAAGATAAATGCAACACAAAAACAGCGTAACTAACGTGACGTTGTTCTTGCATTTTCTTTGCCGCATTTTTGGGAAAATAACGTCATGAAGGGGATAAAAAAGTGGGGAAAACAGGGATTTGGGGGAGGTTTTCACATTCAGAGTTGAATAGGCCCAGATAGAACGCCAAAACCAGGGAGTCGAACCGTTTAAAATATCGCTCCGGTTCCGGTTCAGGTTCAAGAAATTTTATTTTTAACGGTTCAGTTCCGGTTCAGGTTCAAGACTTTTCAAAAATTTAGGTTCAGATTCGGTTCGGGTTCAGTTGCACCAAAAATTTAAAGATTCAGGTTCGGTTCGAGTTCATCGAAACCAAATTTTTAAGATTCAGGTTCGGTTCAGGTTCACTAAATCCAAATTTTAAAGATTCAGGTTCGGTTCGGGTCCACCGAAAAAAAGCGGTTTTTACCGGTTTGCGGTTCAGGTTCGGGTTCACTTCAAAATCTGTATTTTGGCTAAAATCTAAATTACGGTCATACTGTATATCATTAAAATAACGAAATATAAATTGCATACCCGATAAAATTAAGGTTAAATAAAAATCTAAAAATTCATTAAATTTTGAAAAGCAGAAAGAATGTTGCAAAGGTTGGAATAGGTCAGTGCTTTATCATTCTGATGATGTTGGTCGTCAGTACCAACGAAACGTCAACAAATAAAAAACCTGACTAGATTTAGTTGAGGTTATTGTAAAGTTACTGGAAGAACGAGAAAAAACTCCAAGTAAGTAGAAAGAATGTTACGCATCGCAGCACATGTCTAGAGATTTATATTAATATTTTTTAAGAATCAGCTCAGGTTCAAACATTGTTACTGAACGATTTCTGTTCAGGTTTATGTCCACAAAATATTATAGGTTCGGGTTCGGTTTGGGTTCACGTGCATAAAATTTTAAAGGTTCGGGTTCGGTTCAGGTTCACAGATTTAAAATATTAAAGGTTCGGGTTCGGTTCAGGTTCAATGATCTCAAATTTAAACGGTTCAGGTTCGGTTCGGGTTCACTGAAAGAAAGCGGTTTTTACCGGTTCGCGGTTCAGGTTCGGGTTCGGTTCGACTCCCTGGCCAAAACTGCAAAAAAAAACTCAAAATCGAAAAAAATGCAGTTACCGTACGTTGTTTTTGATATTTACGGCAGCATAGCCATGACTGAACTGAACTGATTTATTATTCGATGTCAAGTACTCAAGTAGGCCTACACTGCAAGGAAATAGAAATAACAGTAAAATGATAATTGTAGAAATGTGCTTATTATTACGTCACAGTGTATGCTTTGACTATTCATTTGTGTCTCGTTGTTTGCTTCGCAGTCGTTAGTTTCTAGTTGGTAAAGCAGTTGATAGGCTGTGTAGAGTGCGTTTGCTTAGTCGAGTGCAGCTATGCTGTAGCCTGAGTTGTTTACATCTTGTTGTTGTTGCAGCTGCGATTCAATAATAATTTTCAATTAATACTTGTTAAGCTGAAAAATGCGATGTTTCTTCATGATCATTGAATCGCAGCTTAGGTTTTGGCTTCCAAACTGGGGGGGGGATGTAGAAATGTGCTTATTATTACGTTACAGTATATGCTTTGACTATTCATTTGTGTCTCGTTGTTTGCTGCGCAGTCGTTAGTTTCTAGTTGGTAAAGCAATTGATAGGCTGTGTAGAGTTCGTTTGCGTAGTCGAGTGCAGCTATGTGCTGTAGCCTGAGTTGTTTACATCTCGTTGTTGTTGCAGCTGCGATTCAATAATAATTTTTCACTTAATACATGCTAAGCCGAAAAATGCGATGTTTCTTCAATAATAGACATCAAGGAGACTGCGAAGGGATGGTTTGATCTTCTAGTCTGCTCTACAGCCACCGTTGCAAAATTGGTCGTCATAGAAAATAGTACAAATTCAATGAAAACGAAAAGCAAACGAAAAAGCAAACCAAAAAAAAACAAGCAAGCAATAAAACACGCTTTTAACTAATGTATGTGATGCTGTCTTTGATACTATTGAATTAGACAAGACTGTATTTTTTATAGTAAAGTGCTTTTGAGGTTAAATTTAAACGATTTTATCGACTTGGAGTTTTTAATTTTTGAATCTAATGAATTCCAAATAAGAGAACCTTGATACCAGTGGTGTGGCCAGGGGGGCATTGCCCCAGATGCGTATCAAGAGTAAGCTGAGACCCTGGGCATTGCCCAATAGCAAAGCACCAGCAATGAGCAATGGTATATAAAGTATGAAATATTACATGGAGATTACATGCGTTTTTGGTCGTCAGCAACAAAATGATGTGATCAATTTAATAGCGTCGATTGACACCTTTTAACGTCGGAGATTCGTAAAAAAATGAAATAAAGAAGCTCTGCAAACTTTAACTCTAGTGACCACATTAAGTGGCTGAAGGTGACTTCATTTAAGTAGGCCTAATAAAAAAGATTGATGACCCAAAGCGTTTGCTTCCAGGTGCAGCGAAAATCAGAGCCAAAAAGATATCAATCAGACAAACACGCCTGTGGAGGCTCACGTTCAAGAATTTCTGTGGCATAGCTTATGTCTTCTTCATAGGCCTAAAGAATGACTGTAATGGTGTGATGCGTGGCCAGTGATAGGCACGATAAACCTTTCTGTACTACAGCGATAACGATAATCGATAATTTCAAAAAAGCCCTGGGCGAAACCGATAAATCGATAAATCTCAATTTCTGAAAGCGATATCGGTAATTAATAAATTATCGCCGATAAATTTTTCCGATAAATGTTGAGATAAATTTTTGATGTGTTTGACGAAGTCTTTTTTTGTAAGTGAAATTGCAAAAATGTTTTTCAAGATTTTTCAAGAAAAGAGAACAGTTCACGGACTCTGCCACACGAGGCATCAAACAAAACAAAGAGAAATTTTGTAAAATTGCTACAAGACTTTACGAATACCGCGTATTTTTTCCATAATGTACGTCAACTCGCTAACTTTACACTGTGTGCATAAGTAATCGTTTATCGCGATAATTTATTGGCGGTAACAAAATATATTACAAAAGCGATATCGGTAATCGATAAATCCAAACTATTTTGAGCGAAAACGATAATCGGTAAAAAAATTATCGCCGATAAATTATCTCGACAAATGCTTATCTCTGTGCGAGGCCCATATCTGAGTCAGGGTGATAAAGGTCACCGCACTCCGGAAAATTGTTCGTACCCTAGCAAAATTCAAAGTCTTAGTCTGACTTTGTACTGGAACCTAGTTTTTTTTTTTTTTTTCGGTCATTTGTCGGTCATTGACCGAATATTTTTGGCAATGACCAAATTTTTTTCGGTCACAATGACCGAAAAAAATTCGCAATTAGGCTGTTTTAGTTTAACAGTTGCTGTTTGCTTTTGGTGATTAATACAGGTAATGACATAAAGTGTCTTTAATACGTTGCTCAGTTCCAACATAACTAATTATGATATTTGTTCGTACCGCACCATTCTTTCGAATTTCCCATTTTAGTGGTCGTACGTATCTTGTTTCACGACTTAAATAAATTTGATTGTTCACAAAAATGTTGAAAATGTGGTCTTTAAGCTTAAGTTAGAATATGACCGAAAAAAAATCGAATTGACTGAAAAAAAAAATGGTGCAAACGTAGCTAAAATCGGTAAACAAAATTGTGAAAAAAAAATTCAGACTGGGACGTATTCCACCCCCTTCCCCAATCAAAACTTCTGTAGTTGCGACTTGCAACAAACAAAAATGTCAAAACTCAAGAAAAGAATTGCTATTAAGCAATAAATGCATGGATTATGATTAGGGCTCGCTAAAGTCAATAAAGTCAAAATTTTTTCAGGACCTTGTTACATGATCAAATGTGTACTAACGTTCGTTTCAGGTTTTCAGGAATCTGGTTTGGTAGATTTTATAAGTCAAAGTAAAGTCAAAATTTTGCATAAAGTCAAAATTTGTCAAAATTATCTTTATCAAAAATTTCCTTACAAAAACGAACAAATTCATATTTTTTAAATATTTTTTTTTAATTTTTGAGCTGCTATTAATATTTTGTGCGCAGTTTTATTTGGTTTTAAACTTTTGAAACAGTTGCAATATTTGCACTATCGTCAGAATAATGCGTGCGGTAATTGAGAAGGAAATAGCACTTGTTATGCATGAAACGTCATTGTTGATGCATAAATACATAATTGTTAGACAATTAATCTAATCCTATAAAAGCCTTGCGCTCTTTACACGTGGTCTTTTAAGTTGTAGCTTGCAAAGCAAAGAATGCCAAAACAAGCCAAATCTTCTATAGCAAAAGTTAGGCAAACTTGCCAGGAATATCCGGATGAGTTTTCGGCAACTCCTGCGGGCGACTTGCGATGCAACCTTTGCGACGTGTTAGTCAAATGCGACAAAAAGTTTTTTGTGGAAAGCCACCGAAAAAGTAAGCAACACCAAGGAAAATTGGAGACGAAGAGCAAATCTCAAAGTAAGCAAACCTTTTTACATTCGATCAAGTAAACTTCAAGGAACAGGTTGTTTCTTCATTCTTAGCTGCAGATATCCCACTTCATAAACTGAACCATCCTTCTTTAAAGTCTCTGTTTGCTAGAATGGAAAAAGTATTGCCTTCGGAGACTGCAGCCCGGGCATGTGTTGCTAAATTGGCATCCCAAAAAGAGGAACAAATTCAAGAATTACTTCGTGACAAAAAAATTTTTTTGATTGTGGATGAAGCAGAGGTTGCTAAACAAAAGTATATTAGTGAGCTTGTGGGCAGCTTAGATGCTCCAAATCAGATATTCCTCGTTAATTGCCATCCACTTGACAGCGGTCGCAATGTTAATAGCAGTATTATTCTGCACACTGAGGATGACATATTGCGACAACTTGAAATAAAACGCGAGAATTTTTCATTGTTCTTGACTGATGCTGCTCGGTACATGTCTTCGGCTGGAAAGACATTAAAGGAATTAATACCCTTCTTTGATGCATGTCACCTGCGTTGCGCACTTACTACATAACTGCGCTATGCGTGTGCGTGCTCATTTTAAAAATATTGATGAAGTAATAGCAACGATCAAGGCAGCAACAATCAAAAACAAAGATTCCAAGAAAGATTTTCATGATGCTGGTCTGCCATATCCTCCTGACCCTATAATTACAAGATGGGCAATTTGGCTTAGAGCTGCCTCATATTATAGTGAGAACCTTCCAGCTGTTCGTACCATTGTCAACAATTGGACAAGTGCAGGCCTCTTAGTCAGCAGAGCAAAAGACGCTATCAATGTGGAAGGTTTGGTGTCGGACTTGGTTAAAATAAATCAATACCGGACTCTAGCAGCCAACGTAGAGTTCTTAGAAGGAAGTGCCTGCACAATAACCAAAGCATACGAACTGCTGAAGAATATGCAATTCGATGATGATCCTTGCGCAATTAAAGACTACATTAACAAACGACTATCCAACTCTGATTTAGAAACAATAATAAACTGTACCAACTTGACAATTGACCCAACAAGCTACGCACTATTGCAAAAAGCCCAGCCAACCTCTGCTGCTGTTGAGAGGTTGTTTTCTATGCTCAATGAATTACTGAGAAAAGACAGAAATTTTGATGTTTAAGAACGTAAAAAAATATATCATGCTGTATTACAATAAAACGTCCTTGTAATTATACTGCGTGGCTTTCGTTAAAAAAACCATAGACATATTGTTAGTGTACAGTGCAGTTGCGATAGCAACGCAATTTTTGTATTACACATTGATTGATACCGGTACACACAATGGCTCCTTATCCTAGGTTTTAACGTCATGCGTCGCTTTGTAGCATTAATTTCAACACTGAGTAATTGAGAAAATGTTCGAAATAGGCTACCTTTTTCTTTAAAAACTTACGTAAATTACAGATTATAAAACATATTTAATTAATAAAGTGCAACAAGACATAAATAATACGCGGAAGCGGTTAAGTCAAAATAAAGTCAAAATTTTCCTAAAATAAAGTCAAAATTATATTTTTTTTGGTAAAAAAAAAGGCCCTAGTTATTATGTTGTTTTTACACGAATAATTTTTGTTTTGGATGCTCGGATCAAAATCGGACTGAGTCGGATATCTTGGAGATAGGTTGGATCTTTGTTTCAAAAAGTCGGAATAGATTCACCAGAAGAAGAGTCAAAGTTAGCTTGCTGATGAGTTCAGCAATCACGGCATCTTGGCTAGCAAATGCAAAATGTAAGGCTACTGGTCTAGTTTGCTGTAAGGCTGAAAGTTCCGTGCTCTGAAAGTTCTATCTACATTTTGATATTAGAGGTAGGTAACTTTAGTTTAAACTACCGGTACACGATAGCTTTACTGAGCTTTATGAACGTATCGTATCTACTGTACGTCAGTTTCTCGTACTGCCTTTTTGTTGAGTTAATGATACTTGATATTTCGTCGCCACTAGAAGGGTTTAAAAATAATGAGTTTGGAGCGCTAGCAGATGAGGGTAAAGCATCCATAGCGAATCTACTGGTATAACCGATTTTGCCACATACGTACCAATTTGGGTGAAATCTTCATTGAAAGTTGGCGCGATAGAATGGTGGACTGCTAAGAGTAATTTCTCCTTCATCTGTTACCAATTTTGTAGAAACGGACTGTTTTCGAGGCTTAAGGTTTGATAGATCACAAACAATATTCCATAATTTATTCGGTTGTTTTGATATTTTCTTGTACTAATTTATATACTATAATATTTTTCTTTCGCTTTTACAATAGCCCTATTAAAAGTGCAACGGTTAATTTTGAAATGTGCGAATAGTCTTTGGTCAAATTTACGATGAAGATTGCTAAACATTTTGTTTTTGCGCTTGATCGATTTTATTGCAGGCCAGGAAATAACCGATTTGACTTGCGCGGGAATCGAACCCGTGACCTACCGCCCGATAACAGTGTCTTTAACCGCTACGCCAACTGGCCGGTCGTGTTTAGTAAACATTCAACTTAACTCAAGACTGCATCCTCCCCCTCACCAAAATTTTCTGGATTCTCTCCTGGTCGTTATTACAGGAAATGGTATAAACTGTCTTCTCTACCTAAAATGATTAATCATTTGTTTTTACCACACCGGGCTTTCGAATTGCCACTTCAGCGATCGTATGTATGTTGCTTTAAAACTTCAATAGATTTCATAGTCCAAGAAAATGTTGGAAAATATGTTTTTTAAACTTGCGGTAGTTAAAATATGACCGTAAAAAATCGAATTGACCGAAAAAATTTGTGCAAGATCCGCTTAAATTCGGTCAAATGACCGAAACAAAACTTTGAAAAAAACTGGTTTCCACTTGCTGTGATATTAAACGTAGCATTGAGAATGACAAGCAAGAAACAAAAAACAGCAAAAAAATAAACCATGATTTTTCAAATTGTGACCGACGGATTAGCTCAGCTGTTAAGACATTGCTATCGGAGCGGGAGATCTGGGATTCGATTCCGCGGTGGGTCAAATCAGACACAGTGTCGCCTCTGCTGCGACGGTTCTTCGGAGCTGTGTTGCCTTCTTGCCTAGGCGCTAAGCCGCGGAGATAGTCCCCGCCACTCGTTACGCGTTTCGGCGTAATTACGCGAACATAATGATTTTGATTTTTTTCGAATTGTTTGTATAATCGCCTAATGTTGCCATTTCGTTTTTTATAGTCACTAAAGAGCTTAAATGGTCCAGTGGTAAAAGCGACCGCATCGTGGAGCTGTAGACTGGGGTTTGATTCCCAGTCGGTTCAAACCAATGACTGTAAAATTGTTATTCACAGCTTTTCTGCTTGAAGCTTAAAGGGACTGTGTGAAGAACAATTGTCCGATTTTCATCTCAAGTGTCCAAAAAATATTCACCTCGCATCATATAATACAGTACTACTTTGATCGATTCTGCCTACTTATGCTAATCCTAACAGATACTTTTGCTAATGCTAACAGATGTTGTGGATGTTTTTGCGAGCGAAAGATGGAGTGTTATTCCTTCCACAAACCGAACTACTAGCGAATGAGGTCGTTATTTAGTTTGAACACTTCGCGTCGCCATGGCGTTAGAAGATGTGGATTTCAACTTTCATAACATTGAAGGGTGTATGTGAAAATTTTTCCAAATACGGTAGGTTAGAAATTTTTTTCCAGGAGGTTAGGTTACCATGTCCATAACCAGCAAAAAACTAAGTTTATTCCGAAGATATGCTACGTGCAAACATCTCAATTTGCAAGTGGGAGCGAAGGCCATCCCTTGGTTTCGGCAGCGCTCATGGACCATTGGTAACTACTTTTGAAACAAGTTTAAAATGTTTCAGTCATTGTCTTCTGTTCGCATGTCGCAGGTTGATTTGATGTTCAACAAGTTTTTTTACGATGCACGCACTTCACTATAAAAAGTTAAAAACATGCGCTTGGATGAAAAAAAAAAAAATGTTTGAATGACATTTTGCGAAAAAAACTGAATTCAGAGTTATGCTGAAAGACTCGCATCATAATAAATGAGTGGTTCATGTTTTGTCAGAAAAGAAAAAAGTGACCGAGGAGCGATTCTTTTAATGACATCATGTAGCGCCGAGGGCACACTAAATTTTACTGTTCTTCATTCTGAGAAACTACGCTATATTCTATATACAAAAACTAATTTTTTAAAAGTCAAGCCACTTAAATGCAGCTTAAGATTTTTGTGGTAGTGAAGTACATGCATCATGGAGATGACCTAGTTGAGCATCGAACCCGCGAAGCCAGCTTCGGAGCCCAATGGAAATTTTTTTTTAAAGTCAACAAATAACTGCAATAATGTCTTTTTATTTATAGGTCTCATACAAGAAATACACATAAGAACGTGCAGTTTTTGCGGAGGAATTGGAATAATCTTGTGGTACCGAATCGGTATGCAAAGACCATAATCAAGTTTCTACTTCCTGGAAATACAGTGACAAAGAATCCATTTGTAAGTGGTTGAGATATATGCTAACACATTACGTTTTTTTTCAGTAGCTAAACCAAAACCGTCTCTCCGGAAGTTGCAAGACAAGAAATTAGTCATAGAGCGAACTAAAATGTTTTGTCAACAGGTTTTACGAACGTGAACTAAGCTGAATTACAAAAACAACACCTTTTTTTCAATCATAAAACTTACTTATGAATAAATAATAATGCAATCAGTCAGAGAACATCATTGGCAAAAATATATGAGTTTATAACAACGGGTCAAGCTCTCGTAATCATAAAAAAAAAACAAATATTGAAAAAGCTTTTCCATAGCGATATAGGCTTAATGGCTCATGTGTCCATTTTTTTATAGGCGCTATAGAAAATTAATGAAAAATAGTAACCATCGTTATGTTTAAAGGAACCGATAGCCACAACATGTAGCAGCTGTTACTATTCAGATTTGCTTATGGTAAGTTCTCAATTAAAAACTCATTTAGGTCCTGTGGGACCTGATATCGTTTTCGTCCTTGAGGCCTGCCAACACCTTTCATCATATTGATTTTCCAAAGCGAGAAATTGATCAGTCAGTCGCGATAAAGAATTAGGTCGACTGTATTTGAATTTCTTACTCAACTCATTACGATTAGTCAAAAGATATTGGAAGCCTGGACTCAATAATTATGTTTTCATTGATTTTGATCAGCTGTCAGAAGTTAATATGGAATTTTGTTCTTAAATATCTCTGACTTGTTCTTTCAGTTGAAACGCCACACAAAGCTTAGAAAGTTGCGAAGCGCGAAAATGATTTTTTAAACTATATCCTTGCATCGGCGGAATTCATTCAGCTGTTGAAAAGTGCAATCAAATGGTGTTGAAGTTGCAGCGTAAACTGCAGGAAAAGTTTCATTTTATCTTGGTTTGATCCGTAAAAGATGACCGGCAGATCACATGACTCTGGCCTTGTTAAATTACCAGTATAAGCTTTTTCGCAGGAGACTACGCTCTTCTAAATGTTTCTTATTTCTCATAATTCCTTCTTATTTCACTTAAAATTTTGCGCTAGTAGCTGTATCCATCTCGAAAACCTTCTTATAGTGAGCGAGTTCGGCAGTGGGATCAGGATGTGAAGTATTTTTCAAATGATGCCGTTTGGCGTATGGTTTTAAAATTTGCAAGGTTTACGAAAAACAAGTAACCGCAGAGCGGGACAGCGCTGTTTCGGGCTATTAGCCCTCATCAGCCGAACTTAGGTAAAGTACATTTACTGGTCAGTATGATTGACCTTGCAAGGATTGACCTTGCTAGGATTAATCATCCCTCCATAGGTATACCAAAAACAATCTAACCTTTGTGGTACGTATAGACAGCTATGTCACACTCCTGTTAAATCCTCTTTCGTGGTCAGCGTGAATATCAAGTAGTAGTGGTAAAATGAGCTGTGGTTGGACCAGGGCTGCAAACTCGAACTTTGCCGAACATTTTGCCGAACTCGAACTTGAACTCGAGAGACTCGATCATTTTGCCGAACTTGAACTTGAACACGAAAAAATACTTTTTCTGAATTCGAACTTGAACTCGAATAAAACTGTTCGAGTTCATTAGAAAGATATTTAAATTGTTGAAAAGAAATAAAAGATCACCATGAAATATAGTTTGTTGTTCAATTGTGACCACAACACTGACAATTTCGATGGTACTAAACCGCTGAGATATAGTGTAGTCTTGACCCTACCGCACGAGCGAAATATTTTTATCTTTTTAATAGCATGAGCACCGGCGGTGAAAAAGTTGTCTCGATTTTTGGATATTCATCTGCCTGAACTCGAACTTGAACTCGAAAAAGCTTATTTTTGTCGAACTCATAAATAATTAAATTAGAGAACACGGACTTGCTAGAATAGGTTGAACTCGAACTTGAACTCGAATAAAATTTGATCGAGTTCGCAGCTCTGGGTTGGACCGAATGCTAGCTAAATGCTAACTTGCTCATGAGCCAACACATCAGCTAGTTGCACCAGTAACACATGTTAATATCAAACACAAAGTGAAACTTTGCCCCTTCAAGATAATTCTGGTTAAGCAAAACAAGTTGTTTAGTAGTGCAGACTGGAAGAAGGAAAAGAGAATAAAAGTCACCTTGTACTGCATGAAAACGCAATTTTGACCTCAGCAGCGACGCAGAAATCGCCACAAATCAGTTTCATTAGAAGTGCTGAGGCAATTGATTTTGCTCACCTTACCTCAACAATGCAGACTGGCGTGCGGTTGCAATCGCAATTCGCTTTGGGGTGATTCCTGTGCAGCGCATATCGTTGTGTAAAGCGATAGCTGCCGACCGTGATCTCACTATAATGAAACAAACCAAGGAACTTTTCAATTAAATTTTGCCTCATTAAACACATCTTAAAAAAAAGTTGAAAACAAATAACATTAACAGGGACGTGCTTCCCTTATTGTTCCGAATATTTTTAGTGAAAAATATTTATATTTTTTGAATAGTAATAATGTTTATGGTAGGTTTTGTTTAATCTGACCTTTGAAAAACGTACATTAGGCTATTCAAATTCGCATATATGCTATTGCTTATTCTGCTTATACTTCTTGCAGTAATTTGTTCGTAACAAGAAAGCTTCATGTTTTTCTTCATTGACTTTATCCGAAATATTATAACATAAAAAGAGCATAGTTGTTTGCAAAGCAAATATATTTTCGCTGAACTGTTACTATTAGTATCAATCGAGCTGCTTAGACTTGGAGCAATAAACTTTTTGAACATCAACGTCAAAGTCAGGTTGGTGCAAAAATTTTGTGCTGCCCTGGGCGGGTTTTCGATAGCGATGTATCAAGAAATCTTCTAAAACACAATTAACAGATCGTTAAAGGGCGCATTAAAAAAAAAAGTCACTACTCGCGGTGTAGACCTCTACAAGCTCAAAAACGAAAAGCCGTTTACGTTGTTAAAGAAGTGTGACAATGTGCTGCCCTCTACTGCGTGATTTCCGAGGCGAGTGCCCCTATGGCCCTCCTCTCTAGATTCGTTCCTGGCCAAAGTCGATTTGATACTTCGCTTCCTTCGACCCATGATTTTCCGCTACACGCTCTCGCACATTTGCAAAATACAAATCAGTACAAAAGTAGCGTTTCCATTGTCTGTTATTTTACACTTACAGTTAGAAGTGTAAACACGATTTAAGCATTAACATTAATGACCATACACTAGGCGAAAAAATGTCACACTCAAACTTAATGAAGAATGTTTTTTAAAACACGTTAGGTCACGTCTAAAGCGCTCTTGAAAAATTACGCACGCTCCCTCCTTCCTGTTAAGATTCACTGCCCTAGAAGCTGGACTGCAAAAGGATCATTTACATGTAGACCGAAACGAATTAAAACTGCCAAAAATGTACGGAATACAAGCGTGTACGCTGTGTTTTATTGGTCCGTCTGTCATCAGTTCGCTTAAATAAATAGCTCTTAATATAGATCAAGCATACAATGGACAGGATTATGCTGATATTTATACGATTTTTTCTTTTCATAAATCTTCAATGTTTGTGTAGAGATTTGCTGCGCTTTATGAAATCCAGCGTATCTGAGACACTAAGTGTACTCAAGAACCGTGTTTGCAGAAACGGAAGGGCTAAGACGAGCTAAGAAAGCAATATAATTTAACGCACTTTAGGCAAAGAGAGATTAAAAACTCGGGAACTTACTCCAAAAAGTTTTCAAATTTGGAAGTTTTTTGTTGGAAGTCGAGAGGAACAGGCCGGGGCTGAAATTTTTGTAGCGGGCGCATAGGGAGTGGCAAAATGTTTATCTCGTGGTTTTATCCGTCTAGAAGCATCGATATACTGGCACGAATGTATTGGTATGTTGCTAAAAATTTAGGTAAGAGGGCTTGAGCCTTTTATCCTCGCCTCCTTGGATCCGTTATTGCAAGGAGTGAAAAACGATCATAATTCCCCTTAAAGTAAATCAATAAATTACATTTCTAATAAAAAATGGAGAAATTTTAACTTAAGCCAATTTTCTAACATTCGTCATTTTGAATAGGAATGGCAAATTTTATCTGCCTACCTTGCATTAGTATAACAATACGTTTATAGGTAGACTAGCCTGACCTAAACTGCTCTTCCAGCACTAATTAAACAAGCTGAACACTGTCAGACTAAGTAACGTTAAAAATATAAAGTCTGACAGCGTTCAGCTGGTTTAATTATCGCTGGAAGAGCTGTTTAGGTCAAGCTAGTCATTATTCTTTAATGTGCTGATTTATTATTGTCTGCAGAGCATCTACTTCTACACTCATTTTCTACAGTATATTAGATTGTACTCTTATACACTTTGCATTATGTTGTAACGTATGGCAATCTCATCGGGTAATATAATCTATCAAAGAATGGACATGTCGTTTAGTGTCAGTAAAGAAGATAAATGGTGAAATATTTACTAAATAACTACAGTAATTCTCTTGTACTTGCAGTCTTTATTGCTTTCGGTAACGGGGTACTTCTGGGCGGAATCCATAATTATGCAGTGAAACCCCGGCTGACAACCACTCGGTAACACGATTACTCCGGCAACACGACCACAAGTTATCAGTTCCAAAAGCAGTTGTGTTCCTCGAGGTTTCACGGTATTGCCTAAGTTGAGAGCAACATGTTTTCTGTCGTATTTCTCAGCCTTTTGCCCATAGAAAATGTCCTTAAAATATTACTTAATTAATCTAATTGCAATCATTTTAGTTTAAGACGTACTGAAACGTGGTCATTGTTTGCTTTGAAGACAAACTGCACTTACGCAAATTATCTCATTTTTTACTCCAATTTTAACATTAAAAATTCACTATCGAAAACAAATAGAAACTTCTTGATCCGTCTAAAACAGCTTTAAAGCAATTCATCTCGATTGCAAAACCTGAAGTCTTTATTTCAAAACCTGAAGTCTCATTTCAGAACATGACGTCACGATTGTTGATCTAACTTTAAATCTTTCAGTTTCATGAAATATTAAATATCATTTTCAGCTGTTGTTTTCTCAGAGCAAACTTATGCCCAATTTTCCACCAAGGTAAGAAAAAATAGCATAAAGTTTGAAGCAGGATGTAAATATCTAAGTTGCAAAGTAGGCCTGAAATCACAGGCTAAGGACAACTACTGTACATGTTGTTGAATCTGATATAGGCGAAATAGCGTTGCTCTTATACCGAGCATGTTGTGCAAAATGCGTACTGTACAGTATATCTGCATCTGCGAATGATATCGCAAAATTTTGTGTTCAATGCTCCGCAAAGTCATTCTTTTCGGTTTGGCATTTCCTGTGCAATTTCTTGTTATATTCACCATCAATTTTGAATTGATAAAATGGTGTGAATGGTTAGATCTATTGCTTCAACAAAATTAATCATTTGTTTTTAAAAAAGCATTTGATTGCCATGTTCGTATGCAAACCATTCATTCGCAGCAGCTTGTACAGATACTTTTTCAACGAATGTAGCAGATAATTTTGGATACCTTAGTGAGATGTCAAGGTTCAGCATGATAAAGCTCAGAAAAAAATATTTTAGTGTTTTTGGTAATTCTGCTAAAAGCTAAGTTGATTTTTACTTGATATCAGATTTGGATACAAACCACTAGCTGAACAAGGCCGTAATCGCTTATCTTCACCCAGATTCAGAGGGGTCACAAGACGAAAATTTAGGGGTGTGAACCACAAAAGACCAAGATCGCAAAAACTACGCTATTTTATGAATGTTTTAAGCATAATCAGGTTAGGATTCGTCAATAAGGGGGAAGGTGCTTCGGTGTCCCATCCTGGCTAATCCACTGCCCAAGCTCATGATCGCCAGTAGAGGGCACTCGTTACTTTTAAAGTAACAAAATTACCTTTACAATTACTTGAAAAAAATTGTAACTAAGTTACCGTTACTCGTTACTTTTTGAAAACGTAACTTGTAACTTTTCGTTACTCGTTACATGGTTCCTTCACGTTTTTTCAACCTTGGTTTACGCTTAAACCGGCCGGTTGGTGTTGTCGTCAAAGATATTGCTACCGGTGCGCAAGGTCTTGGGTTCGATTCCCGGGTCGATCAAGTCGGACACAGTTGGCAGTCACCAACGGCTCGCCACCGCTGCGACACTTCTTCGGAACTGTGTTGCCAGACGCTAAGCCGGGGAGACGAACCCGCCACTCCTTACACGCTTCGGCGTGAAACCGCGAGTATAATGAAGATTTCTTTTATTTGGTTTGGTTTACGCTAAATCCAAAAACAGCTGCAGTGCGACGTTTCTTCAGAGTGTGAACGTGCGTTGCCCAGGCGCTAACTTAAGGGGATGGGCTACGTCACTCCTTGCACGCTACGGCACAATACGGCAAGCATAATGAAGATTTGATTTTTTTCTGAAGTAATAATTACGAATGGTAAAACCAGTACGCAACGGCCACTCAAATATCAACACACCGCAACAATTCTTCATAAAAAGACTGACGTGTCGAAATGCCGGTCAGTCAGGCCTGAAAGTTTTGGTTTTAAAAAGTCTTTTCTAAAGTAAATTACCCTTTTACGGCGGCGCTGTATGGCAGGGCAGTGGTATATTTAATAAAAATTTCCTTTAACTTTGCAGCTGAAAAACCTGGGCATGAAAAGGTTCTTTTTTTAGCAGATGTTCAAAAATTTAGATACAACGTTTTTGATGGACTTTTTCTGTCGAGAATCGGTCGCATAAGGGCTTTAATGTTGCCAGGTTTTGAAGGACATATAACCAAAAGTCACAAAAAGACTAGCCAAAATGGGCCGATACACAAAAAAAATTATAGCCTAAAATATTCAAACCTGAAAAGCTTTACAAATGCATATTTACTAGCTGTTTTGCAAAAAAATAAACACCTCTATCAAGAACTAGATACGTTTCAACTTGTCAACCCAACGAAGCCTGAAATCAAAAAGAAAATACCATAGCTACGTTTGCATTCACAAAACTAAATGCTATATTGTTGCTTTTGCAATGAATAGCAGCAAATCCGTAGAGCAATTTAAAAATCCACTTCTTCCAACTGGAGTAACGTAGCTTTTTTCTCATAGCGTAAAAGATCTACACTCAGAGATAAAATTATTTGGCACAACCGCAAAAATTAGTTTACTTAACCAGAATCAGTGTCCAACTCATTTTATTGGTTAGCCTAAATCAATGAAAAAATTGTAAGACAAAATTGGTTAAGTTAACACGTAAAATTGTTTGATTCAGCTAAAATGTTTGCTGAAACGAACAATTTGTTAGTTACATTAAACCCACAAAATTGATTGTTGCAACCATTGTAATCAGTTGAATCTTTCATGAACATTGGTGACATTAACCAAAATGATTGATTGAAATTACAATTGAACAGTTGTTGCAACCAAGTTTACTGATCACTGCAACCGATTTTTTTTTTTTTTGTTGAAGTAGTCAAATTCAGCATTTAAACTAACCGATTTCCAGAGATGGGCATTTCGCAATTTTAAGCGCAAAGCGCAATTTACGCAAGTTCCGCAAGGAACTTGCAAAGCCCTTTGCTTTAACGCATTATTTTTGGTCGTTGCGCATCCTGCGCTGCACTTTGCACTAAGTAAATCATGCTTGCGCTTTATTGCGTTGAAAACTGAAATAAATGCAACAGATTATGCTTCATTGCGTTGCGAATTGTAAAAAGTTGGTTGCGCTTTGTAAACGCAAGTTGCTCAAGTTAAAAAAAGCAATGATTGATTCAATAAAATATCGGTTCGATTACTGAATAAAGGTAAATTGACAGTAAAATCAGATTTTATCGGATTAGTTGTCCTACGAAACTTCGTGCGATTTTTGACGTACCGGTAAGCAGTTGACGGAAACATTTTCCGCAGGGTACGAATCCAAACAGTTTTTTTTTTTTTTATTGGCTATTCTGCAAAGCACCTTACGATTGCTTTCTGCATAAAATGCCGTATAAAGTGACGTAGCTTTACGCAGTGCTGCGGTCGAGGTGAGGCTCAGCCTACCTTCTTTTTTTTGCTATAGTAAGCTCTGTATTCTTCGGCCTTGTGGCCTAGTAACCCGAACAGAGGTGCGTGGCGTCCTAAGTCCACAAATCTTGAATAGACTGTATTCATGTTTTGTCAAAGTAACTACAGTTTACCGTAGCTGTAGCATTTGTCATTGATCGCACCAACGGGCTTAATTTCAAAGGCTAAAGAAAAGTAATGTAAAAGAAATGTTAAAGAAGAACAAAATTTAAAATTATGGTTTGCTTAATTATCGATTCCGTTCCGTCTCAGTTTTTCTATCGCGAGAAAGCGGCGCATGCCATCTTACAGAGTAGGTCAGGGGCGTCTAAGTTTTTTGAGTGACGGGCCATATCTGCGTTTTAAAAATTTTCGCGGGCCATAATTTAATTTGGTACCATGGCGACAATACTGTATATAAGCGATCATATGATTTAATAACAGATTAAAAGCATAAAAATTGTAAAAACTCACTACAGACTGTTTCCCCCTAATGGGTTCATCAGGTGACGTTCTAAAGGTTAATTGAAAGTTAAAAAATTAAAAAAGTTAAAAATTTTCTCGCACTGACTCCTCTCAAAAACATCTCGGTCTCGCTGCCCAAACTCAGCACGCTGTGTTGACTTTGAAGTCAGCAAGCGGGAAATGCTTTTCGAAAAAACAGTGTTTCCAGATTTATACAAGTTGCGAACGGAGTATGGCGGATATAATGACGGATAAAAAATAAAATAATGTATAAACAATGAACGAATGAGCGGTATTAGTCTGGTTTGAAGTTTTTGAGTTTAAATTTGTTTTTATGACGGCATTTTGACGATCTTCGGTTTATTGTTGTGCTTGGGTTCGCTTGCAGGATCGAAACTTTCTCGGCCAGGCATAATTGGCATTTGTTTATTCCGCTTTGGTAGGCATTTGCATGTTTTTCGATGCTCCAGCTGATTTTGGGTTTCTTGTCCGCAGACGATAAATTCCAGTACAGTTTAGATAGTTCTGTGCAGTTTTGTTTTTTCTTGTCTCTGAAGGTGTGCGTGTGATTGTTGTACCGGGTTTTGAACGTAGTTTCGCATAAACCGTAATAATGCTTCTCGGGGATAGGATTCTCTTTTGTTGTAATTGAGGCCTTGTATACCAGGGAGGAACTGCAGCATTCGCCGTTTAACGGACAAGTGGTGTTTTGCCTGCAGTTGCATCGGTTTGATTGTGCCTGATTTGCTGGGTTGTTTTGCAGGAGATTTTTGTTGTGACCAGATATTATTGAGGCCATATTTGATGTACAGGAGTAGCTCAGTTTGACATTGTTCTGGTTGCAAATTTTGTGGAGCGGGTGGTTGCGGGGAAGTGGGTATTCATAAGTTTGAAAAATTCCCTTCCAACGTTTGTTTTTACTGTTGCGTTAAATGGGGAGTTAAACCAGATAATATTTCTTTTTCTGTTCTTTTTCTTCGGTTTTGTTGTTTCTTCGTATTGTAATTTTGCGTTGTAGCCGCTTTTTCGAAGGGCTTCTTCGTATTCTGAGATGGCTTTATTGAATTCTTCTTTATTACAGGAATTTTGCGACAGTCGCTTTGATATAATGGCTGGTAACTGTTTTTTAATGTTTGGCGGGTGGTTGGAACTGGAATGAACGTATTGTGGGTTGTCGTTTGGTTTTCGGAATGGTCGTTGGGTTCCAGATAGCAAATTAAACGTCACGTCGAGGAAATCAGTTTGGATCAGTCCGGTTTCGGTAGTGATACTAAGTGTGTTTTTTTGAAATAACTTTATGAGTTTTTTCTTTAGTTGTTCAATTTTTGGGCCGGAAATGTTGCGAAGGACTGCAAGTCCGTCATCCCGATATAATCCCACGTCGTTGGTGTTAAGTAGTTGCGTGATGGCGTGAAGAAGGTATAAGCCGACTAATTCACAAATTTCTGCCCCGTCAAATGATCCCATGGTGACGTCGAATAGGGAGTTATTGTTCTTTATCCATGTTTGATATAACGGAACACTACCCGTCCATAACGGAAGAACTTCTCCTGAAAGCGCCTGAATTCGCAAAAAATTACACCCCCATCGATGGCGAAACCACTGATATAATAATGCACTGCAGAAAGTCAATTCTATTCGGCGAGAATAAAACATGGATCAAGAACAATAACTCCCTATTCGACGTCACCATGGGATCATTTGACGGGGCAGAAATTTGTGAATTAGTCGGCTTATACCTTCTTCACGCCATCACGCAACTACTTAACACCAACGACGTGGGATTATATCGGGATGACGGACTTGCAGTCCTTCGCAACATTTCCGACCCACAAACTGAACAACTAAAGAAAAAACTCATAAAGTTATTTCAAAAAAACACACTTAGTATCACTACCGAAACCGGACTGATCCAAACTGATTTCCTCGACGTGACGTTTAACCTGCTATCCGGAACCCAACGACCATTCCGAAAACCAAACGACAACCCACAATACGTTCATTCCAGTTCCAATCACCCGCCAAACATTAAAAAACAGTTACCAGCCATGA